>JAUIMM010000031.1:4922500-5525000 GCA_031769625.1 Taudactylus pleione
AAGCTTAAAATATTATGCAATACACAAAGCACAGCAAAATATCTTTATTAAAATAAAGTGAATATTGTGTATAAAATTTATAACAATAGTGATTAAAATAAAATAATGTAAATTCTTTTAATAGCCTAAGGTGTTCAGTGGTAGTAGTGTTTGATACATTTAAGATCAGATACATTAGTACACACTAGAGATGAGCAGGTTCGGTTCACTGAGAACCGAACCCACCCGAACTTAGCAGATCCGAGTCGGCTCAGGTTTTCCTGCTTGACTCGGATCTCAAAACAAGTCAAAACATCATCATCCTGCTGTCGGATTCTCGCAGGTTTTGGATTGTTTAAAGGTCCCGTGATCGCCGTCATTTTTCATTCCGCCTGTGGAGAATGAAGAGGGAGGGAGCTGGGAACTGTGCTGCACTGCTGTTACATAATTGTGACTTGTGAGGTTGTGCTGGGAGCTGTGTTGCGCTGCTGTTGTGCATAATAATTGTGGGGCTGGCTGGCTGTTGTCCATAGGGGTTGGCTGGCTGTTGTCCAATCCATACCATATAGGGGCTGGCTAGCAACTTTTAGTCTGGGGGGCACATGCAATCAAGTGGCCTGGGCTTTTCTACCAGTACACGGCAACTTACCACCTCTTCTTACCATTCTATCCCATGGTAAAATTCTGGATTACAAATCTTAAACTAGAGGCAAATTTACTTTATTGCACAGCCCAAAACAATCAGGATAAAAACAAATTACTATGACTGCATCTTTATAATAACCCAGAGACATAAAAATTAGAGATGAGCGGGTTCGGATCTCTTAGATCCGAACCCACCCGAATTTGGGGGATCCAGGGTGATCTGAGTGCAGCTCGGATCTCCCTGCCTGCCCCGGATCCCTGACCTGAGGCAAAACCTTGCGACCCCTCTGTTGAGTCGTGAGGTTTTGATTTCAGCGGGCTTAATGCTTATTGGTTGAGAGAGCCATCTGTCATGGCCAATCAGCATTAAGGCCATTGAAAACAGCACAAAAGAAGAAATGTAGATGCCGCCCATCATCCCCCGCCGCCTGACACCGCCGGCATCCCCCGCTGCCGACACTGCCAGCACTCCCACTGGCAGCATCCCCCACTGCCGACACTGCCGGCACCCACACTGGCAGCATCCCTCGCTGCCGACACCATCACTGCAGACACTCCTGCACTGCTGCCCAATGTACTGAGGACACCGTCGGTGACCCCGACACTGCCAACATTCCAACACTGAGGACACCACCAGCACCCCTGCTCTGCCAACACAGTTAGCAAACCTGCACTGAGGACACCACTGGCACCCCCGCTCTGCCAACACCGCCGGCACCCTGCACTGAGAACATCCCTACACTGCTGACACAGTCAGCAAACCTGCAATGAGGACACCGCTGGCACCCCTGTTCTGCCGACACCGCCGGCACCCTGCTTTGAGAACATCCCTGCACTGCTGACATAGTCAGCAAACCTGCAATGAGGACACTTCTGGCACCCCCGCACTGCCGACACAGCCAGCAAACCTGGACTAAGACACAGCTGGCACCCCTGCACTGCCGACACAGCCAGCAAACATGCACTATGACACCGCTGGCACCCCCGCACTGCTGACACAGCCAGCAAACCTGCAGTAAAGACACTGCTGGCACTCCCGCACTGCCGACATCACCGGTACCCTTCACTGAGAACACTGCCAGCACCGCAGCACTGCCATTCCATGTACTGAGGACACCATCAGCAACCCCGCTCTGCCGACACTGCTGTTACAGTAAGTGCACTATTGGTGTATCCAAACCACACTGTATAACACACTATCCGTTTCGGAAATTAGAAACTGAACTGCCACATGTTAGTGCCGCCCACTGTCACTTAGCTTAGTCAGCCAGCTAGCTGGATGCAACCTTTTGGTCTTAACTAGATGAAACAAATAATTTTGTGAGGTGGTCAAAATTGATTGACTGGAAATAAATGTTATTGAGGTTAATTATACTGTAGGAACAAAAATAGGCCCATTTTATGTGATTTTAGCTGTTTTTATGATTTTTTAAGAAAACATCCAGATCCAAAACACGAAAACAAAATACTTAGGTGAGGTTTTGGCAAAACCAATATAGATCCAAAACCAAAACACGGGGGTCGGCGCACATCTCTAATAAAAATTATGCTGCAAGGCCCCTGCACTGCACCAGAGTAATGTGCTGTATCTAGGCAGCCACGGTTTGCCCTCCCACTTACCTATCTACACAATACAGTTGCCTATAGTACAACTATAGGCAACTGTACGGTGTAGATAGGTAAGTGGGAGGTGATAGAGAGCTACAAATGCACAGTTTGGTATTGCATTTAGTAACACAGGCTATGGTAAAGTATACTTTCCTTCACAGCACAATGTTTTCCTTTATGGTAAAGGGGGAAGTGAGTTGTACTTCTTTGTTCAACTTATCAGGTGGCTGCTGAACAACAGCTGCATTTAGTTTTGTGATGTCTTCCTATTCAACATCACTGCCTGATAGCAGATCCCAGGCTTCTCCTCGTCAGGCCCCTGGCTCATGCTTCCCATCTCCAGCTACCCATCTCCTGCATGCAGACTCATGCTTCTCCTCCCACCACCAGCTACCCATCTACTGCACACAGACTCATGCTTCTCCTCCCACCACCAGCTACCCATCTCCTGCATGCAGACTCATGCTTCTCCTCCCACCTCTAGCTACCCATCTCCTGCATGCAGACTCATGCTTCTCCTCCCACCTCTAGCTACCCATCTTCTGCATGCAGACTCATGCTTCTCCTCCCACCACCAGCTACCCATCTACTGCACACAGACTCATGCTTCTCCTCCCACCACCAGCTACCCATCTACTGCACACAGACTCATGCTTCTCCTCCCACCACCAGCTACCCATCTACTGCACACAGACTCGTGCTTCTCCTCCCACCTCTAGCTACCCATCTCCTGCACACAGACTCATGGTTCTCCTCCCACCACCAGCTACCCATTGCCTGCATGCAGACTCGTGCTTCTCCTCCCACCTCCAGGTACCCATCTCCTGCACACAGACTCATGCTTCTCCTCCCACCTCTAGCTACCCATCTCCTGCATGCAGACTCGTGCTTCTCCCACCTCCAGCTAACATCTCCTGCACACAGACTCATGCTTCTCTACCCACGTCCAGACACCAATTTCCTCACACCTCCATACACCCATCTCCTGCACCCATGCTCATGTCTCTCCTCCCACCTCCAGGCACCCATCTCCTCCTGCACCCGGACTCATTCCTCTCAACCCACCTCCTGCTCTCACCCTAATATTATCATCCCAAATCGTTCCCTCTTCACCACTGATAGCATCATATATGCTAGTCGCTAGGACTCCTACGTGAACATCCCCACAGCAGCTACACCTTTATTCCTGTTGCACTGTATAACACGGCACATTCTTTTGTCACACCAGCTGCAGTGCCATCTCCCAGCCTCTCTCTCACTACTGCCTCCTCAAGTTCAGCATTGTCATGGGCTCCAACCACACACCCCAAATATTACACATGATCTAGGGTCACATTCCTGATCAATCCAAGACCTGAATAGTAGAGGACTCCTCCACACCCACCCGGACCCCTCTCCCAACCGTCACCGCTCCTATTACAGTACCGCTGGTGCAACACTCTGCACCGAGAACTCTCTCCCGCTGCATTGCTCCCCAGAAGCAGCAGCTATGCCAGCATGCACAACATGTGCCAACGGTCTGAGCCACTTATAGCCGGTACACGGCATGTTACTTGTCCCACTGTGTTCCACATTCTAAACCACTGCCAACCACCGGTTGAGCTGCTTATCTGCCCACTAACACACACTACCCCAGCATCCATTCAAATCGCCTTTATATTCCAGCATGGACCACAGCCCCCAGTGCTTACAGCCACACTCACAGGAAGGGGGGAGTGCAGAGGAGGGGGGCATGGACCAAGGCCTTGAATCGTATATGCAGGTGGAGGGCCGGGCCCTGGGTCAGTTTGGGCCCCATAGCATCCACAGCCCCCTGCACCTACAGTAGTTACGCACCTGCACACATGCACGTACAGTATATACAGAATACATATACAGTACATAGTCACATACATACAGTTACACACTTAATACACACATTCATACAGTCACACACTAATACACACATAGTCTCAAATACACACAGTCATACATAGTCATATACACACAGTTAAACACCTAATACACACACATTCATAGTCACACACTAATACACACACAGTCCATATATAATCACATATAAACACATACATACAGTTACACACATACATACACACACACATTCATAAATCTAGACACACATACACACAGTCACAGACATACATACACACACTTATACAGACAAATACACACAGTCACACACACATACATTCCTCTCTATCACCTTACAGCTAGACATTCATTCACACAGATACATAAACAGTCACAGAACCCCCCCTTCCTCTCTATCACCTTACAGCCAAGTAGGGTACAGTATACTCACTGTCTATACTCTGTCTCCTCCATCCCCTGCTCTCTTCCATGCTGCTTCTGGCCTGGCCTCTAACTGCCGTGTAGCACCGCCCCCTTACCCGGCTCCACCTGCCTGTTAGCTTCCTTCGAACTGCACTGCAATTATCAATGGCACGCTGTGAGAGGGGGGGCCCTTGGTAATGTGCACTCAACATGGAAAACAGGAGGCGGAGCAAGAGGTAGGATGTCCGATGGAGCAGAGAGGACCAGCCCCAGCCGACAGCCTTCAACAGCCTGCTATGTATATGCAGAGTATGGCTGTGGGTGGCCCTGGCTCACTTAAAATTTACCAGCCCGGGGGCAACATGGTACCTTGCCCCCCAGCCCAGCCCACTCCTGGGCTGGCTGTTGTTCTGTCCATAGGGGCTGGCTGTAGTCCATAGGGGCTGACTGCCTGTTGTCCATAGGGGCTGGTTGTCTATTTTGAGGTTGTCCTGTCCATAGGGGCTGGCTGACTGTTGTCCATAGGGGATGACTGGCTGTTGTCCATAATAATCCATATAGGGGCTGGCTGTTGTCCTGTTTATAGGGGCTAGCTGGCTGTAGTCCATAGGGGCTGGCTGTTGTTCATAGGGGCTGGCTGACTGTTGTCCATAGGGGCTGGCTTGCTGTTGTCCATAGGGGCTGGTTGGCTGTTCTGCTGTGTTGTCCAGGGGGTGCTCTGTCCATCGGGGGTGAACTTCTTCAACCCGTGTAAAAAAAATAAAAACAATTTTTTGTGTGTGGTGTTACCCTGCCACACCACAAGTGTGAAAATAAAAACATTTTTTTTGTGTGTGCGTGTTAGCCACAACACCAGTGAAAAAATAAAAAGTATTTTTTGTGTGTGCGTGTTAGCCACACCACCAGTCAAAAAATAACAACAAGTATTTGTGTGTGCGTGTTAGCCACAAAAATTTTGTGTGTGCGTTTTAGCTTGCCCCACCACCAGTGTGAAAATAAAAATTTTTTTTTGTGTGTGCATGTGCGCGTTAGCCACATTTATCAGCAACGTAGCTGTACAGGGGTGCTGCCTGTGTCGTTTATCAAGAGGCTGCTGCCTTTTTCGGGTGCTCTCCCTCCCAAGTGCCTCCCCAAAAATAATTAATTAATCAATCAATCAATGTGTTTTTTTTCCTGTGTGTGTGCGTGTTAGCCATGGCATCACAAACGACTCTGCTGAGATTTGCATAAACATTTTCAAAGGTGAAAATAGAGGATATAGTTTAACATTTTTTATAAATCAGCTAAAACTGCGTTCTCTGATTATAGTGTCCCTATTCCCTACCCATGGCCCCTCTACCTGAATTTCATTGAGTCAGAAGGGCAACTCCATGCAACCGTATTCCAGAGTGCAGCTGCTCCTCCTGTAGTCCAGGTCAGGAGAAGTGTAGGTGGTGTGGTGATGATATGGACTAAAATGGAGTTCACATCCACTAAAGTGGACAATGAATCCCCAGTCTAACAGGGAGCGCAGCTGTAATTTATACACAACACAGGATGGGATGACGATATAGGCTTGGGTGATGGTATAATCTGGGGTGATGTATACATCATCTTCTTTACATAATATTATTTGTCTCCGCTGGAATCCACCATTACAGGTGCCTCTATTATTTTTGCACGTAATTGACGGTAAAGATCTTTCTTGTAGAATTTGTAGTTCATTTTGATGGGCATCATATTTTCCAGATTTTGTAGAAGTAGTCTCAGGCCGATCACTGACAAGGTTCCTGGCTGTGCTGAAAACTCTTTCTGAGTACACACTGGAAGGTGGGCAGCTCAAGTATAGTAAAGGCAGTTTTGTGTAAGGGCCTCCAAATTGCCTCTTTTTCCTGTCAGTAGTTATTCACATCTCTTCTGATCTGTGTCCATTGGGAAGAAAAAACAATGTCTTCAGCCCTTCCGGGATGAAAATCCACTCCCAGCAGCAGGCATGGTGCTCAAGAATTCTCAAGAAAGACACAAAGTAAGACTTAAACCTTAAATCTTAAACGTTGCATCCGCTTGTCCACAATATCTGCTCCAGCAGTTTGAACTGAAGGCCACTAACTATGTTTTTTTAATGTCCCTGTACAGGTTGGGAAATGCCTTTACAGAAGGTTTGCAAAGGATTATTTAAGTCAATTGTTTTTGGAAAGCACTCTTCCTGGTCCCCTTCTGGGATGCAGGATTCTCATGAAAGACAACGTAAGGCCTTAATTCAGGGGTAGCCAACCTTGTTCCTCGAGAGCTACTGGCAGTTCACATTTTCTAGACCACCTAGCTGGTGCACAGGTGGATTCATTACTCACCAACATATTTGGAAAGATCCACAGGTGGAGTTAATTATTTATTACACTTGTGATTCTGGGAGGAGACCTGGAAAACATGCACTGTTGGTAGCTCTCGAGGACCAGGGTTGGCTACCCCTGCCTTAAATCATAGATCTTACGCTTGTCCACATATCTGTGCTGGTTAATTGGCACTTTGAGGCCACTAACTAACTATGTTTTTTTATGTCCCTGTACAGCTTGGGAAATGCTTTTTCATGTGGAAAGCACTACTAGAAGTCTTCCTGGTCCCCTTCTGGGATGAGAAAATCCTCTCCCAGCAGCAGCAGGCATAACCCACAAAGATTCTGAGACAAGGACTGATGTGAATGTGTCAAATATTTTTTTTGTAAATGCCTCCTCCCCTCCCCTTCTCCATCATAAATTTTCTTTGGAATCAACAAATTAAATTAAATTTACTACCAATCAACCCTTCCTGTCCCTGCCCTGCCTTCAACTACATACATACTCCAACTCCCTCAGGCCTCTCTTGAATAATAAAAACACTTGTTTCCTGATGTGCCATGTTGGAAGTTGAGCTGACATGTGTTTGTGCCACCCACTGCTGCCGCTTAGCTTAGTCAGCCGGCTAGCTTAGTGCAAATTTTGAGCCTAAACTGGATGAAAACAATATAGTGAGCTGTGAGGTGGTTAAACTTTACAGGAAATGAGAGGAAATAAATGTTATTGAGGTTAATAATACTGTAGGAACAAAAACAGGCCCATTTTATGTAATTTTAGCAGTTTTTATGATTTTTTAAGAAAAAATCCAGATCCAAACCCGAAAAACAAAACACGGAGGTGAGGTTTTGGCAAAAACAATCCAGATCCAAAACCAGGGGATATTCAGATCCAAAACCAAAACCAAAACACGAGGGTTGGCGCACATCTCTAGTACACACATCTATTCTGCTGAAGGATATTAACCAATTAACTAGTGAGAACTTATTACAGTGTTTTTCTTGAATGTGACTAAAACAGGAACTCTGCTTATATTTTCATAATCAGCAGATACTGTAACTTATTAATCTAAACCTCAACACAATATTATTCTAAGAATACGCTAATAAAAGACAAAGACACTCGGCTATTAAAAGAATTTACAATCTTTTATTTCAATCACTATTTTCATACATTTTGGACACAATCTTCACTTTATTTTAACAAAGATATTTTGTTGTGCTTTGTGTATTGCATAATATTTTAAGCATAATAAAAGTTACATTTTAATTAGTGCACCTGATACAGATTCCTTTATTTCTTTTTCCTAGTTTATACCTTTTTGAATCTGTGGTAGCACCCCCTCTTTCTGATACTAATCAAGTGTTACTAACATATGGAGACTTTGTGTGATGATTTATTGTGATTGATTTTCCTGAGCAACAGTACTTCTCTTTCCCTCTTAAAGCTGTAACACTATTTTTGTTAACATCACTGTGTCAGGCTATAAGCAGATGATTGGCAATACACATTTTTCCTTGTTTTTTTTCAGGATGCCATTAAAGATTTTAAATTCTGCAGGGTGTGCATGGTGTCTTATGACTACCATGGCAACCACAGTTACATGGCACATGATGTAGCGAGCAGACAGGCTTGAGAACACCTCTCATTTCTGTCATGACATGTGTGACTGGCAGCCCCCCAGATATTTAGAAAAGCAAATAATGATTTGAAAGAAGACAGCTAAGAAGTTTAATTACCACTTGCATGCTCAAAGGTACATAGAAACATAGAATTTGATGGCAGATAAGAACCACTTTTCCCATTTAGTCTGCTCCTTGTTTACCCTTATGGTAACCTCAACCATATTTAATACTTAGTTCTTTGTAAGAATATCTCTGTCTATCCCAAGCATATTTACATTTCTCTACTGTTTTAGGATCTACCACCTCTGGTTGGAGTTTATTCCACTTATCCACTACCCTTTCTGTGAAATATTTTCTCCTCGAATTTCCTTTAAACCTACCTCCCCACAGTTTCCACACATGTCCTCGTGTTCTGATACTTTTCTTCCATTGAAGTATGTTTCTCTCCTGCACCTTGTTTAAAACCCTTGATATATTCGAAAGTTTCTATCTTGACTCCCCTTTCTCTTCTTTACTTAACTTGCTACTTAAAGAATACATAAACCTTTCATTTGGAATTCCTGAAATACTAAGGTGTCTATGTATTAAAGAAAATGTTGATGAAATGGCCACACATTTCAGTCTTCCTCCATATTTGCCTCTTCTTTGCCACTTTGTGCTTGTGATCTTGTTTTAATGGTGCAAACCATCCTAGACTGTCTAGAACAGGGGTCTTCAAACTTGGCCCTCCAGCTGCTGAGGAACTACACATCCCAGCATGCACTGCCACCTTTTTGATATAACAGCCTGCTAAAACTATGTGCAGTGCATGCTGGGATTTGTAGTTCCACAGCATCTGGAGGGCCAAGTTTGAAGACCCCTGGTCTAGAACTATAGCGGGATAAGGATTTCTAGATATAAAATTTTGAGCCTCATTTATCAACAAGTTTTATCGTTCACAACAAGTGATAAAATTAATTGTGTATAATAAA
Source organism: Taudactylus pleione (assembly GCA_031769625.1). Taxonomy (NCBI): domain Eukaryota; kingdom Metazoa; phylum Chordata; class Amphibia; order Anura; family Myobatrachidae; genus Taudactylus; species Taudactylus pleione. Next base: position 4,931,912 of record JAUIMM010000031.1, read on the forward strand.
CGGTACTCCAGCCAATCAGCTCCCAACTGTAATTTTTTCAAATAGATGACAGTTGGGAGCTGATTGGCTAGAGCACCATTTATTATACGCAACAAGTTTTATCACTCATTTTGAATGATAAAACTCAATCATAAATGAGGCCCTAAGTCCATTATTTTTTTATTAGGAGTGTATGGAGGAGAAAAGTGTTTTTTTTTTAAGTTTAGCTGTAAATTTCTTAATGTGTTGAGCACAAAAAATAGCAATAAAATGCAACACATTGCAGGCCAATCATAAATGGTTGCAGTCTAAAGATAAAATGGCTACATCTGTATTTGACAAAACAAACTAGATACACATAAAAGGTGAAAATTAGAGATGAGTAGTTCGGTTTTGCTGAAAACCAAACACATCCAAATTTGGGGATTCTGAGTCGAACTGAGGCATGTCTCATTTCCCACAACCAAATTACAGACTCAATTCGAGGCAAAATGTCACAATCCCAGAAATGTAGGATCTTGCGTGTTTGGATTGCATATAAATTCCTCACTGTCTACTTCCTATTTCCTATTCCTCCCTGATGTTCTCCATACTGTGTGGAGTGGACTGAAAGCACTGCATAGATTAGTTATATGTAAAAAAAACATAGAATAAATGGTTAATTTAAAATTTAAAAGAAATGCATGTGGTGCACCCTGAATCCATAACCAGCACATGATCTCTCAGCCTGGGCTGGTATTGGATTACAAATTTCGGTGTGTGTATTGTGGTAATTTTAATATTTTCTTTAAAGGCAGACTTTAGGTGCCAGCAATCTCTCAATGTCTATGCATGCTGGCACTTATTGTTCTACAGGTACCAGCATGCCGGGGCTGGCTTGCTGGTACTAGTAGTCCATCTGTAATGAACAAACAGGTCCAAATTATATAAGTTTTTATTAATTATAAAAGAAATCCAGTTCCCGAATTATTATATCTGTGACATTATCTGCATTTTTGCTACAGGTTCAGTCTCCTATATCCAAAATGCTTGGTACCAGAAGCATTTTGGATATTGGAATATTCAGTACTTTGGAATATTTGCATACCATAATGAAATATAATTGGGAATGGGACCCAAATCTATGTATAGAATGCATTTATGTTTTATATACACCTTATACAAACAGCCTTCAGGTCATTTTATACAATATTTTCAATAATTTTGTGGCTCAAACAAAGTTTGTGTAAATTTAATCATCAAAAAGCAAAGGTTTCACTATCTCTGTCATGCTAAAAAAAAAATCTGTATTTCGGAATATTATGTATTTCGGAATATTTGGATATGGGAGACTCAACCTGTGTAATTATTCTAAATTATTATTTGATGAAGAAATTGAATCTGTATTGTTTTATAGGGTTTAAAAAAAATAATAAAAATAAAAAAAAAGAAATCCAGTTCCAAAACCAAAACACGGGGGCTTGCATGCATCTGTAGTGTAAATACAGCATTTATTAATTGATTGACATGAACTGGTGAGAATACTGGAGGGCATTTGGTAAAGAAGAGTGATATATTGGAATTGTATTATCAAGACATATGAGATATATCTGGCATCTAAAGTGACACATTTTGGTTTTGTTTGGGGTAGCTGGGAATTGTTGTGTATTTGCATGTAGAATAGGAAACCTAGGAATATAAATGGCTTGACAGTGCTATAAAAATGGAGGATGATATTTACAGGAAAGTTTAAGACATTTTTGGGAAGATGATGAAGATGATGAAGTTATACCAGTTATTGATATGTATGTCAAAATTATATGATCACAGTTATGACTTTAGCATAGTAAATGGAGTACTCACCATCACTGGTTGGATTTTCTGCAGATATAAAGAAATATATTAATAAAAAATTATTTAATTCTGCTTTGTATAATCATATCTCACAACATGTGAAAAAATCAGGACACATTTGGCCACAATCAGCCCACTTAAACCACATGCAGATCCCACTAACCACACACAATTCTTGCTAGGTCACATATTTTTATTACCATTCTATCAGTTTTTGGCCTTTCAACTTCAATGAGTGTAGGCTGCAAATCTTTGAATGTGAGACCAATGGAGTAGGATTCTATACAGTTTAAGTGAGGTGCCGTTTGTTCCATCAAAGTGCATTTTAAAGTAAAGGAATTAAGAATGAATTAAGCAAAGGTTGGAGTTTGATCTCCCATGAAACCAATACTGCAGTATTATAGACCAATACAATATTTAGCTATATTAGCAGCTTACAAGTAAGTACATTATATAGCATTGGATCCAGTGTCGGACTGGAGCATGATGCTTTGGGGTGTGATCAGATACCACAGGGGATGAGGCCAGCCCAAACAGGCTTGGACAGACATTATAGACCATGTAAGGACCATCTAACAGAGTAACATTGTATAATTCAAGTGCACAGTCTGGAACTGATATTAAAGCAAGTGGTGGGGCCTTTATGCAGTGGGGCCCATTGGGGATTTCCCCTGTACCCCTGTGGATCAGTCCAACACTGATTGGATCTAACAGTGATGGAGGGAAAATCAACTCTCAGAGATGTGTGGCTTCGCACATTCCTGAGAATTTTAGAATCTCAACAGTGTTCATTTTCCTGTGCACTTATATGGTGTGCAAGGAAAAACTGACTATGCTGGTATCCAAGAGGTGCATGCGTATACAGGTATATTTGTTGGTCTATTTTTTATTTGTTTAATTTTTGCTTATGGGCAAAATTATCCTGCAATGGAATAAAACAAATAAAAAAGAAAATTAATTAACAAGATGAAAACCTGTTGTAATAAGGATTGCAGTGCACAAATATAGTAGCATATTCTAGAGACATAGATGCATAATCAAAGTGTCCAAACATTTAAAATGTTTCAAGTAAGACTTTTTAGAACATAATTTATTGTTGAAGATTAATATAACTTTTTATATACAAATATGTAAACATACCTTGTCTAATAATAGGCCCCAAAGACAAAGTTGTATCTTTATCTCCATCATAGGTACGGATGTCACGGATGGTACTAAGAGACCTCATTCCAGAGCAGGACTAGAAGAATTAGAAATAGTTGAGTCAGAGCAATGGTGAAGGTGAAGCTAGCATCTGCGAGTTCTTCATTGGCATTGTATCATCTATGTGGAACTGTGTTAACTTATGTGTGATATTACTGTGCAAATATATAGTTACACATCTCTCTCTCTCTCGATATATATATATATATATATATATATATAAAAAAAAAACATTAAATCATGCACTCACAGTTACAAGAATCCATCAGCTTGGGTGCTCCTATAGGAACAATATGAAGTATTCTCAAATCCACAGGTCAATATCCAAATGACAAAAGAGCGGGGCACTCACTGGTCTTGTAGTGATATTTAAAAGAGTTGCATTTTATTCAAGCGTAAAGTTACATAGTGCAGCAATGATACAGTAAGCTGACGTTGCTAATCTTGGATGGATAATGTTGTGCCATGATTAAGGTCCATGGGAGGACCAAAACGTCACCTTATCATTGCTGCACTATGTCAGCTTATGCTTGAATAAAATGCAACTCTTAAATATCACTACAAGACTGGCGAGCGCCCTGCTCATTTGTAATATATATATATAGAAATAGACCAATCAGCCGTAAAATTAACACCACTGACAGAAAAAAGTGAATAACATTATTTCATTACAATGGCATCTGTCAAAAGGTGGTATATATTGGTCATCAAGTGAACAGTCAGTTCTTGAAGGTGATGTGGCAGGGAAAATGGGCATCTGGGTGACTTTGACAAGGGCCAAATTGTGATGGTTAGATGACTGGGTCTAAGCATCTCCAAAATGACAGGTCTTGTGGGGTGTTCCCAGTATGCACTGGTCCAAGGAAGTACAACTGGTGAAATGGTGACAAGGTCATGGGCTTCCAAGGGTCACTTATGCATGTGGGGATCGAAGGCTAGGGCACCAGTGATAGGGTAGATTTTTCATTATATTTGTGATATTTCATTGTTCATTTTATATGTTTAAATGTATTTACAGTATATTTAAGATGCGTTTAAGTGTGTATTTAAAAGTAAAATTGCTCTTACCTCTTCCCTTTAGATCTAGGGGGCTCTGGAGCCCTTTGTGGGCTGCCGGTTTCCCCAGGCCCCCTCCCAAGGAACGGAATATAAATATATATATATATATATATTTATATATAATTAATTGCATTGTGACATTGTGAATTGTGACTATAGGCCTGATTCAGAGGCTGATGTCACCGCACGTAGGTCCCGATTGTGTTCTTACTTCTTACAGAGTAACAGTTGTAATTTTAGTGGGCGTTCCTCGATGGTGACAGGGAGGTGGCTTAGGAAACTCACAAGGATGAGCATGTTATGGGAGTGTCACAGGAGTGTAAGGGAAAGTGGTTGTAAACGCAGACATGACCGCTCACATAGGAGGTCATAGTCGGATGGAAAAACTGCACCTGCCATAGGGCTGGTGCAAGTTTCAATGGGGTGTCTGATGGTGGAATCTAAGGACTCAGCATTCAGTATTACTTTGTGTACATATCGTGACAGTGGGCACCTCAGTACTTTGGACGTAAGGATGTATACAAGGATTTTGTAGCAGCAAGTCGCAGACAGACAACGACCAATGGACGGTGCTTCTGTCTCCACCTCTGAATCAGGCCCTATATGTGACCCATATTATATACAGACTTGATAAAGACATGTTAGTGTGGTTGCCATGTACAGGTTGATGTTATATAAATTATACTAATAAGTTGCCACTGCAACTATTACCAGGCGCTTACAATTAATATGATTTAATCTATAATATAAACCAGACCTCCTTTTACATAAAACAAATTATTATACAACACAGCACCCAAAGAAATGTCTCTGATCACATTAAATATCAAAAGCTAAATTTGTAATGGAAGTTAAACCATCTAGAGGGTGCACATAATTAAATCACAGGTGATAGAGATTGAATAGGTATTAATATATCACTCTATGTATACAAATACCAATTATAATAATAATAATAATAATAAAAAAAAAAGGTTTAATGAAGAATCATATTTAATAATAAAGATAATTCAAAAGAATTTTCAGTCTCTAAAGATGGATAGGATCCTGGATCCTGTTATAGGAGATTCCCCTGTTATTACCTTTCGAAAGGCCAAAAATTGTAAAAAAAATTGTGTCACCTAGTTTTTTTGCTAATCAAAAACCTAATGAGGATAAGAGTTCTAATATGTGGCTTACTGTTAGACCTAAAGGGTGCTACAAATGTGGGAGACACTCCTGCATTACCTGTCGATTTATTAAAAATAGGAGTCTTCAATTTGTCAAACAGTTTGATCAAGAATTATACGATTGACACCTTTATAAATTGTGATTCCACTTATGTGATCTATTTCATTTCCTGTCAATGTGGGAAACAATACGGGGGATGTACGATTAGGAGTTTAAACACACGGTTTCTCTAACACCGGAGGAATGTAATGAGGAAGAATTGCCTCCATAGTGTATCACGTCATGTAACCCAGCTTCACGATGGTGACGTTAATGTTTTATCAGTTCAAGGTATTGAAGCGATTCAATGTACCTCCAGAGGGAGGATAGGTTTAACTCCCTGTGCAGAAGGGAGGCTTTCTGGATTTTTTCACTAGGTACACTAATCCCAGGAGGGTTAAACGAAAACATAGAGCTTAATAATATCTAATGAGTTGAATGAAGCTATTAAATAATACATATGTGTTATGTCTTGTGATATACTTTATTTATGTGACTGTTATAATCTGATCTATGCAGTAGATTGTGAGTTTAAAACTTTATTATTGCAGCCTCAGTATATACTACTTATTGCCCACTAATATAGAGACCGTTATTGTGAATTGGGAGATTAGTGTTACACATCGGACCCCTTATAGTATATTTGGTAAAAATTCAAACGAGACAGGTGTGTGTTTTTTTTTTTTTGTGATATAAGTTTATTTGTGTCTTATCCGGGATTTGAACATTGGTCAGCTAGGAGAATAGGACTGTGGTTAGCTGAATGTGCCATAGAGCTGGTCTGATTACAACAGCATGACTTATATATTTATTACAAGACTAGATACATGAATGTTTGTATAAACTATCATGCTGCTCCTCTTAAAGAAATTATATTTAGCATACATAATTTACTGATTACTTATAAAGAGAATGTAAATGTGAATTGGGAGATCAGTTTTGTATATTAGACTTTTTATAATGTATTTGGAAAAAAACTCAAGTGAGAGAGGTGCTACTGTATTATTAGTGGTCATTAATATTAAGTAGAAATGTCTGTTTGTGATATGAGTTTATCTGTGTCCTACTTGTGAATCGAACACTGATCAGTTTGGAGAATGGTATTGTGGTCTAACTGACTGTGCCACAGAGTCGGTCATCTGATCCAACCACAAAATATATGTTTCTTATAGATTAGATAGACAAAAGTCTGTATAAAGTACCATGTTATTCCTTTTAAAAGCAATTATATTATGTTGCCATTGGTACATATTCTTTCTATGTAATTCTGTCATTTATGAGTTGTTTTATATTAAATCAGACCTCCTTATTGTTATTATTGTATTGGCTTTAAAAGTTTGTGTGCATGATATTAAGGAACAAAACTCTAAGAGGAGTCCCTTTTAAACAGGTGAATTGTATTTATTAATTATTTCTGAATGTTCTATTGGTTCCAATGCATTGCAAAAGACATCCTTGCTGTCTCAATGACTCATTACCATCTGAAGAAACCGACAGGCTACTGTGTCGGAGATACATGTCAAGGATTTAAGGATATTGGGACTATACATACCTTGAAAGTCAATTCCTTCCATATAAATTAAGAGATTTGTGGAGCATTGCAATACCATCTGAAGGCAGTATTCTGTTGCTTATGTGGGTTTACCATGAGAGGAACTTACCAGCATTTTGGAACCTCCCCACACCGGAGCCGTCCAGCCGCAATACGGGAGTTTTGTGAGTAATTAACATCCGGGCTTTTTCAATACCAAGCCATCTTCTGCTGATATATAGCTCACCTATACTCTCCCAAACCAGGCATATATTGGAACTTGCTCTTTACCACGTTTGACTATACCATGTAATGGAATACATTTTCACAAGTACCTTCTGTTTGCTCCAGGAAAAGGCTCAAAGGACTGTTCTTTTGACAAATTGTATAAGTGGATATTCACTATTCAGAGACTATTAGCCGGTCATTTAAACTCATCAATACATTGAGTTAATACGAGAAGAATATTATTGCTAATAACATCTCCACTCAGGTTTTAATATTTATTATATGCTTATTTTATGAGGTAGATGTGTATGGTTTAGTACAAGATGTTTTTATTATTATAATTGGTATTTGTATGCATAGAGTGATATATTAAAACCTATTCAATCTTCATCACCTGTGATTTAATTATGCACACCCTCTAGATGGTTTAACTTCCATTACCAATTTATGTTATATAAATAGTAAGGACTGGAGTGGACAGTGTCTATATAGTGCACAGGAAAGTGTGGAAAGAATGCAAGTAAATAATGAGGTGTCCCAAGAAAAAATAAACATAGAAAGCGTACAGTATAATAATATCATTAAAACACTTTGTTTTTTTTATATAGATTACAGTCATTTACTATGCAGGGTTATTAGTAGAGATGTGCGGTTTGGTTTTCCTAAAAACTGAACACACCCGAATTTTGGGGTTCCAAGTAGATCCGAGTCCTGGCTCAGGTCCGCTGTAAGTACGGAATTCGGATTTAAAAAACGAATCTCGGGTTTTGTATTACATGTTAACAGGTCCAAATTACTACTTTAAAGAACTCCAAAACTGAAAATGAATCTGAACCAAAACACTTGAGCGTGGTATTGCCAAACCCAAAACCATTACATTGTTGTTTTTACACTATAGCAGTAATTTGTTGCATTTGGCTTGTACTCACAGGTGTGCATATCTCATTGGCCTTATTACAAATATGAATGTCACAGTGGAAATAGACTACATTTAAATCCTTGACATATCCAAAGAGCTGAACTGAGAAGCGTCCATACTGAGAGTTTCCATTTTCAATCACATTAATAGTGGAGTCCTGATTGCTGGGACAGCTGTAAAACAACAATATCCAACAACAATGAGATAATTTGCTTGATTCAGAATTTGAATAGGTTAGACATGTTATTGACTGTGGTCACTGCATGGATTGTACCTTAAGCTTAACACACATTAACTAGTTGGCTGGTTGGAGTGATAATTGGGTTATGCCTGGCAGCAAACAATAATAATTTGTTTGCTCTCAAATGCCAAAAATGTCCGAAAACAGTCATTAAGACAAGTTGGTCAAATCAAATGTTTGATTTAACCAACCCAACTAAACAAAAATAGTCCATTTACTTCTGCTCCCACAGGGTTGTATATCCAAGTAATTACTTCGGTCGGGCATGTGCTCGAGTCCCTTTCTGGTTTAGCAACACCTTTAGGTGTGGCCTGCTCATAGCTTTTTTCTCTGCAAATGTCCACTGTAGAGCACAGATTTTAGCATAAGCATTTCAAGACTTTCCACAAAAAGGCAGGACTTTGGCAGTCTTTTCTGTAAGCCAAAGCTTTTATAATTGTTCAACATTTATGAAACATTTAATCATTTGGTTCTTCTTAATTATTTTTTTTATTGCATTCTTTCAAGATGTAATGCAGTTTTGAGATTAAATAGTGGAATTCTTGTCCACTAAGGCAAGATTCTTTTCATGAAACTTCATAAATGAATCAAAATGGTTATGGACTAATGTTGAATATTTTTGGAAATTACACGTTTTTCTTCTGTCAAATTATTTGCATACATAGTGCTCACTTTTCTTTGTAAGTTTTTTATATGTATACAGATATCTGGATATAGCACTGACTTGGTAGATTTTTAAGTCATCTATTTACCAACTGGGAAATCACAGCTTGACAGAGGCCAGCACTGAGGCAGGATTCCTCAAAGTGTTTAGAGACAGAATGAAGGCCTGTTTTAAATATAATTTAATTTTCTCTCTTTTTTGAACAAAAGTGATGTCATAATTGTTCAGTTGCAAAGAAGCTAACTGGTCTGATGAAAAAGTCGGTCAGCTTTAGTGAGTACACTTCATGATTATTTAGGTGGTCAGATAATCATTCAGTTGGTTAGTTGGATCATGAAAAGATTATATAATGCTTTATCTTTAGCAACTAGTATAGGTTGGTACAAGTTTTCGCTGCGGCTGTTGATGACTAGCATCAACCCAAGCGTACATATCAGGCAAATATAGTAGTGTGGATCTTTGCTCCAAGAGTAGAGTACACCCATCAGATACAACTCCTGACTGTGTCTCTGTGGTTGTGTCCACCTCTAACCTTGTAACAATTATGGAAACACACCTTCGCTGTACATATGCAAACAGCTGTGTGTATGCAAACAAATGTATGCATATGCATTTTTTGCATGCACAAACTTTATGAAAATGTGTATTTTATGCAAAAAAAAAGGTTGCTTCCAATTCAGAATAAGACTTATTTTATCAAAAGAAAAATCATCTAGATTCTGTTAAATAAATCAGAGTATTATGCTGATTACAAACCTGTCTTTCAAGATATCATATTTTGCTGAGGAAGATGGGTCACTTGATATAGTTGCATAACAATTTTTCATGAGCACAGCCCATGTACTGCTATCTCCTGATTTTAGAATTATTCCAACATACAATTTGCTTTTTGATGTTAGCAGAGCCTCTGAGCCCTCATAGGGTATCTTGTAGCTTGAGTCTTGGTAGAGGGCAATAGTTATGGATAGCAGATACAGTGTAGCCGCGCTAAATGAAAAGCAGCTCTATATGAAATAAATAGCTTGATAAAAAATGATAAGAGCGCTACTGATGTAATAAAACCAATAAAATAAACCAAGCAAGGAAAAAAGGAGAGAGAAGAAAAGAAAAAAGTTTGACAAACACCATAGATGATTTATAGCTCTTTTGAGATAATTCAATGGAGACCTACTAGGATAAGTTCCAAAAGGTGTACAAGGGATCACATACTGACTTTCCCTACCTCTATCCTGGAATGGAAGTGGCAGTAAAGTCCCGTTGGTCTTGTCCCGGTGATGATGCGATCCCTGCCGATGGTACTGAGATGTTAATCTCCACGCTCCTTCCCTCTGCTGCCTCCTGGTGGTAAAGCGTCTCTCACGGCTTGCAGCTGTGGGTTGTTTACAGCGTTCTATCCCAGCGTGACTGGCCCAGCCTTGCGGAGGGTAATGATGTACTTGGTGGATGCCGCGGGTGACGGTGTGAATGCGGAGAGTTCCGCCCCCTTTGGTGGGTCTCGCACCAAAGGGGGCATGCTGTCGATGGTAACTGACAGCATGCCACCTTTGGTGGGCGTGCCGGGGGCGTGGCTGCCCAGACGGAGGCATTCCCATGGGAATGCCTTCCGTCTGGAGCCGGCCTCACTGACATCACTAGTGATGTCAGTGGGAGTGCTTTTGGCTCTGATAGAGCCAAAAGCACTCCTGGGCTTGCGGCAGTGAGACCCTACCACAAGGGTCTCATTGCAAGCCCGATGGTCGCAATGGTCGCGTGGTAACCCACAGTTATGCGAGCGTCCAAGAGGCTGCTCCATTTTTAGGTAGGAGGGCCCTGATTCAGAGCGAGCGCTCTGGTTAGAGTGTCCGGCTCTGAATCATGCCCTCAGTTTGGTTGTGGAAGATGGTTGTATACAATTGTGGGATTTATGTGAATATTACATGTCAAAGTGCAGTTGGTGAGAGAGGTGCTTATAATATGGGCAGCAAATAACTGTGACTGTTAAGTTAATTGGTTTCTATGGGCAACTTCATCACTTGTCCACTTCTCTACTTTTCACAAGGTTTGATACATTTCTCCACAATGTATGTCTGCATATATCTCTTGTAGGGTGTGCGGCCGGCGGTTCAAAGCCTGGCAGCCCAGCAAGTGTAAAGATCCCAATCGTCAAAAGGTAACAATTCTACCACCTAACCCTAACTCTCCCTCAGGGGTGCCTAACCCTAACCTCCCCCAATTACATAACCCTAAACCCCCCCTAAGTGCCTAAACCTAACCCCCCCTTCCCCACAGCCTAAACCTAAGTCTCCCGGGGGGGTGCCTAACCCTAACCCCCCCGGGGGTGCCTAACGCTAACCCACCCTTCCCCTAGCCTAACCCTAAACTCCCGAGGGGCTGTCTAGCCCTAAGTCACCCCAGGAACACTAAACCTAACCCTCCCCCAGCCCCACAGCTGTCTGCGCCCGGCTTACCTTTGTTCGGCATGCGTATGGATAATGACAGGCATCAAGTTTTCGATGCCTGTCATTAGCACCATGCCGGGATAGAGAGTCTGGAAGCCGGTGGTTGGTATTTAGACCATTGGCTTCCTGACTACATCCCCTCTTGTACAGTAGGTCTGTATATGCATGTGTTTGTTGAGCATGCATGTGTCACTGCATGCATGTATGTCTCTTTGTACATGCGCATCTCTGATTGTGTGGCTATGCATTTGTGTCTCTGTGGGCATTTGCATGAATGTCTGTGTGGTAGTGCATGAGGGTGTCACTGGAAAGGATCAGTTACTTGCCAGACAGAAAGTTACACTATTGCAGAGCCACTGCTGTCTGGACACAATGGGACAGATTCTGAATCATACTGTTATGGATTGGATGGTTAATCAGACAAGAATTGTCAGAGGACTGCTGCCAGTTAACTAGTTGTGGCCAAGTGTAGAATATGAAGGGCAGCATTGAGGGCTGATTTGATAGAGGCTAGTCGTGGCCAATGGGCAGACGATGTGATGCAGCCTTTGGGCTGTTGGAGCAGCCTTGGGGGCTGATTGTGGCCTTTAAAGTCATGGCCAAGGGACTAATGGAGTGAAGCAGCCTTTGGGCTGTTGCAGCAGCCTTGAATTCTGATAGTGACCTGGGGCCCCAGGACCATTGCAGCGTTTGGGCTGATGAGACTCAGGAGAGGAATGCAACAGAGAACGTAGCGCTGCTACCAGTGCCGCCAGGATGACACTGGTGACGGTGTGCTAGATTGTGCACCTGGAATGCAGAGCTGCTACCAGTGCCGCTGGGATGACACTGGCGACAGTGTGCTAGATGGCGCACCTGGAATGCAGAGCTGCTACCAGTGTCACCGGGATGACACTGGCAATGGTGTGCTAGATGGCACACCTGGAATGCAGAACTGCTACCAGTGTCGCCAGGACGACACTGGTGATGGTGTGCTAGATTGCGTACCTGGAATGTAGAACTGTGACTAGCGCCATTGGGTTGATACAAGCTGCTGGATGGTGACAGGCGCTTCAGAGGTAGGAAGCACTCTGTGCTGCCCAGATGGTACAAGCAACACATGTGGACGGACTACAGGTGGAGACACCTGGATGGAACAAATGGCACACACAGAGCACAGCAAGAGTGACTCTGAACTCAACTGGCAGGCAGGTTACAGGAACCGGAAGTATGAAGAAACTTCTATCACCGGCATGGAGTGCAGGGCTTGCTGGATTTTAACAGAGATAGAGTCCAATCAGAGCAAGTCTCCCTTAATAACAGACTACTGTGCAGCTGGGCTGTGTCCTGACAGGAGAATCAAGTAATGCACCTGATACTGCACACAGACAGGCAGTAATTAGTGCAGTTCCTCAGTAGCAACTAAGGCTTGAACTCCAAACAATATGATCTGCTTAACTGATCCTAACAGTACCCCCCCCTGTGACGAGGGGTTAAGGAACCCCTAGACCCAGGATTGTCTGGAAAGACCACAAAAATTTTTCTCCTCCAGGATAGGAGCGTGCAAAGAGTCTTCCAGAATCCAGGAGCACTCCTCAGGACAATACCCCTTCCAGTGTACCAGAAATTAAAGACAGCCTCATTCTTGAGTCCAGGATTTTTTTTACTACAAACTCTCGTTGACCTTGAACAAGAATGGGTGGTGGCCTGATTGAGTGTCTGAGAGAGTATCTGGTGGAGAAGAACACTGGCTTGAGGAGAGCACAGTGGAAGGTAGCTTCAAACGGAATGCCACAGGATTAATTTGTGCAATAATTTTGAACGGCCCAATGAACTTAGGTCCCAATTTTTGTGACCTTTGGTGCAGATTGATATTCCTGGTGGACAGCCAGACCAAATCCCCCACCTTCAGCCTACAAGGCCTACGATGTCTATCTGCCCAGACCTTGGAATGACCAGACACCTGCCGAAGGGACTGATGCACTTTCCTCCAGACGGATCAAAATCTGGAAACAGATGAAGGACTGGAATATGATGAAGACACAAAAGAATTGCTTCTGGGATGATTTCCAAAATTGCAAAAGAACGGGGACACAGAAGATGTGGAATGGGAAGAATTGTTTTATGCAAATTCTGAAAATGGCAAAAGGGACACCCAATTGTTCTGGCATTTAGCAATAAAACACCAGAGATACTGCTCCAAAGACTGATTGGCCCACTCTGTCTGCCCATTGGTCTGTGGATGATATACTGATGGGAGACTGACCTTTGATGCCCAGATCAGCACAGAAGCACCTGCAGAACCTAGCAACAAACTGGGTACCACGGTCAGAAATGATATCCAAAGGCAGTCCATGTGTTCTGAAGATGTGTTGCACAAAAAGACTTGACAATTCTTTGGCTGAGGGCAATTTGCTGAGAGGGACGAAATGCACCATTTAGAAAATCTGTCGACAATGATCCAGATAACTGTACAGTGAGCAGAAGATGGAAGTTCCATCACAAAGTCCATTGCGATGTGTGTCCATGGTTTAAGGGGCATGGCCAATGGACACAACAGACCTGTAGGCGCAGTACGGAGAGTCTTATTCCTGGCACATACATCGCAAGCCACCACAAACTCACGGATATCTCGAGACATGGACTGCCACCAAACTGAACGAGACATAAGATCTAGAGTCCTGGCAACACCTGGATGACCCCCAGCCTTGGACGAATTGAAATCCTTAAGGACTGCCTTGTGGTACCTTACCGGAATGAACATTATCCCTCTAGGCATTTCCGGGGGAGCTTCAGCTTGATGCTGTCTGAGAGAGTCTGCCAAGGTCCTTGAAGGGATGATGGTCTCCTCATTATCCATAAGACACAGGTCAGTAGGGAAGCTTTGGGACAGAGCATTTGCTTTCACATTCTTAGACCCAGGCCAAAAAGAGATGTTGAAATTAAAATGCATGAAAAACAAGGCCCATCGTGCCTGCCTGGCATTCAATCTTTTGGCGGACTCAATGTATGCTAGATTCTTATAATCCGTCAAGACGGACACTACATGATTAGCCCCCTCTAACCAGTGTCGCCAATCTACAAATGCCCACTTAATTGCCAGGAGCTCTTGATTGCCCACATCGTAATTTCTCTCAGCTGCTTGAAATTTCCTAGAGAAGAAGGCACAAGGATGTTGTTTGTTGTATTTCAAATCTTTCTGGGAAAGAATGGCCCCAACTCCAACTTCCGAGGCATCTACCTCCACCACAAAATGGAGGTCAGGACCAGGATGACGGATGACAGGTGCGCCCACAAAGGCCGACTTGAGCTGTTTGACAATAGGAGATACGAGAGTGGAGAACAATTTGATGAAGCAACGGTAATAATTAGAGAATCCTAGGAACTGCTAAGTGGCCTTGAGGGACGTGGGTTGTAAGAGTGCCTTCACCTAACTTGGGTCCATGGAGAACCCCGACGAGGAAATTACATAACCCAAGAAGGAGATCTGCTCCACCTCAAGTTCACATTTCTCCAACTAAATGTACAGGCTATTCTCCAGAAGTCTTCGCAACACCTGCCTGACGTGTTCTCGGTGTTCTTCCAGGGACTTAGAATAAATGAGGATGTCATCTAAGTACACCAGAGCAAAAACCCCCAGGAAATCCCTCAGGACCTCATTAATAAAATCTTGGAATACAGCAGGGGCAATGGACAGACCGAATGGCATCACCAAGTACTCAAAATGCCCAGAGTGGGTGTTGAAAGCTGTCTTCCACTCATCTCCTTTGTGGATGCGGATGAGGTTGTAGGTTCCACGTAAATCAATTTTGGAGAAGATTGAAGCCTCCTGTAATTGGTCGAAAAGAACTGAGATCAGAGGCAGAGGGTATGCGTTCTTCACTGTTATCTTGTTCAGGTCACAAAAGTAAATGCAATGCCGGAGGGACCCATCCTTTTTTTGAACAAGAAAGAACCCTGCACCCACTGGGGATTTGGCCGGTTGAATGAACCCCTTCTCAAGGGCATCTGGAATGTATTCCTGCATAGCCCTATCCTCAGGGATTGATCATTGATATAGTCTACCCTTAGGAAGTCTGGCATCCGGTAGCAGGTCGATGGCACAGTCAAAGGAACAATGAGGTGGCAAGACATCAGCTTTTTTCTTGGAAAAAACTTCTGCGAGATCGCAGTATGGAGCTGGAATCTTAGGAGAGTCCATGGAGATGACAGTGGCAAGATGAAGTGGATGAGACAAACAATGGACAAAACAAGTAGAACCCCACTGGAGAATCTCCCCCATCTGCCACTGAATAACAGGATTGTGCTTCTTCAGCCATGGTAAGCATAACACAATGGGAGCCATAGGACACTGAAGGAGAAGAAATGAGAGCTCTTCTTGATGCAAGGCACCTACTGTCAACTGAATAGGTGGCATCCGGGAACTGAAGATATACTTCCCATCCAAACCAATAACAGCAACCGAATTGTCCAGAGATCGGGAAGTAGACCCAAAGTCTCGAAGAATGCTTGGTCGATGAAGTTCTCTGCAGCTCCACTGTCTATAAAGGCAGAGACAGGAATCTGGCTGTGAGAAATTTTAAGCAAAGCAGGGAAAAGGACAGAATTTTTTCGGAGAAATGGATGCAAGACCTAGATGTATCCCTCCACAAACATCTAGACCTTGTCTTTTCCAGTCCTTACAGGATAGTGTTGGGCCAAATGTCCCTTGCCTCCGCAATACATTCATAGACCCAGCACGTGCCTTCTCCATTTCTTTTCTGTCAGAAGACGGTATGCTTCCAGTTGCATTGGCTTCTCCTGTTTAGCAGCCGGAATCCAAAGAGAGGAATGAGGAGCTTACAATGGCAGGTTCATTTCCAACCTTCGCTCCCGGAGACGTCAGTCTATATGAATAGACAAACTCATGTGGTCATCCAGGGTGCTCGTGGTGGGATGCTGGAATGAGACGTCCTTGATCTGGTCAGACAGCCCCCAATGAAACTGGCTATGCAGTGCAGGATCATTCCATCCAGAGTCCACGGCCCACTTACGGAACTCTGTACAGTAATCCTCCGCTGCCTGGCTTTCCTGTTTCAGAGAGCGGAGGCAGGCCTCTGCTATAGCTGTATTGTCGAGATCGTCATAAAGCAGTCCCAAGGCAGCGAAGAAGGCATCCACTGTCAGGAGTGCAGAAGAAGTGGGAGGCAGCCCGAATACCCAGGTCTGTGGGTCCCCCTGTAGAAGGGAAATAATAATCCCGACTCGCTGGACTTCGGAACCAGAGGAGTGAGGCCTGAGTCTAAAGTACAGCTTACAAGCATCCTTGCAATTGCCAGTCTTTACAGCTTCCAGAAAAGCAATAGGGCAAGTGAAGTTTGGGTTCACAAACCGTGGCAACAAGGGGAGCGGACCTTGGCTCCTCAACTTTGAGGGAGAGTTGCTGGACTTTTTGAGTTAACACCTGAATCTGGGCGGTCAGGATTTGCACTGGATTTTGACTGTGATCCATGATTAACCTACTTTTTTTGGGCCGGTGATAATGTTATGGATTGGATGGTTAAGTAGATGAGTTGCCAGAGGTCTGCTGCCAGTTGACTAGTTGTGGCCAAGTGTAGAATATGAGGGGTGGCCTTTGAGCTGTAGAGGCAGCCTTGAGGGCTGATTTGATAGAGGCTAGTCGTGGCCAAAGGGCAGATGATGTGATGCAGCCTTTGGGCTGTTGGAGCAGCCTTGGGGGCTGATTGTTGCCTTTATAGTTGTGGCCAAGGGACTAATGGAGTGAAGCAGCCTTTGGGCTGTTACAGCAGCCTTAAGGGCTGATAGTGACCTGGGGCCCCAGGACCGTTGCAGCCTTTGGGCTGATGAGACTCAGGAGAGGAATGCAACAGAGTACGTAGCACTGTTACCAGTGTCGCTGAGATGACACTGGCAACAGTGTGCTAGTTTGCACACCTGGAATGCAGAGCTGCTACCAGTGCTGCTGGGATGACACTGGCGATGGTGTGCTAGATGGCACACCTGGAATGCAGAGCTGCTACCAGTGTCACCGGGATGACACTGGCGACGGTGTGCTAGATGGTGTACCTGGAACGCAGAGCTGCTACAAGTGTTTTGCCGGGATGACACTGGCGATGGTGTGCTAGATGGCACACCTGGAACACAGAACTGTGACTAGCGCCGCCGGGTTGACACAAGCTGCTGGATGGTGATAGGCGCTTTGGAGGTAGGAAGCACTCCATGCTGCCCAGATGGTACAAGCAACACCTGGATGGAACAAACGGCACACACAGAGCACAGCAAGTCTGACTCTGAACTCAACTGACAGGCAGGATACAGGAACCAGAAGTAAGAAGAAACTTCTATCACCGGCATGGAGTGCAGGGCTTGCTGGATTTTAACAGAGATAGAGTTCAATCAGAGCAAGTCTCCCTTAATGACAGACTACTGTGCAGCTAGGCTGTGTCCAGACAGGAGAATCAATTAATGCACCTGACACTGCACACAGACAGGCAGTAATTAGTGCAGTGCCTCAGTAGCAACTAAGGCTGGAACTCCAAGCAATATGATCTGCTTAACTGCAGATCCTAACACATACACATCTGGCTTTGGCAGCCTAGGGACTAAGATACACTAATTAAGCTACTGTATCTGTCCATCTGTGTGCGTATTTGTTGGTTTTCATTTGTCCTGGTGCAGTGCCCACTGTTTTTGTTCGTTGATGCTTCAGTCATCATTAGTATGTGGAACACCAGCCCCATGCTGGGTGCCAAAAATCCATCTGAAACAGATGTCCCATCTGCTTCCAACACCTGCATTAAGGACAGAGGTCAGGGTACACGTCCACGTCACTGTAATGACACTTCCGTCAGATTCGTCACCCAGTTGCCTTCCAGAAACTTCTACTTAACATTAGGCTTCATCCGCTCAAGATATGATATGGATGGAGCTACTGTACTTGCATTGCACAATTAAGGGGTCTATTTATCATTCAATTTGTCTTTGGAGTATACCCACAAATATTTAGTATCCCCAAGATCTATTATGAAGGGACCGCAGTAATTATCTCTGATGTCTGCTGCACTCCCTCCATTACTGATAGCAGCCCCAACCTCCATAGGTTTCTATGGGGGATGTGATGCTGTCAGATTTACCAAGCAGCTTGGCCCCCGCAGCTATAGTAACACATCTGAAGATGGTGTTATACAGCTTTAGCCTATGGTCTACACTACAAAATATACCAGAATAGGGCCCCCCTGGCAATGTAGACCGCACATACACTGGAGTCCTGGCACAGGAGTGAAGAGACCAGAGCCAATGTCCCTGGGTGTGCAACATCATACATTCCTATGGTACAGTATAAACGCATACTGCAATGCAATCATGGGTGCTAATATGTGCCCAGATCACCTTGCAAATGCGATATACTTAAGACACATGCGCAGTTGGGACAACATCGCTAAATGCACACGTTTCCTCAGATACATATCAGTATCAGCCCCAATGTAGGCAATTTGCACCTTGGTACAGTTATATAGTGATATCATTCCCTGCATAGGCTTGACCCCTGATTGGTTTTAGCATTCTACTTATCTTCAGCTGTGTTTCATGTCCTACATTCTTTGTGTAGTAATAAAGATGTTACTGTAACTTCCACTTGCAAGTTGAATATTTCAGTTTCAGTTTTAACTTATCTTGCAGCTATTCCTGCTTCTTACACAGAGAATATGAAGCTTCCTAAACATTTTCTGCATACAAGCAGTTAAACATTAACACATGGGGAGAGGAGGCTGATTATGAGTTGGGAGCAAAGGCAAAATGCAACTTCACAGCTGGACAAACCATCTTGCACCAAAAGGGGAGCAAATGCATTTATATGCTATGCATGCAGGGTAAATACTGGTTGCTTTTGCATGTAGCCCACATATACTGGGCAGCTTTATTTTACACTGTATGTAATTTAAATTTGAGTTTGGTCACGATCCTCTCACATATAAATCTCTAACTCTCTCCTGCAGTGCAGCATGGTTTGGCCAAGGTGTAAAGTTACTTGCTCTTTTTTGCTTTGCTCCCAACTCAAAATCAGCCCCAGGGTACATTGAAATGAGACATGTCAGCATTGATAGCATTGCTTTTTAGGAATATTATGTTAGAAAAATTTATGAAGTATATTTTTGGAAACAATATGTATGGGAACAGAATAAGCCATGTTGTATGCTATTATCTAGAATGGCAGGTGATCTGAGATAGATGCAAATGTTATGATATACAGTATGACAGCATGGATAAATGATGCATGTGGAAAGGCCAGTGCACATCACATATTTAATAAGCTTCCGCCATAACTGAGTTTTTCCACAAACAGGATCGGTCTTGGGACAGACAATTTTGAATAGTCCAGATAATCACAGGTTTTAATCTTTGGAAATCAACTATATTGCATCTATCACAATAACATAAAGTACCATTCATAAAATGTAATTTATTTCTTCTGATATTTGAAGTCATTTTGTACTCTGCAGCACTGTATACTGGTGAGGTAATTCAAGCATGCATTAGCTACAATAAAGAACACTGTATGAGACTAATAGCATTAAACCCACTCTCACAAGAACTTTGCATTTAATGGATATGTGATAATAATATCACTTGTTAATTATAGTTTATGCACACTATTACATAGTTACCTTGAAAAGAGTAGAATAGCTGTTTCTATGTCCAGAGGGTATATACAAAAATAATCTATACCGACAACATCCTCTCCACCAACTGAGTCCAAGGATAGGTAAATTGTGTTTTTGAAGGTAATATGTGTTTTGTTGTTCTGTATAATGAAAGGACTATTACTAATGAGAATATTACCAAAGTATTATTGCATACAATTAGACTGGACTCTAGCGACAGTAGGCGGACACTTAGGGCCTGATTTAGCAAGGAACACAGTTGCCTATACGTATTCAATTGGTCAATTGTTGCGTTCTGCGCATGTGTGCATTGCAGTGTGCATGTGTGAACTAGCAATTGCATACAGGACTGCAATTGCAGAGGCTACGCAGACCCATGGCAGAGTGATTGACAGGGAGTGTAATTTGTGGGCAGTGATGGGGGGTGGTCGTGCAAGTGTGGGTATGGGTCTGATGTTACCGATTGTTTCGCTATCTTGGCGACGTGATAAGGGGTGATAAAAAATTCTAATTAATGGATCTAATTCTCTATAATTACTAAATATGCCCCAAAATTCCAAATTTATTATCGAATTGCATAATGTAGGAACTGACTTAGGGTAACATGAGTGCAAAAAGCTGACAATCATTTTACATTTTCTGTTACATTTTTGCCTGAATGGTCACAATTTGTTGGGCAGTAAGACTGCAACAAAAGTAGTTACTGAATGAGGTCATCACTGGTAACAGTGTGTTTCAATGCCAATGCATGG
This sequence comes from Taudactylus pleione, assembly GCA_031769625.1. Classification (NCBI taxonomy): domain Eukaryota; kingdom Metazoa; phylum Chordata; class Amphibia; order Anura; family Myobatrachidae; genus Taudactylus; species Taudactylus pleione. The sequence continues at coordinate 4,952,610 of JAUIMM010000031.1, forward strand.
GCATGCATAAATTTACCACTGCTAACCCATACGCAGCTTGAGGTGCCATTGCATGCTTGGAAGTTAGCAATTACTGAGTAAGGTCTGGGCTTGTGCAAGTGTGGGTATGGGTCCGATGTTACCGATTGTTTCACTGTCTTGGCAAAGTATACGGATGTGAGTAAGGGGAAGTGAGTGTCATTATTTTAGGCTGCGATCGCAATGTGAATGCAGTTATTTGCATCTCACCACTGATATGAGCAACTGCATGGCATGCGTGTAAGCAGAATAGCGATCCTTGCTGAATCAGGCCCTTAGTACCTCAGGACAGACTTGACTCTTCCCCATACTCTACTCTCCTCACCTTCAAAACAGATAACTGTGAACACTTGGAACTTGGTTTATAGATATGGTAGAACTGAGAGGCAAGCAAAGAGAATGTATTATTATTTTTATTTTAATTCTTGAATTATATTGTTTACTATCTACTGGTAATAAACTGTAAGTACCTCATTAAAGTTTACAGCTAATTGTCCAAATTTCTCGAAGCTCCCGTGTGGATAAACTATTAAAGTAGAATTTATTAGGTATAAGTCTTCTGGTGACTGAATAAAAATGTAGGACATGACATATTTTTGTTGGTTTTTTCATTACATTCATTACAACATTTAATGGACAATGTGAACTTCCACTTTCGTCAAGTACATTTGCCTCATTTTCGTGGGCTACTGGAGATAGATTTAAGGGAAACTGTAGCAGATGGAATCGGTATGTTATGCTGCCAGACGTCAGCCCGGCGGATGAAAAACCGACGCCGGAAGTCCGGCAGATGGAGATCTCGACAGGATAAGTATGAAGGCTATTCCTAATCCTCTCCCCCCTAAACCTAGCCCTCCCGGGGTGGTGCCTGGCCCTAACCTCCCCCCAGGAGTGCCTGACCCTTTCCTCCCCTTCCCCTAGCCTAACTCTAACCTTCCCGGGTGAGGGGGTGCCTAACCCTAAGTCCCAGCGGGAGACCCTAAACCTAAACCTCTCCCCCCCAGTGGCTATCTGCTTCCGACATCCGGCTTACCTATGATTGGTATGCCTTACATCAGGATTTTGGCATGGGGCTAATGATAGGCGTCGGTATTTAGATGCCTATCATTAGTCCCATCCTGGGATTTCACTTTCAGGAAGCCGGCGGTCAGCATTTCAACCGCTAGCTTCCTGGCTACATACCATAGCAGATATCAGATATATCTGCTGTTGTCCCCTGTTTTTGATTGCAAAAGCAGCCCCATACTGTAGGTTTGCATGAGAGTTGTTAAAAAGCCAAATTTACCAAGCTCTGTAATGTAAAGCATTCTGAAACTTGGCCCTGATAGTGAACACCATCTTCAGATGGCATTAGCCTTTGTAGCCTACAGGTTACACTTTGTGAAAACTCCCATTTAGGGATCTGTAGGATCCCACCCTGGTACAGTCTGCATTCACATGCATAATCAGCAGACCACGTAATAAAAAAATGTATGATTGTATTACTTTGCTTCTTACACATCGCAAGGATCGGCACCAATTGTTGCCCATGTCTTCTTGGATGTGATTTTAGTTATATCCCAGCTATACTTAACTTCTTTGCGATGTGATAAGGGGTGATAAAAAATTATAATTATTGAATCTAATTCTCTATAATTACTAAATATGCCCCAAAATTCCAAATTTATTATCGAATTGCATAATGTAGGAAGTGACTTAGGGCAACATGAGTGCAAATAGCTGACAATCATTTTACATTTTTTTTTACATTTTTGCCTGAATTGTCACAATTTGTTGGGCAGTAAGACTGCAACAAAAGTAGTTACTGAATGAGGTCATCACTGGTAACAGTTGCAATATATCACTGCTTGATCCCATGTGTCCTGCTAGCACCATTGGTCACTCAGTTGTGCAACAGTCACCCGCCTCCTGACCTTAACAGACACCTACTGTTAATACACTAGCTTTTGGAGGTTTCAGTATACCTAGACCTCTGAACCTAGCAGTAGTATCTGCTGGTCCAACTACACAGGCAAACAAGTGGCCGCCTATCTTTAGTGGTTTATGACTTCATAATACACCTGTCAGCAAAATACGATATACAGTACCCATTTTCCAGCACTGCTCATCTATGGACGATGCCTGGCAGCTTGGTGCTTCACATAGGATGATCTACCAGGCTATCCATGCCGACTAATGCACTTGAGTGTACATTGTCTCCAGACAGCTTTTTAACTATAAACCAATATTCAGCTACCACTGCTGCAGCACTGTCACTTTAAGATTGATGTAGATCACTCCAAATAGATCACTGGATCGAATGGAATACTGCTCCCACTACAATGGAGATTTATCTACATCCCCGTGGATCACATTCCTTACTTAGTTGAAACCAATCCTATATGTTCTATCTGGTGGGGCTAAAGATATTGATACAACTGTGACATACTGTATATACTGAAGTATATTGAAATACACTGTACTACTTATATTAAACATATTAGCTAGTGTTTATACAATGTTTTGAATACATATTACATACTATGACATACAGTAACGTACTCAAGTATCCAATATTGGAATAACTAAGCCTCTTATATTTAATGCTATTTGATATTTGAAGTTGCCTTTATGATTTGTTTGTTTTATAATGAGTGAACTAATAATATATTGTTTAAAATATGATTCAACTTTAGACCAAGAAACTAGCTCTGATAATTGGAGACAGCGCATCCTCTATTTATATATATATATATATATATATATATATAATATATACACATACATGTACTGTATATATATATATATATATATATACATACACAGTGTATATATATATATATATATATATATATATCTGTATTTATAATAGATTTGCAGGAGTTTTAATCTTTACTAGTCATGTTACTGTGTCTACACCATACTTGCTCCCTCCTTTTTCAAAATTGTATGTGGATGAGTGTAGTCACATGACTCGCATAACAACAATTGCTCCACTCCGCAATCCAAACAAGCTTATGGTAGCATACTGTACAGTCATTTGTATCATTAGGTTCTGCCCATTCTTGAGTATTAAATATATACATCCGTACACAGTTGAGTTGGGGATTGATGATGCAAATCATGTCAAGGGCCAACCATGTCCACATTACAAGAAAGGAAAGTGGAATATGGGGGGTGGTCTGCTCTCCTGGGAGTCTGGGAGGGTTCTAGACATTCCCAGTAGAGTAGGCAAGTATGGTCTGCAAAAAATGTGAAAATGCCATGTTGCGGACCCAGAAATGAAGAAGACAGAAAGTGGGTGACTCACAGAGACAAAGGAATTTTAGATGGGGAACACAGTCTACAAATGAAATATCATTGTTTATGTCCACTCGTGTTAGAAAAAGTACTTAAGTACCTACAGGCCTACTCTCCCAGAAGTTCCTGGTGAATCGTGTTGTTATGGCCTCACCACCTACAGCTCAATTATGCATTGGACAGTATTGGATGAGCCCAGAATTTAGCAAATTTAGTCATTACACCCCAGCATTTGCCCTATGGGAACTTCCTCTGTAATATAATGGAAGAGAAGTCCAAAAAAAGTAGCAAAGTGCTTAAGTAAGACCTTTCTTATTTTTTAAATCAGATAACAGTGATTATGTTTATTACAGATATGATGCAGTTAGGTTTGCAAGTAATAATTGGCACAGTGATGGTGGCAGCAAGTGGGGCTATGATGACACAAAACAAGGGTACTAGAGGGACACACAATGAAGATCTTATGCTGAATGTGCTTTGGTAATCATATGTTATTTGAAATCCATTGGAAACACTTACCACCAACTCATTTCCACACACTCCATTTTTTAAGATGGATACCACAGATATTGTATTTGTCATGTTGTAATCAGAAAATCCTACACAGCTCTTGTCTCTCAGGTGCACATTTTTGGTGTTCAGATTGAACTGTTTTAGTTGACACTCCTTGAAGGAAGCTTTTATTTCCTGACTACCACATATTAGCTGAGGGCTCAATTCTTGTGCAGCTAGAAAAAGGAAGCACAATATTGTGAGGGCATTTTAAAATTGTATTTCTGACATCTTTTCTCCCAATAGGAATACTTAGCATTATTTGTTTCTTACACTCTGCAAGGCATAATGAAATCAAAATAAAATCCTTTCTATTTTAATGTAACTCTTTGTATAATAAAATAGAACTGAGTTTGCTGAGAGTAATGCAATGTGCACAGGAATAAAACAAAACAAAAAATAAATTAAAAGAATAAAACTTCTGTAGAACTACTTTACATTGGGCAATTTATTTACTCATTCAGTGACAGTGAGAGATTTTGAATTATGCTTCCTCATACCTAAAGCAACTTCCAAAGAACAGGTGAGAAACAGAAAAAATAAGATGTGCTGACTGTCAAATGAATGTAAGCACTGAATCTCACCCTCTAGCAATAACATCCTCTTTCACATGTTTCCTTACTCTCTATCTACTACCCACTCCAGCATTGCCCAGATTTAAATCTTTAAGTTATTGAGTTAGGCATCCCAGACCAAGTGCCACCCCTCTGTGAAGTTTTCATCCGAATCCACCCAGTAGAAGACCCGGAAAAGGCTCCACGGGTCAAAGTTCTGTCCAGTGTACACCAACGGGAGGTCAAACTGGGACCTCCACCCCCTAGTATGTCTTCTGGGATCCAACGTTACCACTCTGTGAAGTTTTCATAAAAATACATTTAGTGGAAGGCTCAGAACAGGCTCCTTGGTTCAAAGTTCTGCCCAGTGTACACCAATGGGAGGTCTGACCAGGACCTCAACCTCCTAGTATGTCTTCTTGGATCCAATGTTACCACTCTGCAAAGTTTTCATCCAAATCCATCAATCAGAAGGCTCAGAACAGGCTGTCCAAGTCAAGCCAATTGAATTTCGACACCAGTCAGAAACCCGGCATCCAGACTGCTGACATCCCGACAGTAAGTTTTGGGGTTAGGGGGGAGGGAACCCCATAAATCTGAAGGACTCTGGTTGTAGAGGTGGCAGGCAGAAAGCTTATGAAATATCTATCTTAGCCAGAAGTGCAACAGGTCCAGAAGATCAATTAAAGTCCAAAGCTGTAGCACAAGATTGATAAGTAACATGGCACAATTCCATAGGAATTAACCGAATGATACACAGGGTAAAACAGTTGCTGAATCAACCAATTTTTACCAGTGCAATTGAAAGGGGTTACTAAATCAACTCTTTTGAGTCACAACTCATGCATACCCGAGATAGGACTTCAATACAAAAATCTGTGTTTGTGAATTGTGTGCGCAGTAGCCGCACGTGCATCAACAAAGTAGCAGCGCCAAGCATGCGCCTGTGTCATAAGTAAAGGGCCAGCTGGCTCGTCTGTTGAAGTGTGGTGTAACCCCCAAAGTGCGCTCCAAAAAAAATATATATTTTTTTCTGTTTGTGAATTGTGAGCGCAGTAGCCACATGTGCATCAACAAAGTAGCAGCGCCAAGCATGAGCCTGTGTCATAAGTAAAGGGCCCTCTGGCTCGTCTTTTGAAGGGTGGTGTAACCCCCAAAGTGCTGGAAAAAATAGAAAAATAAAAAAATTCTGTGTTTGTGACTTGTGTGCAGTGTACCATAAAGGCTGTAGTCCTAAAGGGGTGCTGTAGTGTTGTCCAGGGGGTGCTCTGTCCATCAGGGGTGCTCCCCCCAAGTGCAAAAAAATATATATTTTTTTCTGTTTGTGTGCACTGTAGCCACACGTGCATCAACAAAGTAGCAGCGCCAAGCGTGTGCCTGTGTCATAAATCAAGGGCCGGCTGGTCTGTTGAAGGGCGGTGTGACCGCCAAAGTGCCCCTAAAAGTTAAAACATTTAAAAAGTGTTTATTTTTCTGTGTTTGTGTGCGCTTTAACCGCACGTGCATCAACAAAGGATGAGGATGACACCTTGCCTCTGTAGAGCCAGTTTGTGCAGGGACAGATTAATTGCCAGCTTGTTTTGTGGGTGCCCAAACGAACCAACATTTCAGCCACAGTCGTGTGGCAGACCCTGGCGCTGAAATGATTGGTTTGTTAAAGTGTGCATGTCCTGTTTATTCAACATAAGGGTGGGTGGGAGGGCCCAAGGACAATTCTGTATTGCACCTCTTTTTTTCTTTGCAGTATATACTCTTTGGGGCCTAGTTTTTCAAACTGCCATCCTGTCTGCCACTGCAGTGTCACTCCTAGATGGGCCACGTGTTTGTGCCACCCACTTGTGTCGCTTAGCATAGTCATCCAGCTACCTCGGGGCAACCTTTTGGCCTAAATACAATATTGTGAGGTGTGAGGTGTTCAGAATAGACTAGAAATGGGTGGAAATGAATGTTATTGAGGTTAATAATAGCATAGGAACAGAAAAACCCACAAATTCTGTGATTTTAGCTGTTTTTATGCTTTTTTCCAAAAAAATACAGATCCAAAACTCAAAACCCTGAACCCAAAACATGGAAGGGTAGTTTTGTCAAAACCAATCCAGATCCAAAACACGAAGAAAGATCCAGATCCAAAACCAAAAAACAAAACACGAAAAGTGGCCGGTGCACACCCCTAGTTTGTAGTGTACTGTATATCCTTTATATATGCATTTATTTTATCATATTAAAATATCTTTGTCTGATTAAGAGAAGCCATCTTCTTATTCACATACCGACAAGCTGCATTATTATTATGATTATTATTATTATTATTATTATTATTATTATTATTATTATTATTATTATTAATAATAACAGCCCACGTTTGCTCTACCTTAGTCACAAATGTGCCTCTTGGAGGGACTGGACTTGTGCAAAAGCGAATAAATCACACCCATTAATGCAAATTAGTTTAAAGTGCTACAACTGAGATGTAAATACAAGATTACATTGGCAGGCAGCAGACAGATTTCAGTAATGTACTGTAGCTTCTAAGTTTAGAGCAGCATTTTTTTTAAAGGCAAAACCAGATTGGTTTCGGCTTAAATAAATCGCCACTTTAAATTAGGGGTGAGCGGGTTCGGATTTCTGAAATCCGAACCCCCCCGAGCCCCCCCGATCCGAGTCCGATCCGAGTCAGGCTCGACTTTTCCCGCCTGACTCGGATTCTGAAATCGAGGCAAAACGTCATCTTCCCGCCTTCCGAGTCTCGCGGGTTTTGGATCCTATATAAGGTACCCACGTCGGCGCCATTTTCTCACTCGGCTGTGGACAGTGAAGAGGGAGGGTGGGAGTTAGGGTTGTGTAGTGTAGTGTAGTGTAGTGCTGCTGTTGTCCACTACTTCAAAGTCCATAGGGGCTGGCTGTGTTGTGCTGTGCTGCTGTTGTTAATAGGGGCTGTGTCCACTACTTCAAAGTCCATAGGGGCTGGCTGGACTGTGTTGTGCAGTCAGTTCTCCTAAGGGGCTGTGTCCACTCCAAAGTCCTGTGCAGTGTCCCAGTCCTAAAGAGGTGCTGTAGTGTTGTCCAGGGGGTGCTCTGTCCATCAGGGGTGCTCCCCCCAAGTGCTAAAAATATAATATATTTTCTGTGTTTGTGAATTGTGTGCGCAGTAGCCGCACGTGCATCAACAAAGTAGTGCCAAGCGTGCGCCTGTGTCATAAGTAAAGGGCCGGCTGGCTTGACCGTTAAAGGGTGCTGTAACCCCCGAAAGTACACTCCAGTCCAAACCAAAAAAAAATTATTTTCTGTGTTTGTGAATTGTGTGCGCAGTAGCCGCACGTGCATCAACAAAGTAGTGCCAAGCGTGCGCCTGTGTCATAAGTAAAGGGCCGGCTGGCTTGACCGTTAAGGGTGCTGTAACCCCCGAAAGTACACTCCAGTCCAAACCAAAAAAAAAATTATTTTCTGTGTTTGTGAATTGTGTGCGCAGTAGCCGCACGTGCATCAACAAAGTAGTGCCAAGCGTGCGCCTGTGTCATAAGTAAAGGGCCGGCTGGCTTGACCGTTAAGGGTACTGTAACCCCCGAAAGTACACTCCAGTCCAAACCAAAAAAAAAATTATTTTCTGTGTTTGTGAATTGTGTGCGCAGTAGCCGCACGTGCATCAACAAAGTAGTGCCAAGCGTGCGCCTGTGTCATAAGTAAAGGGCCGGCTGGCTTGACCGTTAAAGGGTGCTGTAACCCCCAAAGTACACTCCAGTCCAAACCAAAAAAAAAATTATTTTCTGCGTTTGTGAATTGTGTGCGCAGTAGCCGCATGTGCATCAACAAAGTAGTGCCAAGCGTGCGCCTGTGTCATAAGTAAAGGGCCAGCTGGCTTGACCGTTAAAGGGTGCTGTAACCCCCAAAGTACACTCCAGTCCAAACCAAAAAAATTTTTATTTTCTGTGTTTGTGAATTGTGTGCGCAGTAGCCGCACGTGCATCAACAAAGTAGTGCCAAGCGTGCGCCTGTGTCATAAGTAAAGGGCCGGCTGGCTTGACCGTTAAAGGGTGCTGTAACCCCCAAAAGTACACTCCAGTCCAAACCAAAAAAAAAATTATTTTCTGTGTTTGTGAATTGTGTGCGCAGTAGCCGCACGTGCATCAACAAAGTAGTGCCAAGCGTGCGCCTGTGTCATAAGTAAAGGGCCGGCTGGCTTGACCTTTAAAGGGTGCTGTAACCCCCAAAGTACACTCCAGTCCAAACCGAAAAAAAATTATTTTCTGTGTTTGTGAATTGTGTGCGCAGTAGCCGCACGTGCATCAACAAAGTAGTGCCAAGTGTGCGCCTGTGTCATAAGTAAAGGGCCGGCTGGCTTGACCGTTAAAGGGTTCTGTAACCCCCAAAGTACACTCCAAACCAAAAAAATATATATTTTCTGTGTTTGTGACTTGTGTGCACTGTGGCTGCACGTGCATCAACAAAGGAGCAGCGCCAAGCGTGCGCCTGTGTCCCATAAGTAAAGAGCCGGCTGGCTCATTTCTTAAAGGGTGGTGTAACCCACAAAGTGCACTACTCTCCAGCAAAAATAAAAAAATATTTTCTGTGTTTGTGTGTGCTTTAGCCGCACGTATATATATCAATATAACATAAATGGAGGACCAAACTTTCTCTGATAAAAATAAAATAGGGAAAGATCAAGAACCACTTCCTACTAGTGCTGTTGCTGCTGCTGGGAGTTGTTCATCATCCCAGAGAGGAAGTAGGAACATCACTACTTTTACTAAACAATTGACCCTCCAACAGTCCCTAGCGATGAGGATGAAGTACGACAGCAGTCATCCTGAAGCAAAACGTATAACTGAGGCCTTGACTGCTATGTTGGTGTTAGACGTGCGTCCGGTATCCGACATTAGTGCAGTGGGATTTAGACAATTGATGGAGGTAGTGTGTCCTCGGTTCCAAATCCCGTCTAGATTCCACCTGCATCCTCAAAGCAGCAGCGACAAGCGTGCGTCTGTCTGTTAAAGGGTGGTGACACCCTCAAAGTGTGCTACACAAACAATTAAAATATTGTTCTTTTTTTTTCTGTCTTTGTGAATTGTGTGGGCTGTAGCCGCACTTGCATCCTCAAAGCAGCAGCGACAAGCGTGCGTCTGTCTGTTAAAGGGTGGTGTAACTCACGAAGTGCTCCAAAAAATAAAAAACTATTTTTTTAATGTGTTTGTGACTTGTGTGCGATGTAGCCGCACTTGCATCCTCAAAGCAGCAGCGACAAGCGTGCGTCTGTCTGTTAAAGGGTGGTGACACCCTCAAAGTGTGCTACACAAACAATAAAAATATTCTTCTTTTTTCTGTCTTTGTGAATTGTGTGGGCTGTAGCCGCACCTGCATCCTTAAAGCAGCAGCGACAAGCGTGCGTCTGTCTGTTAAAGGGTGGTGACACCCTCAAAGTGTGCTACACAAACAATTAAAATATTGTTCTTTTTTCTGTCTTTGTGAATTGTGTGGGCTGTAGCCGCACCTGCATCCTTAAAGCAGCTGCGACAAGCGTGCGTCTGTCTGTTAAAGGGTGGTGACACCCTCAAAGTGTGCTACACAAACAATTAAAATATTGTTCTTTTTTTTTCGGACTTTGTGAATTGTGTGGGCTGTAGCCGCACTTGCATCCTCAAAGCAGCAGCGACAAGCGTGCGTCTGTCTGTTAGAGGGTGGTGTAACCCTCAAAGTGTGCTCCACAAACAATAAAAATATTCTTTTTTTTTTTCTGTCTTTGTGAATTGTGTGGGCTGTAGCCGCACTTGAATCCTCAAAGCAGCAGCGACAAGCGTGCGTCTGTCTGTTAAAGGATTACATCGGTGACAGCATCCAAGTAGGCATGTCAGACAGTCCGTACCTGTACTGGCAGGAAAAAGAAGCAATTTGGAGGTCCCTGTACAAACTGGCTCTATTTTACCTGAGTTGCCCCCCCTCCAGTGTGTACTCCGAAAGAGTGTTTAGTGCAGCCGGGAACCTTGTTAGCGAAAGGCGTAGGAGGTTGCTTCCACAAAATGTGGAGAAGATGATGTTCATAAAATGAATGATCAACTCTTCCAGGGAGACCAGCCTCCAGAACGTACAGAGGGACCTGTGGTTCCAGCAGGGACGAATTAATACTCTGTGAGGATGAGGATGTACATAACACTGAAGAGGGTGAGGAATCTGTGGATGAGGAGGATGAGGACGACTTCTTGCCTCCGTAGAGCCAGTTTGTGCAGGGACAGATTAATTGCCAGCTTGTTTTGTGGGGGCCAAAACGAACCAATCATTTCAGCCACAGTTGTGTGGCAGACCCTGGCGCTGAAATGATTGGTTTGTTAAAGTGTGCATGTCCTGTTTATACAACATAAGGGTGGGTGGGAGGGCCCAAGGACAATTCCATCTTGCACCTCTTTTTTTTCTTTGCATTATGTACAGTTTGGGGCCTAGTTTTTCAATGCCATCCTGTCTGCCACTGCAGTTTCACGCCTAGATGGGTCACGTGTTTGTGCCGCCCACTCGTGTCGCTTAGCATAGTCATCCAGCTACCTCGGTGCAACCTTTTGGACATAAAAACACTATTGTGAGGTGTGAGGTATTCAGAATAGACTGGAAATGAGTGGAAATTAAGGTTATTGAGGTTAATAATAGCATAGGAGCAGAAAAACCTACAAATTCTGTGATTTTAGCTGTTTTTATGCTTTTTTTCAAAAAAATACAGATCCAAAACACAAAACCCAGAACCCAAAACACGGAAGGGTGGTTTTGGCAAAACCAATCCAGATCCAAAACACGAAGAAAGATCCAGATCCAAAACCAAAACACAAAACACGAAAAGTGGCCGGTGCACACCCCTACTTTAAATCTAGTCGTTACATCACTGCTATTAACAAGAAGCAAACCTCAACAAATACATCGGGCACAGTAACACCTTATAGAAGCTCTGATCATTTCTACATTAGCCAGAACAATACTACCAGCCTTTGACAAAGCATTGTAATACCTAAAACTGTGTTCTGTGAGCCTGATATGCAGTTCACGTGTGCGAATGTACCACTGCGATCACACTGCGATCACACAGACCACGTAGAGCTATCACAGAGTGCAGTGAGTGTTTGGTAGTGGTGATGGGTGGGTGGTCAGCGAAACACAGGCGTGCTTGGCTGTTTGAATGCTGTTGGATGGGCGTGCATAAATTAGCCATTGCGATTGCATATGCAGCTTATAAGTAAGAGTACTTACTGCGTTCAACAGGGTTAGCAATTTCTAAGTAAGGTCAGGTCTGCTGTAATGCTGCGTGAGGGGCAGATGTTACTCGAAGGCATACCGATGTATATGGAGAACTACAAGGTATGACGGATGCGAGAAATCGGTAGTGGGCGTCTCTATGCTGCCTGTGTGACTGCATTGCAATTGCATTCAATAGCAGATTTTCACAGTAGACCTGCATGTGATTGCAGAGCTGCCAACGCAATTGTGATTCTTAATGAATCAGGCCACATGTCCTTTACAGATAAATGCATTTGAACATACCAGATAAATCATCAGTACTCTTGCAGAAGCAGCTGTATCGTCCACCAACCAGTTTACACTCTTCATCATCAGCACATGAGCAAGTATCTGGCACTATGGCTGGATCTGAAAGGAAATATAATTTCATTAAATATATTTAATAAAAATAAAACTCAGACACAACTAAATCACAGACTAAAATTTACATTTATATTTGACTGTTTTAATGATCTGGCACAGAACAAATAGAGAATAAAAGGATAAGGAAAATTTAACAGTCAATGATACTGTTCCATCCATGTGTCCTATTTATACAGTACATGATCATTGATTTTGCCAGCACTAATACAACAGGGAAAACATGAAAAGTAAAAGTGTAATATTGTTTTGATCCAGACATGGGGACTGAAGCATAATAGAGTGTGTGCCTGTTTGCAAAGTCTGTCACGGCACTCAGCCAGTCAGCGTTATGCCCACTGAAACACTACAAAGGAGGAAAAAAAGATTGCGCCTGTCATCGCCGGCACCCCCCGCTGCTGGCACCCCCACTGGCAGCATCCCCCGCTCCCTACACCACCACTGTCAACACTCCTGCACTGCTGCCCAACGTACTGAAAACACTGTCAGCTACCCCCACACTGCTGACACTCCCACACCACCAGCACCCCTGCACTGCCAACACAGTCAGCAAACCTGCACTGAGGACACCTCTGGCACCCCCGCTCTGCCAACACCGCTGGCACCTTGCATTGAGAACACCCCTGTACTGCCGACACAGTCAGCAAACCTGCACTGAAGACATCGCTGGCACCCCCGCTCTGCCGACACTGCCGATACCCTGCATTGAGAACTCCCCTGCACTGCTGACACAGTCAGCAAACCTGCTATGAGGACACTGCTGGCACCCCCGCACTGCCAACACAGCCAGCAAACCTGCACTAAAGACACCACTGGCACCCCCACACTGCCGACACAGCCATAAAACCTGCACTAAAGACACCGCAATCACCCTAGCACTGCCGACACAGCCAGCAAACCTGCACTAAAGACACTGCTGGCACCCCCGCACTGCCAACACAGCCAGCAAACCTGCACTAAGACACCGCTGGCACCCCCGCACTGCCGACATCACTGGTACCCTTCACTGAGGACACTGCCAGCACTGCAATTCCATGTACTCAGGACACTGTCAGCAACCCCGTTCTGCCGACACTGCTGTCACAGTAAGTGCACTATTGGTGTATCCAACCCACACTGTATAACACACTGTATCTGTGTTGGAAATTAGAAACTGAACTGCCACATGTTAGTGCCACCCACTGTGTCACTTAGCTTAGTCAGCCAGCTTGCTGGATGCATCCTTTTGGCCTTAACTAGATTAAGCAAATAATATTGTGAGGTGGTCAAAATTGATTGGAAATTACTGGAAATAAATGTTATTGAGGTTAATTATACTGTAGGAACAAAAACAGAATAATTTTATGTGATTTTAGCTGTTTTTATGATTTTTTAAGAAAAAATCCAGATGCAAAACCCAAACACGAAAACAGTACACCAAGGAAAAAAATCCAAAACCAGATTCAGATCCAAAGCCAGGGGAGATCCAAAACCAAAACCAAAACACGAGGGTCGGCGCACATCTCTAATAGAAACCAGCATACAGTACCTCCCAATTGTCTCCATTGTTACAGGCCAGTCGAGTTTTGCTGGCTGCAAAAGGGGCAAACTTTTGGTCACAAATGTAACTTTCTCTCTGATTATAAGTAGTTACTATTAATTATATATTTTTTATTAATAAAATGAAATCAAAATACATCATAATTCTGTGCTGGAGGTTTATGCATACTTTTTACTTTGTATACAGTACATCACCTCTGGGAAAGAGCAGAGAGAGGTCCACGGGGGGCACGGTAGGCTGCAATTTGCATCACCATGTTCCCAATTCCACAATATCACAAATTGAGCCATCACACTGTTGGGGACAGAGGGGGTCATTCAGACCCGCTTGCGAGGAAAGTTCGCTCGCAAGCGGGTCGATGTTCCCCCACTGCGCACGACGGATGGAGCTCCGTCGTGCGCATGCGCGAGACCCGGCGAGCGACGGGCTCTCCATCGCTCTGGGTCTCGCACCAAAGGGGGCGTGCTGTTGATGTTGATTGACAGCACGCCCCCTTTGGTTGGCGTGCCGGGGGTGTGCCTGCCAGACGGAGGCGTTCCCATGTGAACGCCTACCGTCTGAAGCCGGCCCCACTGACATCACTAGTGATGTCAGTGGGAGTGATTTTGGGTCTGATAGAGCCAAAATCACTCCAGGGCTTGCGGCAGCGAGACCCTACCGCAGGGTCTCCATCGCAAGCCCGATGGTCGCGATGGTCAAGACCATTGTGACCATCATCATGGATGCTTGCATATGCTGTGGGTGGTCACCCACAGCTATGCAAGCGGCCAGGAGGCCGCTCCATTTTCAGGGAGGAGGGCCCTGATTCAGAGCGAGCGCTCTGGTCAGAGCGTTCAGCTCTGAATCAGGCCCTGAGCTCTAATGATGTGACTCAGGGAACGCCACGAAATTCAGGAGTCTCCTGAACATTCTGGGAGAGTAGGCAAGTATGGGTTTGTGGCTGTCTGTAACATTGGGGTTGGAGCCAAGTATAGGGCACATGACAATGCATGTACATTCTTGGGTTTATTGTGCGTGGAATAACCTCTGGGAGTAGAATTTGAATATAATTATTAGTAAATACAGTTTGCGAACAACTGAGAATTATGGACCTGATTCTGAATGAGATCCAAGTGGAAATGGAGACAGATATTGTGGATTTCAGCATACTGCACATGCGACAAAGTAAGAAATCGGCGACTGCATTTACACCAGATAATACATATGCACACGTATATAGGGCCTGACGCAGAGATGAGGCAATGCTGATGTTTCCTCAGTTTGAGTAATGATCGGTAACCTGCACATACGTCTGGGTTGCACTGCGCATGCGTCTAGTTTTTAGTTGTTTTTTGCTCACAGTGAGGATTCATTTGCAAAATGATTGACAGGCAGGGACCATTTGTGAGCGGTAACAGGAAGGTGGTGACTCAAGCACAGTCATGTCGTGGCTGTTTGTGGGGCGTGTCTTTGCCTGCGACTGCAATTCCGTACACAGTGAAATGGCTCTAGCGTCTCCCATGGTCATTCTGCATGACCATAGGGTTACTCAGAAGTCTGATAATTGACTGATCTGTGAACAAGCTGTGTATTTGTATTTGTACACAGTCTCTTGGAAGCCACTGGTGGATGTCTCAATAAAAACTCGGCAGCTGCAACATTTGCATACTTTGCATAGCAGCTGCATGCAAATTCACAGCTGCAGCGGCATTAGCTTACAGTACATTGTTGAATCAGGCCCATAGTACATTAGTGCGTATGGATTGATCCATCCTTCACTGGACCACACTTTCTGTGAAATGGGCGCTTCTGAATGATAACTGGACAGCATGGAATTGTTTCTCTCGTAGGAGTGTCATGGGAGTGTTGTGGGTCTGGCTTCTGTGCTCATTTATAGAGTGTGGACAGAAATAGAATGCCTGTTTCAAAAAGATCTTTTGCCTGGTGTGGGTGCAAATCCAGTTACAATTGGTGGTGGTTGTGGCTAAGGATGTAAAAACAGTGGGCGGGATATGCTTCCACACGGATCTTTGTCATATACAGTATGGGTAGATTCTCGCATTAGCATACATTAGTAAGTAGTCTGCCACAGCCATACAGAAAAGCGGTGGCAGATACATTTAACTCAGAATCAGGACCTATATTGTTATCTGTGTTAGTCTAGCATAGATGTACTATAATTGACACCCTACTAAAGTGTTATTTCTCTCACATTTGCATCACTAGTCAGCAAATATTATAACAAAAGCTCACTCCATGTAACCTTTATTAATATATATGACTTTACAGTGCTTACCTGTACAATATCCAGCATAGTCGGTTGGAGTTCCACTGAGTTTGTATGCATAATAATACCCAGGACAAGCTTTAATCTGTATATCTGATGTCCAGTAGCAGCAATCACCATCATATGAAGTACAAACTGTTTGATTTACAATTCCATCTGATTGGTCAGGATGTTTACTATTTAACCACATGGGGTTCATGGTATAGCAACTACCTTGAACAGGACAAAACTCAGGAATGCGGATTCCTCCACTGCCTTCAAAACGGTACCATCCATTAAGGTAATAGTCATAATGTCCACAATAGTAACTATAGTAATAATAGTAGTAATAATAGTAGTAATAATAACAGTAGTAGTTAGAATTATATGATGTGCTCCTGGAAGGCTCATTTAGTGTGGTATAGTTGTAGCACGGATCAAGGCAGGTATGGGAACCTTTGGATTTAATGCATTCTCTAGCAAACCCACATACCTCTCTTGTGCATTCATCTACCTCACAATAAGTATATCCATCTCCAAAATATCCAGCTGGGCAGGAACATGAATAGGATCCATAGTTATTGGAACAAATGGCTAACGGATGGCAGCTATTTAGTTCTGGGCTTGAACACTCATCTACATCGACACATGTTTTATTTTCTGATTTGAAGCCAGAGTAGCATTCACAGTCATATGAGCCGTAAGTATTGATGCAATAACCAGGATTGCAAGGGTCTGTCCAGTAATAACAATAGTAACATTCATTAATGTCATCACATGAATATCCATCACCATGGAATCCCTCATTGCAGACACATGTATAGGACAACAGGACGTTTGTACAGGAAGCATCGGTGCTGCACTTTGAGCAAATGGCTGCAAAAAATAGCAATGATACAGTTGTTAGAAATAGATATCAGATTGGAATGGATTTCTTATTAAAAGTGATGTCTAAGACAATATGAATAAATTAATTCAGAAATCATTTATATTCATCACAATTATAAATCAATATAATTTAGCACTCATGCCGGGATTTAGCAAGGGATGTAGTAGGCATCCCGGCATGCGGGATGCCGACAATATTAATACTGGCACCAAAATCCCAACAGGTCGGGACCCCGGCACCTGTAACCCAAACGTTAGCAAACAACAGTATCCTATACAGTGTTTAAGTCATCAAGCATTATATGCATGGCAGCTTGCATTCCATTTCATGCAATGTTTGTTTGTTTGAAAAAATTTAAATGTAACATTTGCTTAGTGTCACCTACAATGCAAACCTTCTGTACAAAACATTTGTATTTCATGTTGGATTACAGTGGAACAAAAACAGGTTTTTCTTCCCATTGCATTAGGGCGAATCAGGAACAAAGATAAAATATTTTGTTTGATATTAAAGGGGTAAATGATGGCTTTTAATCAATGTTTTATTCTTTTAAACTTTAGTTAACAATTGGATCTGTATTTTTAATTTACTTATTTTGATATTTTAGCAATAATAGTCATCAGTCTTCTGTTATACTGGGGCCCATGCTCATTATAGAAAAATGTGCCCATTGTATGTTTCTATTATATTTCTATTATATTAGGACCACTCAGGTGGTAATGATACCAGTCTGGTGCCACAATCCTCTTTAGTCTCCCATCCCCCACATCTGGGGGGATATGGGTATCGAATACACAATTTGATGAATCCTGGCCCCAATCATTTCCTATAGTTTAAGAGCTTTATAAAGACTTAGTACAAATACTTCAATGGTGAAATAATAATATTTTTTTATTTATTTTAGATAGCAAACAAGAAAAGCTCAAATATAAAAATGTCCAAAACAAACTGCAGTGATATCTTACAACCTCTACAGTCTTTCAGCAATTATTTACTTAAATAGCTAATTTATGAATTAATAGGGGAATAGTTAAGAGACAGATAACTATATTAAGTACAATAATCAAACCAGTTAAAATTTGTTGAAGCCTCCAAGAATTTCAGTAGCTCTATAAATCTTCACACAATGATTTTTATCCTTACACAGGTACAGGACAAGATCTATTATTGAAAATGCTTGTTTTGTCAAGATACAGGAAGGTTATTTATTCCCTAATTTGGAGATGTCTAATATTTATTAAATTACCCTCGTGTTTAACAAAACCACACCTTAGCATTTTCATTATGTAGCAGTGCTATCACAGTAACTGTTAGGTGGAGATATTATATGATTATTTTTGATATAATCATATAATAATAATTTACATTTTTATTTTCTACTAGCTGGGATACCCGGTGTTTCCCGTGTTGAAGACTGGACCCTGAAGTACACCTGCAGCCTTTATTTGTTTACATTGTCCTCATCTATAAACCCATTCCATTGATCCATAAAAGGGCCCCAAGGTTTGCTAAGAGGCATGCAAACAGTGGTGTAACTACCGTGGGTGCACACCTGCTGGCTGCTGATGGCACACAGGGAGAGGCAAGAGGCTGCTGGAGGAACACAGGGAGGTGAGTTGCTGTGGGGGACATAATGTGTAAGGGGCACTACTATTGTGTGGAATAATGTGTTATATGGGGCACTACTACATGTGGCATAATCTGTAAAGGGCCTTACTGTGTGGTATAATGTGTAAGGGGAATTACTGTGTTGTGTAAGGGGCATTACTGTGTGGCATAATGTATAAGGGGCACTACTACTACATGGCATAATATGTATAAGGGCTACTACTGTGTGGCATAACCTGAATGGGGTCTGTGTGTCATAACATGAATGGGCTCTCTGTGGGAACAAATTTTACCTCTGGGGGGCCCTTTAAAGATCTTGCTATGTGGACCACAAAGTTCTAGTTATGCCCTTACATGCAAACACAGATTGGATTTAATATGAACTTGCATGAGTCTTCAAATTTGCTCAGGCTGTGGTTAAAATTATAATTTTGTAGCTATCTCACATGATTTTGACAGTCTGCCAATTTCCACTGGAGCCAGCCCTGGAACCTGTGTAATTTAAAAGTGTCCCCATTTTCCGACACTGTGTGACATTGTGTGGCCCTGACGAAATTCAAACCTAGGCAAAACCTAATCCTGGTCAGACTACACCACCATGCCAAATTTGGTGGAGCTAGGTCCAAAACTTTGGCCATGCATAAAGGACAAAAAGGCAGACAGACATACACACTTTCTCACTTATTATATAGATTTGTATGAATTTCAAAATTACAGGTTCCTGAGAGAAACCACATCTCAAACTCATTTTGGCTCTTCTAATTTGCTGTCTATCGTGTAGCTTCCATATATGGTCATTTTTTGGAGTCCACAGTCCACAGTCCAATCCAATGCTAAATTGCACTGGTGGCTGGGGATTAAAGTTTAGTTTGTGAGTTATCATATACAGTACTGTATCTCAACTTTATTCGGGGATATACTTACATGACATCTCCTCAGCATAAAAAAAAGAAGAAACATACAATTAGCATTTGTAAATCAGAATATTTAAGAAGTTAATTATGTATGTACTATTAAAATGAAACCCATCCCAGTAGATGAAGCCATCTATTCAAAACTTAATTTAAAATACTAAAGATGGCTTCAAATTGCAGATAGATAGGCAACAATATAACAAATCACCTGTAAAAACACAGGGCTTTTTACTGTACTTCTTTGTCATATTTAGAGAAGGAGTTTACCCTGGAGAAGTGTAAGATTTCTCCAGTGAGGCCTCTGCTTAGTGTTAGAATTGCTTCCCCATACACTAGTATGGGTAGAGTGATTCATAGAAATACATAAAGCTCAGCTTTCTGTCCTGCTTCTCTATAAAAATGTCCCACCTCAGCATGGTGTAATGAGGTGAAACTAGCCACTCGCTAGAAGAAAAGCAGGAAAGATGAATACTTCCATGTCTCCTCCCTGTACTCAGCACTCACTCTGCCTTCTTTGTATCATACAGCGGCCACTTCATGAGCAGACGCTGGATTGCTGAACACTGCTGGTGAATGTGCAGTGTGACTAAAAGGTAACATCATTTTGATAATTCATGTTTCCCAGCATCATGGAGGAGCTGCTTTTCGGATGCGATATATAGTGAAAATGACCACTCTGTTCTACTTGAATAGACCCAATCGCTGGTGAGAGCTGCTGTGAAAAAGACCTACCACAACAATACAGCAACCTGCACAGGAACCTGTGGGGCTGAGGGGCGTGGATCAAAAGTGACAATAAGATAATGGCTTGGAAGATTATGTGACAGAAAGAGGGCATACATTTACATACATATGTCCCCCCCCATGTGTGCGCGCACACACACACTCTCCTGTGTGGAAATACACTTCCTCAACATTCTCCCCTGTCAGAAACATACAGTACTCCGTAGTATTGTGACTTACAAATATAATGTATGACAAGAGTGGAGGAGCATATTTGACATGGAAAGGGAGGGTTGGGGGCATAGTGTGTGACAAGGTTGTGCATGCGGAATTACATTATGTACATTTGACATATAGTTGTGGCTCATGTAGGGATGTGGCCCAGGGCCCCAGGTCACATTAATCTACCACTGATGGCATGCATGTGATTAATAAGTACACCGCATTTTCAATTGTTTTCTGTTCAGCTTCAGAGAACAATACGGTGAGTCTGTGATTTCTTTTCTTAGCTCTCCTCACCATGTATGATTTCAGGTTATGAGAGTTACCCTAGGGATAATTTGGACAAATTCACTTATCTGGAGAATTACAGTAGACCAAGCTCACACATTGTCCTGCACACCTCTAAGGGCGTTAGGGAAAATATGTGATATTGATGGCCCAGAAGTAATTATTTCTGATCACTTATTCAGCACCTTCATGGCATCTGTGTACATTATACACCTAGAAGCTGTCATATAACAATAAACCATACTTATTTTGTGTTAAATACACATTTTTCATAGTTACAATCTGGATTTTTTTTTTTTAAATATAGTGGAGGTCAGGGCTGTAGCTAGGGTAGTGCGGCCGATGCCATGGCACATGGCACCACAGGGCAGGGGGCGCTGTTTGGACCTGTCAGATTTCTGTTTATTATCATTCTTGCTTGTAGATTCCTCTTATTTCATCCCCAGCATCTCCTGGCCTCCCCTATCTCTTCCCTGGCCCTTCCCCATGAAGCCATGGGCCTTTTTTGGGTGCATTATGTCCTTTTGAAAAATGAGGGGGCGCCAATGCTCTTTCTGGCACAGGACACCAAAAAGTCTAGTTACAGCTCTGGTGGAGGTTACTTACTTGATATACTGTTGCTGCCTGTAAATCAAGAAATAACAGACAATAAGTCATAAAGAAGCATTTGAAGTGCAATAATTGTAAACCCCTTCCTATTGGAAAAGCAATGACCACCTGTATATCATCTGTCTACTGATAATTTTACATTTCTGTTTTTATAATTCTATAATTTTCTTAGTCTCTAAAACATTCTTTCTAAGAAATGTTTCCATTACAAATCTGGAAATTAATTTGCCATTATTACATCTGGCTGACCAGTAGTGAAAATATAGTAAGGATGAGCTGACATTTATATAGTTAATGAATTATGTTTCACATATGGAGGCCTAATAACTATAGTATTTTTACTATTTAAAACAAGGGATCTCTAAAACAGACACAAACAGTTCTCAATGGTGACAAATCATAGTTCCATATGTGATTCTTTTCATCTAGGACACAAGATAGTTGATGTGATCTATTGCAACAAATTTCATTCAACAATGTTAGCAGAGTTTAATGGTTAACAAATGAGTATTCCTAAGTTGCAAAGTATTTGAGCTTTATGCTTTTACCAATTGCTCCAACTTTTACCCTTCCACTTGTAGCAGTTGTGTTAGGGGTATCCTGTAGGGATTTTAATGGAAGCATATTATGAAGGTCTTAAAATAGACATAAATGATTTTATTGTAACATATTCCCAACATACGTGTACTAAGACAAAGAGTAATGAGGAAGAAAAAAAAGGCCTATTTTATACTGTATGTGACTGAATATAATTCATGAGCGACTAATATCAGGCACATTAAAAATAAATCTAGGGGGAGATTTACCAAAGCTTGAAGAGTGATAAAATGGAGAGAGATAAAGTACCCACCAATCAGCTCCTAACTATCATTTTACAGGCTGTTTGAAAAATTAGAGTTAGGAGCTGATTGGTTAGTAGTTTATTTCTCTATACTTATTCTCTCTCCAAGCTTTACCTCCTCCATAGTGCTCTGTTAGAACAAGATGAGATATTGAAACCTTTGCTGGCAGTACTAAAACAACATAATATTTACACAAACCCAAAGCATGCAACAAGCATTTTTGAAAAGAATAAATAAAAAGAAGTTACCAATGGAATGAAATTACAATGGCTAACTCCAAAACCAAGTGGGTTCTTCTGATGTGATAGAGAAACCTTGTAATTAAAATACACTTTCTAACAAAAGAGAAACATTTTAAAAATAATAAGTATCATGCTCTATCAAAGTATGTCAGTATGTGCTAAAGAGGCTCGTCTGATAAAGTATCAATAATGGCCACTGAAAAACACCAAACTACTATAAGAGGGGGTGATACATTCAAAATGTTCTGTCATTGTATCTTTAAGTTGTGAACTTAACTCCACAGGTCTTGAATTCAGTAAAGCCTAATATAATGTTATATTAGACATAATAAACTTTTCATGTATTCTCATGTATTCTGTGAGTGGTTGCGCTCTGATATATGCACGTTCAACCACCCAAGGCATACGTATAAGAGAGCATGACCACACACCCAAGAGTGGTATATCTATCTTACAAAATGGTCCCTGTTGTGACAAAATAGTGAAGATGATGTAGAGTGAAACAGGTACAGAATTGGAGAAAAAAATAGTTTAGAACAGGCTGCTTAATTAGAATTATTTAAACATTTAACTGGATAAGAGTGTATGTGAATAAAACAATTGGACATTCAGAATAGGTGGTTTAAACAATTAACATTAATAACTACTGTCAATTTAAGAGTGGTTCATTTTGGAAAGAAAACGTGTTGATGTCACAACCCGGGTCTGTACCCCCTGCCGCCGGGTCACTTACCGATTCTGCCAGCATTCTCGATCATGTCCTAGATATGCAGGCTTCAGTATTTCCTGGCCTGCTTGGCCACAGACAACATCAAAACCTGCTCTAGAGTATTGCAATAACAAGTCCCGATCACCTGACTGTAGCGGCCAATCGACTGACAGCCTGAACCTTCCCATACCACCTGACTCTGTTCAGCCTATCCTGGGTAACCCAGGGACATATCTCCCAGCTACTGGCTTTAATAAATCACCAGTACAATGTCTAACCTCAGTCTCTACTGAGTAAGCTATGCTCCTATTGCATTACTTGATTTCCGTTGGTGCAGTTTTGTTCCTGTTTGCTGCACAGATTCCTGCAAGTGTTCTACACCTGTGTCAGATATTCCACTGGTTGCATAAGTAATCTCAGCCTGTTCCAGTTACCTGAACCAGTACCACACCTGTGTATACACCATCCATGCTGCACAGTGAGTTTCTGCTGGTTCCTACTCCATTGGTGCCGTTCCTGGTATCACTTTCCACTACCCATTTCGGTGTTCAGCCTGCATCCGGTCCTGCTACCATCTGAGTGCTCCTGGATCTTGGACTACAGCGACAACCCAGTTTGAGCCTGGCTAATATGTTGCCAAGATCTACCACTCCAGCATTCCGGTTTACAGATGCAAATAAGAACAGTGTTATTATATATTATCTACAGTAACAACCCAGTACCAGCCTGGTCAATCTACTGCTACACTCTTCTCTGCTATACATACCACTCTGTCTCCAACACTGAAGTCCCTGATGGTATAGTGGGTACGATCTGGCACCTCCCTGCCGAGACCCAGGTTCAATTCTCCACCTCATTCCAGGAGTTCTCCTCAGACCTGCCAGCTTTCTCTACACACCTCCAGACACCCATGCAGACTTTTTTCAGAAACCGGGTCCACAAACAAATACAAGTCTGACAGTTGAAAGGTGAATTGTAGTGGAAGGAAGTGCTTAATGCTGCTTCAGGGTCAACTCACTGTTTGCTGTGCTGTATATTGAAGTGGCTGCTCAGGTAAGTTCTGTTCAAGACTTTGAGGACTGATGTCAGGTCCTTTGAGTTATGAAGTACCTTTGACATTTCTTGAAATACAGTATGTCTGTCAGAAATGTGTATCTCTGTCAGTGAAGCAGTGATGTGTATGTTTGTTTATGAAGCAGTGATGTGCTGCTTTTCTATGAGCAGTGTCTATGAGAGATTTTTTTACACTTACGCAGTGATACAGTTGTGACTTTGTGATGAGATTCAGATAACAGTGGGAAGTAGAGGCATGAAGTGCAGTCATGTGATCTAGTGTGTCCATTCATATTGGTGGGATTTGTATTAATATACCACACCATTTTATATATCAATATATACATTTTTCATGCTTGCCAACAACATGGTCAGCATAGTGGGGGGCGGATGCAGCTGTCAGGAACCGTGCTGTTCTGTCTTGGCAAGGGTCCCAGTCTGGGGGTTCACAGTGTGCTGGTGATGGGTCCTCATCATGGCAGTGGTCTCAGGGGCTGGAGCTCTTGCAGCGTTGCCAATGGGTCCAGACACTGGGTGCTGCCATAGTGGGCCCACCCAGCTGACTTTGTTGCTGTCAGGCTCCCAGTGTGGTGGTGGTCTCAGAGCTCTGGTGGTGTTCACGCTGGCTTCGGACACTGAGGGCACCACCATATTGGTCCTGGTCAGCTGATCGATAGTCTTTAGTTATAGTCAGGTTAGTGTGCACCTGACCAAATCAGTCAAATCCCCGCTAGACCCAGAGTATAAGTATCCTGCTCTAACAGCAATCAGTGCCTGAGCATTATTGATTATTCATGTCCTAGGCTCTTCTCCCAGCTATTGGTCTTAGGCTCCTTGATGATTCCACTCCAGCTCCAGTGTATTCTCCGGTCCCAGTCTGGTTCCAATGTATTCTCCAAGTCCAGTCGCACACTGGTGCCAGTGATTTCTCCAAGTTCAATCCAACTCTGACTCCGTTGTATAATCCAAGTACGGTCCCATTCGAGCTTCAGTGTATACTCCAAGTCCAGTGACTCTCCGGCTTCAGTGTATTCTCCAGGTCTAGTCACACTCTGGCACAGACAGTGCTCCTAGTCTTGTTCTACTCCAGGCCCAGTGTATACTCCAAGTCCCGTCTCAATCCGGTCCCAGTGCCTCTTCTGTCCAACCCCAGTCTGACTCCAGTGTCTACTAAGTATTAGTCCTAGTGTTTGCTTATGTACCTTACTTCCGATACTGCCCTGCTGCATATGTATCATTATTCATACATCTGTGAGGAGGAGTTATATATGACCATCTCTACTTCAAACCTCCCATACCACCAGTGAACAGATACCTAGGTCTCTCCCATGCAATCCAGAGTACCTGGTCCTGACAGGCACAGCATAAAGGGGTGTGGTGGCGATACATCATGTTGTATTAGAGGCAGAGTGGTGATGTGACCTTGTGATTGCATCATCATGACCACCCCCCCTACTACACATTGCCAAGAGTACAAGCATTGTGAAGCAGAGGGAGGTGCCACAATGATGCAATTCAGCAGCGGAGTTATTTGTGTTTGTGTTATGGTGCGGGGGGGTCTGGTGATGGAGCAGGGGGAGGGGTCCAGGTGAGATTTGTCCACCTATTTTTGGGAGCCTCCCGGCCATTCTGGGAGAGTAGGCAAGTATGAGTACATAGTACAAACATATATATATATATACACTAGGGATGAGCGGGTTTGTATTTCTGAAATCCGAACCCCCCCGAGCCCCCCCGATCCGAGTCAAATCCGAGTCAGGCTCGACTTTTCCCACCTGTCTCGGATCTGAAATTGAGGCAAAACATCATCAGCCCGCCTTCCGGATCTCGCAGGTTTTGGATTCTATAAAAGTCCCCGCGTCGGCGCCATTTCTCACTCTGGCTGTGGACACTGAAGAGGGAGGGTGGGAGCTAGGGCTGGCTGGGCTGTATTGTTCTGCTGTTGTCCATAGGGGCTGTGTCCACTCAGTCCATAGGGGCTGACTGGGCTGTGTTGTGCTGCTGTTGTCCATAGGGGCTGGCTGGGCTGTGTTGTGCTGCTGTCATAGGGGCTGGCTGGGCTTTGTTGTGCAGTCAGTTGTCCATAGGGGCAGTGTCCACTCCAAACTCTATAGGGGCTGGCTGGACTGTGTTGTGCAGTGTCCCATAAAGGCTGTAGTCCTAGAGGGGTGCTGTAGTGTTGTCCAGAGGGTGATCTGTGCATCAGGGGTACTCCCCCAAAGTGCACTCCAAAAATGTTTTATTTTTTTTCTGTGTTTGTGAATTGTATGCACTGTGGCTGCACGTGCATCAACAAAGGAGCAGCGCCAAGCGTGCACCTGTGTCATAAGTAAAGGGCCGGCTGGCTTGTCTGTTAAAGGGTGGTGTAACCCCCAAAGTGCACTCCAACAAAAATAAAATAATCTTCTTTTTTTCTGTGTTTGTGTGTGAAATGTATGCACAGTAGCCACACCTGCTTCCCCAAAGCAGCAGTGAGAAGCATGCATCTGTCTGTTAAAGGTGGTGTAACCCCCAAAGTGCGCTCCACAAAAAAGAAAAAATTCTTTTTTTTTCTCTTTGTGAATTGTGTGGGCTGTAGCCGCACGTGCATCCTCAAAGCAGCAGCGAGAAGCATGCGTCTGTCTGTTAAAGGGTGGTGTAAACCTCAAAGTGCGCTCCACAAAAAATAAAAAATTATTTTTATTTCTGTCTTTGTGAATTGTGTGCACTGTAGCTGCACGTGCATCAACAAAGGAGCAGCGCCAAGCGTGCGCCTGTGTCCCATAAGTAAAGAGCCGGCTGGCTCATTTCTTAAAGGGTAGTGTAACCCACAAAGCGCACTAGTATCCAACAATAATAAAAAATTATTTTCTGTGTTTGTGTTCACCTTAGCCGCACGTATATATCAATATAACATAAATGGAGGACCAAACTTTCTCCGATAAAAATAAAATATGGAAAGATCAAGAACCACTTCCTCCTAGTGCTGAAGCTGCTGACACTAGTCATGACATAGACGATAACATGCCATCAACGTCGTCTGCCAAGGCCGATGCCCAATGCCATAGTAGAGGGCATATATAATCCCAAATGACAAAGTTCAGGAAAATGACCTTAAAAAAAAACATTTAAATCATCTGAGGAGAAACGTAAACTTGCCAATATGCCATTTACAACACGGAGTGGCAAGGAACGGCTAAGGTCTTTCCCTATGTTCATGACTAGTGGTTCAACTTCACATGACGATGGAAGCCCTCATCCTGCTAAAAAGTTGGCAAAAGCACAGCGAAGAACTGTGCATTCTAAGAAGATATCACAAATCCCCAAGGAGAGTCCAAGTGTAGTGGCGGTTGCGATGCCTGACCTTCCCAGCACTGGACGGGAAGAGATGGCTCTTTCCACCATTTGCACGCCCTCTGCAAGTGCTGAAAGGAGCACCCACAGTCCACTTGCTGATATGCAAATTGAAGATGTCACTGTTGAAGTACAACTGGATGAGGATACTGGTGTAGCTGGCACTGAGGAGGAAGTTGGCGAGGTGGATTCTGATGGTGATGTGGTTTGTTTAAATCAGGCTCTGGGGGAGACAGTTGTTGTCCGTGGCATGAAAAAGCCCATCACGGTCATGCCTGGGCAGAAGACCAAACATTCCACCTCTTTGGTCTGGCAATATTTCTATCCAAATCCGGACAACAACTGTCTTGCCATATGTACCATATGTAAAGGTGAAATAAGTAGGGGTAGGGATGTTAACCACCTAGGAACATCCTCCCTTATACGTCACCTGCAGCGCATTCATAAAAAGTTACTGTCAAGTTCAGAATCTTTGGCTAAGACCGTAAGCAGTCCAGGGACACCTAAATCCCTTCGTCCTGTTGTATCCAAGCACCTGCAAACCACACCGTCAACTCCCTCTTCGTCAATTTCCTCCTTAGTGAGGATCGGAAGTAGTCCTGCAGGCCATGTCACTGGCATGACTGACTCTCCTATCCGGGATTCCTCCGGAGGATCCTGCATTGCTACGCCTACTGCTGCCACTGCTGCTGTTGCTGCTGGGAGTCATTCATCTTCCCAGAGAGGAAGTAGGAACACCACTACTTTTAGTAAACAATTGACCCTCCAACAGTCCTTAGCGAGGAGGATGAAGTACGACAGCAGTCATCCTGAAGCAAAACATATAACTGAGGCCTTGACTGCTATGTTGGTGTTAGACGTGCATCTGGTATCAGCCATTAGTGCAGTGGGATTTAGACAATTGATGGAGGTAGTGTGTCCCCGGTTCCAAATTCCATCTAGATTCCACTTCGCTAGGCAGGCGATACCGAGACTGTACAGAAACGTCAGAAAAAGTGTCCTCAGTGTCCTGAAAAATGCATTTGTACCCAATGTCCACTTAACCACGGACATGTGGATGAGTGGAACAGGGCAGACTAAGGACTATATGACTGTGACAGCCCACTGGGTAGATGTATCACCTTATCCAGCAACAACAGCAGCATCACCAGTAGCAGCATCTCAGAAACACCAGTTCGATCCAAGGCAGGCTACACTGTGTATCACCGGTTTCAGTAAGAGGCACACCGCTGATAACCTCTTAGAGAAACTGAGGGAAATCATCGCCCAGTGGCTTACCCACTTAGACTCTCCTGGGGATTTGTGATATCTGACAACGCCACCAATATTGTGCGGGTACTACATCTGGGCAAATTCCAGCATGTCCCATGTTTTGCTCACACAATAAATTTGGTGGTGCAGAATTTTCTGAAAAGCGACAGGGGCGTGCAGGAGACGCTTTGGGTGGCCTGAAAAATTTCTGGCCACTTTTGCCGTTCAGCGACTGTGTGCCGAAGACTCTAGCGCCTTCCAAACACTCTTGAACCTGCCCCGCCATCACCTGAAGCAAGAGGTTGTGACTCGGTGGAACTCAACCCTCTATATGCTTCAGAGGATGGAGGAGCAGCAAAAGGCCATTCAAGCCTATACATCCACCTATGACATAGGCAAAGGAGGGGGTATGCACCTGACTCAAGCACAGTGGAGAATGATTTCCGTGTTGTGCAAGGTTCTCCAGCCCTTCGAACTTGCCACACGTGAAGTCAGTTCAGACACTGCCAGCTTGAGTCAGGTCATTCCCCTCATCAGGCTTTTGCAGAAGCCGCTGGAGAAAGTGAAGGATAAGCTAAGATGGAGCGATTCCGCTCAGCATGTGGGACTTGTGGATGAAGCCCTTCATTCGCTTTGCCAGGATTCCAGGGTGGTCAATCTGTTGAAATCAGAGCACTACATTTTGGCCACCGTGCATGATCCTTGGTTTAAAGCCTATGTGGTGTCTCTCTTTCCAGCCAACACAAGCCTGCAGAGGTGCAAAGACCTGTTGGTGAAAACACTGTCAGCTGAAGTGGAACATGACACGTCAACAGCTCCTTCTTCATTTTCTCCCACAACTGGGGCTGCCAGGAAAAAACTTAGGTATCCTAAGCAACCCGCTGGCGGTGATGCAGGGCAGGCAGGACCAAGTTTGGACATCTGGTCCGGACTGAAGGACCTGGCAACAATTTCTGACATGTCTACTGTCACTGCATATGATACTATCAACATTGACAGAATGGTGGAGGATTACATCGGTGACAGCATCCAAGTAGGCATGTCAGACAGTCCGTACCTGTACTGGCAGGAAAAAGATGCAATTTGGAGGCCCCTGTACAAACTGGCTCTATTTTACCTGAGTTGCCCCCCCTCCAGTATGTACTCCGAAAGAGTGTTTAGTGCAGCCGGGAACCTTGTTAGCGAAAGGCATAGGAGGCTGCTTCCACAAAATGTGGAGAAGATGATGTTCATAAAAATGAATTATTAACTCTTCCAGGGAGACCAGCCTCCAGAATGTACAGAGGGACCTGTGGTGGTGGATTCCAGCGGGGACAAATTAATACTCCGTGAGGATGAGGATGTACACAACACTGAAGAGGGTGAGGAATCGGTGGATGAGGAGGATGAGGACAACATCTTGCCTCTGTAGAGCCAGTTTGTGCTGGGACAGATTATTTGCCAGCTTGTTTTGTGGGGGCCCAAACGAACCAATCATTTCAGCCACAGTCGTGTGGCAAACCCTGGCACTGAAATGATTGGTTTGTTAAAGTGTGCATGTCCTGTTTATACAACATAAGGGTGGGTGGGAAGGCCCAAGGACAATTCCATCTTGCACCTCTTTTTTTCTTTGCATTATGTACTGTTTGGGGCCTAGTTTTTCAAACTGCCATCCTGTCTGCCACTGCAGTGTCACTCCTAGGTGGGCCACGTGTTTGTGCCGCCCACTCGTGTCGCTTAGCATAGTCATCCAGCTACCTTGGTGCAACCTTTTTGAGATAAAAACACTATTGTGAGGTTTGAGGTGTTCAGAATAGTCTGGAAATTAGTGGAAATTAATGTTATTGAGGTTAATAATAGCATAGGAGCAGAAAAACCCACAAATTCTGTGATTTTAGCTGTTTTTATGTTTTTTTAAAAAAAATTACAGATCCAAAACACAAAACCCAGAACCCAAAACACGGAAGGGTGGTTTTGGCAAAACCAATCCAGATCCAAAACAAGAAGAAAGGTCCAGATCCAAAACCAAAACACGAAAAGTGGCTGGTGCACACCCCTAATACACACAGTATATATCTATTTCTAATTAGTTTCCATGCTTAACTACACTACTAGAACATTGGGACAAATTTATGTTTTTAATATATATATATATATTAATGTTTGTATTAATTGGCTATGAAGTACATATAAGTAGATTTCTGCTGACAATGATCTTTTTGCTACGCACCATGAGTAACGGAAGTTGATTAGATACATGCTAGTGTCTTTTATGATGTTTTAAGAAGTAATATAATATTTTCAAGTAGAGATGAGCATGGACCCCTGTGTTTTGGTTTTGGTTCTAACTCCACATCATCTTTTGGTTTTGGCAAACTCACCCTCAAGTGTTTTGGTTGTAGATCTGGATGTTTTAAAAATTGACAAAAACACCATTCTATTGATGCTTAATATATCAGATTGAGTCACGGTAGAGGTGTCAAAAATTTGGGGCAATTCTTTTAAGCCCGACCAGATGTCATAATGGTGTTTCATTCTGCTCACAGAGCTGACTCATCCTCATCACCAGTGGGTCTCTTGGGAAAGGTCAGGGTTTTTTTGGCAGCAGCATTTACTAGAGAAACTAAAGCAGGAGACATGTCGTCTTTGTGAGAAATATTTTGGGTGTAAATAATGGGGGGACACCACCATACCCACCATTCCTTGCACTGAAAGGATAACACACTATGCAACTTTTTTTTGCACTAATGGCTTTGTTTTTTACATAGAAAAACACTGACAATTATTTGCAAACACTTGGGGGAATAGGTCTTTGTGAAAATAGTTTTGAGGTGCAGATTAAATGGGAGACACCACTGCACACAGAACAGTAATATATACTGCATCACTTAACTGAACTGAACACACATTTCTTGAAATACTGTACACAATGTAATTTTTTTAAATTCAGTTAGAAAAGACTGCAGTGTTTATTTATTTATTTTTGCTTTAAACAGGAAACATTTTTTTTCAATTGTTTTATATATAACTGAGTAAAAAACTCAAAAAAGTATTTTCGGGGCACAGTAACCTCAACACAGTAGAATATTTTTTGGACAGTTAAACAATATAGTAACTGCAGAAAAAAGTGCAGGTTCACTTTGAGAAACCAAAAACAATCAACAGCAACACAGACAGTAGTCTGCAGTGTGTGCAGGGGAGGATTGGGATGGAGAACCAGGCTGGGAAATTTATAGATGCAGCCCTAATGGGGGCGGGGTCTGTTGAGAGGGTGGGTCTGTGGAGGGGGCAGGATCCCTCCTCATAGGACCTGATTCTAAGTAGAACACAGTTGCGGTCTAACTTGTGTCTTTTGCTGCAGTTGCGTCTGCGACTTTATGCTAATGACGCTACAATTGCATTTTCTGGTGTACAGCCGTGCTTCCGAATATGCAAGAACTGAGATGCCCACTGTCAGTGTCTACATATGCTGCAATCACGCTTTGTGTGTCTTAGATGTCACCATCGGTCGCACTATTGGTAATTTCACCATCCCTATGCTAGGTGCAGATCATCCATCTGAGTATGGTCTCCAATGTGAGCAATTCAGAATCTTTATAGCCAACCCTCTGTAACCACCCAGGAACGCCCAACACATTTCTAGTACACTTCTTGGTGTATGCATCTGAATTCGTACTGCAACTCTGTAAGAACACCATCAGGATGAATGCAAAGTGTAACTCAGATGCATGCGCAGATGAAAAACAATGCACAAGAAAAAAATAAAACACATTGGTTCCCACTGGAAAAAACACACACATTGGCGCTCACAGAAAAAAAAACACACTAGCCCCCACAGGACATTTATACAACAAATTGGCTCCACACGAAAAAAAAAAACCCAAACACTTTGGCCTCAAATGAAAACAATAAAACACATTGCCCCCCACACGAAAAAATACAAACAAATTGGCCACCAGAGGAAAAAATACAAACGAATTGGCCCCCAGAGGAAAAAATACAAACACATGGACCCCCACAAGACAAAAAAACACATTGGCCAGATTGGAAAAAAGCTAAAATACATTGGCCCCCACAAGAATAAAAAACACATTGACCCCCAACAGGTAAAAAACAAATAAACGCATTGGCCCCCAGAGGAAGAAAAACCACATTGGCCCTTGCAGGGAAAAAATAGAAACACATTGGCCTACAAATGAAAAAAAAATGGTGAGCAGTGTACATCCCTGGGGCGGGGGTGAGGAATGTCCATGGGCTGGGTGGTACTGTATGTCTTGATGGCCAGAGGGTAGGGTATGATCCAGAGACAGGGGGTAGGATGGTTTATATTATATATAAAATCTTATGTTGACCGGCACTTCTAATACCTCTGCACCTTGCCCTGATACCTTTTGCTGGTGGTATGTAGTCCAAGTAATAATGAATGGTACTCAGTGACTCACAAAATTCACAACAGACTCACTGTGATACAAACGAAAATGCCACTATTATTTACTAATACTTACCCCTCCGACGAGGTCCAGTGAAGTCCTTGGCGAGGTCCTCCGCTGGGCTGCCAGCAACGGGTCTCCAGTGTTATGCGCATGCGCGACGGTCCGTCTTCGCATGTGCATGACACGGGGACCCGGCAGTGCCTGGAAGGCTTCCCTGAAGCCGGAAAGGCATGACCGGGTCTCCATTGCCGGCAATGGGGACTGCATCACTCTCGCCATCTAAAAGATCCTAGATTACCCCTGTTTATTAAATGCAGAAAGGATGACATAGCCCCTTTAGCGAGCGCTAAAGGGTAATGTTTAATTAGTAAATGGAGCCCTGAGTGTATCGTACATCAATGTTCAGGGCTGTGTGCCCTTTTATCAAGACATCACGTGAGTCCCTCAGTGCTGTCTCCATTATTACTTGGACATACTGTAATATATACATATATATATATATATATATATATATAGATAGATAGATAGATAGATAGATAGATAGATAGATAGATAGATATGTGTTATATAAAGAAAATAGATATAATTAAATATACATACATATATATATATATATATATATATATATATATACACAGTATATATATATATATATATATATAGATAGATAGATATTGTGTATATATATACACAAGTGTATGTATATATATATATATATATATATATATATATATATATATACACTTAATGTTATACATATCATATATAGTATATATATACCGTATCATATATTTGATATATATATATATATATATATATATATATATATATATATGCCCTACATATATCATTTATATGATTATATATATATATATATATATATATATATATATTATGTATAACATAATATACTACCGTTCAAATGTTTGGGGTCACCCAATTTGGTGTTTTACATGAAAACTGACTTTTATTTATCAAATGAGTTGCAAAATGTATAGAACATATAGTCAAGACATTGGCAAGGTTAGAAATAATGATTTATTATTTGAAATAATAATTTTGTCCTTCAAACTTTGCTTTCATCAAAGAATGCTCCTTTTGCAGCAATTACAGCATTGCAGACCTTTGGCATTCTAGCTATTAATTTGTTGAGGTAATCTGAAGAAATTTCACCTCACGCTTCCTGAAGCTCCTCCCACAAGTTGGGTTGGCTTGATGGGCACTTCTTGCGTACCATACGGTCAAGCTGCTCCCACTACAGCTCAATGGGGTTGAGATCTGGTGACAGCACTGGCCACTCCATTACAGACAGAATACCAGCTGCCTGCTTCTTCCCTAAATAGTTCTTGCATAGTTTGGAGGTGTGGTTTGGGTCATTGTCCTGTTGGAAGAGAAAATTGGCTCCAATCAAGCGCTGTCCACAGGGTATGGCATAGCGTTGCAAAATGGAGTGATAGCATTCTTTATTCAAAATCCCTTTTAACTTGTACAAATCTCCCACTTGACCAGCAGCAATGCAGCCCCAGACAATCACATTACCTCCAACATGCTTGACAGATGGCGTCAGACACGCTTCCAGCATCTTTTCACTTGTTCTACGTCTCACAAATGTTCCTGTTTGATACAAACACCTCAAACTTTAATTCGTCTGTCCATAACACTTTTTTACAATCTTCCTCTGTCCGATGTCTGTGTTCTTTTGCCCATATTAATATTTTCCTTTTATTTGCCAGTCTCAGATATGGCTTTTTCTTTGTCACTCTGCCTAGGAGGCCAGCATCCCGGAGTCGCCTCTTCACTGTAGACATTGACACTGGCGTTTTGCGGGTACCATTTAATGAAGCTGCCAGTTGAGGACTTGTGAGGCATCTATTTCTCAAACTAGAGACTCTAATGTACTTATCTTCTCACACAGTTGTGCACTGGGGCCTCCCACTTCTCTCTCAACTCTGGTTAGAGCCTGTTTGTGCTGTTCTCTGAAGGGACAGAACAAGAACAAGAATAGACTGTTGAGTTTCATATGAAAGGTCTCTTTTTCTGGCCATTTGGAGAGTATAATCGAACCCACAAATGTGATCCTCCAGATACTCAACTAGCTCAAAGCTCAAAGGAAGGCCAGTTTTTTAGCTTCTCTAACGAGCAAACCCATTTTCAGCTGTGCTAACATAATTGCATAAGGGTTTTCAAGGGTTTTGTGATCATCCTTTAGTCTTCTAACGCGCTTTATAAACACAATGAACCATTAGAACACTGGAGTGATGATTGCTGGAAATGGGCCTCTATACACCTATGTAGATATTCCTTTAATAACCAGACACTTGCAGCTAGTATAGTCATTTACCACATTAACAATGTATAGAGTGTATTTCTAATTAATTAAATGTTATCTTCATTGAAAAAAACAGTGATTTTCTTTCAAAAATAAGGAAATTTCTAAGTGACCCCAAACTTTTGAATGGTAGTGTGTATATATATATATATATATATATATATATATATATATATAATTATAAGTCGTGCCCTCATAGTAAGGCTGCAGCTAAAAAACTGCAATTCTCCCATAGAGAATTCCAGAGGGGGGGGCATGGTATTTAAGGGGCTACACCTCATAAGCTGTTGGAGGTACAAAGATGGAATTTGGCACAGGCAGGTAGAACTGTCGCTCAGTGCTGCATGCCAAATTTCAGGGCAAAAACAAAAAAAATTAGGTTTTGGGAGTAATCTGAAATTCCAACTGTCACATTTTCCTGACATTCTCAATTAGGACCACTTTTCTGCTGTAGTCTATGGGGTTTTTTTGGGTAGGGGGAGAATTAAGACTTGGGGTTTGTTTTATTAGGTAGCTATTGTGCCAGGGAAGGGTCTTCTGGGGTTCAGATAAATTAGAGTGTTACAGTTTTTAAACTATTACCTCAAGAATGCACCATTGAATAGATACTAAATTTCAACTTGTGCAGCCTCAGTAGGAGCCTCCAGCAGGTGTATTCAATGTGGCTTCACTTGGGTGCACAAAGATGGCCATCATTTGCGGGCTTTAGCGGTGGTGGGCACAGGGGAAAGAAACTGGTGTTAGTGGTGCGGGTGGCAGAGTGGATGGTGGTGGGGCAGGCATTAGGACCTGGTGGAGGTAGCAGCACACAGAATGCAGGCTTGGATCTGGAAGATCCATAACACCTGCTTCTGTGTTTAATTTAAAAAAAGAATAGCGTGGCCCCGCCCCCCAGAAAACAACCAGCCCCGGGCTTTAAGCCCCAGTACTGGTTGTGCTAAATACAGGAGACAAATGACATAGGGGTCCCCCGTGTTGAGCACAACCAGCACCAGGCTTTTCAGAACCAGTCCTGGTTTCCAAAATATGGGGGACAATTTCCGTAGGGGTCCCCTGTATTCAGCGCAACCAGCACTGGGCTCTGAGTCGGCCCTGGTTCTGGAAATACAGGGAGAAAAAATGTGTAGGGTCCCCATATATTTTCCAGCACAAGACTCTTTCTAGTGGGGGGGGTGATGCCACAGCCAGGGGAGCCCTTTCACCAGGCCCTTCAGCCAAAGCATCACCCCTGACCGCTAGTCAGCCCAGGCCAGGGATCCCTGGGGAGCTGGGGACCCCCCCAATAAACCCCAGGCCCAGGCTGATAGCCCAGGGTTATCCCTGGCACCCCCGGAGCGGTGGGTGCCGGGTTGATTGTGTAAAGTGTGGTGCAAGTGAAGAGTTAAAATATTGGGTTTTGCTGTAGAAATACAGTTTCCAGCAAGCCTCCTCTGCATGCTGGTACTTGGAGAACCACAAGTATCTGGTATCTGTAGTTCCACAGCAAAAGCAATATTAAAAAAATCAACACACACCGTTGAAAAGTAAAATTTTATTAAAACATACATGCACACACACATGCACACACTATCTCACATACTCACCTATATATCCCTGTAGCCAATCTGTCCTCTTCTCCAAGTAGATAATCATATGGAGTACCTGTAATAAAAATTCCATACTCACCTCCTATTATGCGTGGATCTGCCCTCTTCAGGCAATCCAGGGTCTGGCAAAAAAAAAACAGAGATCTTCAGACCCACGGACATTAGTAGTGTTCTCTAAGAACACTACTACCTGAATGACAGCTCCGCCAGGGACAGCTCCTCCCGGGATTTCAGTTCAGAAATCCCGATGCGGAGTGCTCATTGGCTGAGAGAGGTGAGCCTTCCACCTCTCAGCCAATGAGCTGTTCTCACCATTGACTTCAATGGTAAGAACCGTGCGTGCCCTTTTCAAAAAAGGTCCCTCAGCGCCATTTTGAAATTCAAAGATGGCCGCAACATCATCAACCCGCCCCCGCGGCTGGCTTATATACAGCCAGTGCAAGGCCCTGTCCACTCAGTCATCGGCCGGGGAGCTGGAGAGAAGACCAGCTGAAGAAAGAAGACGCTGCAGAAGCCATGGATGGGTGGCAGCCGCCGCCCTCCAGGTGAAGATGCCGTAGAAGTCCTGAGGGAAGCAGCAGCCATGTAAAAGAGCTTAAAGGCTGCTGCTCCCCAGGTGAAGGTGCAATAAAAAAAATTAAAAAAG
Source organism: Taudactylus pleione (assembly GCA_031769625.1). NCBI lineage: Eukaryota > Metazoa > Chordata > Amphibia > Anura > Myobatrachidae > Taudactylus > Taudactylus pleione. The sequence goes on from JAUIMM010000031.1 coordinate 4,990,083, forward strand.
CAGTGTATGTTTGTTTAATTTAATATTTTTTTGCAGGGGTACTATAGGTACCAGCAGGCCCTTAATGCCCCGCCTGCTGGTACTTGTGGTTCTCCAAGTGCCAGTATGCAGGGATGTATGCTGGGACCTGTAGTACTACTAAAAAAGACAATATTTAGATTTTCATATGCACCACACAACACAATCAACCCAGCACCTTCGCCGAGGGGTGCTGGGGATAGCCCCAGGCTATCAGCCTGGGGTGCCCTGGAGAGTGGGACCCCTTTATTTGGGGGGTCCCCAGCTCCCCAGGGATCCCCGGTCTTGGCTGACTAGCAGTCAGGGGTGATGCTTCGGCTGGGGGGCCCGGTGAAAGGGCACAGGGTACCCCTACATCATTTGTCCCCTGTATTTAGCACAACTAGTACTGGTGCTCCAAAGCCCGATGCTGGTTGTTTTCTGGGGTGCGGGGCCACACCATTTTTTTTTTACACATTCAATTTTTAACATTGATGCGTAGATGGATCTCACTGCTGTGTTTGTGCATCTGTGACTTATTGATTTTATTTTCTCAGGTGCACTACCAGTGAGCCCTCTGTCGCCCGCTGATTCCCCCTTTGCACTGCACCGCTGCCACTGCTCTGCACCATGCTGCTGCCGCAACCCCACACACCTATAGCCGTCTCGCACTCTGCACCTCCAAAACCACCTCCTGTGTGCTGTCCCCTCTTCCACCTGCATTAGTGTACCATTTTGTTGCCCTTCTCCCCTGCTGGTGGCCCGGTTTTCTCATCCAAACCCTGAAAGTTAATACATTTTAAAAAAAGCTATGAAATTCGATAGACAAAAAACCTTACGGTTTCACATGTCCCATTAAGGCTGCTTAGACATGATCTGAAAATTCACAAAACCTATTGAATTTCTGCCACTCAAACTCCAAAAAGCACTGAAATTATGATCATTAAGACTGACGCCTTAGTGGACGTGTTCCTTGTGTAATACAGATATGACACCATGTGGTTAACTGCAGGTTCAGCACTCTCACTGAGTGAGATTGCTGTCACTGCAAAATGGAGGAGCTGCTAATTCACAGAATTGTGTGCTCATTTAAATACACACATGCAGTCTATGCAACTGAGGTCTGAGCAGAACATACAGCTGCACAGATGGGATAACAGTATGGTGGATGGGGGAACAGGGGCAGAACTATGGAAGACAATAGAGGCACCTGCCGTCGGGTGCCAGCACTGAAGGGGCACCTCCGCCATTGCCCACAATATATTCACCCCGCTTAAGGCTATTTTATATTAGTGTTTTTGTGCATATGAGATAGATAGATAGATAGATAGATAGATAGATAGATAGATAGATAGATAGAAAGATATGCACAATATATATTTTCCATTTTTGTTAAGGGGGCACGAAATTAAAACTTGCCCCTGGGCGTCTGGGATGAACTTACGCCATGGTGGGAGAAGAAGACAGAGTGGTGTGGATGGGGCAGACATAATGGTGTGTAGAGGGGTAGATTAGGCAGTATAGATGGGGGTGAGCCAAAGTGATGCAGATTTGTGGAAAACGGTGCACATGGGGGGAGACAGAGTGGCACGGTTTGGGGGAACAGAGCAACATGAATTGGGGGTACAGAGTGGCATGAATGTGGGAAAACAGGGCAGCGCAAGATGTGTAAAGCAAGATTGATGTGGATGAGGAATACAGACTAGCACAATAGGAGAACACACAACAGAAGGGATTGGGGAAGACAGATTGGTGCAAATGGGTGGAAAGACAGAGTGGTATGGGTGGGAGGGGAAAGACAGAGTGGCATGGTTGGGGGGACAGAGTGGTGCAGATGGAGGAATAAAGAGTGGCAGAGATAAGGGGAAGACAGAGTGACATGGCTGGGGGCAAGGAAGTGGTGCAGATGGAAGGAAACACAGTGGCATGGATGCAGGAAAACATGGATGGGGAAAGACAAAATTGGTGTGGATCATGGCATACAGACTAGCACAGTTGGGAGAACACACAGCTGTAGGGATTGAGGAAGTTATACCAGCATGGAGGTGAAGATAGTGTACATGTATAGACAGAGTATGATAGTTTTAGCAATTGGGAAGCTGAATGTGTATAATAAATGAGCAGAGCCGTAACTAGACTTTTTGGTGCCCTGTGCCAGAGAGAGCATTGGTGCCCCCCCATTTTTTAAATAGGGACAAAAGATAGTCCACCTGAAAAAGGGCCATGGCTTCATGGGGAAGGGCCAGGGAAGAGATAGGGAAGGCCAGGAGATGCTGGGGATAAAAGAGGAAGCTATAAGTGAGAATTATAATAAACAGAAAAATTGACAGGCCCAAACAGTGCACCCTGCCCTGCGGTGCCCTGTGCCATGGCACAGGTCACACTACCCTAGTTACGGCCCTGTAAATGATATAGATGTGTGAGTGAGAAGGATGTTGGAACCCAGTGAGATTATTATGGCGACTGAATGGGAAGATTGTGGGCACTGGCTGAGATGTGTGTGCCACATAACTGCTCAGATCTCAGTTGCATAGATTGCATGTGTATATTTCATTGAGCACACAATTCTGTGAATTAGCAGCTCCACCATTTTGTGAGTGACAGCAATCTCACTCTGTGAGAGTTCTGAATCTGCAGTTAACCACATGGTGTCATGGCATGCCATATGTATATTACGCAAGGAACACGTCCATTAAGGCATCAGCCTTAATGATCGCAATGTCATTGCTTTTTGGAGTTTGAGTGGCAGAAAATCAATAGGTTTTGTGAATTTTCAGATCATGTCTAAGCAACCTTAATGGGACATGTGAAACCATAAGGTTTATTGTCTATGGAATTTCATTGCTTTTTTATAATTTAATAACCATCTGGGTTTTGACGAGCAAACTGGGCCACCTGCAGGGAAGGACAACAAATGGTACACTAACATGGGTGGAGGAGCAGACAGCACACAGAAGGTGTTTTAAGGGTGCAGAGGGAGAGATGGCTGTGGGGGCAGGCTGCTGGTGTGTGGGGCAGTGGCAGCAGTGGGGGTGTGGAGCAGTGGCAGCAACAGGACCATGCACAGAAGCATCAGCGGGCAACAGGGGGACTCACTGGTGCTGGGCATGCACCTGACAAAATCAAATCAATAAGACACAGATACATGGACATATCAGTGAGGTCCATCCATGCATTATTTTAAAAAATGAATATGTAATATAAAAGAAAAATGATGTTCCCCCATAACACAACCAGCATCAAGCTGTGGAGCACCAGGATAATCAGAGCCACTCCTGGTTACCAAAATACAGTGGACAAATGACATGGGGGTCCCTAAAAAAAAGCCTGAATTTTCCCATAGAGAAATCCTGAGGGGGGCTTGGTGTTTAAGGGGATACACCACAAAAGCTATTGGAGGTATGGAGCTGAAACTTGACACAGGCAGGTAGAAATGTCGCTCTGTGCTGCATGCCAAATTTCAGGGCAAAAACATAAAAAATTAGGACTTGGGAGTAATCTAAATTTCCAATTGTCAGTTTTTTCAGCCACTCTTAATTAGGACCACTTTTCTGTTTTTCTCTATGGGGGATTTTTGGGAAGGCATACTCAGGGTAGGGGGCAAATTTAGACTTGAGGTTTGAATTATTAGGTAGCTATTGCTCAATGGTAGGTGCTTTTGTGGTTTAGGTAATTGAGGAAGTTACAGTTTTTAAACTATTACCTCAAAAATTCGCCATTATAGAGTTAGGAAATTTCAACTTTATGTGCAGCTTCAGTAGGAGCATCCATCAGGTGTGCTTACTGTGGCTTCACTTGGGTGCACCAAGATGGCAGGTCAGTGTGGGCGGTAGCAGCGGTGGGCTTCGGGGAAGGAAGCAGCATTAAGTTCTGGCCGGAATCCGGGGGACAGCAGGCATTAGCTGTGGTTTGGACTCGGGGGTGTTACTGGCAGCGGTGGTGCAGGTGGCAGGACCCAGGGGAGGTAGTAGCAGACAGATGCAGGCTCGGATCTGAAAGATCCATGATACTTGCATCTGTTTATAAATAAACACAGAAGCATGGATGGGATCAGTGAGACCCATCTATGCTTCGGTGTTTCAAAAAAAAAACCTGTGTAAAAAAAAAAAATGTCGTGGCCCCACCCCTCCAATGGCTTTCGGGACCCAGTACTGGTTCTGCTAAATACAGCGGACAAATGACGTAGGGGTCCCCCGTATTAAGCACAATCAGCATTAGGCTTTTCAGAACCAGTCCTGGTTGCCAAAACACAGGGGACATGATGTTGGGGTCCCGCCTATTCAGCGCAACCAGCACTGGGCTCTGAGCTGGTCCCGGTTCTGGAAATACAGGGGGAAAAAATGTGTAGGGTCCCCCTGTATTTACCAGAAACAGCACCAGACCCTTTCTAGCAGGAGGGTGATGCCACAGCCAGGGGAGCCCTTTCACTGGGATGCAATCAGAAAACCAACTGTCTTAATCCCGACAGCCAGCTTCCCGATTGCTTTATCCAAGGGTGGGATAAATGACCGCGTCTATATCTAGATGCCTGTCATTTACCCAATGCCGGGAGACCGGCGCCCGGCATCCCGATCGAAGGGATGCCGGGCGCCGCCAGCGGACAGCCACGGGGGGGGGCGGGTTAGGTTTAGGGCACCTGGGGGGGACTTAGGGTTAGGCACCCCCCGGGAGGGTAAGGGTTAGGCTAGGGGGAGGGAGGGTTAGGGTTAGGCACCCCTGGGGGGTCTTAGGGTTAGGCACCCCCCCGGGGACTTAGGTTTAGGCAGCGGGGAAGGGGGGGTTAGGTTTAGGTACTTAGAGGGGGGATTAGGGTTAGGCACTTGGGGGGAGGTTAGGGTTAGGCACCCCTAAGGAGGGTTAGAGTTAGGGGGTTAAGTTAGGTTAGTAGATACTTACCTATCCACGATCGGGATTTCCAGCAATGTCGGGCTTCTGCTGCCGTTATCTCTGCTTTTGTCGGCCAGGTGCTGACAGGATTCGAACTGTTGACCACAGGGCCGGCGGTATTTCATACTGATTCCCTTTCACTGGGCCCCCCAGCTGCAGCATCACCTCGGACTGCAAGTCAGCCCAAGCCAGGGATCCCTTGGGAGTCGGGGACCCACCCCAATAAAGGGGTCCCCCCACTCCAGGGCACCCCAGGCCCAGGCTGATAGCCCAGGGCTATCCCTGGCCGATGTGTGCTGGGTTGATTATGTAAAGTGTGTTGCAAAGAAATAATTAAAATATTGTCTTTTGCTGTAGAAATACAGTTCCCAGCAAACCTCTTCCGCATACGGGTACTTGGAGTACCACAAGTATCAGCATGCATAGCATTACGGGCCTGCTGGTACCTGTAGTTCCACAGCAAAGCAATATTAAAAAAATACACAACACACACAACGCAGAAAAGTAAAATTTTATTAAAACATACATGCACACACACATGCACACACTATCTCACATACTCACCTATGTATCCCTGTAGCCAATCTGTTCTTTTCTCTAGTAGATAATCCAAAGGAGTACCTGTAATAAAAAAATCCATACTCACCTCCTCCTATGCATGGAACTGTCCTCTTCGTTCCAAAGTAGGCAATCCAGGGTCCCCAGCTCCCAAGGGATCTCCGGCCTAGGCTGACTAGTGGTCAGGGGTGATGCTTCAGCTGGGGGGGCCCAGTGAAAGGGCTCCCCTGGCTGTGGCATCACCCCCCTGCTGGAAAGTGTCCAGTGCTGGTTCTGGTAAATATATGGGGACCCTACACAGTTTTTCCCCCTGTATTTCCAGAACCTGGACCGGCTCAGAGCCCAGTGCTGGTTGCGCTGAATACGGGGATCCCTATGTCATTTGTCCCCACATTTTTTGGTAACCAGGACTGGTTCTGAAAATCCTGGTGCTGGTTGTGCTTAATACAGGGGACCCCTACATCACCTGCATTTAGCACAACCAGTACTGGGTCTCCAAAGCCCACTGCTGGTTGTTTTTTGGGGGGTGGGATCACACCATATATATATTTTCTAAACAGGGTTTTATTTAAACTCAGAAGCAGGTATCACAGATCTTCAAGATCTGAGCCTGCATCTGTGTGCTGCTATCTCCCCCGGGTCCTAACGCCTGCACCACTGCCACCTGCACCACTGCCGCACGCACTGCCACCGCTAAGGCCCGCCACTGTTCCCCGGTCCCAGCCGCAGCTAACGCCCGCTAACCTCCCATGCCCTTCCCAAGGGTCACGCGCCAGATAATGCCTGCTTCCTTCCACCGAGCTTAACGCCGATAAAGCCCACAAATGACGGCCATCTTTGTACACCCATGTGAAGCCACAGTGAGTACACCTGCTGGAGGCTCCTACTGAGGCTGCGCAACAAGTTGAAATTTCCTATCTATTCAATGGCGCATTCTTGAGGTAATAGTTTAAAAACTGTAACTTTCTAATTTACTTGAACCCCAAAAGGCCCAACCCTGGAACAATACTGTAGTTACCTAATAAAATAAACCCCGAGTGTAAATTCACCCCCTACCCTGAGTTATGCCTTCCCAAAAAAACCCATTGACTACAGCAGAAAAGTGGTCCTAATTGAGAATGTCAGAAAAAACTGACAGTTGGAAATTTAGATTACTCCCAAATCCTCATTTTTATGTTTATGCCCTGAAATTTGGCATGCAGCACCGAGTGACAGTTCTACCTGTCTGAACCAAATTTCATCTTGGTACCTTCTATAGCTTTTGAGGTGTAGACCCTTAAACACCATGCCCCCGCCTCCAGAATTCTCTATGGGAGAATTGCAGTTTTGTAGATGCAGCCTTAATATAAGGGCACGACTGTGCCCTTATTATATATATATATATATATATATATATATATATTGTGACACAGTCAGATTAGGAGATCCCTCTCCTGGGTAGGGGACTCCTTCCTTACACACAAACAGCAGCAGGGAAGCAGCACACCAGTCTGGATGCGAGTACAAGCTGGTCGGCGCCAGTCTTTATTGTACAATGTCAGAAATAACACAAAGAAATCATAAACATAAATCCTAGCCCTGTCGGGGCACTAACTTCACAGGTAGTTCCCTCACTACCAGAACCTGGCAGGGCCTAATGCCCTCACCAGCAACAAAGCACAGCACAGTACTTACAGATAGGTTTTCCAAGTGTCTCTGAGCAAACTCCCTGTCTGCTCTCCCAGGTGAGACCATCAGCCCTATACACACTAGGCTTATATTGGCCACTCTCAGGTGGAAACCCTAACAAGCCTGTTACCAGGCTAAGAACCAAAACCTGGAGTGGCCGTGGGTGGAGCCCTCCCTCTCCTCTCACCCACAACCCCCAGGTCCCAAACCGGCTTTTCAAAAAGCCGAGACTCAAGCCTGCTACACTGCAGACTTTCTTCTGGGGATTTTAAACACATAGGACAGGAATCTGGGATAAATGTCCCTGTCACAGACCACTTTACCAGTGATCCTATCACAATATATATATATATAATTATATATATATATATATAAATATATATACTATAAATAACACTTTATTTAATGTTATATAGAAATATATTTTTTTCTGCTGGTGCCTACCTGTGAAACAGCAGACTGAGCACTGTAATATTTGCCTCCCGCCTACCGCCTCTACTCTGGCAGCTCGCCGCTGAGTGCTGACAGCCCAGCACTGTGTGCATCCCATGCAGCATCTGCTGCAGGGTGTGACATTGAGCGGGCCGCAGAGGGTATGGAGACGGAGCAGTCAGTGGTGACTAACGGCTCCAGGCTCCACAAAGGATTATGGAGGAGTTTCCCCCAATGGCCATTTTTTTTAACTTCTGACACACTGCTGTGTACAGTGTAGCTGCCTGATCGAAGCTTAAGCTCCGATCGTGGCAGCGGGATGGTGCAGTGGAAGCCCGGGGAAATGGGTCAGTTAGTGAAGGGTGGGAAGGAACTAGCCTGGTGACCCAATATGCCCCTGAGTGTGTGAGCGTGCCATTTGTGTGTCAAACACAAATATACTGACAAGTGGCAGTGATGTCTGCAGTCACACTTCCCAGATACCTACTACTGTTTCTAGATCTACCTCATAGGCCCCCATTTATTAATGATTGCATTTGCAATGCGATCAGGACATGTCAGTACCGCCCATGATCGCATTGCAAAATGCGATCATAATGGCAGGATGTATCATCCGGGACATACAGGGACACGGGGTCCAAAAGATTTGTTTTAAAAATTCTCAAAACACCATTCTATTGATGCTTAATGTATCTGCTTGAGTCACGGAAGAGGTGTCAAAAATTCGGGGCAATTACTGTAGTGTATATTACTGTACTGTGTGCAGTGTTGTCTCCCCGTTAATCTGCACCTCAAAACTATTTTCACAAAGACCTATTCCCCCAAGTGTGTGCAAACATGTCTTGGGAGAGCTGCCGACCAGTGCCTAGGGTGCTGCGCATGCGTAGTCCCGGTGACTGGCGGCCATTTCCAGGGGAGGGTTCCAGAGGAACCCCTCGCCATCTGATTATGCGGTGGTTTAGCGCACAGGCTACAGCGGCTAATGCAATCTTCAGATGCTGTTAGCTGAGGGGGCCAATATCGGGAATGCATCACATTCCGAATATTATAAAATCTGACAGCATTGCATCCCCCATAGAAATGTGGGTAGGATGTGGCTGCCGGCAGAAATGGAGTGATCACTGCAGGTATTGGAGATACCTGCTGCGGCCCCTCCTTAATACATCAGGGGGGTACTTAATATTTGAGGTAAACCCCCGAAAATTGGTATTTTCAAGGATTTTACCTCAAATATTCATTGTTACAGTAAATGGGTCCCTTAAACTCCTAAACCTAACTCTTCCTATCCTAACCTAATGCACCCTAATGGTTTCTTGATGGCTTGCTAAATAGTTTTTTTAATGTTTTTAAAACAGTGCTCCCGCCCACAGTCCTACACCCTTTCACTCTGCTATCCTGTGTGAAATGGCTCCTGATCACAAAAGAGGGGCTTTTCTATGAAATCCAAAACATGCGTAAGCTGATGCCGGGGGGGGGGGGGGTTAGATGACATGTTGCCTCATTTTTGGACTACCCGATTGGAACCTCCTAAGTTTGGATGTATTCTGTTTCCAGGAAACCAAACCCACACATCTCTATTTTCAAGTGATCATTTTTTATGTATCTTGATTAGTTGATGGCCATATATAAACCACTACAATAAAAATACCAACTCACTGCTGATGAAACAATAGTTGGAGAAATGCATCATCATTTCCCATGCTGTGCTCCATACGTTTGAATGCTTATGCAAGTATCCAGATAGATTACACAGCCTTGCGCAGCCATAATGTATTGAATACCACAATGGTCTGTACAGCCAAGCTTGGGCTTTAAGACCTTGGGGCTCTTAAGTGTTCAAATGGGTTTATTTACAATGTGTCGGGTTGTAAATCCTGACACTTCTGTTCGTGCTTATGCCTGATTTTTAATTGGGAAGTGCTTTTACTAGCCATATTTAGCTACAGTAAATATTGGGCAAATATTTATATAATATAATATATATTTAAATATTGGGCAAAAACACAAAGAGAAGTGTCAGGTTTTAGAGCCCAACACTTAGGGATTTATTTACAAAGTGTTTATGTTATTATGTATGCCCTCTATCTAATCTGAATAAGAGTGTTTTTTACACCCTTTTCACATTATTTTAGTATCACATTAATGGCCCCCTTGTACTACAAACCGCATTTAAAATGAGTTTCTAGTGTGATATTTTCGATGAAATTCTCATTGCAAATTTAGGAAATATCACTCAGATGTACTAACATCCGCATGCAGGGACAGACAGGGCCGGCGCTTCCATTAGGCAGCTTTAGGCAGCTGCCTATGGGCGGCGGGACCTGAGGGGCGGCTCTCTGAGGCTGGGAGAAAATGACCATATGGCAGGAGTCTTCGTTTAGCAATTAGCTGCTTGTAACGAAGGTCTTCCTGCACCTCCTGAGTCCATCCAGCAGCTCACTGCTGGAACTAGGGGTACTATTGCAGCCCTCCAATAAAACTACCTGGAAGGGGTTATCACAGAGCTTTGGACCCCACAGATAAGGACCGTAGCATCATAGCCACCAGAGGGGTGCCCGATTCACATGTGGTGAGTGCCCCATGTGTTAAGTATTATTTACTGTACATATTATACATTAAACACATTAATTTAACATGCTGGATGTATTTTACACTACTGCACCCCGGGATCTACTGCTGCTGTAAAAGGTAGCGGGAGCTTTCTATCCTGATCCTCAGTGTCAGCCACAAACCAGACCACAAAGAGGGAAGAGTGTGTGAGATGGGGCTGTGCTGCCCCCAAAGCATTTTCACTCTGTTTTTTTTTTTTTATTAAATAATTTTAACTTACGGGCTGCAAGCAGACAGCACAGTTGGAGCTTGATAACGCACACTGATTTTCTGGCAATGATGATCTCACAGGCCAGGCAGATATGACACTGGAGGAGAAGCAGACTGTGGGGCAGTATGGGGCCCTGGTGCAATCACACAAGGGCTGGCAGATGGCTCTGGATCTTAGAAGGTCTCTGCTTCCTGTATGCAGTTACCAGTGGCAGATCCAGGAAGGGGTGATTGCTCACTAGAACAGTCTGTCTATGCTCACATCTCCTACTCACATTTTACAAGTGTCACTTGCATACTTCTGTTGTTGCCCAGAAGCCCCCAGAAGTGGACCCCCAGCAGGGATAGCTGCAACCGAGCCCGGTATCCTGGACAGCTAAAGTGATAACCCATATCCTACCCAGGGATTCATCTGTATGATAAGTACTTTACATAACATTTAAGAAACAGTTTATTGTCCGTGTATCACATTAACACAGGCATACAACTAGTTGAATGTCTTTTTGTCCTGTACTGACTGTATATAGGGGTAAATGAATGCAGCTGTGCAATCCTCTGCCTGTGATCAGGGGATGGCTAATAGTGTTAATACTGTAGTCACTACATGGTGTAGGGGTCACTACTACTGTGCTGTAGTTTGGGGAGTACTCAACATGTGGAATGGCCAATGCATGCAGTACACATATCTTCCCCTTCATACTGGTCAGACTGGCCTTCCTGGACAATATTAATAAGTGTATAGCTATATAGATATTGATATATATATATATATATATAAATATATATATATATATATATATATATATAGCACTCTAGGATTTACAGCACTGGTCATGTTACCTGTTTTCCAGACTCTTTAAGTCTGAGCTTATGTTCTTCAGAATATATATCTAAAATGTGAACAAAGGGTGCGCCACACAGTGCTTCATCAATAACATTTATTAAACATATCATAAATGATAAAACGTACCAACGGTGGCTGTCAGACCACCGCGAGTGTTAAAAGCTCCAAACATAAAATTTCCGGGTGGTACAGCAACCTGCTCCGTTTTACATCAACCATGGATTGAATCACGCTAGGCCACGACCCTACGCGTTTCGTCACACGGACTTCGTCAGAGGGCTGGCCCAGCGTCGCCAGTAATCCCCTTAAAAGCACATTGTAACTAATCATTCAATGAACTCATTGGAGGGTCATACCGGCTTACCATATCATCCCTTTAAACCGAGACACTCATGAATTACACAGGTTCTGTGGATCATTAAAACCAGGTGAAATCCAGACATGAACCCAGCCAGCCACAGAACCGCTGTAATTCATTTGTGTTCCGGTTTAAAGGGTATAGTAAATATATATATGTATGTGTGTTTGTGTTTGGTGTCCACTAAGGAATGCCAAAATTTATGCTCGCTTACCAAAAAAATTAGTCTGGCAGCATCGTACAGCTGGTAAGCAGAGGAACAGGGGAAGGTGCTACATCCGGTCTCTAAACATTAGCTATGATGTTTTGTTCATAGCCATGTAAAATATGTTTAAGAATACAATGCTCCTGTTTTAGCAAGTGTGTTTCTGTCTAAATATTCCGATCATGTGGAAGATTTGGCCCAGTGACACTTTGTAGTATGTGGTAAAATCTGGGCTTTTTAATATTTGGTGCTCCTGGCTCTGCTAGCATATAATACTTGTACCTGATCGCTCAGTATTAATTAGTGGGATACTGCCGTTGTTTCCCATGTCTCCGTTACTAATATTGACTACGTAATAAAAAAACATATTTTGCTTATTATTGGTAGGGAGGGGGGGGTGCACTGAAGTTTTGCCTAGGGTGCCGGGAAGCCTTGCACCGGCCCTGGGGACAGAGCTTGCGATAAAGCTCTGTCCCTGAAAATCCCGTTAGCACACTTCTCATGGTATTTTTCACAAAAATACAGTGAAGTGGTGTCAACGCATTCACACAGCCATCTACCATACTCCCCAAGCAATCCCCCATGTCCGCCCCCCCCACTAAGATCTGACACTTACCTCAGTGATTGGTGCTCCGGTGAGGTCCTCTTGGCCTCTGGTCAGCTGGTTTCTGGACCCCAGTCATCTGGTGTGTGCTGTAAACTGAGATGCCGATATACAGTACAGCTGACTGGGGTCACAGTGGAGGAGCCTCGGCATCCAGCTGACCGTAGGAGAGAGCTCACCAGCTGCAGGTTGCACAGGGGAGGATATCTGTGGGATCCCAGGGGGCCATTGGGGTTTGCAGGTGCTGATCGTGGATGGGGGGGGAGGGTTGGTAAGCCGTCAGTCATGCGCGGATACCCAGTAATAGGTGTGCGGAGAGGATTCACAGATACAGAGCTTTATTGTAAATTCTGTCCCTGCAAGTGATTTTTCATACATTCCTGTCATATTTCCATAATTTTGCATGCGAATTTAGGCAAAAATATCACACTGCAATCGTGTTTGAAATGCGGATTGTAGTAAATGGGGGCCTAAAAGATACCACTGAGAGAAAAAAGATTTATTAAAATATGCTAATTGTAAATAGGATAAAACATAACTTTTAATACGTAAGTTTAAAAAGGAGCAATATAGTACATACTGTATAGTGGCTCTTTTATTAAGAGCCTTTGTGTGACAAAATATCCACAAAACATATATAATTAAGTATCTAAATGAGAAGGGCAAAGTTTTTAAAAGGGATGTTTAAATGGCTAATCTGTTAGATATTGCCAATATCTATCAGATTAGATATTGATATCAATCTCATATGTGCCACAGTTCTTCTGTGGTAAATGACCACCTATACTACAGATTAAGTGCAAGTTATGTATCCCTTATTAATTATTGAATTCCCACTGACAGAGAGTGTGCTGCCAATTAGATGTCCATGTATTTATGTACCTGTGTTGTCATAATATTATTGATATATTGGGGCAATTAAATTCAGCACAATGCTGAATAGCTCCAGAAAGAAGTTCCCAGAGCTGTTCAATTGACCACGCTCACTAGTCCTACTAGAGGATTTCTGCTCACATCGTCCTAAGGTGCGAGCAGAAATTCGACTTAAGAGCCATCCGCAATGCTGATTTCCTGCTTAGCGTGGTGCTAACAGCCTCGCAACCGACACTTTAGTTGGAGAATGCCAGTTAGTGCAACTAAAAACCCAGCTTAAGGCACGGTAACTGGCATTCTCCAACTTAAGTGGTTGTAGTTGCGGTTAACAGCGAGGTTAATTGAATATCTCCGGGAACTAATTCCCAGGATATTCATTATTGCTCTGAATTGAAACACCCCCATTGTGTCTCATCATGGCACAACATACAGTATATCATAAAATAATGTACCATGATAGTCTAGCTATGGTACGTATACGCAGAATCTAACACATACAATTAAGTAGTCTGATTTTGGTTATTAACCAGATTCCAGTGATGTGCTATGAATCCCACTATAATTAGAAGACAAATGTCAGGAATTGTGGTTCCTATAGTAATAGCACCTTTATCAAAATATGAATTGAAATAATAGTCCTTACAAATGTTCACGCATCGCATACAGTTTAAATCATAGTTTGCAGTAGTAATCTGACCATTAATCAAGGAATCTGCAGCATTAACACAATGTATACATAAAGGTGTAGACCAGTATATTCTGGAAATAACCAATACTACAGTACTGCACATATAATTAAATCTGGTATACCACCTTTGAAAGCATTGCAGTATAACCATAAGTAACTCTCTCATAGGATTAATCTATATTGTCCTCTTTACTAACTAGAAAAATTTTTGCCACAAAGGACTGGGTATAAATGAGCACACAGCTTCCTGCTTCATAATAAGCATCCCATTATGTAGAGTGATCATAAGAATATAGTAAAAAATAAAAAGACAGGTCCAGCGCTGCATAGGTTACCCTACTTCTGCTTGTAGTGAAATAATGCAATAGAGGGCGACTGCAATCACAAGAGGTTTGTGGCCCACTACTCTGTTCTGCTAGGCAATGCCGGGTATCAGCACAACTTGCCTATGGAGCAGCTCCTTCTATGTAGTGGAGAGGAATTTAGATAATGCCCATCAGGAGACAGGCTAATTCACTGGTTGCAATGCCAGCCTGGGTCATGTGAATGCTACAACGGGACCCAGGAATTGGGTTGCAGATGCCCATTTCGCCTTCAGGCTTGCTCACAGTACAGCCTAGTAGTGAGCACACCAAGCTGTTTCTTTAAAGTAAGTATAGCCAATTATTGTGATCTTAAAGGCAATCCTGTATGATAGCTTTGGGTATCTGGCTATAACCCTGTGGATATATCTACACCTATATTTTGTTGAGCATTATTAAGTAATAATGGGAACAAAATTATCACTGTTAATATTAATTTGTTACATATATCATATTATTTATTTAGCTATTGTAATCACATGTAGGCACAGAAACAGACAAAATCTCAGGTGCACAACTCCAAATCATCAATAATATATATAAATGCAATAAAATTTTGCAATCAATAGAGGTTTTTAGCATAATCATGGCCAAGCTTATGGGCCTACCCACCATATCCAGGTAACCTCTTTCGGGTAGGTCCCTAACATACTAAGGTTCAAATCCAGAGCGCAGGCTAAGCTGCCCCAGGGCACCACCATAGTAAGAAAAGTGCAGTGTAAAGAGATAGTTAGGACCAGCTGCTGCTGCATATAAAGAATGAAAATAAAAAAGTGAAGTACATATATATTAGACACACAGTGAAGGGTTAAAATATGTTATAAAAGAAAATGTGTTATAATGCAGTGCCCTGAGACAGACCAACCAACGAAATCTAGGGGGACCCACGCCCCAAAAATGAACCAAAATTGCACTACAGTATATAACTTGTAGGACTTACCTAGAATTGTGCCTAGTACAGTATGCATATACATTACCATACTCCATGCTTTTAAACCAATAAGGAAGGGTGCCAGTCCAGAATGTGGGCGTCTCCTTTCCCTCAGATGTGCAACAAAGCACATTAAATGGAGTATATGGAAAAGATTTCTGGACTGCACAACCTAACTATATATACAATGGGAGGTGCTACCTGATGAGACTAATTGCAGGCACAGAAACAGACAAAATCTCAGGTGCACAACTCCAAATCATCAATAATATATATAAATGCAATAAAATTTTGCAATCAATAGAGGTTTTTAGCATAATCATAGCCAAGCTTATGGGCCTACCCACCATATCCAGGATGCAATTAGTCTCATCAGGTAGCACCTCCCATTGTATATATGGGCCCTCATTCAGAGCCGCTCGTAAGCGGCCGCTCGTTCGTTCCGAGCGATGTTCGCACATCTGCGCATGCGTACAGATTGTAAAACGCATGCGCGAACCAGTCAGTGCGGCTGAAAATCGTTTGTTCGCTATATAGCGAATGCCTGCTATTTTGAGTGACAGAAGGAGGCATATGTGGGTGGTAACAGGGGAAGGTGCTTGAAAACGGGGAGTGGAATTCAGAATGCAGGCGTGCTTAAAGGTCAAAACGGGCATTTTAAGGGAGTGCATAATTAATCCACCAGCGTCATTGACCACGTCACTTGTTTTTTTTAAATTCAGAACTGCTCGCAAAATAGTGGTTGAAAAAACCAACCACAAGGGTAGCGAGCAGTTCATATACATGATCACTTACCCCTAAATGGCGCCATCTCCACCTGGGCTCCGCTCCGTGGCCGTCCTTCCGGTCACAGCAATTCAGCAGGAACCGGAAGTGACGTCACTCGACCGGGTCCCGGAGTCATGGCAACCATAAACAACAATGTTATCACTGTGGTCAAATTGTCAATTAAAAACACTCCCCATTTAGGGCATACAGTAAATTAGAAGATGTCAAACCTCTGTGCCATAATTAGAGTCAGAGATCATGTGTACAGATAGCATAACAAAGTGCCACACATATTAAACGGGACATTTAAATATACCCCATCCCTCAAACAACCATCATTAAAAACCCACATACAATAACACTGTATTCCATAAATAAATACATATCAAAAATACATAGCATGGACCAAACCACAATTAATATATAAATCTCCCATCTGGAAACCCTGTCGTAGTTTATACCACCAATATCTATCATACTACAAAAATTAAGCACTGTTGCCATCTAGTGGCCAAACATATTTCATTATCTCATTTTAAGACATTATATAGAATTGATTAAACCATAAAGAATCCATCAGGCATACTTCTAACATACAACATCTGGGTGTGTTAATATCCTAGATCATTACATAATATATAAAACACCACATGTGTATAAACATTAATATACATAAATATAGGATCTATACCCAAAGGGGTGTAGAAAATATGTGTTTATAATATTACAAACATGACTAATAAACATAAACCACCTACCTAAAGGCACTACCACCATAACCTAGATAAGTCCGACACTCCATCTACCCAAAAAATTAATTATGTGTATATAAAAAAAATTTTTACAGAAAAAATTTCCAAAAAAATCCCAAAATCTCTATGTGAATGTGCTAAAACACCAAAATCCATATATCATAAATCATTATAAATTAATCCTTCAAAAATAACCATCAAAAATCAATCTCCCAGACAAGCCTGCATCAATGGATATCATATCTAAATCACATATGTATACCGCACCTCTATTACTCTTTACATTAGTTAATCTAGAACAATACATCTTCTTTCTGTTTCTATACCAATATCGCCTTCTAGTGGCAAACAAAATTACTTATCCCCCACTCCCCAATAACATAAACTACATCAACCCTCTCTCTATATATCCAAAAGTACCTTAAAGAACATCAATCCTATTATCAACTGTATTGAATGCAATTATAAAAAATTAATAAGACCTAAAGAGTCATTCAACCTGCGTGGGTGCAGAGTATCTAACCGATATATCCATCGTGTTTCCAATTGTAACAGCTTCTTACCTCTATCGCCCCCTCTCAGTGACATGGGCACATGATCTATGATCTTATATCTGAGAGTGGCCATACTGTGTTTCTGTTGCGCAAAATGGCGTGCCACCGGTTGTTCACTACCATTGGCCCCTATCGCTGTTCTAATTGCAGATCTATGTTGTGCCATTCTGGTTTTAAATAGGCATTCAGTTTTGCCAATGTAATATAATCCGCATGGGCATATGATCACATATATAACAAACCTAGAGGTGCATGTTAACGGCCATTTGATTTTGTATCTTTTACCGGAATATGGATGAAGAATAGTATCTCCAGTTTCCAAATAAGAGCACGTTGTGCACCCCAAACATTTATAGCACCCATCTTTACGCGTCAGAAAATTTCTCTTAGGAATTGGTTTTAAAAAATTAGTCACGTCTGTTTTAACTACCAGATCTTTAATATTTTTCCCTCTCGTGTGACTCGGATGGAGTTTGGTGTTTTGCAAACATTTTAATTCAGGATCCGATGTAACAATCGGCCACAGTTTTTTAGCTCTTTTGTTTAAATAACCACTTTTAACATCATATTGATGAACCCATGGTAACCGATTCTCCTCCTTATCCCTAGATCTAGGCCTCAACAAATCTTTTCTATCAATGGCCAATGCTTTTTGTCTAGCTTTAATTAACTCCTCCCTCGGATATCCTCTTTGTAGAAATTTTTGAGACATAATATCTAGTTGTTTATTTGTCTCTACAGGATCGCTAGTACATCTACATACCCGAGTAAATTGGGAAAATTGCAGCCCTTTCACCGTGGCTATCGGAAGACAACTTTTATAATGTAATAGCGTATTACAATCTGTTACTTTAGAAAACAACGATGTTCTAATATTACCATTCTCCAATGTGATACATATATCTAGAAAACAGATTGATGTATCATGGTAATTTAATGTGAATTTAATGGGACTATCCGATGTATTCTGTTCCGATATTACCGTAATCAAGGCCTGTATATCATTTTGCCACATAATGAAAACATCATCAATATATCGATAATATATCAATAGATTCTTAGAAATCGATGTATCTGCAAAAAATAGCTCTTTCTCAATTTCCCACATATAGCTATTCGCATATGCTGGAGCAACCGCTGACCCCATAGCACATCCTGTGCATTGTCTGTAAAACCTACCATTGAATATAAAGTAGTTATGGGTCAGTGTAAAATTCAACAATTGTAAGAAAAGCTCAATGTCAGGACCTTGATACAATCGATTTCCAACAATCAGATGTTTAACTGCCCTCACCCCTGCCGCATGAGGTATACATGTATACAGACTAACCACATCAAGCGTTGTTAAAAAAGTGCCCTCTGACACCTTTCCTAATTCTGCCAACTTCACCAATAGCATGCCTGAATCTTTCAGGTGAGTGTGTGTCTGTTGAATGCAAGGTTGAAGATATGCATCCAAGAAAATTGCCACAGGTTCACACAGAGACCCCCTGGCTGAAATATTAAAGATCTGGTAAAAAGCATTGGCCATTGATAGAAAAGATTTGTTGAGGCCTAGATCTAGGGATAAGGAGGAGAATCGGTTACCATGGGTTCATCAATATGATGTTAAAAGTGGTTATTTAAACAAAAGAGCTAAAAAACTGTGGCCGATTGTTACATCGGATCCTGAATTAAAATGTTTGCAAAACACCAAACTCCATCCGAGTCACACGAGAGGGAAAAATATTAAAGATCTGGTAGTTAAAACAGACGTGACTAATTTTTTAAAACCAATTCCTAAGAGAAATTTTCTGACGCGTAAAGATGGGTGCTATAAATGTTTGGGGTGCACAACGTGCTCTTATTTGGAAACTGGAGATACTATTCTTCATCCATATTCCGGTAAAAGATACAAAATCAAATGGCTGTTAACATGCACCTCTAGGTTTGTTATATATGTGATCATATGCCCATGCGGGTTATATTACATTGGCAAAACTGAATGCCTATTTAAAACCAGAATGGCACAACATAGATCTGCAATTAGAACAGCGATAGGGGCCAATGGTAGTGAACAACCGGTGGCACGCCATTTTGCGCAACAGAAACACAGTATGGCCACTCTCAGATATAAGATCATAGATCATGTGCCCATGTCACTGAGAGGGGGCGATAGAGGTAAGAAGCTGTTACAATTGGAAACACGATGGATATATCGGTTAGATACTCTGCACCCACGCGGGTTGAATGACTCTTTAGGTCTTATTCATTTTTTATAATTGCATTCAATACAGTTGATAATAGGATTGATGTTCTTTAAGGTACTTTTGGATATATAGAGAGAGGGTTGATGTAGTTTATGTTATTGGGGAGTGGGGGATAAGTAATTTCGTTGGCCACTAGAAGGCGATATTGGTATAGAAACAGAAAGAAGATGTATTGTTCTAGATTAACTAATGTAAAGAGTAATAGAGGTGCGGTATACATATGTGATTTAGATATGATATCCATTGATGCAGGCTTGTCTGGGAGATTGATTTTTGATGGTTATTTTTGAAGGATTATTTTTTAATGATTTATCATATATGGATTTTGGTGTTTTAGCACATTCACATAGAGATTTTGGGATTTTTTTGGAAATTTTTTCTGTAAAAAATTTTTTTATATACACATAATTAATTTTTTTGGTAGATGGAGTGTCGGACTTATCTAGGTTATGGTGGTAGTGCCTTTAGGTAGGTGGTTTATGTTTATTAGTCATGTTTGTAATATTATAAACACATATTTTCTACACCCCTTTGGGTATAGATCCTATATTTATGTATATTAATGTTTATACACATGTGGTGTTTTATATATTATGTAATGATCTAGGATATTAACACACCCAGATGTTGTATGTTAGAAGTATGCCTGATGGATTCTTTATGGTTTAATCAATTCTATATAATGTCTTAAAATGAGATAATGAAATATGTTTGGCCACTAGATGGCAACAGTGCTTAATTTTTGTAGTATGATAGATATTGGTGGTATAAACTACGACAGGGTTTCCAGATGGGAGATTTATATACTAATTGTGGTTTGGTCCATGCTATGTATTTTTGATATGTATTTATTTATGGAATACAGTGTTATTGTATGTGGGTTTTTAATGATGGTTGTTTGAGGGATGGGGTATATTTAAATGTCCCGTTTAATATGTGTGGCACTTTGTTATGCTATCTGTACACATGATCTCTGACTCTAATTATGGCACAGAGGTTTGACATCTTCTAATTTACTGTATGCCCTAAATGGGGAGTGTTTTTAATTGACAATTTGACCACAGTGATAACATTGTGGTTTATGGTTGCCATGACTCCGGGACCCGGTCGAGTGACGTCACTTCCGGTTCCTGCTGAATTGCTGTGACCGGAAGGACGGCCACGGAGCGGAGCCCAGGTGGAGATGGCGCCATTTAGGGGTAAGTGATCATGTATAAATTTGGTGTTTGTATGTTGTATGTTATCTTGTTGTCCTGAGGAAGGGGTGGAAGACCCCGAAACGTCGACAGACTGACTGAATAAAGTCCCTCGTTTGAGGGTTCTGATGTTTAGCCTCCGAGTGCCGCCTGTGATTTCAAGTACATTGTGTATTGGGGGTGCTGTCCTCCTGGAGGGCACCGGACCGGAGCAAGGTGGGACTATTGGTCCAATTACAAGGAGGGAGCGAGTGCCGGAGTACCGTTTCTCTTTATTTATATATATATATATATATATACTGTGTATATATATATATATATATATTGCAGTGGTTTGGCACCCAAAAGCTCCTCAAAAGAAACAGGACCCGGGTGCTCATGCTGGTATTCACACACTGTGGCAAAGGTACCTTTAGCGGCTTTGCACCGCAACCAAGCACCATACGTCACTCCGGGAATTTGCAAAAAGATGTTTACTCAAAGCAGTCTACGTTTCAAGGCTCAACAGGCCCCGTTGTCAGGAACAAACGGGGCCTGATGATGGAGCCTGTTGAGCCTTGAAACATGGACTGCTTTGAGAAAACATCTTTGTGCAAAATCCCGGAGTGACATGTGGTCAGGGGCGTATCCATAATGGGTACAAGGTGTGCGGGGCACACGGGCCCCTGGGTCCAGGGGGGCCCTGCACCGCACTCCCTGCACCCATATGCTTACTTACCTCTCTGGAGTCCGGCGCTGAAAAAAACGACAGGAAAATTGCCGCTGTGGCCAATTTCCTGTCGTTTGCGCATGCGCAGTACAGGGAAAATGGCCGCTGCGGCCATTTTCCCGGTGACCTGTGCGTAATCTATAGACTCTGGGCACACTCTAGTGCCCAGAGTCTATAACTCAGGTGCTGGCGACGCATAGCTCAGTGCGCTGCCAGCTGCCGGGCAGAGAGGAGGGGACCCATGTCGGAGACTGCACACGGGCCCCCTCCTCTCTAGAAACGCCCCTGCATGTGGTGCTTGATTGCAGTGCATAGCCGCTAAAGGAACATTCGCTACAAGAATATATATATATATATATATATATATATATATATGATGAAGTCCAGATTGTGAAGAAACGTGTTGGGAGTTAACCTTGTCTACCTAAGATGAACTTGATGAGAATAAGATAAGAGAATATTTTTTAAAAAACATTGATTATTTATTGCATGGAAAAATGTTTTAATTAATTCTCTAAGTACTCACAGTATCAACTAGTAGTATTTCCTACTTTACCTTGGTTTTATCCATTAATTAGTAGTAGTTTGTAATTTTTTATGTGTATGTTGTATGAAATAATTGTAATAAATAATTTATTTTTAAACAAATGTAATTTTTTTAATCAATTTTTTAGATTAATCCTTTGGTACATAGCACTCTGTCACTTTTATATTTATTGAATATATAGTTTCTTTTTTTCACTTGACACTTTATATACAGCCAATTAAATAGTGTATATTTTTATACACAATTATTTTATTTTTTTTGCACTAAAGCACTTTAGTATAGCCTTTCAGTAATACTCACAATTGTATACAAGGCACTTTTATTTTGTAATAATTTTTGGCTTGTTTATACATAATATATACATATTTTGTATTAATGAACATTTTACATTTATACTGAACACTAATAGGCACTAACACCCAAGTACATCGTTACATATATATATATATATATATATATATATTTAGAATCCAAGTATTCCACACTCCACACAAGACATCAACGTAGTGGGGTGCACAATTTAAAGACAAAGGGCCTGATTCAGAGCCGGTCGCTATTTGCGCTCGCTCGTCCAGAAAATAGGGGTGGCTATTCAAATGAACCGTTCGCTGTTTGCGGTCTGTTCACGCCTCTAGGTCTGAACGAGCGAACAAAACTTGCAGTCGTTTTTTGGGAAACTACGCCCCCTGGCCGCTCGCATCCTACGTCATGTCCGCTATTTATTAGATTAATCGAGTACATCGAACAGGGTATGAGCTGCTCGCTATTCTTGTGGTTGGTTTTTGCTACCGCAATTTTGCGAGCAGTTCTGGCTAAAAAAAACCCCAGTGACGTGGTCAATGACGCTGCTGTTTTAAATATGCACACCCATAAAACGCCCGTTTTGACCTTTAAGCACGCCTGCGTTTGGATCTCCACTCCCCGTTTTCAAGCACCTTCCCCTGTTACCACCCACATACGCCTCATCCTGTCACCCAAATTAGCAGGCATTCGCTATTTTGCGAGCACATGAATTTCGGCCGCACTGACTGGTTCGCGCATGCGTATAACGATCCGTATGCATGCGCAGTTGGGCAAACATCGCTCGGAGCGAACGAGCTGCCACTTACGAGTGGCTCTGAATCAGGCCCAAAGTCCATTAATAGAAAAAATCTGAAATCGGCAGTCACTAGGTTTAGTAGAAAAAATACAAAATGTAATTACCAGTCATGGTTTAGAAGATAAAACACATGGTCATAGTGGGTCGACATTTCAGTCCAAACAGAACCATCATCAGGACACAGCAGCAGTAGAACATCAGTATGCAGCCAAATGGAAAGTGAATACCATCACCAAAAAAGCTGACATATATACCCCTCTCAATTAGTAACAGGACACACCCATAGGATTGCAAACCTTCAAAGTAATAAACAATTAACAATAACATCCCAGAAGCGTCACATATCAATCATATAGCATTAGTTATTGAACATTAAATGCACAAGAATCAAATTTAAATACATGCAACAGAACAAAAGACTCCTATAACTACCTGGTAAAGCAAGCTCTGGAGAACCAGAAGTAGCTTGCATGTCACTGCTATGCACCGCATACCATTGCAGAACTTCATAACAGCTGCAAGGTCCTTGTTACAAACAGGCAGCACCTGTACCTCAATACATGGAACACATGACACATGCTTGTCAGCATGAACCGGACATACGAAGTGCAATCTACTGGAGCACATGACGTGAGCCGGAAGTGCCGATGCGTGTCATCATCTAAACACAATACCGGAAGTGTATGCATTCCAACTAGTGGAACGTATTACACCACTCGCCTGATGCAATTACAAGTAACCATAAAGGGGAACAATGCCGTACCGATACTGGAAGTGTATGTGCTCCAACTAGTGGAACGCATAACACCACTCAACTAATGCAAATGTAGGTAACCATAGTACCCATCAAGGTGAATAAACATGAATATGAGTGCGGTTCAAAATATTAGTATCAAAGCACCTCTAGAAGATAGTAACAAAAGGAGCACTGTCAGCTTATAGAAATGAACACCCAAGTGAACAATATAATTAAATAATACAAACAGACCACAATAAAACAATAAACAACATTTTTTTAAAAACAAAAATAAACCTTAATACAAAAGAGACACATATGCAGGTCAGTCAAAAAATTCTAAATATAGCTCTTAATTGCTAAAAAATCCTAGCTATATCTCATTTCAAAGAGAACTTATTTCAAAGGAATAATAGCTCATTTCAAAAAAATATTTTACGGATTGGACTCATTGAGCCCTCTTGGGATTAATGTATCCAGTTTGAAAATCCATTGTGCTCACATTTCCACAAGGCGATTTCACGATCCCCCCCTCGTCGGGGAACAGGTATATGGTCAATGAGCATACATTTCATACTGGCCACTGTGTGTCCATATTCCAAAAATTTTTGGGCTACTGGTTTGTCAGTCATGCGTGTATCTAACGCCGATCTTATGGACGACCAATGGTTGGCCATCCTTTCACAAAAGCACCTTGTAGTCATCCTCACAAAATATAATCCACAAGGGCAGATTAAAATATAGATGACAAAGTCCATAAGGCAATGTAATTTATACTTAATACAAATTTTTATGCCACTCTGGGGGTGAACAAAGGATGAACCAGTAAGTAATGAACGACATGTTGTGCAATTAGCACATCTAAAGCACCCTGTTTTTGCTACAGGGAGCCATAAGTTCTGTTTGTCAGAAGGCCTCAAGGTAAGGCGCATCAGGAGGTCTCTTAGATTTGGACTAGGCCTATATGCACATAGAGGTGGTGTCTGACCAAGACTTTTCAACAGAGAATCAGATTAAATAATTGGCCAATGTTTATTCAAAGTCTGACGTGATCGATTAGAAGTTGCATCAAATATAACATTCTTGATGGATTAGTCTTACATCTTTGTGTTAAACCTGTTTGTGAGTGCCGAATCCTCGCTTTAGTGAGGCATCTTTGTATAGTAGTAGTGTGGTATCCTCGAGCAATAAATCTATTAGCCATATCAATAATTTGTACTCCTGCTTTAGCCGATGAGGGATTGATTCTCAAAATACGCAAAAATTGCGAAATAGGTAGATTTTCTTTAAGGTGACTCGGATGTTGGCTCCGAGAGTGTAGGAAAGTGTTGAGATCGGTATCCTTACGGAAAAGTGTCGTCCCAAGTAAAACACCATCCAAATAGACCATAACATCCAAAAAATAATCACCTTATCATTGATCTGACTCATAAATTTAATAGGAGAGTCCAAATTATTCAAAAAATTAACCATATCAGCAAACTGAGGGCCTGATTCAGAGCCGTTCGTTAACAGCAGTACGCTCGTTGCGTTCCGATGTTGAGTAACCGCGCATGCGTCGGTGTAACACTGCGCATGTGCGTACGGCAGATTGGGAGCTTTTTTTGTCTCGTTCATCAAATAGCGTACAGGAAGTGACATGTCAAATGTGATTGACAGAACAGGGCGTTTTTGGGCGTTGACGGGGGTGGAGATGGAAAAACGCAGGTGTGGCGAGGTGTTTTTGGGGCGTACATACATTATCAGCTGCAAACGTCAAATGTGTTCGTACCAACTCATACGTCACTGGATGATCCTCTTTCCCTTCAAAATGCTCGCACAGCTTAGGGTCTGGATTACTCAACCACATTGGCGATGGCCTTCTCCTCCGTGTCGGCACTCCACGATGTTGCATCGATTAATCACGGCTTGTCAGAAAATCAATTAGTGTTGTATTGAAAACCGGCTTGGTATGTGTTTTGAAATCAGTTTTTTGGGATAGCACAAAACCGTACGCAGGTGGAAATCATAGCTGCTAATGTCAGGATTACACAATCAATTTGCGTACATTTGCGGGGGTTTATTTTTGGCCTATTGTAACAATAATGACATCATGTTTGTGTGTTTTTGGCCATTTTGCTTTTGCCTGTTGAATTTGCATCCTTATGTAAATTTTAAAACGTTCCTTAAAGAGCCCTTTTTTTTTCTCATGTAAAATGTTGGTGGTGCGCGTTTTTGCCTTGTGGGCCAGGATTAAATGTAAACCATTTTTACAATAATGTCAGAATACAAAGTCGTACATTTTTGGCAAATTTATTGCTATAAAAAATCAATTTCATGCACATTTTTTACCCAAACATTTTTTGCAGTGTTAATTCCAAAAATTTTAATAATTGTGCAAACATAAAAGTTATGGAAACGTAAAGCTAAAAATTAAAAACAATTCACAAGAAAGGAGAGGGAAGTTTTGGCCAGAAAGGAATATGGGGCAAGCACAGAAGGAGTGTGGGAAAAGTAGCCAGTGCTGTCAACGTTTTTTCCCCCGTTTGGCAGGGGGAGGGTGGGTGCCAGACCGGGTCTGGGATGTCATCGGGCTGGCCTGTCCAGAGGCAGATGTTGTGGCCTCTGGACTAGGCACAGGGCTAGGCACATTTGGAGGATTGGCTGATGTTGTGCCAGAGGTGGAGGATCCTGATGTTCCGGCAGGAAGGGAGGTCGGCTCCACCATGTGCTGGCGAACGAGCTGCTCCAGGGCATTGGCGATGCGGATGATGGCCCTGGTATTTTCCACCAGGGCCTGACCAATGGTCACGTTGGCCGCAGCATTTTGCTCCAGGGCCTCAGCCACCCATACCAGACTGGCGTCCATCCTCTGCAGAATCTCCGTATGGAAATCCGATTTAAAATTGAGTTCTGTGAGGAGGGACACTGCCTGCGAGGGGGATTGCCCTGGACTGGCTTCTGCAGGGTCCTCAGCCGGATGTAGTGGTTCCTCCCCTGCAGAGCCTGAAGAAATTCTGCGGCCAAGGCTCCCCTCTGGAGCAGACTCATCCACCTGTGTCTCTGTTGGTAAAATGAGAAAAGAGTCACATTAGAATCTACATATTGGCACATTAACATTTCCGTGTTGGTGACATCACAATATTTACCTTGGACAACATGAGGAGCCGCAAAGTCTGGCATGTCCGTATCCATGTTGGACACGCCAAACACCTCCACAGCCTGCACACACCCCTGTGCCAGCTCTTCTAAATCATTCAACTCCAATGACACAGGGGTGGGACCCCCACCTGTCCCCCTTGCATGCCTAGCCCTGTCAGCCATTTTTTGTTTCAGGCGATATTTGAAGTCTTGCCATCTGTTGGTGAAAAAGTAGCCATTATTCATGCATTCTTTCCTCCAGTTTTTTTCGGTGGTCAAGTTTTTACTTACCGCCGTTTGACATCCCGGGCTAGACGGACAAAATCACCCACCCTATTGACCGCAACGGCTACCTCCTCCCACATTCTCCACTTCTGGCTTGCACTCATATTCCTGTCTGCCTGTGGCAAGATGTCCACACACTTCTGAACCAAAACCTCCATCTCCTTTCTTGTGAATTGTGGCTGCCTTTTCTTTTTGCCAGCTTTGGCCAGAATACTGGGCCCAGCAGCCTCTTCCATGTCATCCTCCTCACCTATTTGTTTAAATGTTGAGAATTGTAAACTTCACAACTTGCACTATATTATGTTTCAAATTAATCATTGTTTCCAAATGCCTGAAATACTTACCGCCAGACTGTTGCCCATTGTTTCCTTAGTCTGTAGCCATGTCTTAGCTCAAAACAAGAAATACACCAGAACTTTTTGGTTGGCTCGTGACGTATTTATACATGCGTCCTTATTTTTCGGCCGCATCATTGATTGTGCGTTCCTATGATCCCTCCTTAATTTGTGCGGGAAACTAAACACTATTTATGGCTTGGGGCGTCTCGAGTCGAGGTGGCGTTTGTTGATTGTTGGAGGTTACGTTGGTCGGAGTTGATTGTTGGCGGGTTTTGGAGTTGGCGTTGGTGGGAGTTGTTTTTGTTTGCTAAATTTGTTTCATTTTTTTCCATTCGCATTTTTTCTGGTGGTTTTGTTTTTGGCGTTTCTTTATTTGGTAAGTTTTTGGCAGTCTAACTTTTGTTCAATTTGTGTCTCCTTCTTTTCCTGAATTTTTGAACGTTAATTTTTCGAAATTTCATCTTTGTTAGGTTTTTTTTTGGCTCTGCCCCAACGAACTTTTGATCCGGAAACTTATATATTATCTATTGGTAAGTTTATTTTTTCACTTGGTTATTAAATGTTCATGTTTGTATTTACGCAACTTTGTTTGACCTTACACTTGTAACCTTTGTTTTTATTAGTCAGAAATGTTTCAAATATTTCGTGTTTTTCTTTCTGCGTATTTTTGTACTTGTATTTGCGAACTAATTAGCGCATTTTTAACTGTTTCTATTGTGACTGGTATTTGCGAACTAATTAGCACATTTTTAACTGTTTCTATTGTGACTGGTATTTGCGAACTAATTAGCGCATTTTTAACTGTTTCTATTGTGACTGGTACTTGCGAACTAATTAGCGCAATTTTAACTGCTTATTTAGACCCGTTAAATTGGTTGTGTTTTCCCTTTAGCATTTGTGGATTGCATTTGGCCCCAATTTGAGGTAGTCTGCGCAATGTCGTTTTGCTCTTTGGGCAAATGTGGGTTTCTCCCCTTTTATGTTTTGTCTTGCACCCAATTTTGAAACAGAAATGCCCAGCATTAATTGTTGTTTTTTTATATTGTGATTATTTACAGTTTGCCCGTATCATGACAATACCCCGGCATGTAAGCATCAATGGATTGTACCATCAAGCTAAGTAAAAATCTATTTATTTTGGGGGTTAAAAAGCCTTACATTCAAATATTGCCATTTCAGGTTGATCTGGGTCGGATTGTTCTGGCCATGCTCCCGGAAGCCGACCAACCTCAATCTTGTCCCAGGCATAGGCATCGTAGGTGTGCAAGGCCCCAGATATTTCGAACACGTGTCACCCTTTTTGGAATGCCCGATGATGAGGTTTTAAGACGCTACCGTCTTCCTCCCAAAATCATCATAGACACTCTCTCATTAATAGAGAGTGATCTTGAGCGGCAAATTGACAGTCCTACAGCAATACCACCACTTATGCAATTTATGGCGGTGTTACATTTCTGTGCCTCAGGATCGTTTCAAACAATGGTGGGAATAGTGGCGGGCATCTCACAATCCTTCTTTTCCCGGATCCAGAGGGCAGTGATGGAGGCACTTTTCAAGTACCTCCATCATTTTATTAAAATGCCTTTGGATATGGGTGCCCTTAGTGTGGTCAAGGCCAATTTTTACCAAATAGCTGGCTTCCCACACATCATAGGGGTTGTGGATGGTACTCACATACCACTTCAGTCTCCAGCATGGCTGGAGGCCATATTTTGCAACCGTAAACACTATCACTCCCTGAATGTAATGGTGGTATGTGATGCCTCCCTCCAGATCCTGTCCCTGAATGCAAAATTACCAGGAAGTGCACATGACTCATTCGTCATCCGGCAATCAGGGATATGGCACAAATTAACCAACCTACAAGCTGGTGATGCGTGGCTTCTGGGTGAGTGGAGACCTTTAGTACATAACAATGTTAAGCTTGATACACAGTGATCCTGATGTTGTCACTTCTTTTTAACAGGAGACAGTGGCTACCCTTGCACGCCCTGGCTGCTCACTCCTTATTTGGCTCCCACACCAGGGCCACAAAGTAATTTTAATGCTGCACTTACAGCCACCAGGCAAGTGGTGGAGCGCTGTATTGGCCTTTTAAAAGGCCTATTCAGATGCCTCCACCGCTCTGGTGGCGAGCTCATGTATTTGCCGGATATGGTTTCTAAAATTGTGGTCCTGTGTGGGATATTTCACAACATCGCCATAAGGAGTGGTGTCCCAATGCAGCCAGAGGATGCCTTACCTGAGGATGGCCCCCCCGAGGTTGGTCGGAGGTCAGTATGTGGGGGGGCCATACGCGATGATGTGGTGGCCAGATATTTTAGGTAATTATTGGCAACACAACAGTGTTTGACACAATGTGTTACGGATTGTTTGAGAACATCTAATTATTTTTTTTTTTTCTCCATCTTCTGTTTGTTTTCATAATCTTTGGGACTCCAACGATGACTACTTCCTGCTACCATAAAAAAACCTTCATGTGGAAACTTTGGGAATATATTATGGAACCCATATTGCAACGCCACATTTGTGGAATCATGTTGGCATGGTCCTTCGTCAACCAGTTCTTGATTTTTTGTTTGAATTTTAAAAGTTTTTTGTATGTGTTGTATTTATGATTATCACTGTGTGTTTTGTTTGTTAGTGAACACTTTGTTATTTTAGTTATGTTGTGAATAAATGTCTTGAGAGTGTAATTTTGTACCTTTTTTTGCCCATTACAAGCAAGTGTAACCAGGTTCACACACGTTACATTTGCCTAAGGGGTAAACCTGTAATGACGCAAGTTGAGCTAAAATGTAAGATGTTTTCTGGGTCCAAACCAACACCCAAAGGAATCCTGTACAATCAGTTGGCTTCGTAATATCGGCATAAGCAGCTTGCCCCCCAAATAGGAACATGTAAAATTTTGTAATATATAATTTGTACAACACCAAAAAAGGCCAATCAGATTGTTACTGTTAGGTGTTTCTTGTGCCTGTTTTCCTGAAAAATACAACACACAATCTTAGTGACAATAATTGCAAATCCTTGCTGGAAGAGTCTACTTATGTCAGTGTAAACAATCTCTGATTTGGAAACAAGGAATGAGACAGAACGTTAAGTTTAAAATATTAATTTATTTAACTTTTGTAAAAAAAAAACTAAAACTGGTTCCTAAGGAGGACCGACATATGGTCAAGGACGTGTTCCCGCATACGACCCACACATCCAGCTAATTCAGCCATACGCCTCTGTTCCTCTGTGGGTTAGAAAAGTGTGGGGATTAATACATCAATAATGAAACCACATTAAAAAACAAGCCAAACCAAGCTACCCAAAAATGTTAATATTGTGGCCCAAAGCAGAATTACACTGAAAAAACCAAGCCCCCCTAAATGGTCTACCCCAAAATTACAAGTCCAAAAATCAGATTCAGACAGGTGTGATATGTGTATGGTGAAATCAGCAGTAACAGGTAAAGACAACCCGAAAACTCCCAAAAATTCAGCATAAAAACACAAAAAAAGGGAACGACACATGATTACATACAAACAGTTTTTGCCCAAAAAAAACCCAAAAAAACCCATACCGTTCAAAATAACGGCCGCTCCTGAAGCCACTCCCTCGTCCTCCTCGGAGGTGCCTCCATTCCCCAAAGAGCTTGGCGGGGTGATTTGGGATTCAGGGGAGGGGGTAGTTAGAAGAGGGGTGGTTGGAGGAGAGGGGGAATTGGGATGGAGGGGAAGGAGCCCCGAAATATCCTCCACAGGGTCTGGGCAGGCTGGGAGGAGGGGGAAATAGGGGAATTTGGGGGTGTGGAGGGTTGGCTTGGGGTTGGGGAGAGTGGGCGAGAGCGCCGTCTTGGATGGCGATGACACCGTAGTCTTCGCTGTGCCCCAAAAAGATGTGAAACAAATTGTGGTTAGTTTCAACCAAAACCGAGTAAAACACTAATTTATGACAACACAAATCTGAAAACATGGCCATGCAGATATGAGTACAATGAATAAATAGGACATACATGAAAACATGGCCATGCAGATATGAGTACAATGAATAAATAGGACATACATGAAAACATGGCCATGCAGATATGAGTACAATGAATAAATAGGACATACATGAAAACATGGCCATGCAGATATGAGTACAATGAATAAATAGGACATACATGAAAACATGGCCATGCAGATATGAGTACAATGAATAAATAGGACATACATGAAAACATGGCCATGCAGATATGAGTACAATGAATAAATAGGACATACATGAAAACATGGCCATGCAGATATGAGTACAATGAATTAATAGGACCTACATGAAAACATGCACATGCAGATATGAGTGCAATGAATAAATAGGACCTACATGAAAACATGCACACGCAGTTAGGGCCACAAAGATAAACATGAAAACCACAGTCCCAAAAACTTACTTTCGGCGATCTGCATGCGAGAGCATGCCAGCAAGCGGGGCGTCCGCCGTTGCAGGTCCGACCACCTGCGCTCCAGCTGGCCGATCTGGCGGCGTGAGCCGAAGTAACGCAGGCGGCAACGTACCTCTGCATATGCGGAACACTTCTTGTGATTTGTGATGGGTGGAGGCTGGCTGGTGATCCGCCTATCCATCACCTCGGTTAACACCAGCAGCTCGCGCCTGGTGAATGCCGAGGCTCTCATGATGGCAATGGTGTATTTGTTAAAAATCATTTTTAATAAAGAGCCGAAAATAAATTTGATTGGCTAATGTATTTGGGTAATTAACAAGACCAATTCTATCGGTTTAGTGTATGAGTCATGTGTTCGACAGGGCCAGAAATCTCTTGAGAGTTATGATAGGCTTGATGCAGTGACATGCGTAAGCAAATTTAAATAAAGAAATGAACCCAGGAAAATATGCGTGGTTAAAAACAAATGAAACAATTGTTTAATTGGCTCTAACATGTATTTTGACAAATAAAAGCGAATGTTTAAGCCGTACGTATTCTGCGGGTAAACACAAACACGGACAAGATTAAAGTTTATTGCATTGTCAAAAAAAACCAAAAAAACAATTAAGCTAATTGATATATTGATTGGCATGATACGATTGAGGGAGGTAGGCAGAATAAAGGAGCAGGTAATCGGAATCTGACAGTCCCACTTCCGGTTTGTACTTGTGCGTGCGTTCCCTTCAAGCCACTTCGGTGATGTACGCTCGCTATTTGGCACGCTCGTTAGTTAGAGAAGGGGTCGGTAGAGTTTGGGGAGGATGTTTAGCTGCGTTC
Organism: Taudactylus pleione; assembly: GCA_031769625.1. NCBI lineage: Eukaryota > Metazoa > Chordata > Amphibia > Anura > Myobatrachidae > Taudactylus > Taudactylus pleione. The sequence goes on from JAUIMM010000031.1 coordinate 5,022,914, forward strand.
GAAAATACGAGCGAGTGTTTGAATTTCCATATTTTTTTACGTACACCGAACGTACGAACGGCCACTTGCGTCCGGGTCTGAATGAGGGCCTGAGTTTTAGAGCCAGACCAGATAATGAATAGATCATCAATGAACCATTTGTAGAATACAATCTGGGAACCAAACCTTAGCAAAATATGAGTCTGTTCAAATTGTGCCATATATAAATTGGCATATGCCAGGGCCAAATTTGACCCCATGGCAGTGCCATTGTTTTGCATATTATAATTCCCACCATACAAAAAATAATTATTAGTAAGAACTAGCTCAGTTAGTTCAAGTAAAAATTCAATTGGTGGTCCCTGGTGGTGATTATTAGTAAGTGCTACTCTAATGGCCTACAATCCACCCTCATACGGGATCACCGTGTAGAGTGAAGAGACATCAAGTGTAGCCATACAGGGTCTGGTGGTAGAATCAATGTTTTAAGGCAATCAAGGAAATCATTGGTATCTTTTAGATAACTTGGTAGTATGGTCACCACAGGTTGTAGAAAAGAATCTACAAATTGAGCCAATGGCTGTAGTGTAGAGTTACGAGCAGATATTATCGGTCTCCCGAGAGGGTCAACCAATTGTTTTTGGAATTTCATAGTGTGTATAAGATAGGGCACACTAGATGTTCAACTTTCAAACAATTGGCAACCCTCTCCTCAAGCCATCCTTGTTGGCATGCTACATCAATACACATATCTACCTTTCGCTTGATATGTGCCCATAGGATTGGAATCAATCTTAGTATATGTACTAGTATCAGAAAGTTGGCATAAAATCTCTTTATCGTATGAGGCCCAGTGTTGCATGACTACGGCCCCACCTTTATCCCCCTGTCTGATCACAATTTTATCATTTTGAACAAGTGTTTTAAGTGCCGATCTATTTGGTTTGGTTAGATTATCATATCTGGATTTGGTATTGGAAACAGACATATCCATGTCAGTAAGACGCAGAAACGTTTTAATACTAGCATTTCTACTCTGAGGGTCAAAATTACTAGGGGATTTAAGGAGCTGATTTGGAGCTGTACTATTAGTATCTCCAAAAAACTCTCTAAGTCTCATTTTATTCCCCAACTTATAATGATCAACCACTCATGTAAATTTATTATGTGAGAAGGTGGGTACAAATAAAAAACCCAAGGACAGAACTAGACAAATTAAACACTGGTGTTTCTTTGGACCCACCAGACTCTATTCCCATAATGAGGCAAAATGTCATCATCCCGAACTCTTGTGAGACCCTGACTTTGTACATTTAGCACCTCCCGAGCCACCATCTTCTCTCCAGTCGTGTAGAGGGTAGTGAGAGGATGTGTCTAGTGTCTGTGGGAATGTGGCTGCTGTATCAGTCTGGGGGTATCTTCTCTGCTGTATCAGTCCAGTCCAGTGGTGCTGTGTTGCTTTATCAGTCTGGGTGGGGGTAATCAGTTCAGTGATAATAATGTTTACAGGGGCTGCCCTGTCTGGTGTAGGGGTATGTTGCCCTGTGCTGTGTATTCACTCCAGTCTAATTAATCCAAATAATTTTTACAGGGGCTGCCCTGTGTGGTGTAGGGGTATGCTGCCCTTCATACAAATAATTTTTACAGGGGCTGCCCTGTGTGGTTTAATGGTATGTTGCCCTGTGCTGTGTATTCACTCCAGTCTAATTAATCCAAATAATTTTTACAGGGGCTGCCCTGTGTGGTGTAGGGGTATGCTGCCTTTCATACAAATAATTTTTATAGGGGCGATTCACTCCATAAAATAATGCACTGCATAAAAATAATGGAGGACAAAAATTTGGAGGACAAAATAGGGAAAGATCAAGAACCACTACCTCCTAGTGCTGAAGCTGCTGCCACTAGTCATGACATAGATGATGAAATGCCATCAACGTTGTCTGCCAAGGCCGATGCCCAATATCATAGTATAGGGCATGTAAAATCAAAAAGCCAAAGTTCAGGAAAATTACCCCCAAAAATAAATTTAACTCATCTGAGAAACTTAAACTTGCCAATATGCCATTTATGACACAGAGTGGCAAGGAACAGCTAAGGCCCTGGCCTATGTTCATTACTAGTGGTTCAGCTTTACATGACAATGGAAGGCCTCCTCCCACTAGAAAAATGAAGAGTGGTAAGCTGGCAAAAGCAGAGCAAAGAACTGTGCATTCTAAGACGCTATCATAAATCCCCAAGGATAGTCCAAGTTTGTCGACGGTTGCGAAGACTGACTTTCCCATCACTGGATGGGAAGAGGTGGCTCCTTCCACCATTTGCACGCCCTCTGCAAGTGCTGGAATGAGCATCCTCTCTCCAGTTGCAGATATTCAAATTGAAGATGTCACTGTTGAAGTACAACAGGATGAGGATATTGGTGTAGCTGGCGCTGAGGAGGAAGTTGATGAGGAAGATTCTGATGGTGATGTGGTTTGTTTAAATCAGGCACCGGGGGAGACAGTTGTTGTCTGTGGAATGAATAAGTCCATCATCATGCCTGGGCAGAAGACCGAAAAATCCACCTTTTCAGTCTGGAAATATTTCTCTCCAAATCCGGACAACAACTGTCTTGCCATATGTAGCTTATGTAAAGGTGTAATAAGTAGGGGTAAGGACGTTTACCACCTAGGAACATCCTCCCTTATACATCACCTGCAGTGCATTCATAAAAAGTTACTGTCAAGTTCAGAAACTGTTGCTAGACCGTAAGCAGTCCAGGGACACCTAAATACCTTTGTCCTGTTGCAGCCAAGTGCCTGCAAACCACACCAGCAACTCCCTCATCAATTTCCTCCTCAATCAGGATTGGAAGTAGTCCTGCAGGCCATGTTACTGGCATGTCTGACTCCTCTCCTATCTTGGATTCCTCCAGAGGATTGCTACGCCTACTGCTGCCACTGCTGATGTTGCTGCTGGGAGTCATTCATCATCCCAGAGAGGAAGTTGGAACACCACTACTTCTTTTACTAAGAAATTGACCGTTCAACAGTCCTTTGCGAGGAGGATGAAGTACGACAGCAGTCATCCTGTTGCAAAGCAGATAACTGAGGCCTTGACAGCTATGTTGGTGTTAGACATGCATCCGGTATCTGCCATTAGTGCAGTGGGATTTAGACAATTGATGGAGGTAGTGTGTCCCCGGTACCAAATCCAGTCTAGATTCCACTTCACTAGGCAGGTGATACTGAGAATGTACAGAGACATCAGAAAAAGTGTCCTCAGTGTCCTAAAAAATGCGGTTGTACCAAATGTCTACTTAACGATGGATATATGGACAAGTGTAACAGGGCAGACTAAGGACTATATGACTGTGACAGCCCACTGGGTAGATGTATGGCCTTATGCAGCAACAACAGCACTGTGACCAGTAGCAGCATCTCAGAAACGCCAGCTTGTTCCAAGGCAGGCTACGCTGTGGATCACCAGTTTCAGTAAGAGGCACACCACCAACAACCTCTTAGAGAAACTGAGGGAGATCATCGCCCAATGGCTTACCCCAGTTAGACTTTCCTGGGGATTTGTGATATCTGACAACACCACCAATATTGTGCGGGCATTACATCTGGGCAAATTCCAGCATGTCCCATGTTTTGCTCACACAATAAATTTGGTGGCATAATTTTTTTAAAAATGACAGGGCCGTGCAAGAGATGCTTTTGGTATCCCGAAAAATTTTGGCCCACTTTTGCCATTCAGCGACTGCGTGCCAAAGACTGGAGCACCAGCAAACACTCTTAAACCTTCCCTGCCATCACTTGAAGCAGGAGGTTGTATCGCAGTGGAACTCAACCCTCTATATGCTTCAGAGGATGGAAGAGCAACAATAGGCCATTCAAGCCTATACATCCACCAATGAGATAGGAGGGGGTATGCACCTGACTCAAGTGCAATGGAGAATGATTTCTGTGCTGTGCAAGGTTCTCCAGCCTTCAAACTTACCACATGTGAAGTCAGTTCAGACACTGCCAGCTTGAGTCAGGTCATTCCCCTCATCAGGCTTTTGCAGAAGCCACTGGAGAAAGTGAAGGATAAGCTAAGATGGAGCGATTCCGCTCAGTATGTGGGACTTGTGGATGAAGCCCTTCATTCGCTTTGCCAGGATTCAAGGGTGGTCAATCTGTTGAAATCAGGCCACTACATTTTGGCCACTATGATCGATCCTAGGTTTAAAGCATATGTGGTGTCTCTCTTTCTGGCGGACACAAGCCTGCAAAGGTGCAAAGACCTGCTGGTGAAAACACTGTCAGCTGAAGAGGAATGTGACTTGGCAACAGCTCCTTTTTCATTTTCTCCTGCAACTGGGGCTGCCAGAAAACAACTTGGATATCCTAACCAAACTGCAGGCAGTGATGCAGGGCAGGCAGGACCAACTTGGGACATCTGGTCCAGACTGAAGGACCTGCCAACAATTTCTGACATGTCTACTGTAACTGCATATGATGCTGTCACCATTACAAGTAGGCATGTCAGACAGTCTGTACCTGTACTTGCAGGAAAAAGAGGCAATTTGGAGGCTCCTGTACAAACTAGCTCTATTTTACCTAAGTTGCCCCCCCTCCAGTTTGTACTCTGAAAGAGTTTTTAGTGCAGTCGGGAGCCTTGTCAGCAAAAGGCGTAGGAGGTTGCTTCCACAAAATGTGGAGAAGATGATGTCCAACAAAATTAATTATCAATTCTTCCGGGAAGACTAGCCTCCAGAATGTACATAGGGACCTGTGGAGGTGTATTCCAGCGGGGACAAATTAATACTCTGTGAGGATGAGGATGTACACAACACTGAAGAGGGTGAGGAATCGGTGGATGAGGATGACATCTTGCCTCTGTAGAGCCAGTTTGTTCAGGGACAGATAAATTGCCAGCTTGTTTTGTGGGGGCTCAAATGAACCAATAATTTCAGCCACAGTCATGTGGCAGACCCTGGCACGGAAATGATTGGTTTGTTAAAGTGTGCATGTCCTGTTTATACAACATAAGGGTGGGTGGGAGGGCCCAAGGACAATTCCATCTTTCACCTCTTTTTTTTCTTTGCATTATGTACTCTTTGGGGCCTAGTTTTTCAAACTGCTATCCTGTCTGCCACTGCAGTGCCACTCCTGGATGGGCCACGTGTTTGTGTCGCCCACTTTTGTCGCTTAGCATAGTCATCCAGCTACCTTGGTGCAACCTTTTGGCCAAAAAACAATATTGGGAGGTGTGAGGTGTTCAGAATAGACTGGAAATGAGTTAAAATAAATGTTATTGAGGTTAATAATAGTGTAGGAACAGACAAAACCCAAATTCTGTGATTTTAGCTGTTTTTATGCTTTTTTTCCAAAAAAATACAGATCCAAAACCAAAACCTGGAAGGGTGTTTGTGGAAAACCCAATCCAGATCCAAAACACCAAGAAAGATCCAAATCCAAAACCAAAACATGAAAAGTGGCCGGTGCACACCCCTAATATATTCACATACACACTATATGGACAAAAGTATTTAGATTCCTGACCATTTCAACAACAGGAACTGTAATAACATTGTACTCAAATACCTATACTTTAATATGGAGTTGATCCTCCTCTTGCAGCTATAACAGCTATTCTTGGAAGGCTTTCCACAAGATTTTGGAGGGTTTCTCTGGGAATTTGTGCCCATTCATCCTGTAGAGCATTTATGAGGTCAGGCACTGATGTTGGATGAGAAGGCCTGGCTCGCAATCTCCATTCCAGTTCATCCCAAAGTTACTCGATGGGGTTGAGGTCAGGGCTCTGTGTGGGCCAGTCAAGTTCTTCAACCCCGAAACACCAAACTCATCAAACCATGTCTTTATAGTCCTTTCTTTGTACTCACTGGGGCACAATCATGTTGTAATAGAAAAGGGCCTTCTCCAACTTGTTGCCACAAAGTTGGAAGCATAGCATTGGCAAAAATGTTTTGTTATGCTTAAACATTAAGATTGCATTGGACTTGGTGATGTGAGGCTTGCTTGCAGCTGCTTGGCCATGGAAACCCATTCCATTAAGCTCCCACCAAACATTTGTGCTTACATCAAAGCCAGTGAAAGTTTGAAACTCTTCAGCTATGGAATCAGCAGAGCGTTGGCGATCGCACCATGTGCCTTAGCAGTCGTTAACCCCGCTCTGTGATTTAACATTATCTTCCACTTCATGGCTGAGTTGCTGTTGTTCCTAAATGCTTCCACTTTCTAATAATACCATATGAGGTAGAAAAACTACCAGTCTCCCGGCGCTAATGCAATTTAAGGGCCATAGTGTATGGAGCAACAATGTAGCCGGGCACATCTGTAGGGTGCGTACTTTGGACCCAATATGTTAAACGCATTTTGCTAATTTTTTTCACCTGCTCTATGCTGGAGAAAAGTTTTCTCCAGTTTTTAAGCAAAAATGAAAGTTTTTTCGTTAGCAAAATCGGCCGCAAAATTGTCCGATTTCACCAACAACTGTGAAATTGGCCTTCTTCACCTCTAATTGAATTCCCCCCTAAAGCGGGTCATACACTGTGCGAAAAAGCAGCCGATCCGACAGATTGGTGTGATTTGGCTGCTATTTCGCACCATGTATGGGCCTGAAGTTGAACCAAGCGTGCTTCCGTGGGGTTGTACATTGCACCCCCTGATCTTACTGCAGGATCAGTCAATCAGGGGCTGCAATGTGTGACCCCATGCAGCGCTATGCAGGTGAGGGAGGGGGGAGCCTGCATATTGGGTGGTCAGACACCCGATCGCACCGTGTCTTGGGACCACCCGATATGTTGGACGTCGGATACCCCATCGCCTCGCATGGTGCCATCGCACTGTGTATGGCCCACATAAGTCTACAATTGACTTAGAAAAACCAGCAGCAATTACAGGTATAAGAAGTTTTGTGCTAACGTCAAATGAATGCAAAACATGTGGAAAAAAGAATATACTGCTGTAGGTTTCAGCCTGGATATATATATTAAAATCTGAAGAGAATAAAATTGCAACAAATATCATTGTGTCTCAGAAATGGAAAACAGTGTAAGTTCTATGCTAAATCACACCTTGTGTCTAAATTGTAAAACTTACAGCAAATATCAATAAATATAGCAAATATCAATAAATAGTTACACTTTAACTCAGTTAATGGTGGACATGTGACACCCAGCAATAGACATTCCACGTGTCCAGCTGGAAGATACACCCAGTGCACATACCCAGCCCTGCTCACTACAGGCCCAAGTAGAGGCAGCGGCCACCCACTCACCACGAGTGAGCAGAGGAGACGGTTATCACTTTGCCACCGGTTTGAGTGCCCGGATGGCAGGAGATAACATTTATGAGGAGTGCCAGGGAGCCTATTATTATCTATGGTAGATAGAGCACGCCTGATACAAGTCAGTATTTATCTGTGCTGGGATGCCAGCACAGACAATTTCATATATTACCAAAAGGTACTGACACCTTATTAACTGTGGTATATAAACTTTTTTCTTGCACATTCCGGCTGAATAACTAAGTGTGCACAAGTGGAACAAGCACATCTGACATATATGCAAACATAAAGCAGGTACCTATGAGCAACCGATCTTTTAAATAACAGAATTGTCATTTTTATATCTATGTCTGGTATGTTACATGTATCAATGTCTGTATCATATTATGTACTCCATTAACTGAGATAAAGTGTAACTATTTATATTTACTACAGGCTCATATTTTACAATTTAGACACAAGGTGTGATTTAGCGTAGAACTTATGGTGCGTACATACAGTATGATAAAAATGCACGATATGAACGATAATGATATTGATCATATCGTTATCTTCCCTATTGTACATTTTTTGGTCCCTTCCAACCCACCAATGAGCTGCGATGTGCGTGCACATATAGACGATAAAGATATCATCCATCACCCATGCATGCACGCCTATCTGGTCAATATCGACCAGGTTTCTAAAGGGACCCGCGACCACGGGTCGTTGGCCATCGTTGGTGGGTTTGTGGTCTGCTGGATGATCGATATCGATCATCCAGCACACCGGGAAGGTGCAGGTCAATCAGTCAGCAATATCTTTATCGCTGACTGATCGTACCATGTGTACACACCATTACACTTTTTAATTTCTGAGACACTTAATGATATTTGTTGCAATTTTATTCTCTTAAAATTATAATATATATATATATATATATCTATGCTGAACCCTAGCGCAGTATATTCTTTATTTTTCCACTTTCTTAAAATATCACTTACAGTTGTTCGTGGAATATCCAGCAGGGATGAAATTTCACAAACAGTCCTATTGCAAAAGTGGCATCCTATCACAGTACCATGCTTGAAGCCACTGAGCTCTTATTTTGTATCTAAAATGGTTAGAAATGGAGACTGCATGACTAGGTGCTTGATCTTATACACCTGTGGCAACAGGTCTTAATAAAACACCTGAATTCCATATTCAACAGGTTGGGCTAAATATTTTTGTCCATATAGGTTTATATATATATATATATAGATATATATATATATATATATATATATTTATATATATATACTGTATATATATATATATATATATATATATATATATATATCTGGAAATATAGTGACCAGTGTTAAGAATATATATTTCTAAATAAAAGAATAAATTCTAATTTATACAGTAGAGTAAGTGTGTGAAAAATAATTGTATGAGTGAAATAAACGTGTGCAAATAATCTTATAAAAATTACTCAATGGGGGAATTCAATTTTTCTTGCGGCTGCTTTTTTTTTAAGACGCCCGACAGAGCAATTCAATTGTTTCTCTGTCAGGGCGAGATAGCATCGGCATTTCTGAATGCACTCAGGAGGGTGCGAGCAGAAATGTGTCTGAAACACCCCGGTTAGGGCGCGCTAACCGCAAATAGCGCGCCCTAACCAGAAATTAAGATGGGTTTAGCCATTTTAGATGGCTAAACCTCATCTTTCAGTCGGCAAAGAGGGCGATAATTAATGAGCGCCAAGAACATTTGAATAGCAAACTGGGCGCTCATTAATCAGCACACCCAAAAAAACATTTGAATCGCCCCCAGTGAAAGTTTGTTTATGTATAAGGTAAAGTGATTTGTGTTTAGTAAAGTGTCTGTTGTATATGGCAATTACTAAAAAATGATAGTGAAAAGATATGACATAATATCAATAAATTATATAATTAAATAAGCAAACCTAAAAAAATATTTAGGGAGAAAAAAAAGAGGTATGGTAGAAAAAAAGTGAAAAATATAAATACTGTGTACTGTGAAAATGTATATTATAGTATAAGTTATATTTGAAAAACTTATGTGAAGACACACATCTATAAAAAAAGAAGAAAAATTAAAAGGAAAGAAAGTGATAGAAAAAAATGGAGGACAACCAAAGTGGTGATAAACCTATAAGACAATATGTTAGAAGATGTAAATAAAATTACGTAGGTAAGAAGGCCCCATAATTGATTAATTATTTCATCCCTTTGGATACCAGTGCTGTTAAATTAAAAGTTCATTCACTTTCTCAAGAGAAAGTTTGTAAGATTACCCCTCCTTATACCAAGATTCACTTTCTCAAGACTACACGCCGTAAAATCCTTTTGTTTGTTGGAATGTTTCAAAAACAAATTACGAGCCACAGTGTAAGCTGCTTCATTATTTGTTAATCTGTAGACACATTGTGGATTGTGCAAATATGTTCTAATATTCTGTGTTTTATTGACCTTGTGGTCATACCCACATATCTTTTTTCCACAACTGCACATAATGTAGTATATAATGCCTTCTGTTTTACCAAATCTATTTTTGATTTATTTTGTTTTTGGCAGGTTTTGCATATGGACATGATCCTACAATTGATGTTGTTTTCAGGAGGTTTTATTCAGGAGGTTTTTGGTATAATGACTATGCACCAAGTGGTCTTTTAAATTTCTGGATCTCCACCAACTCATATACAGTATACAGATTTATCCAGTTTCAGTTTCTTAGATAAGTAATTGGCAATTAATAGTATTGGCCAATATATCTGAATGGCGTTTCTTAGTTGTTTCCATAGTAGACAAAAATTCCCAACAAACCTGAGTTTTCCCAACTTTGGGATTTTCTTATTGTCATGAAAGATGAGAGATTTTCTGTAGGCATGCTGCAATGTTTTTTTTATTTTACTTTTTTGATGGAAGTATTACTGTAGCCTCTTTCTCTTAGTCTATTAGATAGTTCAAGGCTTTGCTCATTGAATCTATTGTCATATGAGCAATTTCTACAGCACAGAAATTCTCCTTTGGTGACATTTTTGATGGTGGCAGGCAGTGGCGTAACTAAGGGGGGTCGGGCGGGGCATGTGCCATGGGCGCTATTTTGGACCTGGCAGGGGGGGGGGGCGCCGGCGGTAGCCAAGGTGTCAGTGTGATGTGTGAAATTCAGTGATGACTGATGTGACAGTGTGTGCCATGCCACCAATAACCAGAGCTGCGCTGCGCTGCACTTATCTAGGCTGAGGCAGCGGCTACATGATTAATCCTTCTGTTAGTTCCCTATACTCCCGGTCCAGGAGCCGGAGGGACCGGAGGTGCGTGCAGCCATCAGCTGGAGCAGAAGCTCTGCTCCTTTACACACAAGGAGGCTGGGCGGCGTTTGTAGCCAAGAAGACATTGGACGGCATCGCCCAGCCAATAACAGCTGAGGAAAGTGCACCGTCATTGGGTGGGCATCTGGTAGCCGTCACACAGGCTTCCAGGCTGCAAGTGGAACAGCCTACTGGGCGGTTCTGGCGCCTGGGCAAGTGTGATTGACAGGTGTTCTGCGCGCCCAAATTGGCGTCTGACGTCACCCAACCCGTGGTTCACAGCAAGCAAGTGTGGCAGAGTTCACCCTGCCTCTAAGTATGCCTGCTGGAAATAGCCTGCTAGTGCTGCAAAAGCCTGGTAGTCTTGTTCACTGTGACACTGAGCCTCAGTGTCCAGGCATGTCTGAGTGACTGAGTGCCCTGCCTATTGCCTGGAATACTGGCCTTGTTGGAGTCTTGGGGAGCAGCTGAGCTGTGTCTAAACTTGTAAGTAAGGTAAGTGGCTACTTCTATGTGCCTAGCAGCTGTATACCCTGAACTGGCTGTGTTGTTACTAGGTTAGGCATTTTTTATTTCTAAAAAATCAGATTATGTGTCAGTGTCACCTCACCTGATGATGGTATGGGCTGGGTCTGGCACATTTTTTAATCTAACCTCAAGTGCCAAGGGTGGACTTAAACTGTGGAGGGGTGGTTTAGGCTGCAGGGGGGATTGAAGGGTAAAGTTTTGCTGGGTACACACTTAATGATGTGTACCTTGGCGCCGGTGCATACATACACTTGTTGGCAGTGACAGAATGACAGTGGGGGGCCCCAGTTGAGACATCACCTGTGGGACCCAACGGGGAGTCAGGTTATCTGTCAGGATTCCGCCAATATAAGACGTGCAAATCTTTTTTTTATTTTTCTTTAAAAAAGCCTCAGGCCTCCTGTAATTAAATGAAAAGAGAAACCAAAGCTCCAGTCTGCTTTAGTGTGTTTAAATAAAAAAAGGCCCAGGCCTACTTTAGGCAGTTAATAAAAATTAAACCCTAAGCCTTGTTTATCAATAAAAAGCCCCCTTTCCATTAGCTACATTGAGACATAATGGGGCCTATTCATCATCGATAAATGGCTCAGTAGCCATGCAGAAAAGCTAGTTTCCGCATATTTTAGTTACCGGTCCATTCATGATAGGTCCCCCTGTTTTTCAGCAAACGCAGAAAACAACGTGTTCTGAGTTTGCTCATGAGAACAAGTGTCATCTTCAGATGGGGGTGCTTGCTTTTCGTAGCCCTGCTTCTTTCTATGGGAAGGAGTTCCAGGGAGGCAAAGAGGGATCCGAGCGGATCCATCCGCCGCCTTCTCACGGACTCCCTAGCGGTTCTGCATATGTGTGTCCTCTGGTCAAGCATGCATAGCCGGGCCGACGGGTATGAGGTAAGCAACACAGCTACATCTGTAGCTACGATACTAACCAAGGGGGCAGCTGATTTTTGGAGCAGATGTCCCCGCATTGGAGCAATGTTGACTTGACTTGATCTGGTGTAAATCTATCCCCTGCTGTGAGTTGGATACTTCATCACCATACGGCCTCTGATGATGAATAGGACCCTTAATCACCTTAAATTGTCATCAGTGTTTTCCACTTTAAATTAACGTGTTTTCATGTGGCGTTTTATCTTTAGGTTCTGTCCTGCTGCTCATCTGCCTGCGTTCCTGAGAGATTTGTCGTTTGGTGCCACAAGATATCAGACACCAGAACACGTTTACTGACCACAGAGATCTTCAGATACTGTGCAAGGTAAGTGATCATATGCCATGGCACCGGAGGGGAGGGAGGGAGGGTAGTCACTGTCATGGTTAATCTGTGCAGATCAGATGGTGGGCATTCGGAAGCCCTGAAGCTGTTTTGAACTACACTTCTCAGCGTTCCCTGCCTCAGTTTTAGCCAGTCCTGAGATCCAATTTTTGGCAGGAAATGCTGGGATGTGTATCACCATAACAGCTGGATGGCCACCTAATGGCCACCCCAGGTCTAGGTAGAGAATAGCGACTCCAGCTCCTTTTCTGGCCCTTCCTTTAGCTACATTGAGACATTTAATCACCTTAAATTGTCATCTGTGTTTTCCAATTTAAATTAACGTGTTTTCATGTGGCGTTTTATCTTTAGGTTCTGGCCTGCTGCTCATCTGCCTGCATTCCTGAGAGATTTGACATTCGGTGCCGCAAGACATCAGACACCAGAACACGTTTACTGACCGCAGAGATCTTCAGATACTGTGCAAGGTAAGTGATCGTATGCCATGGCCCCGGAGGGTTACTTAGTCCATGTGAATATGTCTGGATTGTACACTCTACCTCTACGTGGCAGATTTATCACAATCTGCATCTGATCACATGGATGTATTATTGCATACTGGGACAGAGCATAAATTCTTCAAGTATGTGCTGTGTATGCACCGTTGGGTTCTCCCCACCAGTCATACTTACCAGACCCATGGACTGGTGATCTGGATGGCCTGCCAGAAATCGTATGCTGTGATCCTCGGTGCTGTAAATTTACCAGCATTGACTGCACTGGGGGTCACAGCATGTAGCATGGAGATTCAATAACTTTCAGCCGTTATTATAGCCTCAGTACACACTGTTACCATACCGTTATATTTGTTCCCTTGTTACAATTCTATTTATTTTCCTTATCCGCATTGCATGCGTAAATGTTGCATCTAGCATTCTTTGGCTGTGCGTCACTCAAATGAGATGTGATATGCACATACCAAATCCACAATGAAGTTATCACACAACTGCTGGATGACCTAATTTTTCAATTTTAAAATGTATTTTATAAAGATATGTATGGTGGTTTATAGGTGTATACATTTTTTGGGGCTCTCATACATTTTCCAATCACAGGACATGCTTATTGATTTCAACAATAGGATGTAAATACCATTTTTCATGTATACTTCCATTTCAAATCTTTCACAAATATAGAATTTGATGGCAGTTAAGAAACACTTTGCCTATCTAGTCTACTCATTTAAATAGTCATGCACACACATTGAAGTTTTTTTTGTTTTTTTTAATTGTGAGTCATTTAACCAACATATATATTTTGTAACTGGTCTAGATGTAGTTTGTTTTGAAGCAATTAAACCTACTAGTATATTTTGTTAACGGTTCAGATAAAGTTGCCTCGCCTTCAATTCTGTTTCACTATTTTTTGTTCATTTTTTTTTTTTTTTGGTTGTGGTCATGTTATTTTTTTAATGATTAGAGAGGCTATCTGTGTGTAACCCTTTCATTGTGTTCAAATAGTCTAACCTTTAACTGCCTCACTGTTCTTCGTATGATTTGTAGTCCGCTGGGACACTCAAGCAGGTAAACTTAAAATATTTCTCTTTTGGTTTCTGTCTGAGGGAACATTATGTACCTGTCAAAATAGTTTAACTTTCCCATGCATGATCAAAGAAATCCTTAAAACATGACCTGTTTGTGGATTGGGATGAGACCCCTCCATCATATCATTTATAAATGCAACAACCTAAGCTATTTCATATGTGTATGTTATATATTTGATACTATTATACATTTCAATGAAAATTTTAGTTTAAATGTAGATTTAAAATGAATGAGTGATCGGTATTGTATTATGAATTTTCTTAATAGGGTCCTCGTTTGATCATTTCTGACAAGGAGTATAGTGACCACTGACCATTGTCAACGTTGGACACAGTGATTAGAGTACATCTTCCTTAGCAGCCTGACCTGCTACACCCTCAGCTAAGCATCAAAACTAAACCACAAATCTGATTAGAATTAGAAGTTCTGCATGACATCGTCCACGGTCAGTGACTAATCCACCACACCTTAAAGGATCACTCATCTTGTATGTGCACGGGGCACAATCTCCTACAGACCCACTCTGTGATACGATATAGAATCTGTAAATTACTAAATTTTATTAATGTTTTGTATATTTGTATGCTCTTTAGCGTTCCTGCACACAGCTGGTATACTGACATCACACAGTGTTATTATATATTATTCCTTAGTGAGCTCACTAGTGAAGATATAGATTATCCTTAATTAATTTTTGCCTTCCTATCATATTTTATTTGAGCTTTAAAGCAAATGTTAATATGCACATTGTTGGCTAAACCGCTGCTCCCATAGTTTGCACTCCTATTTGCCTGGTGTTCACTACTGAACTTGTAGCAACATTCACGTGTACTTGTAATATTTTCATATTTGTGTTGGTCTAGATATTTTCAGTTCATTTTTACTGTCTTTTCTGAAGATTTTGAGGTTAAAAGCAACTGTTTATTACGCACATTGTTAGCTAAACCGCTGCTCCCGTAGTTTGCACTCCTATTTGCCTGGGTGTTCACTACTAAACTTGTAGCAACATTCATGTGTACTTGTAATATTTTCATATTTGTGTTGGTCTAAAGATCTTTCAACCAAAATATCTTTGTCAGGTATTTTTAAAAAACAATAATTTACAATGAAACGATTTTTACCAAAAAAGAAGCTGAGTGGCGCAGAAGGCAGGAAGAAAACAAAATTGCAAAATGAATCGGCAAAAAAGTCTAGTATTTTTATGAAGTCCTTTTTAGAAAAGCAAGATGCTGGAGCTTCATCTACATTAAATCCATCTGATATGAATGTGGATAGACCCATAACATTATCGGATTCCGAATTATGTGTCTTAAAAGAAAAAAATGTTTCTTTATCTACTACCACACTGGAAGAATCTTCTGGAAATAAAGAGCCTGAAATAAACACCAGTTTATAAGATACAGATTAGGTGTCTTGGAAGAGCAAGACAATTCTTTATCTTCTGCCACACTTGGAGAATCTTCTGGCAACATAGAGCCAGAGATGACCACCATTTTATCTGATGGTGAACGAGGTGTTTTGCAAGAGCAAGACAATTCTTTATCTTCTGCCACACTTGGAGAATCTTCTGGCAACATAGAGCCTGAGATGACCACCATTTTATCTGACACAGAATTAGGCATCTTCCGAGAACCAGAATTTACTTTATCTTCTGCCCCACTAGAAGAGAATTCTCTATAAATAAAGAGGCAGAAATAACATTGGAAACCATACCACACGTGATTAAAAATCATGATGTAGGCTTCTTAGAGTTTGATCAAACTACTAATAAAGTGATTTTATCTGATGCTTTGAGAACAGAAATGATCCAATTAGGTTCCAGTTTTTTTCAAAATGTGGATGGACCTTTTATACCCACTAAAAAATGGTCTATGAATAAAAGGTGGTTTAAAAGAAAACTGGGAGATGGGAATGGTGAGGAAGTATGGCGATCATGGCTGGTTTATTCTATATTGAAGAAGGCTGCTTTCTGTTTTTGTTGTGTACTTTTTTCACAAAGTGATATTATATCTTCGCTGCAGAATGAAAATGGGTTTACATGCTGGAAAGCACCAGAGAGGTTTGCCGTCCATGAGAACACTAAAAATCAAAGATACTGTTTTGCCAAGTGGAAGGAAATGGAAAGAAATCTTTTGGAGAATAGAGGAATCATTGATGTTGAGCTTCAAAATCAAATCGCTACTGAAAAGCAAAGATGGCGAGAAGTTCTACACAGAATTCTTCATTGTATCAAATTTATAGCTACGCAAAACCTTGCATTGCGTGGTCATAGGGAATCTTTTAGAAATGAAGAAGAGATAAATATAGGTAATTTTCTTGGATTGTTGAAATTGTTAGCAAACTTTGACCCGGTCATGAGAGAACATTTAAGAAATGTTGAAAATCATCCAAGAACCACATCCTATTTATCACCATTGGTGCAAAATGAGTTTATTATTTTGATGGCTTCTACTGTTCGTCAAAAAGTGTTAGACCGCATCCATAAGGCCAAATATTTTGGTCTTATGTTAGATTCTATTCCAGACCAGTCACATCGAGAACAAATGGCAGAAACCGCCCGTTATGTTGATATAGATTTTCAGACAAAAACAATTAGTATTAAAGAGTCATTTCTAGGATTTCTTAAATTAGAAAAAAAGGATGCTGAAAGCATTGTTGATGTTGTTTTGAAACAACTGGAAAAAGATAAAATGCTATGATAATGCTGCAGTTATGGCTGGTTTTAAAAGTGATGTTCAACAAAGGATTAGTGAAAAGAATACAAAAGCTATTTTTGTAAATTGTGATAATCACTCTCTCAATTTGGCAGGAGTTCATGTGGCTACCCATGATGCAATGATGATAAAATTTTTTGGTACAGTAGAGTCACTTTATTCATTCTTTTCACATTCAACGCTTCGTTGGCAAAAGCTGAAAGATGCCATTCCAATAGTTCTCAAATCGGAGTGTGACACTAGATGGAGTTCCAGAACAGAAGCTGTGAAGCCAGTGCATGAGTACCTTGATATTATATTTGAAGTCTTGCAAAAGATGAGTCAGGATCAAAATGAAAATGTCGAAACTAGAGCAGATGCTACGCAAATGCTTAATCGACTATTGACTTTTGATTTTTTGGCTATGCTTGGTTTTTGGAAAAAAATTCTAATTAGAATTGATCGTGTTCAAAAAAGGCTTCAAGATCATATGATGAACTTTCATGATGCAGCTTTAGATTTAAAAGCACTTCGGGATTATTTCACTAGCAACAGAGAAATACTGGCCAATGAGTCACTTGAAGAAGGTTTGAAGCTTTGCGAGGAATGGGATGTTCAAGTAGAAAGACGCCCCAGAAAGAAAAAAAGAATGGACGGTGAAAAATCCATGGAGATAGGTTTAAACACGAAGGATGAAGTGTTGAGGATAATGAAATCAACTATTGATCGCATCTATAATGAAATGGAAACCAGATTTAATCGTCTCCATGATTTGGATTCAAAATTTGGTTTTCTTCTTGATGTCAAATGCTTATTGGCTGAAACAAATGACAGCAGTAGCAGTACATGCCAAAATATCTTAAGGGATAGTTGTCTAAACCTTGGTCTGTTTTATAACTCCGATATTGATGGTTTACAGCTTTTTGACGAGATTCAGGACTGTAAAATGCTGTTGAAAAGCGGCACAAATTTGGAGATTAAAAGAGCAGTGGAACTATTACATTTTATAGTTCAGTACGGAGACGAAAATGTTTTTCCAAACTTAAGAGTTGCAGTTCAGATAATGCTTACTATTGCAGTTTCGATTTCCAGCTGTGAGAGATCTTTTAGCAAGCTAAAATTGATTTTAACATATCTGAGAGCTTCAATGGGGCAGGAACGACTTTGTGCATTAGCCCTTCTCAGCATTGAATGTGAGGAAACTGAATTAACCAATTTTGATGAAATCATAGATCAGTTTGCTTCAGCTAAAGTTAGAAAAATAAATTTTTAGTTGGTACTGTAGTCCAGTATTTTTTTTGGATCTATTTACACCATTATTATATCATTTCAAAAAAGTAATTAATTTATTTCTAATTAAAAATATTTTGGACTATTTTAATTAGAATTTGTAGTTTAAGAACAGTGGAGATACAGTGTGCAACCCTTTGTGTAGTGTTATGCATGGAAATAGTCGGTACAAGCAGGAGCAGAAGTATGGGAGACATTGGAGGCACCTTCCGCCAGATGCCAGCACTGAAGGGGCACCTCCTCAATCACCCACAATATATTCACTCCACTTAGGGCTGTAAATATGGTGGATAGGGGGTCACTAAATTATAACTTGCCTCAGGGCACCTGGGAAGAACTTGCACCTCTGGGTACTAGTGTTCATAGAAAAAGTAATGCTTATTATTTTTACATGGATGATAAGTCAATACAGAAATATAAGGTGTCGACTGACTGAGTGAGCTATAAGATGTTAAATATCAATGAAGTTCAATGCTGAAAGTTATATATCAGCACTGTGGAATATGGGGTGTAAGAGTCAATCTAGTTAACTAGGTTTGTGGACGTGGCAGAGGATGGCACCCTACATCCCCCATGTCTGACCATTACCTCGGACCTGATGTTGGTGGGTGGGTCACACAACCCAGAGATGGGGACAGATATAGTGTCTAGGAATTACTGCCATCGGTTGTCTGATTGGGGGTGTTGATAGTCTCTGGTTGTCCTATCAGAGCAACACAGTATCTGGGATGTCTTCACTTGTGTTGAGGTCTACTGTCCCCTGATGGTGGCTTGTGTGGGTAGTGTAAACCAACCATCTTGGGGAGGAAATGAATGCAGCCATTGGGAGTCTGTGGTGCGTGACTTACTGTGGGGCATCAATCCTTACAGGTGTGTTTGGCTCACACTCAGTACACACTTCCCAGGTGCCTGTTTTTGCCAAGGTCTCCTATGGTGTAGCTTCTCAGTTAGGTACCCTGGTTCCCCAGCAGACTCCTTGATCCTGGCTCACTCTATACTGATGGGCTGGGATCGCAATGTTGCTTCCTGCCGCAGATGCAGGGGGAGCCAGTGGATGGGGGTGTGGTGTGTGTGTGTGTGTTGAGAGGTCTTGGCCTTTAAAAAAGGCCTGAGAGGCTAAAACGTGTTGGGGGGGAAATGCACATCTACCACCTCCTTTTACTGGCTCTCGCTGCATCAGCAGAAGGAAAAGGCATCACGGCCATGTCTGTCAAGTAATGGGGCTGGCAGCAATGAGAGAGCCATGATCCAGAAGCCACCAGAGAAACCAGGCCACCCATCTGAGAAACACCACAGGAGACAACGGCAAGAACTGGCACCTCTGAAGTCTGCACTGAGTGAGCCCAGCACCCCTGTAAGGATTTATGCCCCAGAGTAATGCTGGCCGTACACCAGATCAATTTTCCTCCTACCATCCAACTAGCCGGTTGCTTGGAAAAAAAATCTGCAACTGTATATGAGAACAAATGGCAATCATCAATTTGCTCCAAAATGCATGAAAAAAAAGACAGTATCGACACCCCACGGAAGCGTCCCTACCTGACAAGTCTGCAATGATTCCTAGACCCTCTGTATCACTGTCCCCATCTCTGGGCTGTGACACACCCACAAACATCAGGTCCAAGCCAATGGTCAGACACAGGTTCAGGGTGCCGGACCCAGCCACGTCCACAAACCTAGTTGAGAAGAATGACTATTACACCTTATATTCTGCCACAATGCTGACATGACTTTCAGCATTGAACTTAATTGATATTTAACTTGTTATTGCTCTCTGTCATATCACTTTGATCGCATTACGCTCAGTCGACACCTTATATATTGATATATTGATTTTTATCATGTGTTAGATCAGTAAGTCTTTTTTTTTTTTTTCTATAAACACTACTACTGATTATTCACATATATCACACTACACAAAGGGTTAAGCACTGTACCTCCACTGTTTTTTACTTTACCATTGAGGATTGGGCTAGTTCTGAACCACAGCAGCACTACCCTACCCACCTAAGTTATCCTACTCAGTGTGCAGGTTTTCCACACATTTGTACTATATTTTATTTGAAAAGGGTTTGTTGAAACTATTAGGTATTGACCTATATAGATTGTATTGCTATGTTACTATTTCATTGAGGAGTATAGGTTTTATCAGAGCTGTTCAATATATTTTATTTTTAATTAAATGTGTATACATTTATTAGTTTATAATATACAGTAATACGTTGGCTCAAAAATAATACATTAGTGCTCTAACCATGTGTGATCTGAAGTTGTGTAGTAGTGAGTTTTCTAATTTGCATGTCAGTTTGCATATTGTGGTCAGAGGTTAAGTTCTACTTTGTAGTGTCCACGTTCACAGTATGCCACATTTTATTGCTCCCGGTTGAAAGTGTCATATTGAGACATTGAACCATTCCAAAGTAGCATACTGTCAACTGAGGACAATACTTATGGGGCCAAATGAGAACTTGGTCACTATTAATAGGTATACTGTCGACTGGTGGCATGACTTATGGGGCTTATATGAGAACTGGGTAAAATATTGGACATACTGGCTGTCACAAATGATGCTTGAGAATTACCTGAGTCAGGTGTTGAAGTGGATTTAGCAGAGACAGGCTTAAAAGGAACCATGGCTGAGGAAAATAGCTCTATTTGTGAACGAATTGTATAGCAGTGAGAACTGCCTTTGGTTATAAATGACAGGAACTTGGAGAAACCAGACTGGGACCGGCAGGATAACTTGCTGAGTAGAACTGGTGAACTTGGAAGTTGACTCTGGACTGGAATAGCATGGATTGAACTGATTAACTTGGGACTTGAAATATCACTCCGGACTGGAGTATCGTGGGTAGTGCTGGGAAGCACTGGTAACACACACAGGGAACTCAGGATCATGTCACAAAACAGCAATGGACAGAATACACTGGCCTGGGAACTGGTAGTATTTCCGGATGCTGCAGGTGTATTCGTGTAGCAGGATTACTGGATATACCAGGTATTGCAGTAGCAGTATTTCTTGATTGCCAGGTATTGCTGGAGCAGGTTTTCTGGATATACCAGGTATTGCAGTAGCAGGTTTTCTGGATATACCAGGTATTGCAGTAACAAGAGCCAGGGATACACAGAAGCAGCATGAACCAGACACCACAGAAGGTAACGAGATGTTCAGGCCCAGAATGCTATCAGGGGAGGATATATATACCCTGGGTCTGGCAACAATTGGTGGATATGGACAGGTGGTCTGGCAGTAGCATTCTGAGTGGTGGAAGGCACAACATGCAGAGGGAGCAATCATCTCTACAGCACTGAGTCAGAACTACACCTGTGATTCCAATCAAGGCTAGCAGTGTTCACAGATAGGAAAGGACCCAGGTGAAATAATCACTGTGGAAGGAATACCTAGAAAAGTGCTGCTGCAGCATGATATGAGCAGATCCTCAAGGCAAATTACACACACAGATCCATGGGACAGCTGACAGGGGTAAGTCTAAAGGCAAAAAGGTGACAAGCTAACCAGAATCGTGACACTGACTAGCTGCAGTATTTATGGACATCTAGAGAGCCCAGGAAAGTGCTATCTACTGCTAGCTAATGGCACTACTTATGGGGCCTACTAAAAGCAGGGCTAACTATGAGGCATACTGACAACTGGGGACATATATGGGGCTTGCTAAGAACAGTGGACATGGTTATAATGTATACTGTCATTTAGGAGCTACTTACAGGGCATAAGGAGAACTGAAGGCACTTATGGGGCATACTGAGCAATAAAATCTGGGAAACTCAATGAAGTTAACTACTTATAGGGCCTACTTACAACTGGGTTGAGGCAATACTTATGGGGCTGACTAAAAACTAGAGCAATTATGGGGCATAATGAAAACTGGGCACTATTGGGCTACTGTCAACTGGTGGGAGTACTTAGTGGGCATACTGAGAACTATGGGCACTTAATGGGACAGATAACTTGGGGTACTGGAAAGTGCCAAATGTCCAACCAGTGGCCTACTTAGAAGTGTAATATTATAGCATGTTGTCAACTTAATAATGAAAAAGCTACAGAAAAACAAAGGCCCTCATTCAGAGCCGTACGCTCTGAGCAGAGCGCACGCTCTGAAAGAGGGCCGGGCTCCATTTTCATGGAGCGTCCTCCTGGACGCTCGTATAGCTGTGGGTCACCACCCACAGGCTATACGAGCGTGCATTGTGATGGTCGCGATGGTCGAGACCATCGCGACCATCGAATTTGCGAGCCGGAGCCTGTGGTTGAGGTTTTCAACCGCAAGCTCCGGAGTGATTTTGGCTCTATCAGAGCCAAAATCACTCCCACTGACATCACTAGTGATGTCAGTGGGCCGGCTTCTGACGGGAGGCGTTCCCGTGGGAACGCCCCCATCAGGGAGGCACGCCCCCGGCACGCCCACCAAAGGGGGCGTGCTGTCAATCAACATTGACAGCATGCCCCCTTTGATCGGACACAATGAGCGAAGGACTTTCCTTCGCTCGTCGCGTCTGGCGCATGCGCACGACGGAGCTCCCTCCGTCGTGCGCATGCTCAGTCCATAACATCGACCCACTTGCGAGCGGACAGCCGCTCGCGAGTGGGTCTGAATCAGGCCCAAAGTCCACAAGTTGTTGCCATTTTTAGGTTAAAGGTGCCCACACACATACCGATCTGCCCACGATCAGCCGATGTGTAACATTTCCATTGAAACTCTCCCCGGCAGCTCAGCACACGATCGCCACACAATTTGCACATGATTTGGTGTCCAATCTTCAGACGATCTCCTGCAGTCAAACTTTTTACAGTGCTTCGGATCCTAGAGTGTCAGATCTGCCCTACTGCACGGCAGATGTGAAGATGCGATGTGCGACCAGCGGGGACGTGCATCGCATCATGATCGTGAGTGGGGACTCACGATTTACTCACGATTTGGCCATATTTTACACGATCTGTCATTCCAATGCATCGCAATCGGCCAGATCAGGTAAAATATCATTATGTGTGAGGCCACCTTAACTGTTTTGCATTTAGAGCTACTTTAAAAGGCACATGATGTGGTTACTGGGAATACCTTAGACAGTAAAAAGAAAGAAATGTATGAAATTAACTAGAAATATTTTGCAAACTTTTATCCGGTTAGGAAAGAACATCTAACAAATGTTAACTTATCCAAGAACAATATCCTATTTAATACCATTGGTGCAAAATGAGATTCAGTAGTTTACAGATGCTACTGTAACAGCTTAACAGGCAAAATCTGGAAGATTTCCAGAGCTATATCGATATTAGTCTGTGGAACTTAGGTTTTTGACATGTATGATGTTCAAAATGTCCTATGTTGCTTTGATACCGGTTGGGAGGATAGGGATGGCTTGAAATCTCTGACTCTGTCACAAAGTGTGATGCATTCATATCAATAGAGTAATATATTACAAGTCGGCAGCACATTTCTTATTTTGTAGCATGTTTGAGAGGGCCGACCCAGTAAGCTACTCAAAATAAGATATTTTTAGCAGGGTTTCTTTATGCCGCTTCAGTTGTTTAACCCAAAGTATGAATTATTTTAAAAAAACAAGCTTCAGAAAACCTGCTCAGTGGTCATGTTAAACCTTCATCCGAAGTTTCATCATAAAGTCCTCTTCTCTTGCTTTGCCTCTTCATTGGAAATTCTTGAGGAAGATTCATTGACTGAGCAATGATGCCTGTTTCTTTTATTTATCAAGCCCTTCACACATTTGATATATACTTCAGAAGTCCACCTATTGGTGTGGCAGCTTGGTCAACTGATGCAACCTTTTTCAATGCTTAATAAGCATAATAAAATAAAATGTATGATATGGTGTATCAGACTTTTGGCTTTCATATTAGTCTGTGGACATGTAGTATCACTTTCTTGGTGCAGTGCCTCAAGAAACACTGGCAGTTGGGTACTTAATGACTTTGCTGCACAAGCTTTTGATAATGAACTAGTGTCAGTATGACCTTTTGAGGGTGACTTAAGAATTTTGTTCATTGTGTCCAATCTGGCTGTGGAACTCAGACATGTTTTTTTAAAAATTGCAAAAACTAAAACCGTTGCCACAGATTTGCTGGCAGCATGTACTACTACTAAATTGAGCAATTGTACAGCACCTGGAACGTATCTAGCCATTCTGTTCAGCTGTGCTTGCTCACCATTATATTTTCAAGACCTATTTGCTCAGTTGTCATAACCCTGCTCAAGATTATTACCTGTATCTAATCCATCATTGCAAAGCTTCTGTTCTATTTCAGCAGCAACACCGCTGCCTTTTTTCTTATTTCAATAAAGTTTAAGAGGCTCTCTTCCACGCTGCATTTTATGTATGAATACTAACATGATGATTTCACACATGTCCCATTGTGATTATTAACAGTATTTCTTTGTTAGTAACAGCATAAT
This sequence comes from Taudactylus pleione, assembly GCA_031769625.1. NCBI lineage: Eukaryota > Metazoa > Chordata > Amphibia > Anura > Myobatrachidae > Taudactylus > Taudactylus pleione. The sequence goes on from JAUIMM010000031.1 coordinate 5,047,260, forward strand.
AAAATAAAATGTATGATATGGTGTATCAGACTTTTGGCTTTCATATTAGTCTGTGGACATGTAGTATCACTTTCTTGGTGCAGTGCCTCAAGAAACACTGGCAGTTGGGTACTTAATGACTTCACTGCACAAGCTTTTGATGATCAACTAGTATCAGTTTGAGGGTGACTTAAGATTTTTGTTCATTGGGTGGAATTCAATTGATTCTTCCCCCCTTTGCGCCTGATGGAGCTATTCTATTGTTGCTCCTGTTGGGTGCAATCAGCTGCTAGCGCTCAATTTCAGCTCGCAGCCCAAGAGGGGTGCGGGCTGAAATCGGTGAAAATTGTCCTGTTTGGGCGCCCAAACGGCACTTTTCGCGATCGCGCCCAGCACTTTGGTCGGGGTTAGCCGATTTACGCGGCTAAACCCGACCACTTTGGGTGCGATCAGCGTGAAAAGCTGGCACAATTGAATAGCAGCCCGCGATCTCCTGTCACTTTAGACGTGAGATGCGGGCCACGAAAACAATTGAATTCTGCCCATTGTGTCCAATCAGACTGTGGAACTCAGACATGTTTTTTAAAAAATTGCAAAGACTAAAACCGTTGCCACAGATTTGCTGGCAGCATGTACTACTACTAAATTGAGCAATTGTACAGCAACTGGAACGTATTTAGCCATTCTGTTCAGCTGTGCTTGCTCACCATTATATTTTCAAGACCTATTTGCTCTGTTGTCATAACCCTGCTCAAGATTATAACCTGTATCTAATCCATTATTGCAAAACTTCCATTTTTATATTTGCTCTGGGCTCCAAATACGCTAGTTACGCCACTGCTCATTGCAATCCACAGAACTGTAACTAGACATTTTAGTGCCCTGTGCCAGCAAGAGCATTGGTGTCCCCACCCCCCTTGTTTGTCTTTCTTTCAGACAGGCCCAGCCTTCTGGACTCCACAATGGTCCATGGGAGGAGGAGCTGCTGTGGCTGGGCATGCCCGGCAGCCCTCCTCCATTGGCAATTTATTTTACTGCCTGCTGTCCCTGCTCCCCAGTCACGCTTCTGCCAGCTGTATGAGCTGCCACCCCATCAGGGCTAAGCTGAGAGCTCCGATCGCGTTAGGACTGCAAGAGCAAAGGTAAGTCTGCCTAGACTTGGAATGCATGCCCCTAGGCATTTGCCGAATTTGTCTATGCCTAGGGCCGGCTCTGGTTACATTGTAACATCAGTGGAGATTATGAGCAAACAAGCTCACAATTTAGAGACGCGGGGTACACAGCAGCTGTTGCCTAGAATCTATATTTTTCTAGTTCTTTTTCCAGACAGATGGTGATTGTAGGTGTTAATTCCAAGCTCTTTAGAGTTGATGATTGAAGATACAGCATTATTTGCTGACTCCAGTGTTAGCTTCTGGTGCATCTGTTGATTATAATTAAATTAGATTGTAAGCTCCATTGGAGGAGGAACTGATCAAAATACAGGTCTGCAATTGTCTCCAATTGCTTAGTGCTTCAAAGTATGTTGCACGTCACCCCAACTTGTGGTAGGGTATATCTCTTTTTATCAGTTCCAGCTTGAAAACAATATTCATTTCTGTGGACAGCCACTCATCACCAGTTGCAGAAAGCATCATCATTACAGTTGCATGGATGACAATTATTTTAGATGAATAGCAAAACTACTTCAACTCTAATTTATTTATCAATACAGTTACAGAAATCACCACATTATAAGAGTATGCAAAACATATTACCACACAAAGTGGCACATATAAATGCTTTGATGGTGTCTCATCTCTCTACTATACATGCTGGGTACTAGGACCCAAACTCAGTCATACACGACTTCCGAACTTATGACATCACCACTGGGCTGCGGCATTTGTGTAGCTGGCGCCATATTTACTGTGTAGAATGACCCAGTGCTGAGTGTATGCAGAGTACTTTGCTTCTGAGGTGAGACACCTAAATATCACTGAAAACCCCTGCAACACCGCTATTCTGTTTACCGCTGAAATGGCTGTGTTCAGAGCCATCTTAACATGTTGTTAGCCATTGTAGTCTATTGGCTAGATATTGCAGATTTTACCAGGAGAGGAATCCCTCCCAGGTACAGTAATAGCCACTTGAGCATTTGTGGTCTAATCACTGCGCATGTGCAGTAGGCAGCCAGGGGTCATGCAGTATAAAGTAAAGTGGTCGCTGATGGGATCATTAAATGTTACACATCGCAGGAATGGGCTTCTTTCATAGCCAATGTCCCTGGATGTGTTTCATAATATAGCTCTGCATTATTAATAAATATCTCTCCGGTTATTAATAAATGTGCCCCTTAATGGCTTGGCTGGCTTTGGTGTGTCTCTAATAGCTACCCCAGCCAAGGGATATAGGCCCTGATTCAGAGCCGGATGCTCTGACCAGAGTGCTCACTCTGAATCGGGGCCCACCTCCATTAATATGGAGCATCCTCCTGGATGCTCATATAGCTGTGGGTCACCACCCACAGCTATACGAGCATGCAGGATGATGGTTGCGATGGTCTTGACCATCGCGACCATCGAAACTGCGAGCAAAAGCCTGCGGTTGAGTTTTTCAACCGCAAGGCCAGGAGTGATTTTGGCTCTATCAGAGCCAAAGTCACTCCCACTGACATCACTAGTGATGTCAGTGGGGCCGGCTTCAGACGGTAGGCGTTCCCTTGGGAACGCCTACGTCTGGCAGGCACGCCCCCGGTCAACATCGACAGCACGCCCCCTTTGATGAGACACTCCGAGCGAAGGAAAGTCCTTCGCTCGTCGGGTCTCGCGCATGCGCACGACGGAGCTCCCTCCGTCATGCGCATGCACAGTGGGGACCATCGACCAACTTGCTAGCGGACAGCCGCTCACGAGTGGGTCTGAATGAGGGCCTTATTCCTAAGAGCATTTAGGGGCACAATTATTAATAACCGGGTCTTTGGCCCAAAAATGTACATTTCTTATTGCTGCTATTTGCAATGATAAGACACTATGCATTGCAGAGATATATTAAGAAACACATCCAGGGACATTTTGTTTATGCTTACACATGGACAGGCCTGCACTAGGGGGGCCTTAGGGGGCATGAGACCTGGGCGCCGTATATGAGGAGGTGCTGCGCCAACACCAGGGCCAGATTAAAGGAGTGGAGGTGCACTGGGATCAAGTACTCTTGGGCTTCCCTCTCTGTGAGTGAGCTGCAATCGCTGTGTGTGTGCACGGCTGCTGCCTTCCATCTGCCACTGTTGCTGGGGATGCAATAGTGCAAAGACCATGCAGCCACCACCACCACCAGATGCTGCACCCGTCCCACTACGGCCAGGTAACAGCACAGCCAGCCACCCACCCCACCATGGCTCTGCCCTAAATACACAACTCACAACTCTTAGTGCTGTCACTGGGCCTGATTCACTACTGTACACAACTGCATATGCAATAACGATTATGCATGCAGTGTAACTGCACTAGCGCATGCAGGGGGGGGTTCTGAGTACCCAGAAACCCCCCCTGATGAACCTAATTTTTTTCTCTCAGAGACAGAGACAGTCCTGTTTCCATCTCTGCACCAGCCACGGGCCATCCACGTACAGGCTGCGCTCCGTACTTCCCTTCAGTGGCTGCGCTCCCTCCCATGCCTGTCCTAGAACTGCGGATGATGCGATATGAGCTTCTGCAAATGCGCAGAAGCTCATTCAAGCCAGAGCCGCACTGACAGCTGTGTACCTTGGATGGCCCCAAAGCAAATGACCCACTGGCAGCTAGAGCAGTGAAGGGCCGGCAGGGCATCATACAATTTGGGGGCCGAGGCCAGCCTGTAGTTGTACGGCATTACATCACACATGCTGGCACCTCCTCTGGGGTCACCAGCCTACCAATCACCGGGCTCAGAGTGGGCTGAATGGATCAGCCCTCCTCTTCCTTCTGCTCGGCTGTGATTGCCTGTGGCTGCGCATCCTCTGCGTCCAGTCCTCACCACACTGACTGTGTCCCCACCTCCCCTGCTCTTTTCACAGACAGACAAGGTAGGGAGAAACTGTTTATACCTGCACATGGGAGATGGTATAATTGCAGGACGTCATAGGGCTGAAATAGGCAAACACTCAAAGCACCCATGTTATATCCTTACAGAACCATTAGAAATAAATAATAAAAAAACAGATATTGAAATATGTATATGTATACACACAGTGTTTATATATAGATATATATATAGAAACCCCCCCTTAAAAATCCTGCATTTGCCCCAGAACTGTGTTAGTATACTAATTCATTGTGATCGCTATTCCCTCGCAGCACAACATAAGGATGCCCATTTTACTTACCACACATTCGTAATGTTTAGCAAGACTGCAAAACCATTGGTACAATTGAGTACAATCGCAGCCTCACACACTTGCGATCAGGCCTCAGCAGAGCCGGTCCTAACCAAATTAGTGCCCAATGCAAGATTTTGGGTGGTGCCCCCCTCCCTGTGGGATCCTGAAAAGGGGTGTCACCTCACGGAAGGGGCCCTCACCCAGCATAGCAACCCCTAATCCCAGCAAAGCATGGTATCAGCACCCACCCTCATCCACCACCCCTATTCCAGGAGAACACCACAGCACCTGGGCCCTTTCCCAGTTCCAAACCTTCTTTACTTGAGTGCAGCCTGCAGAGCTGTCCGACTCAAAGTAAAGCAAGCTGCAGCTTTTCTGACTCAGGCTGGTAGGCCACAGCTGTGTGTAATGATTACTGGAGTCGGAGCCCAGAGCTATAAGGTGTGACTCACTACTCCGAGCTCCGCAAAGGCCCATGGTGCAGCAGCCCTCCTGTTACCATTACTTAAAGTCCTGAATGAGCCTCTGCCCATGCACAGAAGGTCATTCTGATTGTGTGATGCCTCAGAGCTGGCCCGGGGGTAACCATTAGCCGCCATCCAGGCTCTCCGTCCCATCAAACTGCCGCCAGCTGTTCTGCTGTTGCCCGCTCACGTTTTGCTGCTGCCAGGTCCGACAGGAGGTGTCAGCTGAGATCCGATCGTGGATGCTGTGCAGTGGCAGTAGCAGCTGCCAGATTCTTTGCCCAGCTGGCAGCAGGTGTCCTGGCTGTGCCTGCTCGAAAACTCCACCTTCCCTAGGAAGGCTTGGATGCCCCTAGGCATTCCAAATGCCTTAGGCATTTGCTTAGTTTGTTTATGCCTAGGGCTGGCTCTGGGCCTCAGGCTGCGTAGGCCATTGTGGATAATTTATGCACGCTCCTGCAACAGCATTGAAATGCACTGGCACGCCTGTGTTTGCCCGACCACCCCCCCCATTACCACCCACAAACGGCACTTCCTGTCAATCACTCTGCGATGGGTCTGCATAGTCACTGCGATCGCAGTCCCGATCGCAATAGCTAGATTGCACATGCACAACGCGATGCATACACATGCGCAGAACACAACAATCAGCTGATTGTGAAGAAAATCAGGCCCACTGACTGCTGTGACTGTCATGCATTATTGCATACAAGTACATAAAGATTTTGACCTTGATACATAATGCTGCCTTGCCAGGTAATGCTGAATAAACCACAAAGGGCTGGTGCAGCTTATAGCAAAGTCTCCTGGAGACTGACCATGTTTACATATAAATCTTCTATGCTCTTTTCTATTCCTTGCTATAACTGCTAGGTCAGTATTTTATTTCCAAATAATCCACCCTCTCAATCTAAAGTGGATATGTATCAAGCCCCGAAGAGAGATAAAGTAGAGAGGTTGCCCAAAACAACCAATTAACATCTAACGGTCATTTCATTTTATCATGCTAGATAAAACACAGAAGCTGATTGGTTGTTTTGGACAACTTTATCTCTAAGGCCTGATACACCTCCCTCCAAAGTGTCTTGGTCAGTCATGGTTTGTCTCTGATAGCTAACCTAACCATGTGGTTCTCTCTTGGGAGCTCTTATCACTGTGAAACATATCAATAACAATTGTGTGCATGGGTTATGGTCATCAATATACATCCTACCAAACATTGTTATTAAGAAACCTATACATTCGTATCTCTTAATAATGATGAGAGGGGGTCCCAGGTGGACTTAAGGTGGCCATACATGGTGAGATTCAAAGTTGGTAACATCAGTTGTACGAAATCCCTTGAAATTTTTCCCTTGAATTTCTTCATAAGATGTGCTCAAATGGTGTACGATTGATCATTAAGATCATAAGTGAATCAGGTTGTACTCAACAGATCTTAGGTCTCTCTGCAAAACCATTTGATCTGCGATCCAACTAGACGACGGCGGGGATGCGCTTCGGGGTCGCAGAAGACACAAAATACACATATTTTCATAATATTGGTCTGTCCAACCTGTAGAAACTGCCCAAATCATGTGAAAAATCGTCCTGTGTATGGCCAGCATTAGGTTGGTTCTGTTGAAAACAATTTTCTCCATATCACTGCATAAATAAAGGAGATCAATTTAGGTTTTTTTATACTGTTCCTCCATTTTAATATAGAAGGAGCACAGTCCTTTTACATGAACAGTGGGCCTGATTCAGACCCGCTCGCAAGAGCTATGCGCTCGCGAGTGGGTCGATGTTTGGCCACTGCGCATGCACACCCCGGAGCCGGCTCCGATGTGCGCAAGTGCGAGACCTGGCTAGCTTCGTCGCTCCGGGTCTCGCACCAAAAGGGGGCGGCTGTCGATGTTGATCGACAGCTTGCCCCATTTTGGAGGTGGGCAGGGGGGTGGCTGGCCAAACGGAAGCATTCCCGATGGAATGCCTGCCGTTTTGGTGCGGCCCCACTGACATCACGAGTGATGTCAGTGGTGAGCTTCCAGCTCTATTAAGAGCCAGAAGCTCACTGGGGCTTGCGGGAATGAGACCCTACCGCAAGGGTCTCGTCGCAAGCCCCGATGGTCGCGATGGTCAAGACCATCACGATCTTCACATGGCCGCTCGCAATAAGTGTGGGTGGTCACCCACAGCTATGCGAGCGGCCAGGAGGCCGCACAAAAAGAAAAAACTCCCTGATTCAGTGCGAGTGCTCTTTCAGAGCGGCTCTGAATCAGGCCCAGTGTGTTTAATAATCTGTAACTTAAGGCGGGTATCCACTACCCGATTAAAATGAGCAATTGAACGATAACGATATCATTATCGTTCAATCGTTTATAAAATTTGTCGCAAGTTGGCTATGAAAATGTCGAAAACAACCAGTGGTGCGCAAACCCGCTGGTCGTTTTTGACATCTATCATCGCCCGAACATGGTGGTCATTCTGCCGATAATGACAGATTGGCCATGTTCGGGGAATATTTGATGTGCCTACACTGAATGGCTGAATGTTCAGTGTAGGCAGAGCACAGACTGTGAAATGACTGCATGATTACAATGTCGTAATCGTGCAGTCATTTTACAGTCTGCTAGTGGATGTGCCTCATTACACATAGATTTGTAACCAAGTTTATATAGTGTAGTCTGTGTGAGCTACCTCATCAAAAGACCTTTCATGTGAAGTACAATATTTAATGCCATATTGTATGCAGAACTTAGAAAATACTTAATGGTATAGTATAGTTTTGAACATTATGCACATATACAGTATACACCTGTGGGATATGGAAACAAAAATCTAACTAATTCTGTTCTGCTAGAAACTCTAAAATATGTTATACTTTAAATGAAACATTAAAGTGAACCCCAAACTAGGATATGTAAATGGTGTTATTATATATATATGTCCGCTCGCAAGTGGGTCGATGTTCTGGACTGAGCATGCACACGACGGAGGGAGCTCCGTCGTGCGCATACGCCAGATGCGACGAGTGAAGGAAAGTCCTTCGCTCGTTGTGTCTGATCAAAGGGGGCGTGCTGTCAATGTTGATTGACAGCGCGCCCCCTTTGGTAGGCGTGCCGGGGGTGTGCCACCCTGACGAGGGCGTTCCCACGGGAATGCCTCCCGTCAGAAGCCGGCCCACTGACATCACTAGTGATGTCAGTGGGAGTGATTTTGGCTCTGATAGAGCCAAAATCACTCCGGAGCTTGCGGTTGAAAACCTCAACCGCTGGCTCCGGCTCGCAGTTTCGATGGTCACGATGGTCATGACCATCGCGGCCATCAAAATGCACGCTCGTATAGCCTGTGGGTGGTGACCCAAAGCTATACGAGCGTCCAGGAGGACGCTCCATTTTCATGGAGGCCGGCCCTCATTCAGAGCGTGCGCTCTGCTCAGAGCGTACGGCTCTGAATGAGGGCCTTTGTCTTTAGGGCCTATAGTTAAACAAGGTATGTTTACTTATTTTTTATTTTTTAACAGAAATCATAACATAATTAATAACACAAAAATATATCTGTTTTGATACAATATTTAATGCCAACATTTCAAAATAAATACCAGGGACAATTTATTGCTGAATTTAAACAAGTAATATGAGATACTATCTAGTGTATCTAACAATACAATCTCCATTACTAAAGATGTGCATAGACCCCCATGTTTTGGTTTTGGTTCTAAATCATCATCATGATTTTGTTTGTTTGTGCAAAAGCAAACTCAAATTTGTGGTTTTAGGTTTGGATCTGAATTTCTTTAAAAATGTATTAAAACAGCTAAAATCATGTAATGTGGACCTGTTTTTGTTCAAACAATCTTATTAACATCATTAAGATTGTATGAACAAAAACAGGTCCACATTACATGATTTTAACTGTTTTTATACAGTTTATACAAGATTCATTTTCAATAATTTCCAGTCATTTTTGAGTATCTCACAGTACACAATATTATTTTCACAAATATTGTTAATATTTTCACGATATTGGCCAAAGGCTGGCCGATTAAAGTAAATGACCGAGCATCAGCACAAACTCATTGTGGTCTAAAAGAATATAGCACATCTATGAAACATTGCGGCACAGCGGTGGCAGACAGGATGGCAGCTGAAAAAACGATACCACCCTATAGAATGTTTTCATTAATCAGGAACTAATAGCCTAAAATGAAAATACTGTAGAAAATACTGTATAATATATTACCAACACAATTTTCCTTAGCAATTTGTAATTTATGGAGCTTTTCTATGTATTGAGAAATAAGACAAGTACATGTCCTTAACTATGCTTTAGTGCCTTATTTAACACAATCCTGCAAAAAAGCTTCAGTCCCTGCGAATCCTTTTGGCACATTTTACAGGGTATTTTGTTCACAGAATACCCTGACAGTGTGACCTTGCATGCGCCACTGGCTGTCACCACCCCACGATTGCCCTCCCCCCCCAGTGAACCACACTGTTTATCTGCCCCGCTCCCCCACTCAGCTTACACTTACCTCCATTCAGGTGATCAGTGAGCTCCTCTGTGATTTGGTCATCTGATGGCTGTGTCCTGTTCCATGCAGAAAACTGAGGATGCTTCCGACATTTCACAGCATCACAGTTTACCAATCAGATGGCTGGAAAGCCAAGTTACTATAGGTGAGATGGGGGGACCAACCATGTTTAACGCCATCTCCAGGTGGCATTGTTTTCACAGGGCTCCCTCCCGATATTTTTTATCTATTTCTTTTGGTAAAAATTGAAGCAGTTTGCATTTCCCGTTACAAGTATGGGAAATGCAATCTGCTTACTAAAAGAATGTGATAATTAGGGCTTGGAGTAGAATTTTGCGTATTCTACTCCATTTGCCTTTTCGTACATTTAGGTGATACGAAAATAATGTGAAAACAAATTTGCTAAAAAATTGCTAAATAGGACCTTAATCAAAATGTTAAAATATTTATTTACAACAATATTTTATGAATAATTAATTTCATTTTAAATTATTAACTTTTATAATTTACTATTGATGACAGTTTGTAGAAAAATAAGCGCTATAATTCAATGTAGGCAAGGAAAAACAAACTCTTGTACAGGTCTGAAATCTTTTTAATTGTATTTTATTGAACCTACTGTAATACAGTTTTTTAGCTATCTGGGTTGGGTGCGGGATGCTGGCGGTCAGAATCCTAACCCTCCCCCTCTCCCTAACCCTCCCACCCCATGCTCCCCCTAGTGCCTAAACATAACCTCCCACTCTGCACCCTAAACCTAACCTCCCCCTTAGTGCCTAACCCTAACATTCCCCTAGTGCCTAACGCTAATACCTAACCCTACCCCTAACCCCAGTACTTATCATCGAGATACCAGGCCAGGATTCTGTCATGTGCTAGGATTCCGGCACCAGCATTATAAGCACCGGCATCCCGACTGTCAGTATTATGACCGTATCTCACATATCTACCTTCCAACATTACCAATTTTATTCAGGGCATAATGATTGCAGTAAAGTGTTACTTAAAATCTTGAATGCATGAAACTTGACAGTATATATTTCATGCAAATATAAATATATTTTATTACTAAACTGTTTCATATTTCAAGGCCTATATTTATATACTGGATAATAAATGGTCAGAAAAAGAATCTTGCAAGAAATAAATGTGGTGTGATGGAACTGGAGGTGGTTTGGGTAGAATAAGGGGAGCATAGTGTGCCTTGATTTTTTTTTTAAAATTATGAATTATGTGCAGTATAATACATAGTAAAAGTAGTTAGGCCATATTCTCTACTTTAGTTACATTTTCATTATATCTGTAAATGAAGCTCCCACAATCACAAAGAAACCAATCTATAATGGTGAGTATCTATTGTTTAATTTACTGTACTGTATGTCACAAATCTCGCTATACACTCCAGCCGCCAGGTCACTTACCTGATTCCCTGCTCCAAGATCCAAATCTGTGACAGTCTCTCTCAAGCTCCAGCTTTTTCTCACCTCCTGCAGCTTCCACATGCAGCATTACCTCCAGTGCTGGCTCAAAGGCACAGCCATGACGGTCTGTATTAGGTGACTGTCCATCCACCAACCGGAGACCAGTTTGCTGTCACCTGATGCCTGCAGTCAATACCTGCTCTCCCAGGGGTATATATGGATTCCCCCTGCACATAACACTTGCCAGTGCAATGTTGTCAACAGCCTAGCTGTGTGTTTTCCAGTGAGCTCTTGCAGATTCATAACATTGTCCAGAGACTCAAAGTACTAGTACCATCTTGTTGCACTACTGGCTCCAGCAATCCAGTTCCATTCCAGTGTTCCAGCAGTCCAGTTCCATTCCATTGTTCCAGAAGTCCATTCCCATTACAGTGTTCCAGCAATCTGGATACATCCTGGTGATCCTGCACTTTAGTTCCATCCCTGTGAACCTGTACTCCAGTTCCATCCTGGTGATCCTACACTCTAGTTCCATCTTGGTGATCCTTCACTCTGGTTCCAGTCTGATATCCTGTACAATAGGTTCCAAATTGATAACCAGCACCATTGGTTCCAGTTCTATACCTGATTCCACCGGTAGCAGTCCAATTTCCTGTATTATAGGGTGCAATCCAATAAATAGCATCATTGGTTCCAGTCTGCTACCTGATTCCATCGGTTCCAGTCCAATACCTGACTCCATTGATTCCAATCTGGTCCCATTCCAGTGATCCAGCAATCCAGTCCCATTTTGGTGTTCCAGCAATCAGGTCCCATTCCAGTGTTCCAGCATTCAGGTCCCATCCAGTACAATAAAACAAAATTTAATAGCACACACTGGCGCAAGCTCGCTGCCAAAATGTAAAAACCTATGTTCCCACTGAGAATACTAATGATAAAATATAATATATAAAATGGTAATACACAAAGGCGCTGATGCAATCAAGGATAAATTGAATTGACAGAATAGAGAGAAAGCAAGGAATGTCCAAAAAGTCTCTCATATATTTTTCTTTTAATCTGTTGATCTTAGGTTCTTTTAAATGTAGTCAATCCAGTTCCTTTTCCCTCCAAAGCATATAAAAAGGAGACAAAAAGGGGAAAAGAGGAGACCGCAATATGGTGTAGTATCTCACAATTTAATTGAAAAAGGTAAAAAGGGTACAGATAAAATATTTCTCATATAGATTTCCACATAAATGAAAAAATGCACAAGCAAAATTCTTTTTATAAATTCCACAAAAACAAAAATAAAATAAAAATAATGCACAATATAAAAACTTTCTGGGATCACCCAAGATGCAAGTAATGTCCAGACATGTAAAGGTTGGAACCGTACTGTGAATGGCACCAGATTACACGTGAGATTATAATTTTGTTTCTTAGTAATTTTCTGAGTTGTATCCTTTTCATGAAAAGTACTTCAGAGTTTGGCCGATGGTGAGTTTAATCGTTGCAATCTCACCCGAGTTTTTCAGTGAAAAATGAAAACTCTCTGCCAAACTCACGCGAGTTTGTCTTTAGTAAATTTGCAAGATGAATAACATACCTAAACTCACCCGAGATTGCAATCTCAACCAAACTTGAATCTTAGTAAATTTTCCCCTCAAGACTGACTTAGGACCTGATTCAGACCCGGTTGCTAAGGCGCGATCGCTCTCTGCCAGGCGATTTTTGCTCAATGTGCGTGTGTATAATTCACAGTGCGCATGCGCAAGCTAGCTTCAGCAATGGGGAATCGTGCGCTCATAGTACATAGACTTGCCACTACTTTGAGTGACAGATAGTGCCATTTGTGAGTGGCAACAGGGGAAGGTGCTTGTGAAAGGGGGAGTGTGCTGCGAACACAGGCATGTCTGACCGTAAAAACAGAGTTTTAAGGGCGTGCATAATTTAAAGGCCGCGAACTGCACATCCTAGCATGCCATTCCAGAGTAAATATATGCTTTATTAGCAATACTGTGGCAGGCCAGGCCTGGATTTGTTGTACCATAGTAGATATAGTGGTTATTATTTTTGTGAAGAAGGTACAAAAAACATTTTTTTATGGAAAATTTAATATTTTATTAGTGTTTTTTTTTTTTTTTATAATTTCAAAAACCAAAAAATTTATAAATTAACATTTTTAAAAAAAGCATTATTGAAAATAAGATTTAAATAAAAAAAATACAAACAATTTATATCATTAAAAATACATGATTATCTGCATAAATTTGGTTTAGGATTACCATCAGAAAATGCAGTTGTGGACACACTTACAGATGTGGGTGAGGAAAGTGTGCCTGTGCTGCCACCTCCTACAAACACATCACCTCAATATGTGGCAGGCCCATGACATGGCACGATACAATATCAAGATATTCCTTGTGGGCCTTCCAGGGGCACTAACCAGATTACATTTTTGGACATACACATTTGGAAAGTTCTGGGTGAAATAAATCCAAGATCATCAATCATTTTTTTTTGCTGGGAGCTTGGTCCAGCCACAGGAGGACACTGGTCCACCTCACCTTCTATTGGGCCAGTCAGATGTTCTTTGATTTCCCTGACATCTTGGCTTATGGACCTTAGAAAGGAGTTTTGCTCCAACATGCTTGCCTTGACAGCCTCCATGTCTGCTGTTTGCCTTAACACTGCCACTCTAAGCCCATCCAGGACTTGGGTAAGGGTGGCAGTGGAGGATGGGGGAGGCACAATTGATGGAGGTAGTGCCATCACCCCATCCAAATGCAGGCTTTCAGCCATGTCAGTTCCAAAAAAAATGGTAGAAATAATTATTTTTTACAATTATTTCAAAAAAATACAGATACAGAGACAGGTGTATGCAAATAATTACCAAACTCAGCATGTGGGTCAACTTGTGGAGGCTCCTGATGGCCTCCAACACTAATCTCCAATCCAAGGCCCCCAACATTTGATGTTGCCTTTGGGTCAAAGCCAAGCTGTCAGGGAGGGGACCTCCTGGACAATTGAAGTGTTTTCTCCACAAATTCAGCTTTGTCTTGAGTTGACTGCAAACGTCACTCCACCTTTTGAAAGATTTAGCTTCAATTATTTTATAACCAAAACATCTTGCTATGAGAGAAAAATATATGTTGACCATTTGGCTAACATCATCTTTTTTTGGGGGGAAAACAAGATATTAAAAACATATTTCATCGACAGTTTCCCAAAGATCAAAAATTATATAAACAACTTACTTTTTATGCAAAAAATATGCTTCCAAATGAGTGGAGTGCTTCCGATTGATGATCTTGGCAAATTTCACCCAGATTTTTTTTCGCAAATAAACTGGAATCTTACGTCCAAAAGTGAATCTGGTTAGTGCTACCTGGATGACGGTATCCGTAACCTGACAAGGTTTACCTTGACCTTGTATCATTCCATCTGATGGGCCAGCCACATTTGGAGGTGATTTGTTTGTAGGTGCTGGAGGAGGATCATCTGGAGTGGGCTTAGGCACACTTTTTTAAGCCACATCTGAACGTGTGTCCAAAACTTCAATTTCTGATGCTATTCCCAAACCAAATTTGTCCAGAAACTCATGTATATCAGTTATGCAGTCCTCTACACTGGCCTCCTCAGAATACATGACAGCAAATTAAAAAAAAAACATGTGTTGCTATTTATAGCAATATGCATATGCGCCTGCTACTGTGCGCCACTCCCACTCAGTGCACTACGCAATGCACAAGCGACCAACACACCTTTTAAAAGCGGCCCACAAAATTCCAAACACTTTCACAAGGAGCTGCGGTGTGTTGAGATTGTACTACTGGCCTCACATGCATATCCTAGCTGTGGATTGAGTTGAGTCACATGATGTATGATAGGTGTTGGGTTGTTATAGATGTATTAAATCAACAAATGTCCTGTGTTTCTCCTCCATTTTTGAATGGCCAACCAATCAGACTGCACCCTAGTTGTGTGTGTGTTTATGTGAAATGTAATGATTTTAACGGCCTGTTTGTTTGTTTGTTTCATATTAAGGTCTGCAGCCATTTTTTTTTAAATGGCTGCAAACAAGTTTAAAGTCCTAATTTCAATTCTGTGTTTGAAAAACTGTTGTAGTCATTAGATGTGTGTGTGAGTTTGTGTGTGTGTGTGTATTTGTTAATCAACATGGTTTCTGTTTAAATGTAGAAGATGGGTGACAATTTGTTTGTCAGGCTACAATTTACGCAGTGTCTCTGCATTATTGTAACAAGGGTGACACAGGTGTCTGTATGTAATTCTCTGGTTTAGAATTTTTTGCTTTTAATAACAAACCTTGCTCATGCCTTTGCTCTGCTAAACTAGGGAAATCTGGATATCCTGTTTTAAAAAACATGTGTAAATCTGCCCTCCCTCAGTCAGGATTTTGTAAAAAACAGTGTTGGACATTTAGATTTCTACAACATTCATAAATGTGTACTGAGTCATGGCAAATGTGTAAATGATTTTTTAAACAGGATTACATCAAAGAAGACAAAGGGCATGATAAGCCAAATCCCCACCCACCCCTGAAGCCCCCTCCCCCACCCATCCTCCCCACCCACCCCAGAAGCCCCATCCCCCCCACCCATCCTCCCCACCTACCCCAGAAGCCCCATCCATCCTCCCCAACTACCCCTGAAGATGCATCCACCCACCCATCCTAACCAACTACCCCTGAAGATACCTTCCCCCACTCCTCATCACCCATCCCTGAAGCTGCCTCCCCCACCCACTCCTCATCACCCATCCCTGAAGCAGCCTCCCCACCTACTTCTCATCACCCATCCCAGAAGCTGCCTCCCCCCCACTCCTCATCACCCATCCCCGAAGCTGCAGCCCCCCACTCCTCATCACCTATCACTGAAGCTGCCTCCCCCACCTACTCCTCTGGAAGCTCAAATTGGGCTGCTTCCGCCCAAGAATTGCCGGCCCAAGCAGATGCAGGTACATATGTCACAGATGCCATTATGCAATGTATATCAAATTTAGGAACCAGAAGATAATGGCATGTAAAAGCAGCATTAATCACAGTAGCCAATGTGAAACACTGTGCAGTATTATCCGGCAAAGTGATACACACAAAATATTCATGGCTATGGTGGGTGGGTTTATGTACAAATGTTAAGATATAATTTAAAAAAAATATTTTACTAATTTTGTTTACATTTATATTTCAGTTGAACAAGAGGAGCCAGTTCTGGATGTCCTGAGGAGGGAGGTGGCAATAATTGCCACAGCTGTGGGACAAATCCTGGAGGCCATTACCCACATTCAAAATGCACTTTAAAAGAACCCCAAATGTTTAAAAAATAAAATATTTTTTTTTTTACCAAAAACATGTGTTGAGTTTTTATTATATGTTGAAATATTCTATTAGTTAAATAATCATAAACTCTATCTATCTCATTCTATCTTTCAGTATATATGTTTTTGGAAATGTGTGTATGTGTATACATATTTAAATAAAATAAAAAATATATGTACCTGTGATAGGATCACTGGTAAAGGGGTCTGTGGCAGGGACATTGGTCCAGATTCCTGTCCTATGTGTGTTAAATCCCCAGGAGAAAGTCTGCAGTGTAGCAGGCTTGAGTCTTGGCTTTTTGAAAAGCCGGTTTGAACCCTGGGAGTTGTGGGTGAGAGGAAGGGCTCCACCCACGGCCACTCCAGGTTTTGGGCCTTTCAGCTTGGTAACAGGCTCATTAGGGCTTCCAGCTGAGAATTGTCAACATATGCTTAGTTTGTTTAGGGCTGAGTGTCTCACCTGGGTGAGCAGACAGGGAGTCTGCTCAGAGACCCAGGGAAACCTAGCTATGAGGACTGTGCTGTGTTCTTGCGGCTGGTGAGGGCATTAGGCCCTGCCAGGACCATGTAGTGAGGGAAATCACTTGTGAAGTTAGAGCCCCGACAGGACTAGGATTTATGTTTATGTTTTCTTTATGTTATTTCTGACATTGTACAATAAAGACTGGCGCCGACCAGCTTGTACTCGCATCCAGACTGGTGTGCTGCTTCCCTGCTGCTGAGTGTGTATGAAAGGAGTCCTTCTACCTAGGAGAGGGACCCTAACCCGCCCGACTGAATGTCACAACCTTTATATATATATTTAGATATTTATATATATTAGGTCGACATTTCGAGGTGTAATTCACCCCTTCCTCAGGACAACAAAAGTAGCAAAACATAAAGAACAGTGTATAAATACATAATCAATAAACACTTACCCCTCTGTAAGACCATGCACACCAGGGCTCCGTCCAGCATCCACACTTCCGGTCACGGCAACTCTGCAAAAACCGGAAGTGATGTCACCTGGCAGAGTCCCGGGGCTATGGAAACCCTATACACAATGTGAAAGAATAACAATATAGTTCAAAAACTTAAGGCAACATCGTGCATCAATATATAAAGTGCAATGTGCAGCAGCTTAATTTAGCAAATGCAAACAATTAATAATATACAGACAATGTCAATGTAAACAAGTATTAAACATCGTGCTTCACACCAAGAGCCACATGTAAATATATAAAATATATTAAAAAGTTGTAAAAAACATACACGAAATACGCAATATCTGATATAGTGAAACCTAGTTGTAACTCAAAAAGTCACCTCTTACAGAAATGGAAGCCCATTATAAAAGATAATCTAATACACTCATAACACTCTGCAACAGAGTAATGGTGCCCTCTAGTGTGTGAAACTCAGTATTACACCTGCACATCAACTTACGTGTAATAAAATCTAGCCTCCATATACCACATATCTTAAAAACCTCTACAAAATAAATATACACACATATACATATATATTTACACATACATATATACAGAATACACATATATACAGAATACAGATATATACATACGTATATATATATATATACACACACACACACACACGTGTATATATATACATATATATATATATACACACATACACACGTGTATATATATATATATATACATATACACTCATACACACGTATGTATATATATATATATATATATATATATGTGTGTATATATATGTGTATATATATATATATATATACACATATGTATATATATATATACATATATATACATAAAAACAGAAAACCAAGCACTCACCATGTTTAAACACTCACAATGATGTATAAATAAGTAAATAAATAATGGGGATTTAGTTCATGAATTGATCAATGCATTTAAGCCCGCAGCCCACATCACGGGACCCCACTTTCTGCAGGTCCTACACTATCCGTCACACTGATGGAGACCTGGTAGCTGCTATCACATAGTTTAGACTGAAAAAATGTTACCTGGTTTAAAGCTCACCTGCCAGCTAATGGCTTTTAAAGGTAAGGCAGTCACCTGACATAGCTTCTATCACACTACCAAAAGACAATGGACACAGGTTAATATAAACGAGTTTGCACATGGGGTGCATGAGAAAGCTATGATCACAAAAGGTTAATAAAAATTAACCGTATAAACAAAGTCAGAAATCCACTGCACTCGCCACTCCTAGATTTGGGGTGCAGACCTGCACTCGCCATTCCCAGGACTGGGGTGCAAGTGGCCTGTGACCACACTGCTTAAATAAATAAAAACAGAAAACCCAGCACTCACCATGTTTAAACACTCACAATGATGTACAAATAAGTAAATATATATTTTATCATTGTTCTATTATTTATTGCCCGATCACTGTGGCCAGCAGTGATCGGGCACATGGAGATAGGGAGGCGGAGCTGAGGCCAGGGAAAATAGCAGCAGCCGTGGCTACTAGAGCCGCTGCTGCTCCTACATGTAGAGCCGGAGCCGCAGCGGGAGCATCTCCCGCTGGCGGCCCGGATACAGAGCAGCGGCGGCGGCTACCAGAGCCGCTGCTACTGCTGTTCAGTTCACTGAAGGGGGTGGAGATGGCTGCCCGATCACTGCTGGCCACAGTGATCGGGTCACAGCAGCAGCACTGCTGCTTCTAATGGAGGGGGCTGCCGGCGGTGCCCGATCACTGTGGCCAGCAGTGATCGGGACACACTGGAGAGGTGGCCGCACTTGCAGAGGGACCAGAAGGTTCCTCTGATGTAGGCGGCTGCGGGAAGATTAGCTTACCACAGCCGCCTAGTGGGCATTTCTGACTGGTCGTATCAGATATGAACATGTCAGGGAAAGCCCAGCCTGGTGCGGTCGTATCTGATATGACCATGCCAGGCAAGTGGTTAATGTATTTTCGTTATATAGATGATGTGTTTATAATGTGGTTAGGTGAGATTGACATACTCACCTCATTAGAGGTCCGTCTGGGTATGTGCTGACCTTTTATCCTGAACTGCTGCTACATACCCAGACGGACCTCTGATTGCCGCCTGTGGGAGATTGAACACACTGGAGTGTGCATTTTAGTCACAGATCATTGCGGACCATGCGGCTTCCATCTATAACCCTGCGGCATCCACCGCTGTTACCACCTCCTACAACTTCCAGATGATCCCGGGTGTCGGAGTCAATATCACCGCTCCCTGCCCCCTGTTGTCCGCAGGTGACGGGTTTCACCTTATGTACGGGATCTACTTTCCAACACTGTGGCAGCCAACCCCAAGTCTGGAGACTCCCGTAACGGGTAGGATGAATTTTACTGCCGACTGTTGCCCCTGTGGAATGTCCTGTTGACCGGGCTCCCATTGATGATCACATATGTCCACCCGCTTATTTGGCTCATTCGGGACTCTAATACACCAGCGGTGAGTGGCCTCTCCTATATAAGGAGACACGGATAATTCCGTTATAAGGAAGAATTATTTGCTACATATATTGAATTACCATACCAAGCCATCAGTATCCAGAGGAACTTTGTCATCCACCACAGGAACCTTTTTATTTATATATTCTCTTAGTCTATTTAGCTATTTGACTATATTTTAATTATTTTTCATTTATGTGTAGAAGTGGTTCATTGCACTACTGTTATTAAATTGTCATGTCCTGAGGAGCTGCAGTTCTACCAGCTTTATTGTTATTGTAATAAATATATAATTCATGTCACATTTCTGGTTTGTTTTTATGGTTAAGTGATTTCAGGCGCAGACACAAGAGTTTTTTTCATTTTCGTTGTTTTGGGGAATCCTAGGCAGATATCCCCTTGTATCAGCTGCCAGTTATTCACTGTTGAATCCCTGTTGTTTTATATTAGCGCTCCACTTCTTCTGAATCATTAATTACTCACCTCATTAGTAACACAACAGAATGAGTCTAACAGCCCTATTAAATTTACCCTTAAATGTGATAGTGTGACAATATGCTTTCTTGACATTGTAATTACAATAGAAAGTGGAAATCTAAAAACATCTTTGTTTGTAAAACCAACAGATCGCAACACTCTGTTGCACTATAAAAGCTGTCACCTGGTGGCTACTGTCAAAGGGTTACCATTCTTGCAGTTTGTACGAGTGTGCAGATGCACAAATGATAAGGAGGAAACCATAAAACAACTGGACATTATGACTAATAATTTCTGATGAGAGGTTATCCTCTGGATGAACTCCTAAAAGCTAAAGAAAAGGCTCTAAAAATAGAAAGAATTTATTGGAGACTAAAGCTAAAGAAGTGACAAAAAAGAGGATACCGTGGGTTCACGAGTTTGATATAAGAAGCAAATGTACAAATAAAAAAGCAAAAAGATTGTGGCCTATTTTAACATTGGATCCTGAGTTGAAATGCCTCCATAAAACAAGGATATTGCCCAGTTATACCAGAGCCAAAAATATAAAAGATCTAGTAGTCAAAACGGATGTCACAGATCTTGGCAAAATTAAATCTAAAAAATTTTTTTTAAGCCATAAAAATGGTTGCCACAAATGTTTGGGCTGTACAAATTGCTCGTATATGGAGATAGGTGACTCCATTCTGCATCCGCATTCTGGTAGAAGGTATAAAATTAATTGGCCTTTGACATGCAGCAGTAGTTTTGTTATTTACGTGATTATGTGCCCATGTGGCCTTTATTATATAGGCAAGACTGAATGTCAATTTAAACTTAGAATTGCTCAACACAGATCAGCGATCAGGACAGCTATTGCCTCCGGCAATAGCGAACAACCTGTGGCTCGACATTTTTTAGATCTTAAACATAGCATGGCCATTCTCAGATAGAAAATTATAGACCATGTTCCCAAATCATTGAGAGGTGGGGATAAAGGGAGAAAGCTTCTACAATTATAAACCCAGTGGATTTATAGACTGGACACCCTTTCCCCAAGGGGACTAAATGAGTCCCTTGGCCTCATTCATTTTTTGTAAATATTTTTTTGTAAATATCTTTTAGTAGACATCTAACTGAGTTCTATCATGATTTATTTATTTTATTTTATTATTTATTACCAGTTATTTATATAGCGCATACATATTCTGCAGCGCTTTACAGAGAATATTTGTCCATTCAAATCAGTCCCTGCCCCAGTGGAGCTTACACTCTATCAAAGCCGGAGGAAACCCACGCAAGCACAGGAAGAACATACAAACTCCGCACATGTAGGGCCGTGGTGTGAATCGAACCCACGACCTCACTGCTTTGAGGCAGTAAGACTAACCATTACACCGTCTGTGCTGCCCCACAGATGGTGATTTAGAATATAATATGATAAACTATGACACTTAGATTTATCATTTTCCATCTATAGTGATGACAAGCGTTAAGTGGCTCATGCTTTGATTTTTTAGAGATGAAATATTCTGTGTACATCCCTTTATTTTGTAGAGGTTTTTAGGATATGTGGTATATGGAGGCTGGATTTTATTACACATCAGTTGATGTGCAGGTGTAATACTGAGTTTCACCCACTAGAGGGCACCATTACTCTGTTGCAGAGTGTTATGAGTGTATTAGATTATCTCTTTTATAATGGGCTTCCGTTTCTGTAAAAGGTGACTGTTTGAATTACAGCTAGGTTTCACTATATTAGATATTGCGTATTTCATGTATGTTTTTTGCAGCTTTTTAATATGTGGCTCTTGGTGTGAAGTACAATTTTTAATACTTGTTTACATTGACATTGTCTGTATATTATTAATTGTTTGCATTTGCTAATTTAAGCTGCTGCACATTGCACTTTATATATTGATGCACGATGTTGCCTTAAGTTTTTGCACTATATTGTTATCCTTTCACATTGTGTATAGGGTTTCCATGGCATCGGGACACTGCCAGGTGAAGTCACTTCTGGTTTTTGTGTGGATGCTGGATGGAGCCCAGGTGTGCATGGTCTTACAGAGGGGTAAGTGTTTATTGATTATGTATTTATACACTGTTCTTTATGTTTTGCCACTTTTGTTGTCCTGAGGAAGGGGTGAACTACACCTCGAAACGTCGACCTAATAAATTGCCTCTGGTGAGGGTACTTTTTTCACTAGACTCCAAGTGCCGCCTATACATTGTTGATATAGTAAGCTGGGGGTGCTGTCCTCTTTGGAGGGCACCGGAGCAAGTTAGGGCTGCATGCCCAATTACACGGAGTGCAGGTGTACTGTATTGGATATATATATATATATACATATATAAAATAGTGTAAGTGATGCACAAAGCTCATGCAATATAAATAAAGATAAAAAAGTGAATAATTATACACATACAAGTATGGACACTCCCTTTTTAAGGTGGCTGCCAATCCTTCCAAAGGATGATATATTCAATCATTTAAAGATTTAGGAAAATAGTGAAGGAATGGCACCTTCAGTCTACCAGTTCTTTTTAGATATTTAGCAACAACACTGTTCATATAGAGTCCATATAATCTTTATCCTGATGGGATATCCATGTATAATGTCCCAGGTGTATATCTCAAAAAAAGAAGAGAATAAAAACCAACATAGTGTAACCTGATATAAAGTCTTAATATAAGATATGAGACTGTGCTGATTGCACAGACTAGAAATGGTGTCAGAGAAAATGAAAACCAGCAATCACCAGTCCCCAATTAAATGCAAGCCTCGTACCGGATAACACTTTTTCATACAGCAATGTAATTAGGGTCTCTTCTCCTTAAGCTCCAATCCACTCCAAGGTAGATATGTAAATATAAAAGAGAGAGCCTCCAGATCGTGTGATACGTTTTTAACATACACAATGTGTCAAGAATATAGAACTGTGCTGATTATACAAAACTAGAAATGGTGTCAGAGAAAATAGCAATACCCAAATAAATGTAAGCCTCGTACCGGATGACACTTTTCATACAGCAATGTAATAAGATCTCTTCTCCTTAAACATAAGTCAGCTCCAAGATAGATAGATAGTATTTGCACCTAGCTTTGCGAATTTGCACATGGGGAGTTGGGAGACTAAGAATATATACACTAACAATCCATTCTTGGATCACATAGTGCTATATCAAAAGGTATATAGATGACATTCTGATTGTCTGGAAAGGAGGTGAAGGGGTTATCAAGGAATTTATTAATCATATAAGTAGTAATTCCTATAATTTTTGAGATATACACCTGGGACATTATACACGGAGATCCCGTCAGGATAAAGATTATATGGACTCTATATGAACAGTGTTGTTGCTAGGGATGTGCAGGCTCGGATAGGTTCGAGTTTGCACGTTGAGTTCGGATTTTTCCCTCCAAAAAAACGGAACTCAGAAAGAGGCTAAACGTCATCTTACATGGACGAACATCATCATTCCTGGACAAAAGTCCAGGAATGATGATGTTCGTCCATGTAAGATGACGTTTAGCCTCTTTCTGAGTTCCGTTTTTTTGGAGGGAAAAATCCGAACTCAACGTGCAAACTCGAACCTATCCGAGCCTGCACATCCCTAGTTGTTGCTAAATATCTAAGTAGATATCTAAATATCTAATAAGAACTGGTACACTGAAGGCGCCATTCCTTCACTATTTTCCTATATATATATATATATATATATATATATATTTATATCTAAATATTTCTCTCTAGAGAGAGTGATTATATAGTTAGATATACAAAGTTGCCTGAAGTTACATTTGGCAAGTCCAGCCTCAGAAATTCAAAATAAAATAAAAAAATAAAAAAGGATGCAGTTTTATACTGATTGCAATCACATTATAAGCAATTAAAGGGTACATTGATACTCTGATGAGAACACACAACTCTGCCAAGTAATCGCAATAGCCTCATAGGGTGATGGCTGCGTCCATTAGACTACTGTGAGTGTAGTCGTCGCTCGTTCTGTTACGGTAGGTGTGTTTTCATTGTGATGGGTGTTTCCCCACTTGCGCTGTGCATTGCGAGTGATCGCTCAATTTGCACTTTCTCGCTCGAAGCAGCTGCAAGCAATCACGCCTTAGCAACCGGTCTGAATCAGGTCCATAGTGACTTCCAGTCATATCTCTACACCTAGCTGAAATCTAAAACAATGACACCAATTGCTTACGATGAAAATCATCACCATATGAAAGTCACATCAACCTCTTGGAAGCACAGAACATCTAATTGATCAGTGTAGTGATTGTTATTTGTCTGTTTCGCTCCCCTTTTATTTGATTGAATGAGTATATTAGGGAAGTAATCTGTGCTGCCTTAATATTAATTACTTTTTCCAGTTGACAAACTTTAAATTAATATATTATAGTGTATCAGGTTCACAAGATAATAGCCTATATTTTCATATTCATTATTGTTAAAAGTAGAGATGTGCATGAACCCCCATGTATTGATTTTGGTTCTAAATCTTGGTGTGTTTTGGTTTTGGCAAAACCACTCTCTAGTATTTTGGTTTAAGATCTGGATTGCTTTTAATTTTTTTTAATAAAAATAGCTAAAATCATGTGTTTGGGGCCTTTTTTTGTTCCTACAGTATTATTAAGCTCAATAACATTAATATATAGTAAATGTTGACAGGCGCTAAATGTAAATAAATGAAAGTGTTGTTGAAAGCATAACATATACAAACTTTAGTGAAAAACTTTATTATTAAAAAACAATGTTTAAGCTACTTTGGTGACAGAGTGGTAGTAACAGGGCTGGCTGAAAAGTCCCCCATTGCCGCACTTCAATCCTGTTGACAGCAGGCAAGAAAAGAATAATCACAAAGCTTCAAATAACTTCTAGATAGAGTAGAACAAAACAACAAAGTAACTCAACCCGAACAGAGATCACAGAAAAAAAATGTAGGAGAACTGGATAGTGATGACTCATTTGAAGATGATTTTTTAGACATCATTTGAGAACGAGAAAAACCACCAAAACAAAAGAATACAACACAAAAGAGGAAAAGAAACAACCCTATATTCAACAAAAGGGTACAAGAGGAGGAAGAAAAAAGCAACAGAAATTAAATTTGAACCCTGATAAGGAGGAAAAAAAAGTCACTATCTTCAACTTAAGTAATAAATCATTAACAGAGGACCAAACTAATGCACTAAAGAAAGGCATGAAATTTGCCCCTCTATCAAGACTTAATAAATTCGACACCTACATAGATGTACAAAAATGTATTCCAAAAATCTGTATAAAAATACTTTTTTAAAAGTCATGACAATAGAAACTATATCAAATAACATGTAGTACAAGCATAGCAATTATAAACCACAATCAGCTTTTTATCCTTCACACATCAAGGGACCACATGTGGAAACATTTAAATGATTAGTAGAAGAAGACATATCAAAGCTACCAGGAAAAACAAAGATACCATATATGTCAAAAGAACAGAATATGACAGAAGAGCTGTGGCGCTTTATATGATGTTACACAAATTTAACTGTGCAAATGAAATATCTGTATACATAAATATGTCTAAATAACGTCCTAAATGGTAACTTTCATGTTG
Source organism: Taudactylus pleione (assembly GCA_031769625.1). Taxonomy (NCBI): domain Eukaryota; kingdom Metazoa; phylum Chordata; class Amphibia; order Anura; family Myobatrachidae; genus Taudactylus; species Taudactylus pleione. The sequence continues at coordinate 5,072,788 of JAUIMM010000031.1, forward strand.
AAATTTTTCTTTGATGAATTGGCGTACCCCAACTCACTTCTTCTCAAAGGTTGTGTAAACATATAAAGGTATCTTTCCTTATGAACAGCCTTTCAATGTAAACACTTTTTGAAAAGTCGTGTACCAAAACTCACACTGTATGGTATGAGTATAATCATATAACGGTTTCTTTCAAATGCCCATCTGGAATTTTCTTATGAAATGTGGGGGTACATACCCCAACTTACGTGGAGTGGTGAAATAATAATCCTATAAAGGTTTCTTTATTCTCCCCGACACTTTAAATCCTCCAAAGATATAAACCCATAAATTCCATAAAAAAGGGGTTTGTTTAAATCAAAGTTCCAAAACAAGTTTCCACAAAAAAGGGTAATAAATAACAATAAAAAACTAAAAGGTGCACATGAGGCACCATAGAAAATACATACAGTCCAAAAAAAGTAAAAAAAAAATTAAAAAACATAAAAAGAAAATAAAAATGAAAAAAATTCCTTCTGGTAGGTTTACTCACACCTTCAGTAATATGTCAACGTGTTTCAGTCCTTTGGGACCTTTTTCAAGACATACTGCTGGTGTGGGAGGCCAGATATTTATACAGAGACAGACCAATCAGTTATGCACAGGAAGTGGTCATTTACATAATTGTTCATCGTTAACAGGTGGAAGTAGAAGAAGAAAAAAAAAAAAACAGAAATAAATAAACAACATTATGTCAATGTTCTAACATCACTAACAATCGTTATCACTTTTTATAGCGATTTTAACAAATATATAATGCACAACTGCCCAGACATACAATTAATGCATCATGGGAAATGTAGTTCTAACACAATTAAAAGTATTTAGGTAATGTGTCTTAATTATACAGTCTTTTTAACCTAAACCATTACTTAGTTCTTATTCTATATTCTTTATTGTTCAACATCTCATTAAGTAATTGTAATCCAAATATGTTTCGATAATAATATTAGATCTCAAACCGGAAATGACATAACGCTATTGAACTCAGATACTGTGACATTTGGAATTATGGGAAATGTTGTCCGGAAGTGACGCGCCGCCGTTCAACTCCAATGCTATAACATTGAGAATTGTGGGATATGTAGTCTGCTTTTGTAGTTTTTAAGTTATACAAATTGGATTCTTGAATAGCGATTATGTATCCACATAACACCCTTAGTTGTCGCTGATATAAGATCCTCACAAATCCATTGCAAATAAGATTACACACTGGTGAATCACAGTCCTAGTGTGCTTCACTGCCGTTACTCCATCCGACACCGGAAATGACGTGACGCCGTCTCGGACACAGGGGCACCATATTAGGACTCATGGGATATGTAGTTCCCGCTGATAATTCTTTGATGATATGAATAAATTCTCTGAACAGCGTATTAGCATCACCATAGCAACCGCAGTCACCACCGGTGTATAATCCTCATAGACACATCAGAGAACAGATGCATGTAAAAAAATAAACAAATAATTAATAATCAATATCCTATTAGCAACAAATGATGACATATACTCATAAAAAATACAATTAAGTATCTATATATAAAACAAATGCCACTAAAAACAACAGAATGTATATGCACAGAAGTGTTTATACTCAAGGATGCTCCACAATGGAGTCAAACAGATTAACATACCGATTATATTTGCGCATAAAAGATGCAGCAGAAGGGCTATTTATAGATATAACTAGAAGGTGAAGACACAGAAATATCAGTATAAGAAAATGTCCCACAACAAAGTCAGACTAATTGACACACTGTATGTAAAAAGTCAAAACAAAAATCATAAATTGCTATATAAACACATATAGATAGAAACTATTAAATATAGTCAAAGCATGACGTCTGAAGGGTATATATTGTATAAAGATCGAGCTCAACATACTTTAAAATTACATAAACCATTTCAGCTCGAAATCCTCATTAAGGCCATGAGGCGAAAGGGTCTTGTACTCATAGATTGCACTCATCTCTGCTCTGGCTAATTTTGTAGCCGTGTTTTTACATCTTAAATCTCCCTTAATGTGTCTAATTCCATAAAACGCTGAGATCTCTGAAACTGAACATTTATGAGTGTTATTAAAATGTGCTGACAGGGAGTGTGATGTTAAACCCTTCTTTACGTTTCTTACGTGTTCTCCTATTCTAATTTTGAGCATTCTTGATGTACGTCCAATATAGAATAGATTGCATGAACATTTTATGGCATAGATTACATTTTTTGTACTACATGTTATAAAATCTCTAATTTCAATCTTGTGATTGTTGATTGTAATACTTTCGATCTTATTGATGCCTTCCCCTTTGATGTTTCTACATCCCAGGCAACTTCCGCATCTAAAGAAACCTTTTGATGTGACCACAGACGTAATCCTTTCCGATTTCAAAGAACTGGACACAAGCTTGTTCTTTAAACTCGGAGCTTTCCTATAAATATGTATAGGTCTTTCGGGTACAAGGGTCCCTATCACAGGATCTTTCTTAAGGAGTGTCCAGTGTTTCCTTAACACTTTTTCAATAGATTTATATTGATCATTATATTTAGTAACAAAGGCCCACTCAAATCTCTTGTTATTTTCATTTTTCCTGTAAATAGACTGTAACAGATCTTTTCGTTGGAGATTTTTTACTTTTTCCACAGATCTGTTAATTTTGTCTATCTTATAACCACTACTCAAGAATTTGTCAGTCATTTCTTTAGCCTGAATTTGATATACACTTTCCACTGTACAATTTTGTTTCAATCTTGTAAGTTGACCAACAGGAATGGAGTTGAGCCATGACTCGTGATGGCAACTAGTACTTGAAATATAAGTGCCCGAATCTGTAGGTTTTTTATAGTTCATAGTCTGAATCTTACCTCCTTCAATATAAACCTTTATATCCAGGAAACTGATTTCTTTATCACTAATATTGAAGGTGAGGACTGTTCTTATTGTTATTATTTAAAAATGAACAAAATTCCTCTAAGCCATCCCTTAGGCCCCTTCCAAACAAAAAATATGTCGTCTATGTAGCGTGCGTAGGACACCAGGTTCGCCCCAAAGGGGTTGCCGGACCAGATGCCAAGTTCCCACAATCCCATAAAGATGTTTGCGTAACTTGGGAGATCTTTTTTAATATCTGATTGTGCCAGAAAGTGTTGTATGGCTTCTAAACCTAAAGTGTGGTCTATAGAAGTGTAGAGCGAACTCACGTCCGCGGTGACCAAAAAATAATCAGTAGCCCACGTAATGGACTTTAGTAATAATAGGAAATCTTTTGTATCTCTTAAGTGTGATCTATTAGACTATATAATTAAGACACATTACCTAAATACTTTTAATTGTGTTAGAACTACATTTCCCATGATGCATTAATTGTATGTCTGGGCAGTTGTGCATTATATATTTGTTAAAATCGCTATAAAAAGTGATAACAATTGTTAGTGATGTTAGAACATTGACATAATGTTGTTTATTTATTTCTGTTTTTTTTTTTTTGTTCTTCTACTTCCACCTGTTAACGATGAACAATTATGTAAATGACCACTTCCTGTGCATAACTGATTGGTCTGTCTCTGTATAAATATCTGGCTTCCCACACCAGCAGTATGTCTTGAAAAAGGTCCCAACGGACTGAAACGCATTGACATATTACTGAAGGTGTGAGTAACCCTGCCAGAAGGAATTTTTTTAATTTTTATTTTCTTTTTATGTTTTTTTTTTTTTACTTTTTTTGGACTGTATGTATTTTCTATGATGCCTCATGTGCACCTTTTAGTTTTTTATTGTTATTTATTACTCTTTTTTGTGGAAACTTGTTTTGGAACTTTGATTTAAATAAACCCCTTTTTTTATGGAATTTATGGGTTTATATCTTTGGAGGATTTAAAGTGTCGGGGAGAATAAAGAAACCTTTAAAGGATTATTATTTCACTACTCCACGTAAGTTGGGGTATGTACCCCCACATTTCATAAGAAAATTCCAGATGGGCATTTGAAAGAAACCGTTATATCATTATACTCATACCATACAGTGTGAGTTTTGGTACGTGACTTTTCAAAAAGTGTTTACATTGAAAGGCTGTTCATAAGGAAAGATACCTTTATATGTTTACACAACCTTTGAGAAGAAGTGAGTTGGGGTACGCCAATTCATCAAAGAAAAATTTCAACATGAAAGTTACCATTTAGGACGTTAGTCATATTTATGTATACAGATATTTCATTTGCACAGTTAAATTTGTGTAACATCATATAAAGCGCCACAGCTCTTGTGTCATATTCTGTTCTTTTGACAACGATTGTTTTTTAGAATTGTGGTGATATTCTTGTTAAGAATAAGATATTAGACTACTGGCAGCTGTTTGTTGTGCCCTTAAAATAGCATCCTCTTTCTTCTTCCAAAGATACCATATAACTTAACAATGGGAGAAAAGAAAGCACTCAAAAAAATTAAGGAAGACAAGGAGAAAGTAATCAAACCAGCCGACAAGGGTGGTGGAGTGGTGATTATGTGCAAAGAAAACTATGAGAAAGAATCAATAAATCTACTATCAGATCCTGACACCTATATAAAAATGAAGGAAAGACCCAACAAAGGATTTTCAAAAACAGCTAAAAGAACAACTAAAAGAAGGATTGGAAATGTACATATTTATCAAAGAAAGAATATGACTATGGGATGATAACCTACCCGAAAATCCCAACATGTTATCATCTCCCAAAAGTTTATAAAGATTGTGCTAATCATCCTCCAGGGAGACAGTACTTTCAGGTATTGGCTCCTTAGCAGCAAATCTCTCAAAATATGTGGACTTTTACCTACAAGATCTGGTTTCCAGACAAAAAAGCTATCTAAAATATTCCATGAATATGTTACAAATATTAGACACTATGGAATGGCAGGAGACCTTCCTACTTTCTACCAGTGACATCCAGTTCCAATACACTATAATTGACCATGTGGAAGGTTGTAAAGCATCAAGACACTACCTGTCAACACAGTCAGACTTACCCAATGAACATATACATTTTATTTTGGACATCATAGATTTTTGAGACAACTATTTTTGGAATGGTGGTGATTTCTTTCTACAAACAAATGGGGACTGCAATGGGGACATCTTTTGCCCCCAGCTATGGCAACTTGTTTGTGGTGTGGTGGGAAGATCAACATATTTGGACACATAACCCCTTCTTAGAAAAGATAATTATATATAGAAGATACATTGACGATATCTTCTTCATCTGGAACGGTACACAAAAAAAACTTGAAGAAACTTGAAGAATTCAAGAAATACATGAACGAAAATGCATACAACTTAGAATTCATGACCAACTCCAGTACCAAGAAAGTAGACTTTTTGGATTTGGAGATCTATGCTACAGAAACTACATTACAAATGAAGACACATACAAAAGCAGTAAATGGAAAGAATAGTCTAGCCACACATAGTAACCACCACCATAAATGGAACAACATTCCTGGGAGCCAATTTAGATGAATATGAAGAAACTGTACAGAACATGACTCCTACATTGAACAAAGCGAAGAATTCAAAAGAAAGTTTATGCAAAAATATATAAGGAAATAACCCTATAGGAAGAAATTGAGAAGATTCGGTTCTAGACAGGAAAGAACTGATTTATTACAAGAATAATGAAACAAAAGAAATAGACCTGACCTTCATAACACAATACAGTGGTGATCATCAAAACATTGAAAATATCTTTAAAGAAAACTGGCATATACTGATGTTGGATGAGGAAGTGAAAGAGTATTACCCACTAATCCTAAAGTTATCTACAAAAGCGCAAGAAATCTTAAACAACATCTAACAAGAAGTTTTTTACCAATTGAAGAAAAAATGTAAAGCAAAGGAATTAAAAGAGTCCACTACTGCTTAAGCTGTATAGGATGTACAAATTAGACTACACAACTGAGTTTTAATCAAGAATTCAAATCCAATAACAGCAAAAATTCCTTCTACATTAAAAAAGAAATCTCATGTAAAAAAGGAGCAAGTTACCTCTTAGAATGCCCGTGTGGCATTCAATATGTTGGTCAATCTAAGAAAAAAATTAAAACCCGGATAGCCAAACATGTCTACAGTATTAAAAGATAGCTAACAACTCACAGTGTTTCAGCACACTTTCTGACCCATCATGGCCAAAATCCAAAAGGTTTAAAATTTATGGGTATCCAAAGATTGGAAAAGAACTGGCAAGGAGAAGATGTCATAAATACATTGAAAAAACTACTTGGTATTTTAAAGTTTTTTAAAATACTGTATATTTATTACTCTTTATATGTAAATCTCCACATTAGTACTCCGTATATTTTAGATATTTTTTATCACATTTATATTTTACACCCCTATTTTTAACATTTTGAATAATTTCACACTTTTATCTTTATTTTTATTTTTTGAAAGCATAAACAACTTTTTAACAATCCAGATGGATTCAAATAAGCATGTCCTTACCAACTCTTTTAGCGCCATTTCCTGTTTTGAACTTCCTGTTTAATAAAGTTTTTGATGTATATAAACCCCATCTGGAGGGAACCAGAACATACTTGAAAAAGCACCTGTATGGGTGTGAAACACGTTGGAAGAAGCAGCGGAGATTTACACCAGCCAAATATGATCGAGCAAATAATCCCAGAGCTGCATTGCCATACCTGCCTGGCATCTGATGTCATTTCCAGGTGCTGCGGTCACGGAGAAGAACACTGTGTACCAGCCCTACCACTCTCTCCAAGGAAAACTGGACTAAAGCGGTAAATGAGGCACAGATAGCGCAGGTAGGGTTTTAACATCAGGATTGATGTGCGACAATGGGGGACTTTTCTGCCAGCCCTGATACTACCACTCCGGGTGGGATGTAATAGAGATCTGCCGGAGGTGCGGCATAAGACTGATATTATTGTTGTTTAAAGTTGCAGTCTTTTAAAAGGCAAAGCCAACCTGTCTTTGCCTTGTAAATGACTGCAACTTTTAAAAAACAATTGAGATCAGTCTGCATCCCGCACCTCCGGCAGACTCGATCTTTATTACATCCCTCCCTTCATCACCAAAGGAGTTTAAACATTGTTTGTAATAATAAAGTTTTTCAATAAAGTTTGTATATGTTATGAACAACACTTTATTTTATTTACATTTAGTGTCTGTCAACATTTACTACATATTTACTAGTAAAACGGGCTGCTTACTATCCCACAAGCGCCGGTCATTATCTTTATAAAATCAATAACATCAATGTCCAGTCTTTTCCAGTCAATTTTGACCACCTCACAACTCACAAAATTGTTTCCACCACTATTGGCAATGGTTGCACTAAGCTACAGTAGCTGGCTGACTAAGCTACGTGACAGCAGTGGCACAAACACATGGCAGTTAAACTTCAAATATGGTACTCTTGGGGCTGAAGGTATTAGTGTGCACGTTGTAAAAAAATTTGATTTTAGTGCTAAACTCAAATTTTTTACAACTATCATATGTAATAGGGTGTAAAAACATGCAAGCTAGCATGATTCTTGCATTCCTGCAACTCACAATGGGAAAACTCGCATCTAGATGTTTTCCCTTGGAAAACATACAACTCAGCCAGTGTAATAGAGTACAAGATTTTAACTTGAACAGAATGAGTTACATAAAACTCGTAAAATAATAGACCTGCTTCAGGCAAGCCAGTTTAGTCTGAGCAGGTGCAGGTTTCACAGAAGCCTTCGCAGATCCATGAGGGCTTCTTTGTGTAACAGCTATTAAGGTGCTAAAATAAATAAAATAAAATGATGTATCCCCCCCATGAAAGCACAACCATCACCGGGCTGCGTGGACCAGTCCTGGTTGTGAAAATACAGGGGGAAAAGACATAGGGGTCCCCCATATTTTCAACAAACTCATTTTTTATTTTAACATTTTTTTTTAGCTTTTATGCACAGAAACATGCATGGATCTTAATGATCTGTGCATACTTCGGTCAAATTTGCACCTTGTAATGAAAGTCGCATTACAGTTTAACTCGCATGGCAGTCAAACTTGCACACACAAACTCGCAACCTATTACATTGTGAGTTGCGGGACAAACTTGCACCATCAAAGTGTGTAAGATGGTGCTGCTTTGTTACAATAAATCTAAATGTGTACAAAAAAAATTATAAAAAATTATTCAGAGACCAAAAAAAAAAAGAGATGGTTTTGGAAGCTACAGAACACCAGTAAAGTACTGTAATATGTGCTTGCTGTCAAACACACACACATACACAGTCCATAATGAAAAGTGGTGCACAATGGAATTGTCCTTGGGCCCTAACACCCACCCTTATGTTGTATATTATAAAGGAAATGCACAATTTAACAAACCAAGCAGATCAGCGACAGGGGCTGCCACTTTTGTGGCTGAATAGCTTGGTTTCTTTGGATCACCACAAAACAAGCTACCAATGGGCTTAAGGCGGCTAACAGTTTTGTTAATCATCACTATACTGGGAAGATGTCATTATCATCCTTATCCTCCTCACCCTCATCAGTGTTGTTATTATCATCATCATCATCATCATCATCATCATCATCATCACACAATATTAGCTCATACCCACTGGAATTCATCAATACAGAAGTCTCTGCACTTGGTTGCACTTGGCGGCAAAGGTTTTCCAATTGCTCACAAGGTTCCTGGTTGTGCTAAACACTCTTTTTCAGTACAGACTGGAGGGTGGGCAGCTTTAGTACATCAAAGCTAGTTTGAAAAAGGGTCTCCAAATTTCCTTTCTTTTCCACCCAGTAATCAAAAGGACTGTGTGACATGTAAATTCATACATTGTCATTAAAATAATCCTCCACTATTCGATTGATGTTTAGTTTATCAGATTGAGTCACAGTAGAGGTGTCACTGTTAGGAATTTTACATTATTCGGCAGCAAATTTTCCCTTTCTTATTAGAGGTGATCTTTTCTTTAACATTTGAAAAATATTGTTTGAATCTCTGGTGCCCTTTCTTAAACCTTATTTCAACCAGACCACCTTTAGTAGATCTTGAAGTACTATCATGAATGCTGGCAGCATAAACAGCACTAGTACTGGGTTGCTGCTCCTGCTCTTCTAATGACAGATCCATATCGACTCACAGCGCCCCCAGCATAAGCCGGATGGCACCCTAATGATGTTATATTTTTTAACAGACAAGTTTTATTGAAATTTTTTTTAACTGTGCCTGAAAGTCCTGAACACAAAAACAATGCCTTGCAATGCCCTTATTATAAGCCGGATGGCACCCTAATAATGACATTATATTTTTAAACACAAGTTTTATTGTAATTTTTTAAACTATGCCTGAAGACTTTGAACACACAATAAACTGCCTCATAACACTCCTAGTATAAGAGTGACAACCTAATGACATTATATTTTTAACACAGAAGTTTTATTGTAATTATTTTTTACTCTGCCTGAACACACAACAAACTGCTTCAGAGCACTCCTATTATAAGCATGACAAAGTTGTTATATATTTTAACAATAAAGTTTTACTGTAAAATGTTAAACTGTTTCTGAAGGCCGTGAACATACAACAAACTGCCTCACAGTGCTACTAGTATAAGCCAGGTGGCACCCTAATAATGACATTATATATTTTAACACACAAGGTTTATATTACATTTTTTTAACAGTGCCTGAAGGCCCTGTATGTCACAACCATAGTTATTGTACCTGGCGGTTCGCAGTCTCTGCCTGTGGGGGTGTTTTGGCGCGGTCCTAATGGTGGGGGTGCTGGTGTGTGGAGGTTGGCGTGACGTGCGTATGGTTGTTCCTAGGGTAAAGGCCATCTGGCGACAGGTGAGACTGGCATCGGTGCTGCGCTGGGGACTGCTTGGCACCACCATCTTGGTTTTGGGCAAGTGACCTGAATGGGCTAATCAGGTTGGAGCTTCTGCATGTGACTCTCAGCAGCCTATTATGCACTTTCCCATGGTACTTAAGGGTGTTCTGCATGCCCTCTAGTTGCCAGTGCAACTTGTGCACAGCGCAAGCTGTGTGAGAGTTCTCTGTGCTCCTTAGCTCAGTGTGATTATTGCAGTCCCAGCAGTGTTCCGTTTCCTGCTCTGTCTCCACCTCAGGCTGTTCCCAGACACCTGCATCTACCCTGCTATACCCCATTACTCACCCCATGGTATGTGATCCCTCCAGCTCTCTGGACTCAGTGCCCACTCCAGTACTTCAGACCTCTGTTCCTCAGTCACACCTCCATTGGACTTTGTTTTCTCTGCCTGACACCTGTTTCCAGCATCATTAATTGTACTTTGTTTTACCTGCCAGTCACTTGTTATTCAGCCACACATCACTTGGACTTTTTTAGTTTCTGCCAGTTTATACATTTATCACCGTTTCATGACTCATAATATTCCTATTAAACCTGCTGCATTTCAATACTGCAAACCTGTTCCAGTTTTCTCTCCTGCATCCACCCCGGGTTCAAAAAATAATCCAAACCTGACACTGTACAGTGTACACACAACAAACTGTCTCACAGTGGTCCTAATATAACAGTGACACCCTAATGCAAGGACAGACTAGGGCTCCAGAAAAGCCCTGGCAGTCCCCATGCTGTGTTGGCTTGCAAAAGGGATGTGGCTTAGTTGCTAAAGGGGAATGGTTAAGTTTTGGGAAGGTTTGCCAGGAGTCATAGGGGACTGGCCTCACTGCATGCCCCATTTTTCAGTATCCCAGCAGAACAGAGCACCAGTAGGTGGAGCCGATCGACCACATTTTAAGACCGCACCAGCCCACCAGGCCATCAGCCCTACTGGCATTTACCAGAAGAGCCAGAGGGCCAGTCTGTCCCTGCCTTAATTACGTTATAATAATTTTTCTTTTTGATTTATAAAAAAGTGCTACAGTAGGCTTTTTTTATATTAGTCACCCACAAAAAGCTAAAAATTAGGACTGCACTATAAAATATAATATCTCATAATATTTTATAGTGCAGTCCTAATTTGTAGCTTTTTGTGGGTGACTTTATTGCGACCAGGTGGTACTGGTCTATTTGGACTAGCAGCTTGAATTGTTTTATTTACACACCTATTTTATTAGCGCAAGGAGCTAGTTGGCGTTTTTGCTCCAACTAGATTTCAGTTTTCTTTTTTTATTTTAGTACAAGGCACAGTGCTGAAGTCCACTCCTATGGTGTTTTTTTTTTGCCTCACAGTGCTTCAGCAGCACACAGTGGCCCTGATTCAGACCTGCTCGCAGGTCTGAATGGTGTTTTATTTTATTTTTTTTGAGTCCGGCCTTCTGGCTGCTCGCTAAGCTGTGGGTGACCATCGGGCTTGCAACAAGACCCTTGTGGTAGGGTCTCGTCTGCCACAAGCCCCAGTGAGCTTTCGGCTCTAATAGAGCCATAAGCTCACTACTGACATCACTCGTGATGTCAGTAAGGCCACCCACAAATGGCAGGCGTTCCTTCAACATCGACAGCTGCCCATTTGTAGCGAGCCTTGGATTGCGTATGCGCAATTCCCCAACATCGACCCGCTTGCGAGCGGGTCTGAATCAGGCCCAGTGTCTCTATCATTCCTTTTTAACACAGTGCTCCTAATATTTTTATTTTTTTAGAAAAAAGTGCCCCAGTAGGCTTTTTTTTAGCAACAAACACAGTGCTGCAGTTCACTCCCATGGCATTTTTTTGTGCCTCACAGAGTGCTGCAGCTAACCCACAGTACACAGTGCTCCTGCCTTAGCAGTGCTCCTAACAGTTTTTTTGTATAGAAAGTGCCCCTACACCCACACCCTCTCCCTCCAGTCTCCAGTGTGAAATGGTGCCTGATCGCTCGGAAGGGCTTTACTATGCAATCCAACATACCCAAGATTAGACACCAGGAAGATGACATTTTACCTCATTTTTAGATCTGAACAAGGTAGGAAGACATAAAATCCAGCTCGGTTCGACTCGTAACCCCTAAGTTTAAGTGTGTTCAGTTTCCATGGAAACCTAACCACACATCTGTAGTTAAAAGTGCACAGTTTAAATGTCAGCTGTGGAAAGCATCTATTGTGTAAAAACTTTTATTATTATTTCAATAAAACACATACTTTTGCATATGGGTAAATTACATTTTCACTTAATAAACAATAAGGGGCATATTCAATTGGGGGAACTTCACACCTCTCATGCCAAATTTTGGATTACCGCGGGTATGCATGCTTCCGTCACCCATGGTATCCAATTTAAAACAAAGTGGTCATGGGGTTTTCAGAGCAGAAAACCCCACACCACGTAAAAAAGTAAATATAATAAAATTACACTTACTTGCCCAGGGGTCTCCGGTGGTCTCTATGGCTCCTGGTGGCCTCCCCTCTATTTTCTCACTGGGGAGGGGGCTGTTGGAGGCTCCAGGGGCTGCTGGGAGGCACAAGGGCTGCTGGGAGATGTAGTTCTCCCAGCACCCATTACGGGGGTGCATACTTACACTTGGGACTTACACACAAGGGGTCACACACACTCATGCACACACACTCACTCATAAACACTCACAAATACTCACACACTTGACATAATCACCGCTGCTGCAGGAGACTGGGTCCCGACGCTGAAGGGAGAAGACAGCTCTTCAGAAGGTTAGTATTACTGACTAATTAAGCTAATTGGAAACTTTCAATTGCTTAATTAGTCATTAGGAGGGGTGCCACCGGGGTCCCAGAGCATTTCCCAACCATTTTTCCTAAAATAATGGCTTTTAGGAAGAATTGGTCGTGCTCTGGAGGTGCACAAAAAAAACCTCCAAGCACTCAAAAAATCTAAAACCCTGCACCTAATTGAATAGCAAAAATCACGCACCAGCAGGCAAAACCCTGTGGGTGTAGGATTTTTGCTATTCTGCTATGTACTTCATATAAAATAATAATACATAAAATATTTCATTCACTGAACAAATAGAAAAAAGTATTTATTTTGGTCAAATATTCCAAAAATGACTGTAACATAGATGTAGGGTTTAACACTTTTGTGTTTCTAAATATATGGTAGTCCTATATGAAGAGTGCCGCAGAGAATTTGACCCAAAGTGTGATCCATTTGGCCAGGTGCCACCATCTTGGCAGAGGCAGACATATCCAACCCCCCAGTGATGGCCACGACAACCAACTGCGGTACATGAGTACTGTGGACAGGTTGCTCTGGGACTCCATGCCAAGCCCTGGACCTCGAAATCGAGGTCAGATGACATGCCCCTCAACTACTAGCATCCTCAGCCTGTGAAGATGGGGAGACGTCCCAAAAGTGGGCTCACTGTCTGGTTGCACACTTGGGGGACATAGCTATTTCACAGAAGGTAACAGTAATCAATAAAAAGGGAGAAAAACAATAAAAACATTAATTGATATATAAAATCACAAGCATGGGAAACAATTCATTTTACACTCAACTGTCCTTCAAGAGGTTTAAAAAAAATACTAAAACTGGGGACACACTGAAACGATGTTGGGCCAATATATGCCATTTCATAATGACATATCACCTACATTGATCAGTGTGTGTGCATTTTTGCATTCACCCATGGTCGTTAGCTATGGGCACCAGGTTTGATGTTCTGCGCATCAAACCTACTGATATCGCTAGAGGCCAGTGCATTGTTAATGAGTGATGTAACGGTGATTGTTACATCGTTCATTAAAGTCATCCATTATGGACGCACAATCACTGCTGACAGGCATTTGTTTAGATGTCGAATGCCCTTCGCTCCAGTGTGTACCTAGTATAAAAATTACATTATTTTTAACCACACTAGAAACCTAGTTTACATACTTGTTGCCCAGCCTTAAATGATTTAAGAAATTGTAATTTAATTTTACCAACCATTCTCTACAGAATAGTACTGTAGTATTACTATAGAGTGTATATTGGAGACTATAATTTACGACATTGCCCAACAATGTGTTTTTTTCTGTACAACTTCATCTAAAAAGTACCAAGCAGGATTTTAGCGTCTAAAGATGTAAAAGTGGGCGTACCTGTCTTTGCACTTTCAATTGCACACTTCTACACCAAAGAAAATGCTGATACTAGCATTAGCATAAAGTTGTAGATACAACTATGGCAAAATACGCTAGAGCAGTGTGGAACTCAACAGTAGCCTCATGGTGTCAGAGCAGAGCCAGTGCAAGGTTTCCAGGTACCCTAGGCAAAACTTCAGGTCATAAGACTGTGCAATTCCATGTGTCTGTACAGCCCCCTCCCAGTCACAGCCCAGGAACCTCAATACATTTCATGCCCCATGTATCTCAATCACAACTGCATACACTCTGTGCGGTTGCCGGACTATAGATAGACAGTAAAAAGGTTGACAATGACACCAGATGTTAGACAGTCAATAGGTCGACTGGGACAAAAGGTCGACACTAAAGGTCGTCATGTAAGAAGATCGGCATGTACAAATGGTCGACATAGTCAAAAGGTTGACATGAATATGGTCTACACAAAAATGGTTGACACATGATTTTTTTGTTTGTTAGGGTTAGGTTTAGGGTTAAGGTTAGACACTTACCAAAGGGTTAGGGTTAGGCACTTACCCCAATGATTAGGGTTAGGCATTTACCCTGATGGTTAGGGTTAGGCTCAAGGAGGGAGGGTTAGGGTTAGGCACTTACCGGAGGGTTAGGGTTAGGCACTAGAGGGGACGTTTAGGGAGAGGCACCTACCTTAATGGATAGGGTTAGGCACCAGGAGGGAGGATTATGATTAGGCACCAAAGGGAGGGTTAGGGTGCAGATTAGGGCAAAAACAAACAAACACATGTGTCGACTATTTTTGTGTCATCCACTTTCATGTCGACCTTTTGATCCTGTTTCAGACCTACTCGCTAAGCCGCAATCGCTTGCTGTCAAAAGGGGCTGTGTATGCAGATTCTGCGATTGCACTGTGTGGGGTAAGGACGCCCTCTATGTCTTAGAGAGCGGTGGCAGTAAGCGCACACTGGTGTATAAAGACGTCCACTTTTCTTTCTTAATACACGTCATCTCCCAGAAGTGTATGAATAATCGGTGACATCGAGAACCATCGGAGCTGCTCGCAGCTCTTGAAGTAGACCCTACCCCACTGCAAGCACTGCGATCAGTTCTGGCAAAAATACAACCAAGTGATGTGTTCAATGACACTTTTTTACTAATTATGCACACCCATTAAACTCAGTTTTGACGCTCAGACACGCCTGTGTTTGCACATCCACTCCCCGTTCACAAGCACCTTCCCCTGTCACCACCCACAAAGGTTGCTGTCACTCAAAGTAGCATCCAGTCTGTGTGCTACGAGCACACGATTCCCGGCCACAGTGATTGGTTCATGCATGCGTACTTTGACGCATACGCATGCGCAGATGTGCCATAATCGCCCCTAGCGACACATGTACCATACAAGTTTTCAGGGATGTTTATGAAGGCACAATAGCAAAACAAGGCTCAAAACTGTGAACATCTACATTGCGTGTGAAGTATTGGCAGAGGGAGAATACTTTGACAAACTGCGGTGAACTCATATTTAATTCATTCACTTATTGTTATTCATCATCTCTATGGGAAATAAAACCATCCTGGGAAATTGATCACATGCATTGAGTAGTCTAATACACAGAAAATTCTCCATTATGTTGTGATAGCTATGGAACCTACAGTAATAGTATATGTCAAATATCATGACCTATACATCTTTTAAAAAAACTCTTTTATTGAATAGATTCTCTTTATGTGGTTTCTTGCTATGGGTGGATTAGCAGGTGCAGCAGCTAATATAAGTATGACTCAAGGAAGTAAACTAAATTATTAGAATAGAAATGAACATGAAGTATCACAGTATAGCCCTGCTGCTGGTTTTCTGTGAGTGTGCTTCAGCATGGACCTTAACAACATCTTCCCCGCCTACAGGTTCCAGTGGTATGTATTTTTTTATATATAAATAGTTAATAATTTGAAAGCTCTTTAACTATTAGCATTAAATACTGATTTGGAATGTCTATTATACAGCACTGTAGCAGAGCCTTATTGCAGTCCTTAATGGGGATATACTATAATAAGCCCATCATGTTAGACTTTGGTACACCATCATCACCAATATACATGCACACTTCTATGGGTGGCAAAGAAAAATTTGTGATGTTAGTGAATGTAAAGTGCTGAGAAACTTTTTGATATCATCAACAATTGAATACCAGCGAATTAGGATAGAAGGTGACTTATTATAAGAACTTTAAGCCAACCAGCATATAGTTGTATGATTGTTTGAAAAAGAACCAGTGCACCAATTAAGTAACAGTATTATTATTATTATTATTATTATTATTATTATTATTATTATTATTAATTAGTTAGATTGATTCAAGTCCTCTCAAACACTATACAATTGTGACTGTATATTTTATTATGTAATATCAGATTTAATAATACAATTAAATTATGTTTTAATTTATCTAAATTAAACTAATTGTTTTTTTTTAAATATTTGTTTAACAGATAATCTTTGCTAATGCTTATTTATTCTCCATTATTAATGTAAACATTGTTTTAGATTAGTTCAGATTGGAACCATGCACTTTTGGGGTTTATACATATTTATATATATTTCAAGATTTCTTATTGGTGTAAGTTTACAATGGATATCGTCACCTAGTTTATGAAAGGCTCCAAAATATAGTAATTAATGCAGATTTTTTTTTTTATCATTGATTAAATAGTTCTTGTTGCTCACGATGTTAAAGAGCTCTACATGATGAACAAGGTGATCAGAACAAATTACACTTTACCTTGCTGATTTCAGTGATTTCACTTATACCTCTTTTCCACCAAAAACCCAAGTCCAACCTGGGTTTTCAGACATGGTTCCAACCTAGGTCAGACCCAGGTCAGACACTATTTACACAGCACCAACGATCTGGGTTATTCTCAGGTCAGCCCAATTCACACTGAACCCTGGTCTGCCCTGTTAAACTTGTGAGGCCATAAAAAGTGACTGCTCCACAACCACCAATCAGCTAATTTTAGGCATGACCCAGGACGTATAACCCTGGGTTTGACCCTGGTAGCTACCTGGGTTGGATTGCCGGGTCACTTGACCCGGGTTATTTTTCAGGGGCCCTTTTACACTGAGCTCGTAGACCCAGCAATAACCTGTGTTTTAGCTCTGGTGTAAAAGGGGCGAAACACAAAATAAATCAATTTGTCCTCTAATACAATGTAAACTGAATAGACCCCAAATTATCTCTTTAACAATGGTTGCTGCTCCTAACAGAATAATTCTGAACTATTCCCATTCATAAGCAAAATATAACAAGTCTCCTTAAGAGTGCAAGAATTGTCAAATGAGGGTAAATACTGTACATTATATTTATTAATAAAAAATAAGCATGCAATATATGATAACAATTTTTAATTCCTTATAGATATATGTAAAATATAAAATCTGGCTCCAAAGTGTACAGATGAGACCTCACACATACATGTACAGTATATATCAGATGATAACATTCCAAATGGAAATAAGAATGTTAGCGCTGTATGCCTTAAAGGTAACTCTTAATCCTGGAGGAATCCTGGTAATAGAGGTTTAAGGCTGATTTGATTCATCATATTGATCCTGTGTGTAGAATAGTGTTGTTTTGCCTTATTAGCTTAAAAACTCACATGTGATCCACGGCCAGTCAGTTAATTAGTAATGGTGTGTTAATAAACACAATAAGCTTTTGCTTGTAATGTGCCAAATGCCACTTCAAAAAATCCAGAGTATGAAGTTAGTAACACTGTCAAATATGTATGTGTGGCTGAGCCTACTTTATTAAAGTCTGTATCCCACAAGCTAGTGAGCTGCTTTATCTTCTTATCGCAACTAAGCTTTACAGCTTGTAGTGGGAATGCTGTCATACTGTAGATTGAGTGCGCTGTCATTGATGAATTGAAGGATCTCCTTTCACACACTGATGCTAAGAGGAAATGGGACTGTGGCCCTCAGAGCTATTTGCAATAAATATCTGTGATAAAGTATATCCTGCATAAAGCTATTGTTACATACTGCAGCCCAATACTTAAACTCATTTAGAAATTGCAATTTCCACATGATGTATGTAAAAAAGGGGCTTGAGACATATGTCCATAAATGACAGTAAATGACAAGTGTATAGTATGCACTATAAAATACCTTTTAAATGGAAAAATGACATTTTTCCTGATTCAGCACGGATCGCTATTGCGATTGTGCCTGCGTAATCTCACGTAATGCTGCTGCAAAAATATGCTACTGTCTGCAACTGTTCAGCAGCATAGAGAGGCCTACTGCTGCCTTCTCACATCTGTAATACCACGCAGTCCTGCGTATACATCGGTACCATAGAGGAACAATGGGCCATCACACACAGTTACAGCAGCCCTGACCTGCCGCAGAAATTGCAAGTCTCATTGTGCGCAGTGAGTACTCATGCTGCGTATGCAATCGCAGTGGCTAATTTATGCACGCCCATGCAATGGCATTCAAATGGACAGGCACGCCTGAGTTTCTCCGACCACTCTCCTGTCACCTCCCCAAATGCTCACGGCCTGTCACTCACTCTGCGATGGTTTCCTTTGTGCGTCCGTAATTACACTGCAATCATGGTACTCGCATAATGTGGTACATTTGCATGTGCAGTACTCAACCATCGGCCAATCTGCATAAGCAGTTGCAATTGAGATCAGTGCTGAATCAGGCCCATTGTCTGTTGTCTTCTTCTAATATTAATCCAGGTCACAATGAGTTCCCAGTGAGATTTCTCTTAATTGAGTAAATCGACTGACA
Organism: Taudactylus pleione; assembly: GCA_031769625.1. Classification (NCBI taxonomy): domain Eukaryota; kingdom Metazoa; phylum Chordata; class Amphibia; order Anura; family Myobatrachidae; genus Taudactylus; species Taudactylus pleione. The sequence goes on from JAUIMM010000031.1 coordinate 5,091,599, forward strand.
GTGATAGAGAAACATGTACAAGATATCTGTTTATATCAGTATGTAACTGAACAAGGTGCAATAAATGATTACTAGTGAACATACAATATTGCTAATCATTCCTTTAAAATGTAGTTGTTACATTCACACAATGAAAATCATTTACAAAGCAAAAAATGCCCTCGGGACAATTCCCTTTCAATGTTTTGTGAACAAACTGATGAGATGAGTTGGGCAGAGTGACTGCATTCTTTGCTAAGTGAAGAGTACAGTATGGCCCTCATTCAGAGCCGTACGCTCTGAGCAGAGCGCACGCTCTGAATGAGGGCCGGGCTCCATTTTCATGGAGCGTCCTCCTGGACGCTCGTATAGCTGTGGGTCACCACCCACAGGCTATACGAGCGTGCATTTTGATGGCCGCGATGGTTGTGACCATCGCGACCATCGAAATTGCGAGCCGGAGCCTGCGGTTGAGGTTTTCAATCGCAAGCTCCGGAGTGATTTTGGCTCTATCAGAGCCAAAATCACTCCCATTGACATCACTAGTGATGTCAGTGGGCCGGCTTCTGACGGGAGGCGTTCCCGTGGGAACGCCCCCATCAGGGAGGCACGCCCCCGGCACGCCCACCAAAGGGGGCGTGCTGTCAATCAACATTGACAGCACGCCCCCTTTGATCGGACACAACGAGCGAAGGAAAGTCCTTCGCTCGTCGTGTCTGGCGCATGCGCACGACGGAGCTCCCTCCGTCGTGCACATGCTCAGTGCAGACCATCGACCCACTTGCGAGCGGACAGCCGCTCGCGAGTGGGTCTGAATCAGGCCCTATGTTCACTATTGTGATCAGTGTGGTACCCTGCTTACGGTGAATATATGGAGTGCATAAAGTGGTTGCAAGTTGGAGTTACATCTCTGATAGATCAATCTTCTGGATTCTTTGTTTGAAGGCACCTACTTATACCATGCCCCAGAAGAAAGGCAAGAGTTCTTCCACCGGACAAAGTAAATGCAAAAACAGGCTTGCGTGCACAAGAATGGACTATTTAATTTAACCGTCCCCAGCAGAGAACTGGGCAGCAGTATTACTATAAAACTACAGAATGTTTCTTGAAATTGTTTAAACCTACATCAAAACTGGATATTCACATAAACCTAACATAATATGCATTCTGCAAGCACTCCACAAATGTCATGTTAAGGAATGGAGGTTCATTTAAACCAATTACAAATGTATAGAGTGATATGAATTCTAATGAAAACTTTCTAAATTACCTGAACAGCAGTAATTCAGGTCACATCTTAGCCTTCATATGCACCTTGAAGTGTATATACAACTAGGAATAAGATAGCAATATTGCAGCGCTGATATGTATATAAAGGTCATAAGAAACAGGAGAGGGGAAGGTGGGAACTGAGATTCTGCACAGAGAAACAAAAAGTAAGTATTATAAATATGATTATGAAAATAAATAGATAGATAAACCAACCATATTGATATGTGCTTTGGAAGAAATACTTTGCAGTGATAATGGTGTTGATGGTGCACCCAATAGTCAGAAACAACAAATTGAAAAAAATTCCTACACAGGCAGGCCAAAGAGACTATTGTGTGTGGCACTCTTAGTTAATGAATTATAATAGTAGAGAAATTTAATAGTTTGTTCATTTAAAACATAAACTTTTAATAATACTTGTTAAAATAATAGTGTGCCAGACACCCAGAAAAATATGGTAAGGTGTCCACTATAAATATATAAAAAATATATTTTTTTGGATTGAAAAATCACTAGTTTTAATAGCAAAGCCCTGCTTTACAGAGAAAAACTTGATTTATAGCAGGAAAGATTAGGCGAAAGTAATATGAGCTATCTCTCTATCCCATATATGGAGAAAGAAAAGAGACTCACATATAGATATTTTGTCGTATAGATATATATATGTATAATAACAGCTACAAAATAACACTGGTAATATATAGTATCTTTTTTATGCATGGGATTACGATGAATAATCTAAATAATTACTATAAGACACCAAAGATTGTAAATCAGCTCAAAATATTGTAAAATAATGCGATTAATTTTTTCTAGTCAGAATTTGCAAGAAAATTGTATCAGGTCTATTATTTGTATCAACTCAGAATACTCTGCGAATAGTCTGAATCAAAATTATATTCAAGTGTCACACAATAAAAATGTGTACATATAAAAATTGATGAGAAATTGATATCATACAATTAAATTGTGTACATATAAAAATGAGAAGTTGGTACATAAATCACTTGCATATGTGGCACAAAAATAGACTTATGAGTGAAAAAATGTAAATAAATAAGAAAAGTCAAAACACTGCTAAGTGTCACCCCCACTTCTGCTTTTACATGGAAATAGTGCAAGCCGTGCAATGAGAGAGTGAGGAGACTGGTGTCTATAGAAGCAACAGCAATGGTAAGGTCTGTTAGGGCTCTGCCAGGTGTTAGATAGACCTTGTTACCATAAAGGCATTGCAGGGTTAAATGCGCCCAGGAGCAATCAGACCACTACCAGGAGAGATAGAGAAATATCTATTAGACCATGCACATAGTGTTTAAATACAAATAATTAGTCCAATACTATGCTGCTGTGTTCTCTTCCTGTCAGCAATGCACAAATCTATTAATCAAAAGCACAGTAGCGTCTACTTAGAATCGCACAGCGGCGATCACATGTCTCTATGCAGTACACCCAGCGGTTAAATGCACATCTCCCAAGTCAGATATAGAGGAATGCCCATAGTGAATCGCACAATAGTAATCATACATTGATACTCAGCTGACAAGCGCTGTAGTCAGGGCTGTAAGTCTCCAGCTCTCAGATAAGGCTTCCAGTCCGACTTAGGGAAAACCGACTCTGCAGACAAACATGCAGTTGCTGTCATGTGACCGTAATCAGCTGACAGGTACTCAGGTGGTAGGTGATTCAATAGCAAAGCCTAATTATTAAGATTATTCATCGTAACCCCATGCATAAAAAAGATACTATATATATTACCAGTGTTAACTTTGTAGCTGCTATTATACATATATATATATATATATATATATATATATATATATATATATCTATACGATAAAATATCTATATGTGAGTCTCTTTTCTTTTCTTTCTCCATATATGGGATGAGAGATAGCTCATATTACTTTCGCGTAATCTTTCCTGCTATTAATCAAGTTTTTCTCTGTAAAGCAGGGCTTTGCTATTAAAACTAGTGATTTTTCAATCCAAAAAAATATATTTTTTATATATTTATAGTGGACACCTTACCATATTTTTCAGGGTGTCTGGCACACTATTATTTTAACAAGTATTATTAAAAGTTTATGTTTTAAATGAACAAACTATTCAATTTCTCTACTATTATAATTCATTAACTAAGAGTGCCCCACACAATAGTCTCTTTGGCCTGCCTGTGCAGGAATTTTTTTCAATATGTATATAAAGGTATCACGGACTATGGGGTAAGTTTACTAAGATGGGAGTTCTATTAAGAAGTGATGTTGCCCATAGCAACTAATCAGATACCAGGTATTATCTTCTAGAAGGTGCTAGATAAATGAGAAGTAGAATCTAAATTGTTTGCTATGGGCAACATCATTCCTTAAATAGAACTCCCATCTTAGTAAATTTACCCCTATGTCTCTACAACAATGGACTTACCAATGGTTTTATTTCACAAATATACTATACTTAGTCAGGATGCTACTTCCCTTCCAATAGCTAAGTACAGACCTCACTCCAATGGGGCTCTCTGCATGAAACCATAAGTCTCAGCAAGTCTTCTTGTTTCAATCTCTCTCTGCTGCTTAGTGCTTTGTGTGCCTCACACTGCTCAATGGCATCCTCCAGCTCTCCTCTCTCCACAGCTCCATCTGTCATCCCTCCAATTTTTTTTTAATCATCTTTTTTTTAAATGTCTCTGGCGCTATGCAGTGTATTATCTGTGAGTGGAATAGGTCTTTACATAATACATTTAAGGTATTTAAATGATACCTTGCAACTGCAGGGTATCACATTAGTTTTACAGATCAGTGTAAAAATAAAATCTGATAATAAAAATAAATGGGGTGGAAGATTATAGAGATATTTCCAGTTTTTAAAAGGTCTTAACCTTTGCACTAGTTCAGAGTTCATGGCGATCAGGTTTTGTCTTATTCATTGATTGTAACACATTTTGCATTTTCATAGACTTAAGATGAAAATGCGTTTCAGGTCGAGTTATTATGTCTAATGTAAATAAAATATCTTTAAATACCCACAAGTGCTATATTTAATAATGACAGTATTAATGTCCCAACACTGTTTTGATTAGCTCAAATAATAAGGGAGTCTAAACTAAAGATGTGTGCAGACCCATGGCCCTCATTCAGACCCACTCGCAAGCGCCTATGCACTCGCAAGCAGGTTGATGGTGAGGGCCTGTACACAAACATAATGGCACTACAGTGGCAGACAGGAAGGCAGTTTAATAAACATTTTGACCCTATAGAATGTTTTCATTAATCAAGAACTAATAGCCTAAAAGTAAAAGCCTTATAGAAAATATAATATATTGGCAACACACTTCTCTAAAGCCGCTAATTTGTATGCTGCTAGTATTGTAGCAGCAAATAGTTACACTTTAAAAATATGAGTGGGGTCCTCCCCAAAACTAAATACCATTGCTGGACCTCTGAGCATGGTCTGGTATTTGTAAATCAGGGGAATAATGGTGCGAAGTTCCCCCTATTTTCCAATGACAAGCCCTGGGCTGAACTAGCCAGGGGCTAATGCTATAGCAAGGACACACAGCATGGGGTCCCCTGCCATTATGTTATTGAGCCCCAATCTGGTCAGCTCAGGGCCAGAATCCCTCAAAATGTTGGAACCATCCAAAAATGGAGTCCCTACCTCTGCATCTTTTTGGTGGTATTTGCAGGGGTAATGATAAATAAAGAGTTAATATTTTTTTACAGGCAGCCTACAAGTCCTAGCAAGCTTGATCTGGCATAATGGTACTTGTAAAAACAACAAGTGCCAACATGCCCGACATTAAGGGCCTGGTGGTGCTTGTAGTCCACCTGTCAACAAAATATTAAAATAAACACAAAGCACACACTTCCCCATTCATTTCTATGGAATGGGGAGTGCCCCCCAGTGGTAAAAATAACACATACAATTGTCCCCACACAGAGCCCATTCATGTTATGCCACACAGAGCCCATTTAGATTATGACACTCAGTAGTACCATTTATACACATTATGCCATGCAGTATAAGAGCCACTTATACATTATGCCACACAGTCATGCCCTTTACACTATACTGTAGTGCCCCTTACACATTATACCACACAGTAATGCCCTTTACAGATATGCCACATTGTAGTAGTACCCCAAATAACACATTATTCCACATAATAGTAGTGCCCCTTACACATTATGCCCCCCAGCAACTCACCTCCCCATGTCCCTAGAGCAGCCTCTCACCTCTCTCTGTGTGTCATCAGCAGCCAGCAGGTGTGGATATGGGGCCGGACCACCAGCTTAGTACAGCTGGCACACTGGCAGGCAGCGACAGACATGGACAGACAGCGATGGTGCTATTTGAATCTTGCGCCGGTTGATAGCCAATCAGAGATTGCAGACTGGCAGCCAATCAGGACCCTCCACTGCTGATTGACTGCCAGCCCATTAGCTCTGACTACCTCGTGACCTGTGGCACTGTCACTCCATGACTGCCTGCCAGTGTGCCAGCTGTAATCAGCTGGCAGGCCTGCACCAAATCAACATTGCTGACATCTGGGCCCCCCTCAACGGCCCTGACTGGACCAACCCACCTTGTGTGCGTGACTGTGTGCAGGGGGGGTGGCGAGCTACAGAGGCACCATAGCAGCCGCACCCCTTACACCCACGGTAGTTACACTACTGTTTGCAAGCATGTTAGAAAACAGTGGGGTTATTTTCAGGATCAATGGATTGGGGTTGTAATGGTTGTGCCTGTACATAGAATATTTTTTTTGGAGAAATGTACTCCTTGGGACTATGTAAGAACTATGGAGATGAAAAATGTTTTTCTGAATTTTTGTTTGTCTCTCTGTCTGTTTATTCCGACATCACACAAAAACTACGGGATGAATTTGGATTGCATTTTCAATATTGTATAGCTTAGTCACATAGAAAGAAACTGAGGTATGTATTATCGCAATGTGACATTAGGTAGAGGAGCAATAAAGGAAAAACCAGATGTTTGACACTCAGCACTGGCAGTGTGCAGGCTCTTCAAGCCAAAGATGACTACTGTAGATTTATAAAAATATATTTTTTGGGACACATATACTTTTAGGGACTGTTTATGAACTATAGAGATTAAAACAATGTTTTATTAGAATTTCCACTGGCTTCTCAAGTCCAAAATGACTATATATATATATATATATATATATATATATATTTTGCACACCGCTAACACAAACAGTTTTATATGTATGCTTATAGAAATACACACATATATATATATATATATATATATATATATATATATATTCAAGATCTCTTTTGTAGGAAAATCCAACTATATGTGAATCCAGTAGATGGCACACCAGGCCAAATACTACATCTCATAGAGTAACTGCTCATGGTGTTACTGTCTTTGATAAATTAGTCTGACTGAGCAATAACAGACATTCACGTGAGCGAAGCTGTGGGCAAAGTCTAGTTTTAAATATAATCTATACCATGTATAAAGTCCTCCTTTATTTAATATTTGATAAGGTATTGGATCTCCTTTTTATACATATTGGTTAATGAATTCTCAAGACACAAATTTATTATACTATTGAAGGTTTACTATAATATATATAATAAAAAAACAACGGAAACACACAGAATGATAATTGTTTTTATTACACATTTTTAGAGTTATGACATTCTATCTTTACCTATATATCTTTGTTTCAAACATATTTTGCTGACATTTGTCAACTATTGGACATCTTTTTAGTGTATGCAATGAAAACCACTTATATGTGTGCACCATTCTGAAACAACACTTTTCTTCTTCTTTTTCATGATTATTGATTATCTAGTATCTGATATCCATAATACAGGGTCCAAAAGACTAAGATAACTTATAATGAATACATGAAATTTAATAATGTGTGCAGATGATTGTACTTCTACATTGCTAGGGATAGGAAGTAGAAGTAATATGACAGGAAGTAACATATATGTAATACAAAACACATGAGATCCGACATTTCCGGGATTATGATGTTTTGCCTCACTTTGAGATCCAAATTTGCTGTGAGGAACTGAGCCAAACAATACCTCGGTTTCATTTGGAACCCCCAAATATGGGTGTTTTAAGAATTCACAGAATTTGTACCATTTATCTCTAGTTTGTGGAGGTGCTTCATTGAAGTGGACAAGCATCTTAAATTGCATCGGGAGAACAGAAGACCAAAGTGATGCACCACTGTAAAACCACAGTGTTTTGTGGTGAGCATCCAGTAAGCTTTATAAATGTGGTCCAGTGATGGCTGACCTGAGATTTCTGAGATTGTATGAATTCACTATAGGTACTTACCAATATTAGAAATAACTAAATACTTAATTATTTCTCAAATATCATCCTTCATAATTGTGCAACATTTAGACAATAGAAGATTGCTGATTATCACAATTATACATTAAATTTCTGCATATAATTCTAAGAATTTATTTCTGCTCAGAAGAGGGAATGAGGGTAAATAGCATTTATATCATTGTTATTTATTTTATCAGCTAAATTAAGATTTAAAAAATTGCAATTAAAAATGTAATCATATAAAAGTCCTTTTTTGGTAAATTAGGATTTGCTTCCATCATTATATTTTTCTGTTTCATTTTTATATAATTTGCATTGTTTAAAAATCTTACAGTATTGAGTATGTTCCAGAAATAAAATTCATTTAACTCATATATTTTTATATGTATCCTTTTCCCCTAGAATTCCCATCATTGACCTATGTTGTGGACACAAGCGGCTCAACTACTCTGTCTTTGCTACAAGAAGCCACCAGGATTCTTACTAACAGTCTTTTGGCATCATCTGACAATGTAACACGACAGTATACCTTGGTGGAATTCAATGATCCAAGTATGGAATTTTTACACAGTGAATAAATTACCATACACACACACAGGATACACATATATGGTTTGCAAAGGAAACATGATCAACTTTTACAGTTGAATGAAGATGACACAATGGCAGGACCGGACTGCCCATCTGGCATTTCTGGCAAATGTCAGAAGGGCTGATGGGCCAGTCTGGCTGCAAACCCCGGCCAAGCAGCTCCGCCTCCTAACACTCTGCTCAGCTGGGGATACTGAAAGACTGGCCATGAGGCATTGTCACGCCCCTTTTCAGTGAGACCACGACCCTTTTGTGGTACTGTTCTGCAGAAAACAGAAGAAATAAAATTAAGGTGCACACTTTAAGCACTAGAATACTGATAATCAAAACAGTTATAATATGGAATTTAAATAGGTTCTTAGTACATTTTTGGCCAAAAATGTATGTCTAATATCCCTAATACTGACACATTATATAAATTTATCCAGGACTTACCTATAATAGTGCCCATTACAATGTGTAGACTGCAATGCAAGTACCTATACAAACTTAAATCACTTAGGGACAGGAAGTAGGGGTGTTAGTCCAGGTAGAAGGAGTCTTGGCCTCCAGTTTACATTATGCACACATACAGAGGAAAAGGAGTATTAGATCACTAAACTCCTAGATGGGTGTGGCTGAACCAGATACAACTACACAAGGACAAATAGGGACTGCCTGATGGCACGGCATGTTTCTATGTACTTTTATTATGCTACAAGATCAGCTAAACATCACAAAACCAAACACAACAATACACAACACAGTGTGAGCAGTGTACTAGTGTGGCACATGTAGTCTGCAATTTTGCTTTGTAGTGTTACACACTGCAGACTTGCTCATTACAAGGAGTCTGTCAAACAATAATTAATGACAGAGACATAGTGGTGAGGGATAGAAGCACATCACTAAACCTGTTGTAGGTGTATCTTTTAATGTCTCTAGTGGCAAAGGCACTGGTATTCCTGGGCCATGAGGTATAAGGTGGATCACAGATGGGAGGTTTGTGTAGAAAATGATTTACTATTCTTTACATTGTAACCTTTTACATTGCAATAGCAAAAGTAATAGTCATCACTATAATTTCTGGGTTCCCTCCTAATCATAGAGACCCCAATATGGAAACTCTTTACATAGCTTTGACTACACAAATAGAACATACCTTATGTGGACTTATCCTGATCACCATGTTTCAACTTTTTCACATAGTTAGTAATGTTCCTCTGATGCTTTTTGATTGCAATTTCCCCACATATGTACTATAACAAAAGAAGGAAAGAAAAAGGATGCAACTGGGCAGGAAACACAGAAAGGGGCAGTAATACATTTGATAGATCATCACTGACAAACTGGATAAAAATTATATTTCTGATAGATTCTCTCCATGATGACTCATGGCTTAGTCACCGCACTGTCACTTACCCATCCACAAGTCTTTTTTATTAAAAAAAAAAATTATAGTAGATTTATCAAATTACTGTATATTAAATACTGTAAATACTGTAAACAAAGTGTAAAAAATAAAATATTAGGATACTACGCAATAATTTTAAAATTTTTGTATTTTTTAAATGAAATGTGTTACATTTATCCCAAGTTTGTGTAGGCATCATTTTACAATATCAGCACAAAAAATGATTATACCAATAAACCTCCCAGTGTCCCTTGCTCTGTACATTAATGGCACCCCGTAGCATAACAGAGTAGACTAACAGCATGGTGTGTAGCAGAATGATGCTGGGTGTAAATTTTGTCCAGTCAATTTACCAACCAGGAGAGAATACTCTCGGCCAGAGTGTATGTGATGCTAAGTGTGCTGCACAGTTGTGTGGTGTTGGTGGCAGCAAGTCCACACGTGGTAAAGCTTAATCAGTTCTTAGAAACCAGGTAGAAACAACAAGCAGACTAAAGACACAGATAACACAGGTGTAAAAGTAGTAATGATGCAGCCTGGAGCTTAAGGGTACTGCTGGACATTGAAGTGCACTGGTATTCTGAGTGGTAAATGCAACATCTGATCATAGTACTACAGTATGCCCCTTAACTATAGCAATGGAGATATAGTGTACTTGTGGTGAGCTAGTTGCATGGCTATTAGTTTGGGAGAATCTCAGAGTTGCGTCCATTTGGCAAGAACATTGAGAAAGACACGCCAACAGGGTCATACCTCCTGCTGAGCTATGACATATCCTAGAGAGTGCCAGCTCAGTTTCCTTGTATGCAGTGTGGATAGAGGCAGCGCAGGAGCCCTCCTCATCCAACATTTTAGTTTAATTTTGTAGAAAGATGGCTAATAACTGCAACAGCATGTACTCAACTGGACAGCATAATAGAAATACAGTTCATGTTCTGCCAAGGTTTGGGAACTTTTGCACATACACTGTATTTGAGAAAGTTCTAAAGATGGAGTTTCAATTTAATAAAGAAACATATCATAAAAGTGATGTGTTTTATATAGTGATTGTAATTATACAGTAACTGATTACAACTATTATGACTTCTATTTTCTTCAGGTGTCGGACCCCTCCGTGCCACCTGCTCCACCACAGACTTTGTCAATTACGTAAATTCGCTTTATGCCAGTGACGGTGGTGACTGTCCTGAATATGCAATGGCTGGACTGCTGCAAGCATTGGAAAATATTCCATCTGGTTCAGTGGTTGCATTAATCACAGATGCCTCAGCAAAGGATAGCAATGACAGTTACACAGTAAATCGCATATTTTCTCTTCTAGATTCTAAACAAGCAAAGGTAAGATAATTACACATTGACAAACTGGGACTTATGTAATAGGGTGCGATCTGGTGCCGCTGTGGGAACTCCTGTGGATCTTCCCATATTTTTAAAGTTGAAGACAGGCAGGCATTCCTGCAGCGGCACCACATCACACCCTACAAGAAGAAACATTATCTGTGAATAAAATGTGAAAAAGTGGGGGAATAATATCTAGAATGTTGATATTAACAATAACATACAAAATGATCATTCTTAAGTAAAAATCTGAATTTCAATCTTACAAATATTTTTTTATTTTTGTTATGAAGCTAGCAAAAGAGATCCAGTCGATTTCTGGTGTATGAATGAACTGTGCATGTACTGTAGCAGTGTGCAGGGCCGTAACAAGGGGTGTGCAACTGGTGGCACCACACATTGCGCAAGGCTCTGTAGGCTGCACAATCGCCAGTCCACAATCCTTGCTGTGCAGTGACACTACTGCAGTGAAGCTGTAGCAACTTTTAGATACTCCAGATGGGCACCCTGCAGTTTTTGCAGTAATCAAAGAGTCATTAGGAAGCTCTATTCACCACGGAAATTCCCCAATGCTGTCGGCCCCTCCCTCTCTGTGTGATGTAAAGAAATCATGCACGTGACATCATGACAACGGACACAGAGGGGGCTTTCCAGCACAAGGCAAATCTTAGCCCTGTTACAGTGCTGGCAGTGTGTTATGTGCAAGACTTTATTTCATATATTTCTATGTGTACATGCAAGTCATTTGTTTTTAGTGTCCTTAGTGTTTCTGTTTCTTTGTATGTGAATATTATTGTATGTATACATGTTAGATAAAAAGTAGCAAGAAAGTATGTGAGTCCTTTGGAATTACCTGGATTTCTGCATAAGTTGTTCAAAAAATGTAATCTACAGTAATTTTTATCTAAGTCATAAGAATAGACAAACAGTCTGCTCTAACTAATAACACACTAAAATATACATTTTGATGTCTATATTGAACGTACCATCTAAACATTTACAGTGCAGAGTGGCAAAATTATGTGGACCTTTGGATTTAATTACTGGTCTACTTTTGGTAGATAGAAACTCAACCAAATATTTCCGGTAGCTGAGAACATGTACAGTGTTTAGGAGGAATTTTGGACCATTCTTCCCTGGGCTACTCTAGAAGGCTAATTTTGTTCTGTTGAAGCCATTAAGTCGTTGATTTACTTTTGTTGATTATGTGATTTTCCTAATGCATCAAAAAATTTGTGTTGAACTTCAAATTACACACTCCTGCAAAATGTCTAGATACATTTTGGAATTAATATATCCATCAATGAGAGCAAATGGTGCAGACCTTGAGGCACCAGAGCAGACACAAACCGTGCGGCTCTCTCACCATACTATAATTTTGGTATAATGTTTTAATTTTGGTGTGCTGTACCTTTTCTTTTCTCCACACTGTTTATGTTACCTTTAACAGGTGTTGTTCCATAATAAGTAATATTCTCCAAACCAGTATACTTAAGAATTTGTCATTTTATTAATTAATTAAATAATTAGATCAAGCCCTTTTAACTGGGACATAGTCTCCCAGGGTTATAATGCAGGAATAACCATGATTGACATTGTCACACAGTACTTATACATTATTACAATATTCAGATTATACGCCCCTTTCATACACCCACTAACATTATCAGATAGACAAAGCTTATTTTTGTTAACTCCTCCTTAGCAATCAGACTCGAAACTGAATTCCTTTTGAGTGATACTCATGGAGTGCTGCATCCGATATTTAGTCAAAATAGTTTCCCCAGCACAAGGACACATATATGGGCATGATCTTGTTCACTTTGTTAGATAAACAGTTTCCCTAGGGTGCGGCCTTAAAGACATCACACTAGTTTCCATTTAAATCTGACTTTGGACAGAGAAACAAAATGGAAGTACCAATGCCCTATTAAATCTCATGTACTGCTTCATTATACAGCATAAAGCATATGTAAATATGGAATTATGTAAATTAGTCTTCGACAGCTCCACCCTTAGATAAGCACATTAATTACATGTGCTATATCTCGTCTCCATCTCTTGTATGTTTTCATTTTTAAAGTAGCCATCTGAATACAGCATAGGCCAACTACAAAGAAAAATCAGGATTAAGATTTCAAGAACAAACTTTGTCTGTACATAAAATATGTTAAAAAAAAATTTCTAAACCTGAAAATCAAAAGTTAGTATCTAATCATGATCATCATAAATCACTTTAGAGTCTCTATCACAATGTATTCATAGAAATTCTTCTTTTATAACATAAACCTCATTTATGCAATTGATAAGAATGGTTTCTTCATCTGTGGTGTCATTGGTCAAATAACTTCAACATTGAATTCCAAGATTTGAATAAAAGGTTCGATAAGATCCTCCAGTCTGTATAATCAAGCAGTCAATTATGTCCGGTGTTGTAGTAATAGTTCATTCCAGAATATTTTTAATAAATGCCCAACATATATGAATGTCTTATCATATAAAGTCCAGTATCATTGTTAATAAATTTGTCCAGTTCAATAATTTCATGTTGATTATACAAATATCCCCAATTATCATACGTAAGGATGTTAGCAAAGGTGTTTCCAACATGATGTCTTACTGAAGTATCAATCAGAGAAATTTATTTTTATTCACTGGATCAATATCCCTTATAAAACGTCAGGCATCCTGCAAAAGATCTTATCACAAATTATTATGAGTTATAACATAAAATTGTAGTATCAGTTTGCCTAAAAAAGAAATATCTTTTGAATTAATTGGCAATAATTTTTAAGCATACTTTCCTCATAGGTAATAAAGATTATCTGGTAACAAGAAAATAACATCAAACCCAAATATGGTAGTAATTAGCATTACTAACATGTCTGAACTATATGATCTGTATCACTATTTGGAACACTCAATATTGGAACTAATCCCTAGTAGTGTATAATCAAATTCCTCATTGTAAAAAATACATTGTACTTAATAAGTATTTAGTCCTTTTAAAATCTTCCTTACATTGTTCATTATAGCAAGGAATTTAAGGTTTGTACATAGTAAAGATTTTATTACAATATTATGACTCAACATTTTCTACTTGTATTGGACTAGTAAACATTCCTGTAGTTATTCAGATCTGAGGTGTAGTCTGCTTCATTTCATATACCTTCTTATTAAAACAAAATGGAATGCATTCACTTACATATGGAAATAACATAATTATTAGTGGATTTGTTAAGTTATAGTTATCAGTAACCCTTTTTCCTGTTTACAACCTTTTTTCACAATTCTCACATGTTTTTATGTTAATTATCTTAGTATTTTCAGTATATTTCAACTCAAGAATGGTTCCAGTTAATACTTTACTCATCAATGAATATTTTTGTAGAATTGGATACTCTTTTGAATAATATCCATACACCATAGTATACATCTTGCTTCTGGTTTAGTACAGTAAATGCCAATGCACTTTTTCAATAGATGATAAATCAGATTTCTGATACCGATCATTTTCCCTGCTTAGAAAAGAGGAAGGAAAGGACTTATTAGAATAACCCCATCATCCACACTACTGGATGTGTAGTCATACCAGACCATGAACCCTTGCTCGCCCTCTCTCCAAAATAAAAATAAGTCTCAATGTTGCAATAAACACGATTGTTTCCATCATGCAGCTAAGAAAAATGATGGTTCCGTTGTCATCAGTCTATATCATAGTCTATTGTGAGCAATAATCTCCATCTTCATTGAAGAGTTCTCATAGTCTTATATCACAGTCTTTATATCAGCACTTGAGTCTGAGAATAAGTCCCCTTTAAGCTCAGATCTCTCTCTGACCTTTTCTAATGTGAGCCGTGAATCCAGGTGTCCTTCTCAGCAACCTTTATAGCTGTATCTGTTGTCAGCATCACTTTGCCATGCCAAGGACCATCCCATTGATCTGTAAGGGAACCAGAATGTAATAAACTTCTCATCATACCATCATAGTCTCTAGACTGTATTTCATCTTCTGCATCAAATTATGTTAGTTGAATATCCTGTTGAGCTTCCCCAAAAGTCTTCTTGTTGTAGCTGCTTAGACAATTGTAAAAAATATTGCACAGTCAACTCATGTTGTAATCTTAAATCAGTCTTTCGTTTAGTAACATATCTTGATTGTAGTTCAAAAAAATTAATAATAAGGAGAGATTAAGATAAGGCTCAGGTTTGATTCTATTACTATGAAGCACCAACTGTAGGCCTTCAAACAATGCCATTCCTGTCTCTTTTGTAAGTTTAACTCATTTGTTTTTTATAACACCATTGTGTGTAACTTTCATTTTATTTCCATCATTTCACTTATTTGAAAAACTTCACCTGTATCTTTCAATAACACTTACAGTAAGCAAACTATACCTTACATACAAATTCCTCCAAAATGTCTTCTCTTAGCATTATGGAGCTATAAATTCAGTAAACTCCAAGAACATGCTAACACTATATTTTGAAACATCCTAAAACCTTAACAAGAACATACTTTAATCCTCTTTTTCGACATGCCCCACTCCTTTCTAATCGACATACTCCAAATCCTTCTCATCGACATACTTCAATCCTTCTTTTTTCTTCATTGGTAACTGAATAATATCAATTATCAATAGTACTTTGAAAATGTTTTAGTAGGTATCATTTTCTCTTCATTATTTATCATCTGATTTACATAAACATTCACATTTTCACTTTATCTCTGGCTCGAGCATACCAGTAAGATTGTACAATGTGATTCATATTATCTGCTCTTAAATGTACTAACCCATGAACATCTCTATATGGCTTGTATTCATTTCAATTCTACTCAAATACCCATTATTATCTTCTCTTGTAACAATGCTCTAATTTCCAGACATTGACCTTATTGTGAGAAGAATTTTCCTCATATTGTCTTAATTGATCAAATGTGATATCCTTAAACACCATCAACTGAGTTTCTATAACTGATTCATCATATGTACTTAAAATTACCTTTCATACTACCCTGTAAGCTAATATGTTACCTATGAGTTTGTACCCAACACTTAATTACTGCAACTTATTTTTAGTAAACATAATGCTTCTTTTAGTTCTTTAACTGTTTGTACATGTAAAATTGTAGTTCCCAAAAGCTATGCGGTAACCCCTATGCTTCCAATTGCTATAATCAATACTGTACATTACATCCAGCTAACTACGTTGATTGTAGTAGTCACTGTAATGCATACCCTGTAACCAAAAAAAACATTATGTCTCCGTCTGTAACAGTTATGATCAGTAAAGAGAACTAAGTCAGGATTATCTAATGACACTTTCCATTACTGAAAAATATTTTTATATTTCATTATTGCAAACATGTTCATTGTCTTCCTTTTTACTCACCATTAACCATAATCAACCATAATCCCCCCTGTTGAGGATAAAGAAGATCAATGTAATACGACATATGTAAGATTGATATGAGTCTAACATATTATCTCCCATTGAGAAAATCTGACTATAGGAACATGTTTAAGTTGAGCATTATTAAATATCTGCATAAAAGTATGTAACACAAATAGATGCAATTCAACTTAACAATAAATGCCACCCTTTAAGGATATAAATGTCTTCGAGCTGGTGGTAAACAACGTCCTGTATATTTAAAATTATCAGTATACAGTTGGATTTTGTCCCATTAAACTTTCAACTTGCTTCTGCAAAAGAAACATAATTGTTTGTTAATAGCTCTTATTGAAGTTTAAAATAACTTTGAATATAACCATAGATCACTGTTAGATAAGGACTGCGTCATCTGTAAGAATCATAAAAAATTTCAAATTATTTTGAAAATATTGTAAACTGTTTGTAAACTTTTTCAGAATATATCCTTTTGCTTTATTAAAACATTATGTAGATACTACGTATATACTAAAAAGTATGTCTCATAACCTTCTTTTATTAGTACTCTAGTTGAGGTACAAAAGAAACCTATGATGCAAGAATACAGACACATTTTCATGCTCTGAGATAGTTAAAGCATTTCCTTGAAAACTTATTTTTCCTTCTCCTCGGT
The DNA here is from genome assembly GCA_031769625.1 of Taudactylus pleione. Lineage (NCBI taxonomy): Eukaryota > Metazoa > Chordata > Amphibia > Anura > Myobatrachidae > Taudactylus > Taudactylus pleione. The sequence continues at coordinate 5,108,566 of JAUIMM010000031.1, forward strand.
GCAGCTTTTCGATCTGGGAGGGGTAGAGAGAGAGTTAAACTCACACTGATGCACAAAGTACACAGACAGACAGTTTCTCACTCTGAAAATATTGAAAGAACAAGTTAAACAGTTTGTCATTACAAAAGTTTGCAATCCTGCTCTGAACATAGGAAGTATATAGGATCATATTTATTAGACCCCTCTAATATAGATGAAGTATCTACACTCTTCTTATCTCATTCCTAATACTCCACAGAAACAGCATTCTCTTCAAACATTATATGCAAACATTATAATCCCTAGGTTTTCAAGACACATCCCTTCTTGATTGACATCCTACTTATATAATAATTCTTATACTGTGCACTTTTTTTGATTTTACCTCCATTCTTAGCTAACTAATCTGCTCCTTTGATTTTCAATATCATCTGTATGCAGACAATACTCAAATTTTCCCTATTCTCCCCAGATTTGTCACTAACTGTGCTCATGTGTGTCACTGTATATCTCTCCACCATTACATCTTGGAATGTCATCTCGCCACCTAAAAATTACTGTATCCACAACAGAATTAATTATATATCTACCAGCCAATAATAGTTACCATCCTGATATCTCTATAACTATTGACAACTTGATAACTCGACAATCAACCCCACTTCACAAGCTCACTGCCTTGGTGTCATCCTTGACTATAAACTGTCTAATGTTTCTCACATTCAACTGTCTCTAAATCCTGTTACATACATCCAAAAAACATAGCCAAAATTCGACCATATCTTACACAAGACAATGCAACAAATCTAGCACATGGAGTCATTATTTCCTCATTGACAATTGTAATAGTCTCATTATTGGTTTTCCCCACAATACAGCATTTTGAATATAGCTGTGAAGTTGAAATTTCTCAACAAACATTCAGTGTCTGCTAATCTAGTCTGTCTGACTCTCTATTGGCTGCCGGTCTTCTACCGTATTTAATTTAAAATACTTACACTCACAAATGACGCTATTAACCAAACCAAACCAACATACATCTCTTCACTTATATCCAAATATCTTCCAACCCAACATCTCTGTTCTGCACAAGATCTGTGTCTGTCCTCTCCTTGTTAAGTTGGCAATTATGTTAAAGTATTGTTCTTCCCACTCTAGATATTAAAATGCTGCCCTATTACGTTATGCATCATTCAACCTAGCCTTAAAAAGTCCCTTAAGCATGTAATCATGTGGAATCCTTTATGATTAGCAGCAACTGTCTTATTCTTATTTAGTCTGGTATAACGTAGCATTAAACATTTTGCTTATGGTCATTAATAACATCAACACTATTTTATCTCAAAAATCACATTTCTCTAAAAATTAGCTGTTTCCAAACTTTCTCTATTGGTTTATGTAACAATGATAATGTAATAAATATATGAGCCTTTATAGTTCTCTTGCTTTTGTAAACTCTGTCTTTTGTCTGGGACATTCTGAACTTATAAGAACTTTTCTTGGCAAACAATAACGTAAACTCTGCCTGTACTTTTCAGATACTGTGACAGCGCTTTGTTTTACAGATACTAAACACTATTTTAAAGATTTTTAAGAATATTTTTTTAAACATTACTGACACAATTATAGAAATAGCAATAGCAGCTGCAGCCTGCCATGGTGTTCCTAACAACATACATTTGTTTAAGAAATTTGTAGAGATTTAAAGACATACTTTATGCACGCGCACGGACTGATCTCTGCATTTAATTTAGAATTACTTATACTAATTACGTAAACATTACAAATTAACACTTAACGTTGCACTTTTTTTTTATTTCCATCCACTGGAATACACATTTTATCATCTCTTGTCATTTTAACACTCACCATAGAAACGCACATAGTCAGAATTAGCTTCCTAAGATCACCTGTTTTTCTTCAAGCAAATACAACCACATTTGTATTACCTCTTGCGACACGTCTGTCTGTCGAAAAACAGGTACATCTCCACATTTCATACATTCATGCTTCATACATTCTTCACTACACAAATATTAAATAAACCAAGAACTGTGAGTGATCAGATCACAGTATAAATTATTAAAGCATCTTAAACCAGTTAACTCTATTTTTTAGCAATATTACTTAAATGCAACAACACACAATATAAAATCATCTCTGAGTTCAACTTTAGCTAAACCACCTTCATCGCGTGGTACACCATTTCCTCTCATTACATAACATCTCGGAGCACAGAAACATACTTATATATACACATAATGTATATATATAATTAATTCTGATACTCACGAAGATTTTGGAGATTGGATGTCCCAGCTGCTGGCCAGACAGCAGGTACAGCCACTCCTCTCCCATTGTTGAGGTAGTGAGGAAATCTGACAGGTGCACAGGTAGATGATGGATGTCATAAAGTCGTAAGCAAGTGCCTCCAACTGTCTATGTTACCTTTAACAGGTGTTGTTCCATAATAAGTAATATTCTCCAAACCAGTATACTTAAGAATTTGTCATTTTATTAATTAATTAAATAATTAGATCAAGCCCTTTTAACTGGAACATATTCTCCCAGGGTTATAATGCAGGAATAACCATGATTGACATTGTCACACAGTACTTATACATTATTACAATATTCAGATTATACGCCCCTTTCATACACCCACTAACATTATCAGATAGACAAAGCTTATTTTTGTTAACTCCTCCTTAGCAATCAGACTCAAAATTGAATTCCTTTTGAGTGATACTCATGGAGTGCTGCATCCCATATTTAGTCAAAATAGTTTCCCCAGCACAAGGACACATATATGGGCATGATTTGTTAGATAAACAGTTTCCCTAGGGTGCGGCCTTAAAGACATCACACTAGTTTCCATTTAAATCTGAGTTTGGACAGAGAAACAAAATGGAAGTACCAATGCCCTGTTAAATCTCATGTACTGCTTCATTATACAGCATAAAGCATATGTAAATATGGAATTATGTAAATTAGTCTTTGACAACACATACAAGGGCAGTGTGTTCCTTCAAACAATTCAACTTACGTTTCATCTGTCCACAGAATATTTTGTCAGAAGAGCTGTGGAACATGCAGATGCTCTTTAGCAAACATCTAAAGTGCCACAATTTTTTCAAAGCACGGGATACCCCGACTTCAAGTTTGTATCTCTGGAAATTTTTCCTAGACACCATACTGATTTACTAGTACCCACAGGGGTCTAGTTGATTACATTACTAGCCACATATGGATGGTAGTTTTTTGTCTAGATACAAAACATAGGGAGCATTTGTCTCTACCTTTGCTTTCTAATTATCTATGTATTTTCTGTGGAATATTATAACAACTATTTCAGTGTAGTCTTGTTCAGAATACCACACTATTTATCTGTTTGAAATATGCAGACTGCTATTGTAAATATTAGGTGTGTGAATTACTAGATGTGCCCAATTAACTGCATGTGTCTGATGATCTCTGCGGATGTAGACACATGCTGTGATATCTATTATTTGACTACTATGTTTCTCACACCATCTGCATTAATAATTCTGTGAATATTCCAATTAGAAGAATTTTCCATGGACCATTAGCATATGTTGATATGTTGGATAAGAAATATCACTCCAGTTATATTATATATAAACATTATTTAGTAGTTCAGTCCTTCGATGGGACATTAAGGCATTTATGCTATAAATATTGACTGTGATTTATCATTCCCACTATAATCTGTATTGACATCTTTTCAGCATCCTTGAGGCATGTTTTGTGGGAGATCACAATGAATGATGTTCCTATTTAAGAGTGATTAAATGTGTTCCTAAACTCATGAGTCACACTTTTTCAATTCATGATTTTAGATAAGAAAATGTTTATGCAGACTGTTGATATGGTGCTTTATTGAGCACAATAGCTAATTTTCTCTTATTTTCTCTTATTAATGCATGGGAAACAATTGCAGTCTTGCAGCTATATAATCGTGAAGCTTTGTGATCATTTATGCCTAATCTGAGATGACTATAATGTTTTGTATGTTTCATTGGGCTCGATTCTATTCTGCGCAATGTGAATAGCTCCGGGAATCAGCTCCCGGAGCTATTCAATACACCGCACAGCTAACCCCAACTGAGGATTTTTTCTCGCACCCCTCTGGAGATGTGAGCAGAAATCCAACAAAAGTCTCGGCGCAAGGATGTTTTCTGCCCTTAGCGTTGGGAAAACAGCATCACGCCGGAAAGTTAGGTCGGGGATTGCCTGTTCTTGCTCCTTAAACAGGGTGTTTAGTTGTGATAATGGGTATTCTCCGACTAAACACTGCGCACAATTGAATAGCTCCAGGAGCTATCTCCCGGCGCTATTTACATCGCGGTCTATTGAATCGAGCCCATTGACTGTAACAATTTAATGTATCATTTTGGAACTGAGAAGGTGTAACATTTCTGACACTGGGATAGAAACAAAATATGAGTAGATAGCATTACCATCTCTGCATTGTAAGTAAAACCTTTGGCAGTACAGTTTATGACTATTGCCTGAGTTCTTCTGGAATACAAACTAATTGTTAATTAATATTATTATCTGTATCTGTAACATCAACACCTTTTCTATTTCTCTATTAACTGCTGACTATCTCAGGTTAAATAATTCTCTCATTGTGGGTCCAATGCAAATTGGTAAGACCTTCAACAGCAGAAATGAACACCTGAGCAACATCACTGTTACACTGTTGTTTCTAAGGGCAACCTGCCCTTCAATGATCTCTCACTCCTCATAGATGAGCTTAGGCCCAAGAGAGGATCAGCATAATTAGAAGTAGCAGCTTCTCTACCCTGACCATCCTTATTGTCTCCTAAAGATTATTTAATGTGGAGACAAACTGAAGTCCTGGGATTTCAGCAATCCTAGCATTATATCTATTTACTGTTTAACTGTTTGATATTTCGCCCTCAATAACTAGGTAAGGGGAACTAATACCTTTTAAATTTACACTTATGTTTATTTACTTAACTTGACATTTTTGTATACAACGTCAGTGATATTTGTTTGGTAGCAATCTGTATACTATTCAAACCAAATATCGGTTGTATGATTACCGTTATACACAGTGCATGTATTTACAAGGAATAGTGTGTACAGCAACTTTTTAAACTCATATTTAGTAAATCATTTTTGTCTATTATGACAGAGTAATACTTTAATAATTATATATTAAAAGTTAATTTTTAATACAATCATATCACATTCTTCAGAGTGCTCACCCAACAGAGTTCTTTTCTTTCTATCCTTATCTTGACACGTGGTTATGGAGTGCACAACACAGTCACACAGGCATGTTTTCTTTGTTAATGCATTGTGTGTTAGAGACTACACTGTGTTAATAAGAATAGTATGTATGATTTTTTTTTTGTTAAAGTAGTGTATAGAACAGGTGCATTTACTTATCATAAATACAAAAGGAATGAAAAAAGTACTCCTGGTCAATGGGACACACCTCAAATCAATTCATAAAATGTAACCTTTACTTAATACATTAAAAAGTGGGAATCAGCAAAATAGATGCATATGAAATAAGCAAAATATATCATATATAATAAATAATATATCATATATTGATCAAAAAAGAAGAAGAAAAAGTATGAATCGAATACAAATGTGGAAGTGGAAAACAAAGTGATGAAAACTGCAATAAATAGAAGTTCTACAAAATGTTTATATGTGATAATATAATGTGAAAAACACACAGGTTAAAACAGGAGGTTATTCCATTGCAGAGCATATACTTTCTGGACTTCATGTTATTCTCCCATTTTTTTCAGCAGTGTGTTTTTTGCTGCATTTCATATAAATGGATGTGATTACCACCATGAATGATCAGGGATCTAACTTATTTATTTTCTAAAATAAAGAATAGCTTGCAAAATTATGAATATACATGTAGTAATGTCACTAAATGTACTACTGATTAAATAAATAGTTTTAATGAAACATATTAAATCTATTCATTCAAAGGTCTTCATTTTTGGTGCCTACCCATGTGGCAGTACATCTGATTATGATTTTCAGGTTTACAATGACATTGCTTCTCATAGCTACGGACATGTTTTTCAAAATGTATACTCAAGCACCAAAGTAAGTAACATTTGTTTATATATTAGTTAACTGGCAGACAAATGTACCCCATCATTCCCTCTCCCCACCATCAGAATAAGTGCACAGATACAACATTTAAAATTATTACTAAATAATACATTGTGAGTGTTTCTGTGTTGAATCCCACTCAACTGGTTTTCTACAGTTTTATTGAACAAAGATTATATGGCAAAAATATAGGATAAAAATCTTTAACGCCCCTATTTTTATCCTATATTTTTGTATATTGTTCACTCAGGTCTGGGGTAGACCTATTAATTGTCTTTTAGGCTGCTTACTTAATTTTTGTGCACTGTTTCATTCGCTATATATATATATATAACTTTTGATAAAAGATTATATGGCAACCACAGGATCCAGGTGGCTTGGTCAAGAGTAAGTATATTCATATAATGTTTTTACAATCCTAATAAAACATTAGGAAGGGAGGATAAAGGGGTTCTCCCATTCTCCTTTGCCTCACAATAATTGATGTAAAATGTGTTGCATTTCTAATGCTGGGCATACACTATACAATTTTTTGTCAGATATCTGTCCAATCTGGCTGGTTGGAATGAAAACATGGTAATGTATGAGAGCAAATGACAGTTGATCATATGGTCTTAAAACCTGGAAAATGGCCAAAAACGATTGTTAAAATTTGTTAAATTCATGTGTTTTTAAGTTAACCAATTTGTCTGAATGACCATTTTTGTGTTTTCCAGTGTTTGTGAGCAAATGGTCGATTGTCATTTGCTCCTATATATTACCAGATTTTCATTCAAACCAGCCAGATTGGACAGATATCTGACATATTATTGTATAGTGTATGCCCTGCATAACTAATGGTAAGGAAAAGCTCAGAACCATGGTGAGAAGAACATAACTCATATGGCATCCAATTGTCAATGAAAAATGTAAAATATTGTCCCACAATAAGCAAAAATAAAAATTCCAAAGTGTTGGCGTTAAACTTATAAAGAAAAAACATTCATTGGGTGGATTTAAAACCCTTGATTTTTTATATATAGATGTATTTAGAGAGGCTGCACTCACTCATCCATTTGGCAGAATGCACGGCACACAAAAGTCTATTTCTGTATGCAACAAAGAGCCATCACATCCTATCGTATTTTAAAGATGTAATGTTTATCAAAAGTTTTAAAAAACATATTGTGTAAAACATAAATCCACTGATAAGTGGTAATTACAGGAATGACAGCATAGTTGTAAGCATTTATGATCAAATACTTATTAATCACAAATACTGTATAAGGTTGGTCATAGTGTGAGGCATCAAAGCATGTCACAACACAAATAAACCTCAGCGCTTATCCATACCTAGTGTTAGTAAGTGATTGTAAATGTAACAGTAGCCAGAGAACAACAAGTGTGGTATGCCAGTCCTCACAATTAGAAAGGTATAGAGCAAAGCACACTTATAACATTACACAAGCACTACACATTTAATAAAAAACAAAATGTTTATTCATTAAAAATAATATATACTTAAGAAACTAATTACTCCCAGGAGGATACAATAAAAAACAATAAACAATTATTTGTACCTAGTGACACTCTCACAAGAAATAATTAAAAGCAGTATGACATAAAAAAGGTAGCACTACAATATATAAACATTGTGTAATCTATAAACATTGTGTAAACTTCAGTCAACAAAAAACACATTGTTAATAAAAATCCATACAGTATAGTAAGTTCTCCAGCACTTAAATAACAGAAACAATAAGCAATAATTTGCAAATAAATAATCAACCGTATGCAACTTGCATATGTAGATAATTCAGAATCCAATAGTAGTGTTAGAGAACTTGAAATAACAGCTAGCCATGTTGGCCATAAAAAGACAGTATAAGTGCACCCACTCTGTTATAGAGATGTTTAGTGGCTGCTCCTTTAAAGCCTTACTCATGCAAGAGAGTCCTCCGGTTCCAGTCACATCCAATGTTATATAGGTGGATAGTAGCCGCAGGAATGTATCAGCATCAGATGGGGGCCCTTTCCGCTGTAAAATAAATAAGGCAGCAGCCAGCCGGTAGAGCCCTGCTGTGTATGACAGTCACACTGAAGCATCATATCAGTGTCAGGGTAGGAGTATACTACACCGTAATGAAGCAGATAGCAGCCAGTAAAAGAAGGATAAGTGTGTTAATCAGTACAGAGCGGTAGAGATGAAATGTGTAATCCAGCAGTCAGCAGCAATGGTTGAATAGGGAGATGTAAAGTCGGCAACAAACTGCAATGATGGCCTTTTTAAGAAACAGGTGTAAAAAGTCATCATAGGTACTGTTAAACGCTTTGAAGATAATCCCACACTAGGCTGGCAGAAACAAGATGACCACTTTAAAAAAATCAGAAACAGAATGGATCTACATCCTAAAAACTCTAAAAGCACATGGTCTGAATATAGACAGTGAATTAAATGCATTTCTAACATATTAGTTGTATATTATACAAGCAACATAAACAAGGCACTTAAAAGAATAAATAAAAAAACAAGGCATGAAAGAAACACCTTTTAATATTTTTATTCCATCATATACTAATGGGCAATCTGACATGAGCTATGGAACCTGCAGATATATTTTTTATATTTCTTTATTTTGTATTTATTTAAGCGCTGACCTTATTTTATTTCTTTTTTATGTATTTGATAGAATGTTCATTTAGAAAATAAACCAATTTAGATATGAGTACATTTTATGTGAGTCTTATTACATATATTTCTAGATCAATGATCACTAATATGCTAACACTAATGTAAATACATTGTTTTTTTAAACTAATTTTACATATTTCTTTTATTTTAGGTAGCAGATTTCCTTAACTTCTTCCTCCAGATTCCAATTAACAGCACAACACAATTGTTCTCCATTGATCAAGAAATTTACTATTATAGTACTTTTAATTTCTTTGTATCGATTAATTTTAGTTCACTAATAGTATCTACATCTTGTTCAAGCTGTTCATTCACCATTTACACACCTACTGGTAAGATTTCATTGTCTAGTTAAGTTTCAATGCTATAGTTTTAATCCTAAAGTTATGTGCTGTACAGTGACTAAGGGGGAGATGTACAGTAAGTAGAGATGGTAAGTGCCAAATGTGGTATAACTAGCGCTATTTGACTCTCACAACACACCTCAGTATGTATGAAAGCAGTTAACGTAGAGAAGAATTACTTTTCTCTAGGTTATCTGTAAAACCTCTGATGATTTTGCCATCACCAAATTATTGTATAAAGATGGAAAATCATCCAGACGTTATTAAAAATTATAACCGCACTTTTGTGGTTTATCGATTTTTCACATTACTTGCTGGCATCCCCGGGATCTCAGGCTGCGCACAAAATCTTGCAATGTTTGCAATATCTCATATGTGCACACTGGGGCCGGTCAGGTGAGACATAGCACTTTAGCACTAGGTAGATGTACTGTGGGTCTTGCATGGATCACCAGAGGGGGTAGTTAATACATATCTGCTTTCTGTTTTGCCTCGATAGCGGCATGATAAGTGGAGTTTTAGTAAATTTCCCCCTAAGTGACAATAGTTGAATAATGCTGCACGTTTCATCTACCACATAAGTTCAGCACCAAGATTTCTTACAAATTCCTATAAAGGACCAGTCTCTACTGCAAATAAATCAAGCAAATAATTCCACAGAGCATCTATACATAGGAATGTACTGCACTCATATTTAATATTACTTGTTTATACAAATGAATTCATAAAACCACAAGTTGATTCCACACTTGGAACTGAGTGAATATACCAGTTTGCCTTACCTATCCTACCAACAATCTCAGTATTTACGCAAGACCAAGCATCAGAATAGAAAAAAAAACAAATAGAGGCAAATGTAATAGGGTGAGAGTTTAGAAAATGTGAGAGTTTAGCAGTAACCTCTCACACTATTACATTGGACATGTTGTATTTTCAAAATGGGAAAACATCTGGATGAGAGTTTAAATCGCAAGAGTTTTTTGAGTCTGAAAAACATGTGAATTTGCATGTTCTCGGACTCTATTACAGTAGGTGAGTTTAGGAAATGTGAGAGTAAACTCTCATACTTTTTATGTTCCATGAACATTTGTGCTCTAGGCACATGCTGTGACACTTTGTACTTGTGTGACCAGGGCAGGTATAGGTTTCACGTGTTCTGCTAGTGCTAAGCACTCTAATTACATGAAGGTTTAATGCCTTGAATGAATTACCGTATATACTCGAGTATAAGTTGACCCGAATATAAGCCGAGGTACCTAATTTTACCACAAGAAACTGGGAAAACTTATTGACTCTAGTATAAGCCTAGGGTGGGAAATGCAGCAGCTGGTAGTGCCCCCAGTAGTAATCCCCCCTGGTAGTGCCCCCAGAAGTAATTCCCCCTGGTAGTGACCCCAGAAGTAATTCCCCCTGGTAGTGCCTGGTAGTGCCCCCAGAAGTAATTCCCCCTGGTAGTGCCTGGTAGTGCCCCCAGAAGTAATTCCCCCTGGTAGTGCCCCCAGTAGTAATCCCCCCCTGGTAGTGCCCCCAGTAGCAATCCCCCCCTGGTAGTGCCCCAGAAGTAATCCCCCCTGGTAATCCCCCCCTGGTAGTGCCCCCGTAATCCTAATAAAAATAAAAAAAAACACTTACCTGAAACCCCGCTCCTGGTCCGGCCACTTTGCATTATGGGAGAGACGTCATCATGATGTGTCTCCCATTACCCACTGCGGGAGCCGGAATATGGCTCCCGCAGTGGGAGCAGCAGTCGATGAGAGTCTGACAGACTCTCATCGGCTGCTGATTACAACAAACACACAGCTGCCAGCTCCAGTGGCTGTGTGTTTGGCAGTGTGTAGTGCTGACCGATCTCCGTCTGGTCAGTGCTACACACATGGTGCAACTGTGTCACAGAGACACAGTCTGCACCGCGGCCCGCATGGTACGCTACTCAGCTGCGTACCATACGGGCATCACTTGAGTATAAGCCGAGGGGGTGCTTTTTCAGCACATAAAATGTGCTGAAAAGCTCGGCTTATACACAAGTATATACGGTAGTTCCCACCTGACCCCAATAACTACTGCCTGTTGTTCACCTGTGGGTTGCAAGAGTATCAGGTCTTTTCTTGATGCCAGTCATTTGGCTCAGCAGATACTGTACAGGCTCCAACTCTGGTAATCATCTGTGTATCTGTGTATTCCCTCTGCTGCCTCAGACTCTGTTCCTGTATTCTTCACCTGGTGATGCTTGATCTTGGCCATTTAAGGACTCTTCCTGGCTGCCTCTGGTGATTACTGATCTAGTCCATTGCCTGGCCCTGCTCATTTGCCTCTCATATTTGCTCTCTTGGCTGTGACCTTGACCTCTCTTGTGCCAGTGTTTGTGTATGGCTGTATACTGTCTCAGAATTCCTTTGATATAGATATACCTTCAATTCTGTTATTTGACTTTGTAGTGCTGATTACTCTGCCTAGAGTTTCCATAAACTACTGGACATTACAGCATTTCTGTGTGTTTAGTTTTATAGTCTTAGGGGTCTATTTACTAAGCCTTGGAGGGAGATAAAGTGAACGGAGATAAAGTTCCAACCAATCAGCTCCTAACTGCCATGTCACAGGTGTTTGAAAAATTGTAGTTAGGAGCTGATTTATCTCCATTCACTTTATCTCCACCAAAGGCTTAGTAAATAGACCCATAGTTTCACATTCCTTGTTACATTTGTTATTTGGCTAATGCAATAGTATACTATGATTTTGCAAGTACTGTATACTATTGTTAGTCAGCATTGTTGTTCTTGTTATTCTTGTTATAACCCCTTAGATGCCTCACACCTGCAGTGCCTCTAACCGCATTATGGTTTTGTCAATTGCTTAGAATAGTTTTGCTTTAGTCTTAGAATAGTTTATATTTGGTTAGGTAAGTTAGCTCAGGTAGATATGGTAAGTCCAAAATAAGTTTAGCTTTGGTTAAGTAGTTTAGCCAAGGTAGAAAGTCTTAGGTCAGTTTATCTCTCTGTTAGGCAGTTTAGCCTAGGTAAATACGTTTTAGATCAGTTTAGCTTTGGTTAGGCAGATTAGAGCAGGTAGATAAATTTTAAGTTAGATCAGTTTAGCTTTGGATAGGAAGATTAGAGCAGGTAGATAAGTCTTAAATTAGATGAGTTTAGCTTTAGTTAGGCAGATTAGAGCAGATAGATACATCTTAGATCAGTTTTGCTTTGGTTAGGCAGATTAGAGCAGATAGATACATCTTAGATTGGTTTAGCTTTGGTTAGGCAGATTAGAGCAGATAGATACATCTTAAATAAATTTAGCTTTAGTTAGGCAGATAAGAGCTGGTAGATATCTTATAATAATTTAGCTTCGGGTTGACAGTTTAGATAGGGTTATTTGTATACACTGCTGTGTCATTCTGCATTGTGTATTGTAGCACATTCAACAATTTGAAATATTTATGTTACTCCTTACCAATGACCTAATACAGGAGCTGTGACGTGGTCAATAAAGCAGACAAGTACATTCTGCCTCGTGTCGGCCTCTTGTGGATACATTGCCTGGCTTATTATCCACATCCTATAGTAGGAGGTTGTTCACTATAGTAAATAAATATATTGTTTTAGTGTAAAACATCTCTGGTCATGACACACAGCTTCAATAAATACAGGAATGACTTGGACAACAACCATTTATGTACCTCTATGTATGTTTTATCACTGCACCCATGGGACCCATTGTACAGCTCTTACCATTATGTATATGTATTGTTACAGCACTTACATAGTTTTAAAATAAAACCTGATGTTACCTGAGCTATATAACTATATTGCTCTATGTTAGGTAGACCTAGTCTAATTGATAATCAATTAAACTTACATAATTTATTTTGTACAATTGATCTTATTATTATTATTATTATTATTATTATTATTAAGTATTTTTTATTAAAGTGACCAATCCATTCACTTTTACATATTTTTATGCTAACGATTAATATTTTTCTGAGTTTAAAGCTCCAAACATTGAAAACTTCAAATAAAGACAAATAAATTCAAATATACAGTAGTTTTGAATCTTTACATAATGTAGCAGCAATGCTAATTTATAACTACTATCAGCTGAAGGAATCATAGCACAAGCAGCCAAAAGCAGCCAATCAGATGCTACTAGACCATGCTATGGTGTCATCATCATCATCATCATCATGTATCCTTATACCAGGCCTCTAATACCCACAACAAATACATTAATTAAGGAATGTACCTGGAGATACGTCCAAGTCTCACCAGGTTAAATCTACAGGGGGCGTATTATGCTAACATAAACTGTTCTCAATTTACACTTGCACTCTCATATACAAACTGTTCAAACCTTCTGTGTTTATAGGTGTCCAAGCAGATGGCAATACTATTTTGTCAGAATACTGGGGTTCATTATTGTATGTGGAAAATCCTAGCATTGGACTTTGGACAATCAGTGTATATGCAGGAGGTTCTTATTCTTTACGTGTTTTGGGATTCACAGGTACTTTACAAAAACAGATTAATTAAGTTCAGTATCAATTGTGAAAGTCACAGAATAACTATGATTTTTTTATTATTGATTCCACCTTTAATTCTACACATTGAAAAGTATTCTCCTCCTTTTCCCATTACTAGAACTATGGGTCATATTTACTAAAGTGCTGGTTTTTAGAAGTGGAGATGTTGCCCATAGCAACCAATCAGATTCTGTTTTTTATCGAAGGTGCTAGTTAAATGATAAGTAGAATCTGATTGGTTGCTATGGGCAGCAATTCCACTTCTAAAAACTCACACTTTAGTAAATATACCCCTATGAGAGGATTACATGTATATCCCACTTTTTTTCTTCTCTATAATTAACTTATTGAACTACAGTATAGTGCAAAATAAATAACATTTTCAATTCCTCCCAGATTAATTCAATTTATCATATATGGGAATAACAGGAACAGCACTTTGCAGATCACATCTGTACCTAAAAACTGATGCCATGTCGAACCATTGGTGAATGTTTTGCAGAACACTCCTTTATACAGTATAGTTTTAATTTTTTATAGATATACATTATAAGATATTAGTCCTCATTACTTGACTAACTGGAACATGCGATAATAACAAAGCATATTTATATCTAGAGAAAAACAGTGGGGAATATTTATCATGTAATTTATCTTATAATTACATATTGTTGAAAAAAGACATTATGTTTAGCACCCATTTATCATAAAAATTCTTGCTGGCGAAAAGGTTTGCAATAAAGTGATCGCCAGAGGGGAGGACTGTGGAGTCTGTTGGTGAGCGATCTTTGGATCCCTCTCTGGAAATGTCCTCTTCATAGGACAACAATGCTAATACCATCTTTTGATGACCTTAACTTATTTGGCTAATTTTTGTTAAGCTTAGCTTTTCAGACCTTGTTAAATTGTCCAGACCACTGTTTGTAGTGGGTAGGAGATAAGTATTCCTAGGGGGTCATCATCCTGATACCCCCCTCCCCACATGAATCTGCCACTATGCCTAACACGGGAGATATTTCTGAATTTTCAGTATTATCCATTTCTTGGATTGCATTACTTAAACCAAGTATAAACAGCCATTCCTTTATGGTTTTAGCTTTAAAAAATAGTCCCCAATAACATTTTTAAAAAGGTAATTTTTTGTACATTTTAGAGAGTGAGAAATGATAGATGATTTTAAAACCAGTGACATAAAAATAACTAATTTTCAGTGAATAAGTTCTTTACAAGGAGTCAGAGCAGAGCTGGTAATGACCAGTGTATTGTCCTAGGCAAAATTTTAGTTAGTTCCCATTAAATTATATTGTGCATGGAATGGCATGACGATTGGTTCCCCCTTGAAGCAATGGCACCTTATATATTTGTATATATGACTTATGCTCAGTGCTGGCTCTGAGGCAGAGCTCTTCCAGTGGTGGATGGGAGGGATGAGGGTCACAATTATTGCGCTTGAAATTACTTTTTTTCTGTTCTCTCTTCTTTTTTTTTAGATAACAACAACATTACATCAAGTAAGTTTTTTACATTACATATTTTAAAGTTGAACAAATAAATACAAAAATATGTAATTTAAGATAAATAAATACAGCTTAGTATTATTTTACATCTTCATTGTGGCTCCATTCAATGGATGCATGTACACATTTCACAGTCCATTAAAACTCTGTTAGTAATTGGGTTGCTAATCATTTGACTGCAGAAATAATTTTATTTAATTCTAAAATTATATTTGACTCCTTAAAAATACTACTTACATTTATTTTGGATTACTGGCAACTGACACTTTGTTTGAGATGTGTCTGTATTCCTAAATTACCTCCGTTATCCAGTCTTGTTTTATGGTTGTATTACTTCTCTGTACCTTAAGATTGTCATCTTAATTAATATTGTGGCATATAGTACCATAGTACCATTATTGTTTCTTCTGGAAAAAAAAAAAACAGATTTTATATATACACATATATATATATATATATATATATATATATATATATATACTGTATATTTTACCAATAAATACTAATTTTATTTTTTCTACTTTTTTTTGAAGATGTCATCACAACATGTAAGTATTTATCCGTGTAAATTTAATACATGTACATTCACAAGCTCCCCAGCCCACTTTCCAACAGCTATCAGAACTATGGGGTACTATGACAGTGTCCTCTGTAGTTCTAGAGTATTCACCTCCACTGATGCTGCACTATATCCTCTCCCTACTGTACTTTGACAGCAACGGTAAGAGGAGATGGAAAAGCATTGTGTTAGTCTCTAATACAGGTTCGAATTGTCCAGAGCTTTGGCTCTATCCAATCAGCACCTGTAATAGAAATACTTCAAACAGAGCAGGTGCTTTGTCAAGACTCCAGAGTTGTAGATGTGGAAGCAGACCAAGTGCCATCTGAATTACAATGGGACCCCACATGTCTGCTAAATGGCAGGAGAGGGTCTGGTGACTATAAATTCTTTATTTGTGACCAAATAAATAATTTAAATTGTAGTGTGATTGTTTCCCAAAACAATATAACTTGCCTTTACATAGCATTACATCCATATAACATACAGTAGGTGACACTGAAGGGCAGTATGACGTGACATGTACTAATAAAGAACTACTGTACATTTTGGGCTGCTAAGCCAGGGCTGAGTTTCAAGAGTGCTTATATTTTAAGTGTAACTAGAATTTTTAAATTGAAGCCGGAGTTATTCAGGAGTTATTACTAACTATACTTCTACCTGGGAAAGACTGTGATGTGATTTTTAATTTCTTATCATCCACAGGTAATCTAACTACTGCTCCCTACATATCTTGCTGCTTGGTGTTTCTTTAACACAGCCTTTAAAATTGCTAGGTAATCTAACTACTGCTCCCTACATATCTTGCTGCTTGGTGTTTCTTTAACACAGCCTTTAAAATTGCTAGGTAATCTAACTACTGCTCCCTACATATCTTGCTGCTTGGTGTTTCATTTACACAGCCTTTAAAATTGCTAGGTAATCTAACTATAGAGAAATTCATATAGTTTTAAAATCTGTACCAAGGCAGGAAGTTACTCTGTATCTGTGTTTGCGGGTTTATCCTCTCAACATTTGTTTATTTGCTTGCTGACCCTTTACTGTTTGGGGTGGGGTAGAATCAGTGTGGACACCTGGTATCAGCCATACTTATTACTTACATTTTGGGCTGCTAAGCCAGGGCTGTGTTTGCAAGAGTGCTTATATTTTAAGTGCTTAATTTAAAGTGTAACTAGAATTTTTAAATTGAAACCGGAGTTATTCAGGAGTTAAACATGAGGAGAACAGAAGGAGAACCTGAATTCCCAATGCTGCTCACATCCCTCCTGACCTCCTCATGCAATCTGCTTATCCACCCCAACTATGCCATACTGAACGACGCAGCAAATTGACCCCTCTGATGGACCTTGGTTGTGGCCCCAAATATTGAGGCTTGGTGAAATTTGGATCAACTCATTGTCCTTTCCTCTTAAGTTTAAACTAACCTTTCCATAAATGTTATACTACTGTCACCCTTGTATCCAGCCCCTGTGTCACCCCTGTCTGTCTGCCCCCTCCCCTTAGAATGTAAGCTATCACGAGCAGGGCCCTCTTCCCTCATGTGCTTCTCCTTCACTTGATTATACTTTAATATACAACAGTACCCCACCCTTGGTTGCTGACACCATGCTGCTTATCTAAGTGTTATGCTGCAATGTATTAATAATGTATCTGTCCTGCATTGTTTGTACTTTTAATAACAGTTTTCTTGTGTGCTCATTTGTTTATGTAAATTGTAAGGTGCTGCGGAACCCTTGTGGCACCATATAAATAAAGGATAATAATAATAAAGTCCTGAGAACACCCTCTAGATGGATAAAAATGAACAATGACACATTGTAAGGTACAGACAGTAAATTTCAGCTACAGTACTGTAGTTATGGGATCTTTAATCAAGGAACCTATTATCTGGAAATGTACTAAAAATTTAAAACAACACGTAAATAATTTACTGCTCTGATTATAACAAACACACCAAAACTAATCTTCAAGTGTTTCCTCTTAAAATCACTGTGAAGAGCACTACTATACAATGCAATGTGGAAGCTAAAGTCAGTGGCTGTGTTGTGAAAAACAGCCCACAACCCACATATTCATAATTTTATATTAGAAAAATGGACCTGTCATATGCAAGGTCACTTCAGCTCAACCCACTCAACCACATCATCCCATACCCCCCACCCCTGTTGCTGTACTTTCCTGTCCACCTATCCTTTCATGGTGGTCTGTCCTATCTCCATAGCTGTAGTGGGAGCCATTGGGTGGGCTCTCCATAGCATCTTACCATGCATGACTGAGATGGGTCAAATAACTCTGATTTAATTCATTCATATAGACTAAAAAAATATCCACATCAATCTGACTTTATATTTCTAATTATCATTATACTTTATTTGTCATTTGTAACAGATATTTGCTCAAAGTGTGACATCAATGCTTCTTGTAGAAAAAACCTACTTTCCCATACATGTGTCTGCAATGAGGGCTTCAGTGGTGATGGACATGTATGTTATGACATTAATGAATGTAACTACTACTATTACTACTGGATGAGTCCTTGCAGCCCTGGTTATTGCATCAATACTTATGGCTCATACGACTGTGTATGCCCATCTGGCTATATATCAGTAAATAAAACATGTGTCGATGTAGATGAGTGTTCAAGACCAGAATTAAATGGCTGCCATGCGTTAGCCAATTGTTCTAATTACTATGGATCCTATTCATGCTTTTGCCCAGCTGGATATTTTGGAGATGGATTTTATTGTGAGATAGATGAATGCACAAGAGATGTCTGTGGGTTTGCCAGAGAATGCACTAAATCCAAAGGGTCCCATACCTGCCGTGATCCATGTGACGGCTATACTACACTAAATGAGCCTTCCAGGAGCACATCTTATTATGACTACTACTTTTACTACTACTATTATTGGTATTATGGACGATCAGACTATTACCTTAATGGATGGTACCGTTTTGAAGGCAGTGGAGGAATCCGTATGCCAGAGTTCTGTCCCTCTCCAAATAGTTGCTACACCAGGAGCCCCATATGGTTAAATGGAACACATCCTGATCAATCTGATGGCATTGTAAATCAAACAGCTTGTATTATGAACAGTGATCTTTGCTGCTATTGGACATCAAATGTACAGATTAAAGCCTGTCCCGGAAACTATCATATATATAAGCTCAGTGGAATTCCAAACTATTATGCCGGATATTGTACAGGTAAGTAAAGTCAGCTATGTTTATAATGGATATGTGCTATTAGTACTTATTTAAAGTGACAGAGATAAAAATAATTTCATCAAGGTGTTGATTTTTGGACATCAATGCTAGAAACTGTAACTCTACTATCTCAGTGACTGCAGCCATAGATTACCATCCACAATAAATTAAGGGTAGTCTTTCAGTATAATTCTGGCCCCCCCACTTGACCCTACCAAAGCTCCAGCCCCCATGTCAGAGAAAGCTACAAAGTTATAGCACAAATCAATTACATCTATACTTTCCTTACTTAAAATTGATGTATTAATTAACAAAAAGTATACCAAAACAAAATTTTAAAAACATTGTAATAAAAATATTTTTTTGTTGTTGTTAGGACAGCTCCTCATGTGCTATAAGGAGTATTGAAAACGATGAGTTTTCATATGCAAAAAACTATTTACCTCTTTGGGGGTCTATTTATCAAGCGTCTGAATATTGTTAGTGTGATTTCTGTCTCACACTTGCACAGCAATGATGAAAGTGTATTTATTGGGCAGTTCACACATGCCCAGTATGGAGACAAGTACAGCTATTTGTTGCTCATATGTGGGCTCTCCTGCTAACACGAGCACTGTAAACTCTATGATTGGAGAAAAGCCTTACACTGGAAAATGATGTTTCCCTCAAGGGCTCATTAGAACTTTGCAGGGGGATCAGATTTCCTAACAGTACATTGAAAGACATCTCAAGGTGGGTGTCTGGTAATACAGGTTGAGTTTCCCATATCCAAAATGCTTGGCACCAGGGGTATTTTGGATATTGGAATATTCAGTATTTTGGATATTTGCATATCATAATGAAATATCTTGGGAATGAGACCCAAATCTAAACAAAGAATGCATTTATGATTTATATACACCTTCTACACACAGCCTGCAGGTAATTTTATACAATAGTTTTAATAATTTTGTGGCTCAAACAAAGTTTGTGTACATACATTAATTTAATGTATGTTTCATATACACTTTATGCACACTGACTGAAGGTTAAACAAAGTTGACTGCCTTAAACAAAGTTTGTGTACATTGAACCATCAAAAAGCAAAGGTTTCACTTTCTCAGTCATGCTAAAAATATTCCGTATTTCGGTATATTGCGTATTTCGGAATATTTGGATATGGGAGACTCAACCTGTAATTTGCTGTGACACTTATTTCTGTATCACTGTGATACATACTGTAATAAATTGTACCACTGAAAGAGAGCTATACTAGCAATAGACAACATTACAATTAAGACACCTACTTGGTTCTGTAAAACCCTGGTCCAAAGCAGTCGTGGACTAAAGTAAGCAGTCAGTAGGATTTAGCTAGAGTGACCAGCAATAAGGTACTGCAGCAGCTACACATTACACAGAATCCTAAGCAGCTCCAGGTGAAGAAGAAGGCATCTGGTGGTGGCAGAGATTCTTCTCCAACAACTGTGGCACCGCAATGAAGCAATTGACACTTAGGCATAAATTTGCTAAAGTGAGAATTTTTAGAAGTGAGTTTTAGAAGAGATGTTGCCCAAAGCAACCAATCAGATTCTAGCTATTATCTTCTAGAAGGTGCTAGTTAAATGTTAAGTAGAATCTGATTGGTTGCTATGGGCAACATCTCTACTAATACTTCTAAAACTCTCACTTTAGTAAATTAACCCCTTAGAGAGGAATTACATTTGCACCAATAAGGCGATAACTTTTTGTGCGTTAATGAAGAAATATGTCTGTAGCCCCCGAAAAGACAAAGTGACTTAGGATAACAGTATAGAAGTGTATTAGTGGCCACAATAAACATTTTGGGAGTTTTTAAATTGTGTCAAATGGCTGTTATATGCATTTTTCTAAATCAGTCAAATAATGATAGAAAGCAAGAGTGTTTTAGCAAAATAAATGTTTATGTAAATTGGTGGTGCATACAAATGCCTATACCTATATATTTGTGTCATTGAAAGACACTTTTAAAAATCATTAAAATTACGCTTCTAACACCCACCTGCAATCTTAAATACACCTATCCCATTCTTTGAAGGACCCCCATATACATGTCCCACATCAATTAACCCATTTTCCTGCACCTTGAACTTCATCACCCCATAAATTAAGTAATTACTTGCCAAATTAAGCTAATTAACAAATTATTTTTACATAATTAGTCATTAAGGAGGTTGTCCAAGTGTTTTTTACATTAAAATAGAGATTTTCCCTAACTTATCACCTGCTCAGGAGGTGGTGATAATAACTAATTAGCGATAAATGCTATGGAGAATTTGCACCAGCGAAAACGGCAGCTAATAGGATTGTGCGATCAGTATTTAGTCGCACGATAAAATTGTTTTGAGAAAAGCGGGATATCGCGGCTAATTGAATTACCCCTTAGTGGGAAATTCAATTAAATGTGAAATTGGTAATGTGCCCTTGGTATGGCTTGAAATGGTAGCACATCACATTCACATTGCAAATGCTTTACTTTCAGTTTTGGACCTGGCAAAGTTACCCAGCATATGTTGCCATTGGGCCATGCATCTGCAAGTGGCCATTACTTGACCGGGATCTAAAGGCTCCTTTCATAAAAAAATATATATATTCTAGTCTATAGGCTGCAATGGCTAATGCCATCAAAATATGGCATTAGCTATCGTGAGGAAGATCTGAAAATCTAACCTTTGCAGAGCTTGATACATTTTGCCCTATTGCAGTCCCCCAAGATATCTATGGGGACTTCTGTGGCAGTGAAAAATAGATCATAGCAGATTTCTCAGCTATCTACTATATGTATATATAGTGTATGTTAATACATACAGGGGAAACTTAGAGGCTTATTTAGTCACAGACGCAGTTAGTTGCTATTGACCAATGTTTTTGGGACTGTGCATGCACCAAAGCTGCAGTGTCCATGTGCTGTGATGCTGCTGTGGCTATGATGACAGTTTCAGGGTGGGATGGGTGCATGCTTAAGAAAATGGTGGCATGTTACCTCCATTTCTGGTGCATGCTGAAGCCAGCGACTGACTTATCAGACTTCTCTGGCCTTGGCAAGTGGGCATTCTGAGCAACCTTAGAGTTGTGCAAATAATTGATGGTCTTACTGATTTGATCCGAAGCTCCGTCTTTGGACACAGGTAGCCGATCTGAGAAGCCAGCAGTTGGCACCATTTTACAAAAGATGCCTCCTGCTGCATTAACATAACTTTCTCAGATCCACTACACCCGAAGTCAAACAGTAGCACTGATCACTTCTGGGTCAATCTCTGAATCAGGACCTTAAGGCCTGATTCAAAGATGGACACAATGCTGATGTTTATGAAGTTGAACAATTATCAGTGGTCTGAGTCGCACTACACATGCATCAAGTTAATTTACCGTTAGCTGTTTCAGCAAATATTTTCCCATAGTGTGATTGACAGATAGGGAGCATTTGGGGGAGGAAATGGGGGAGTGTTGGCAAAAACACAGGCATGTTGCTACCAATTTAGGAGCATGACGGATATAGCAACTGTGAACCCAAACACAGTAAAAATTAGCTGCGGGGTAAACCCTGTTGCTAATTGAAATCCTGCCTTAGATTATATTTGTATGGTATATGGTATCAATGATTTGATGAGTCCATGCTGTGCCTGTAGTGGCACAAATTTAAAAGGTAATTTGCTATTTTTACACTTTTGATTCATTTGCTTCTTACTTTAATGTTCTGTTTGATGTTTGCCAGCTGATCAAACTAAATAGTCAAAAATAAATTACGTTTTCTATATTATTCAGATGTGTGTCTATATAATTATTTTTAAATTAATTTTAACAGTACTGTTTTTCAAATTAATTAAGCTTAATAAAACATGTTCCTCTTAAGATGCAGCTACAGTGGCAGATTCTTGCTCATGTGCTGATGACGAAGAATGTAAACTAGTTGGTGGGCGATACAGTTGCTACTGCAAACATACTGCTGATGAATATGGCAAGTATAAAAAAAAAATATCTGTAAAGAACATAAAACATAGCAATATGTCTTTCAATGCATTCCCAGAAGTGGTGTTGTAGTACAATTGGTAAAAGAAAAAGTGGAAACTCAATGCACTGTCACGAATCACTTAGGATGGGGATAGCAATGAGATATATGCATACTTGCTGACCTTTTGGCTGTCTCCTCCGAGACATTATGAAGGCGAGCTTGGTGGAGGTGGGAAGGTGTGAGTATGATGGTGGGCAGGGCTCGGCTGATTTTGGTTGGTCTGGGGGCATGATGAACCAATACCATCATCATAGCCCCACCCCCACTATGCAATCCTGAAATTAACGGAATTATTGAGTGGGGGTGGAGCCATGATGACACGATACAACTTGAAGTGCTGGCCTGTGCTGCCCACTTCACTGGGGAAGTGAGAGGCTGTGGCCAGGTGTCCCCAAACCCGGGAGACTTGTCCACCCCTCCAGGTGGCTGGGATTTCCACTTGATTTTCAGGAGCCTCCAGGCCATTCCGTATCAATATTTGTAAGAGGAAATCTTCAATCAAACATAAAATTACAAATGAAAATAAATTTGTACACTTCTGCTGCTTTTAGAAATAGGGTAGTCACCCAAATCACATCAGAGAGCAATCAATATGTAGCAAAAGGTAACAGTGCAATATTGTGCAAAGACAAAAAAACAATGAAAAGACAATGAAAAAGAACCATGTGAGATAAGCACTCATTGGTGTATATTTAATAAATGTCTAGGACATATAATTTAAAAGCAATAATAAAACATGCATATACATAGTTAACATATAGGAAATAAATTTTGTAGTAATATGTGCCAGATAATTATAGATTACTTATTCTAGAGTCCACTAAAAGAGCTTGAAAATTGGTGTTAGTAGTGTAAATTTGCGAATGTAATGGAACTTTTATGGCACCTTATAAATAAAAACATTATACAACTTAAGATGGCATTACAATGGAGATCAGAGTTTCCTCAGTGACTACAGAGGACTACTCTTCCCTACAGTATGTGTCACTCACTGGCCAGTCACACACGCTTCCTCAGGCTCTGGTGGGTGGAGTTGTGGCTCTGGGTTACAGGGTGTCACTTGCTGGCTGGAGGGGTGAATGTATCTGGAGCTTACATTCTGCAGTTTTGGAGGTTTGCTGGTCACGTGACAGCTGCAACCTATAATATTCTCTCCTAGGAAAGGCAGCCTATGTAAATCTGCTGTTTCTACAGCACATTGTCAGACCCTTGTCTGCCACTTTGGGGTATATTTACTAAAGTGCGAGTTTTTTAAAAGTGGAACTGTTGCCCACAGCAACCAATCAGATTCTACTTATCATTTATCTAGCACCTTTTAAAAGATAAAAGCTTGAGTCTGATTGTTTGGTATGGGCAACAACTCCACTTCTAAAAACCCACACTTTAGTAAATATACCCCTTTGTGTCAAGAGGTTCTGATTACCAAGCTCCTATTCTGTTGCTTTGGTTTTTCCTTCCTTGTTCCTGTGATTCCTCCAGAGTTCTCAGCTTTCTCTGGTCGCTCTATTTTATATCCAGCTGTCTGCACCATTGGATACAAATTCTTCAGTGGTTCCCTCTGTTTCTTCCTGTGAGTAATGCAATTCATCCTGACACTGGGCCTGATTCAGAGGTGGTCTCAATGTCGATGTCAAATGTACAGTAGTGGAGTGATATTTTGGTAATTCACCAATGCTGCACAGTGCATGGACGCGCACGGTGATGGATAAGAGGTGACGGATGCAGTATGGATTTATTCACAAAGAGAGTGACAGGTAGTCAGCATTTGGTATAGGTAATGGGAAGTGACTGTTGTGACCATTTTCTAGCAGCACCATAGTGAGCCTCTGCAAATTTGATCGCAGTTGGAGAGTCCCTTGCGTCTCAGTTGAGAGGGACATTCTGAGAGAGCATAGGGCTGCTCAGTAGTTTGGTATCACCCAATGTTTCTTCCTCTTTTGTACATAAGCAGCGGATACTGTGTGAGACACTTGAGGTGGGCCTCTCTGTGCACAAGACATCAGATGCTAGGCAGATGCAAGTCCCCGGAGACTTGTGCCAGCACTGTCGACTCCACCTCTGTGACAGGAGCCGAGTGATGCAGGAGAATATGACACTGCAGCACTCAGCTCTTGTCACTGTGGAAGAGCAGGCATTTCAGTGTCATGTTCCCACACCCCCATTGTGATGCCACTGAGCATGATTACAATGGCCCTGATTCAGAGCTGCACACAATGCCAATGTTAGCACAGGTGAGCAATTATTTGCTACTGTGCATGCGCAAAGATTTAGCAAACTCCTTTGGCGCATGCATTCCACTGAGTGTACACTGTTTCCTATGGGAGCACAGGCATTTGGAATGGTGAAGCAAAATCATGGAAATTCCTAGGTGGTGACTGTTAGGAAGGCCTGAAATGCATGCAAAACAAGACTGTCTCATGGGTGTGTTATGGGAGAGTCACGGGCTTGTCAGTGAAAGTGGATGTGTTTTCAAATGCAGAGCCACAGCCACTGAGGCCATGTTTACATGAATTTAAGGAGACATTGCGTCTGCCATAGGATGGTGCAAGGTTCGATGTTGCATGTGATCGTTTGCTGATGTTGAAGTGTTCAGAACCACTGGTGGAGCTGCACCCTTCATGGTCATTGAAAGTGGGTGTCCCAGGTGTCTGGTGTATGCTATCACAAAAGAGAAAGACTAATACTCGCATTTGCAGATTATTGCTGCACAATCTTGGCTGCATTAGCTTCCAGCTCTGAATCAGGCTTAATAAGTTTACTTATTTAACCAGTCTAGCTGATACCAGTACCCAATGAGTATGGATGGGGTTTCCTAGGGAAATGGTGTTACTATTTAGACTAATCTGGGAAGGGAGGGGTTACTGGGAGATGAATATGTCTCCTTCATTTACACTAAGCATTGTCTGACTTGTCCTAGTTGGGCAAACAGTTCCAGTCATGAACACACATGGTGGACAGTGCTTTGGTAGCACCTGGTGGTGGTGGTTGGGGTTGTGTGTGTGTTGGGGGTCTTTGGTATTTCCCTAGTTTTAGCCATTGCTGGACAACTATGATTTCATCTACATGTGAATCAGAAGCCCCTTTTGCAGCTGTTCCCCTGAATGACACTCATCAGAGCTGCAGCACCTGAATGGATTCCACTGCATCTACGTATTAAATAAGTAGATACGATTTAAGTAAGGGGTGGAGAGAGGAGTAAATACGGTAGGGAGTAAAACTATTTCTTAAAGGGGAACCAATGTAAAATATTTCTTTAAAGTGATTATTATTGGTTGAGCTTCACATTACATTCATTTGACAGTCAGCACATTCTGTTTATTTAGATTCAGTTATTTATTCTTCCTGTGCTTTGGAAGCTGTCAGGCATAAAATAAATCACTATCCAACATGACTCTCTCTCTGCAGTCTTACAGAAGCATTACTTCTTATTTAGCAAGTTCTTTCTGCTGATTATCAGCAGACTGTGCATGTACCTCATACAGCAATTTCTAACTGGTAATGCACTGCATCATGCACCTTGACAGAGGATCTGAGAGTGAACAGTCCTCTACATATGAGCCCAGAGGACTCAGTTCATGAACAGGCATTTCTTGGAGCCAACTGGGCTACTACTTTCAAAATACATAAAAAAAGATCCATGTTGGGGAGTGTAATAATAATGTCATGGATGTGTAGCCAGACTTCTGGGCTTGTTTGAGGAATGTGTACAGAGAAAGGATGTATGTTTATGGCAGATCTTTTGCATCCAGCATGGGCTAGAGGGTGTGGCATGTTAGGACGACATTTATCATGTCGACGTGCATCAGGTCAACATGATAATGTCAACATGGTTGAAATGTTGACTTGGTTATCATGTCGACAGTGACCATGTCGACAGTATTCATGTCTACACGAATAACATATTGACATTATAGAATGCCGACCTAGCATCCCTGGTGTCCCAGTGGTCACATACCTAGTCTCGGTGACTGCAGTGGCTCCAGCGCATTTCTGGTGGACATGTCAGCAGTACTTCAGATGGAGACCTCTGAGGAGTGGCAGTTCTAGTAAGTATTATTCCCCTAATCATTAATCCTAATCCCTAACTTTCCCCCTAGTGTCTATCCCTAACCCCCATTTTTCCCCACAGCCTAAGCCTAACCTCCACCTACAGCCTAACCCTAACCCTCCTGGTGATACCTAACACTAAACGTTGCCATTCTGAGAATGCTTACATTTCACATGGCAACTTTTCACTTGTTAACATTGTGAACATGTCGACATGTTGAACCATGTTGACATTGTGGTGTCGACATAATCACTGTTACCAGATTCTAGGCTAGATGTAAGTGCCTATACTAATGATGATGGTTGCAGCTGTGGGCAGGAAAAATGTGGGTCAGGGGACCATATGCAAGGAGAAGGTTGAATACTCCTATAGACAGATGGATACTTGTTCTAACATAAAGCAGTATTTTAGACTGCCACAGTTGTTCACATTTGTGGCACTTTCGATTCAACACAAGCCAATGCTAAGCATATTCTAAGCTTTTATTGCAAAAGAAACATTACAGAAAAATAAAAAGGATTTATTTTTCAGTATACTGAGTGAGATAGAAATAATGCCAATTGTTGATTAAAACATGTCCAGAACACCATATTAACATAGTCTCACAATGTTGTGCTTTCTTTTTCTAGCCTTACAAGACTTGCGTCCTGAGCTGACATGTGGGAATCAGGAAATAAAAGCTACTCTCCAGAAGTGTCACCTGCAAAAGTTCAATTTGAACACCAAAAACGTGCACCTGAGAGACAGGAGCTGCACAGGATTTTCAGATTTTCACATGAAAAATACCATAACTGTAGTATCTGTCTTAAAACATGGAGTGTGTGGAAATGAGTTGATGGTAAGTGTTTCCAGGGCTGTATTATAGGCGGGGTGGACATGGTGACACACTTTGGGGGCACCCACACTGCCGTGAACATTCCGGGCCACTGTACAACGTCTCTGGCCAACTCCCGGCTGGCAGCAGACATCACTGCAGTGACAGCACACTCCATCACTGATAGACAGCGGCTGACAATGGCAGTGTATTGGCAGGGGGCAGGGTCTAATGCCGTGAAGTGTCTGCCCCCATTAGAAGCCTCCCCTTCTACCTGATGATGTACATAGAGGTAGGGAAGTGTGTTTGCACTCATCCGACTGTCCCTTCCTCCCTCCCTCTCTCTCTCCCTCTGTCTCTCTCCCCCTCCTCTTTCTCTAACTCTCTCATGACTTCACTCTCTATCTTCCTCCCTGTCTCTATCTCCCTTTCTCTCTCTCTCTCTCTCTCTCTCTCTCTCTCTATCTCTCAATATCTATCTTGTTCTCTCTCTCCCTCCCCCTCCCTTCCTCTTTTCCTCTATCTCACTCTCGCTCCCATCTCCCTCTCTATGGGCGGCATGTACTAAAGGGGAAAATGCAAAAAAAAAAACCGTTTTTGGGGGTTTTACCACATTCCCATATGTACAATGCATCAGAATGTGATGCATTCCGGTGCTTCATCCTGATGGGTAATGCCATCTTCAGGTGGCATTACCCCATAGAACCCTATTGGCTTCTAATCAAATGCGGTATGTACCTAAAGATAGGTGGGATGTACCACATCATTGCTGTGATGCTTAGTACATCCCACCCTATG
Source organism: Taudactylus pleione (assembly GCA_031769625.1). NCBI lineage: Eukaryota > Metazoa > Chordata > Amphibia > Anura > Myobatrachidae > Taudactylus > Taudactylus pleione. The sequence continues at coordinate 5,137,184 of JAUIMM010000031.1, forward strand.
TCTCACTCCCTCCCCTCTCTGTCTCCCTCCCTGTCCCTCTCTCTCTCTCTCTAACCCCCCCATCCAAAATCCTGCATTTGCCCCTAGCAATGTACTAGATCATGTCCGCTAAACTGATGGGAGTCAGTTCCCAGTAGTGTTGTGGACATAATATAGTTTACTGCGATCTTTGCTGGTCATTGGAGAGTCTAGAGACAAGGTAAGGGGCATAGTAGTCATTGTGTGGGGCCATAGCAAATTTATTGATGGGCCGCCCATAACTTAGTTGCCCCAGAACCCCACAAGCCTAAATTAGGCCATGAATGTTTCCCATAAATTAAATAATCTAAAAGAGTTTGGCATACATAAAAGCTACTAAATTATGGACCAGATTACTTTTTTTTCACAAAAACTCCCTTGATTTGTGATAACCCAAACTAATTTGCTGCTTTATTGTTTCACACTATAACCCAAACAGTAACTGTAACAGTACTTTACAACTTTTTGGATCTTCCCTCTGGGAGATCCTGGAGAGGCGTTCCAAGGGCCAAGTGCAGGGAGTGTGGTGACACAAATCATGTCATCATGGCCCTGCCTCCATGATATAATGCAGCAAATCACAACATCATGCCAGGGGAAGTGGAGCCATGATGCAGCAAATCACACAATTGATGTAAGTGGCCAGCTTTTAGGAGGGTTCCCTGCTCTCCAAGAGTCATTGAGCCTTGACACCTGGTTTGGCCTTTTGCCTGTTTAGCACATTTGTCCAATACTTGCTGATTTGTTACTGTTTAACTGATCTTAAAAGGTTGACTGTTTGATTGCATTTGCCTCGTGTTTCCCATTTGCTGTAGCCACAATGATCAGTGACTACAATTGTATGTACAAGACATAGGGGCAGTGGAGCACCTACATAAGGGAAAGAGGACACTATAGGCTAAGACAATGACTAATCTGGCTATTATTGTGTGAGTACCAGCAGTCATGTATACAGCTAGCCTGCCTCCAACAGTCAGCAGGCCACTGATTGCTGGCCTTCCCAGTTAGAATCCTTAACAGGACCCAGCTGGTCCCAGCCTCAGGTTAGAGATGATATAACACACCTCTGAGGTGTTACCACCAACCTCTAGCATCAATGCCTCATGCTGGGAATCACCTATCATCCAGCTATGACAAGAACCTGCTGAGTGCACTCCTCCAGTGCCTGAGTATCAATTGTGTTCTACATAGGTGCTCCTGCTCCAGATCTATACTCTCCAGTAACGTTTCCAGTGTTGTTTAAACTCCAGTGTACCATTTCTTTGACAGCAGCACATCCATACCCGCCTTTCCATCTGCAGTGTTTCCTCATACCAGCTAAATCTGGGTACATTTTAAATGATATGTGTACCCAGCGATGTGATGGGTGACTGCATGGGTGACGGGCTAACATACAGATGTGTCCTCTTACATCCTTTCCAATCACACTACAAACATGCACATGCATAATGCCATACGATTACCTGCAGAGGTATCCGCTATGGTACGCTGTGGCACACTGGAATCGTACCATGCAATCCTATGGAGTCGCAGTGCGCTTATGCACTCATGGGTGCATGCCTCGTGCCATGTGTGGCACAATTTGCCACATACGCAGCCAAGATGCAAGAGCACAGATCTGTATAGGGATGCCAGTACACATCAAGTGATCTGGTGCCCGACTGTCTGATATGTCGGAACCAGCTGCATCCAACTGCATGGGCCATCAGTCGCATTGTCAGATTGAGCTGCATTTAGGGCTGACCTGATGATGCGACTGACGACCAAACGGGAGCGCACATGGCCCAACATAGTGGGTACACATTAGGAGATTTTGACAATATATCAGACCAATCTGTTGTATCAGCCTAAATATCATCTAATGTGTACCTACCGTAAGTACTGTTGCTTTCATGGTGGGAACCAACTACACTGGACTGAAACCTGTGCCCTTATTGAATAAAATCCTTATCCTCTTGCAGGGATTCTTGGTGAAGTCCAGTAGGGGAATTCGCGCCAGGGTATTTGGTTGTGCTAATTCCAATTATCATCTGTATGTGTGTGTACACTAATAAAGTTTTATACTTTTAAGTAATTTTGATCTTAATACACCCCAAGGAATGCTCTTCTTTTTCTAGCTGTAAATGTGAATTGTTTCTTGTTTGAGCTAAAGGTAGCACTTCATACGATATAAATAACATAAATATTGTTAAGTGGAATTGGATATGGAAATATAGGAAGATAGAATCAGGAGGACAGAAAATATTGATATAGGAAGACTGGTGTGGGTTGTGTTTTTTTGGGGTGTTGAATATTCAGTCTAATTGCATGCAATTATTTGTAATATTCTTGGTAATAATCTCATTAGTAATAGTCCTTTCATTATACAGAACAACAAGACACATATTATCTACAAAAACACAATTTACCTATCCAAGGACTCATTAGTTGGCGGAGAGGATATTGCCAGTATAGAGTATTCTTGTGTATACCCTCTGGACATAGAGCTCTCTCTTGAAACAGCTCTTCGGCCCTTTTCAAGGTACTGTAAATATGTAATAGTGTGTATAAACTATTATTAACAAATAATATTATGACATCTATTAAATGCAAAGTTCTTCTAAGAATTGTCTTCATGCTATTTGTCTCAAATAGTGTTATTTTATTGTAGCTAATGCATGCTCATCTTAACTCCCCATTATTCAGTACTGCAGGGTACAAATTAACTTTAAAATAAGAAGAAATAAAGTAAGCCTTATGTAGTGGACTCACTGGGGGGTGCAGGGAGTGAGGATCGCACCAGGTGTCACCATCTGAGTGGGTGACACGAAAATGATGGCTCCTCCTCAGTGAACAGGATCCTAGCACTGCACTGTGACAGTTATTGTGCAGCACCTGGCTCTTGGTCACTGAGGAGGAGTCTGCAGTGGGGGGAGAGTATCTGGGGACAGCCAGGCATCTCCTGGAGTGCTGGACATAACCCAAGAGTGAGTTTGCCCCACCCCTTTTTTGAAGAGGAGAGCTTGAGAGTTTCCCTCTCAGCACATGAACATGGCATCTATTCAGTGCAGAGAGGGACAGGGGGCATGTCCGCAGCTCCCAGGGTGCTTGACATGCCCCTACCATGTTAAAAACAAGGCATGGCTTGCTGACATGGCTTTTCCCTTCTTTTGATAGTTGGTTGGTTTGTGATATATTACATCTCGTGAATACCTCCCATCATTGGAGGGCTCATCAGAAGGAAAGGGGGGTTGGAGGGGTGACTGGTTGGATTTGCTATGCCTCTGATAAGCATGCCTATCCCCTCTTGATGGGCATTTTTATCTATTTTGAAATGTCATTTTTATGCAGCATCTGCCTCCACAGTATGTTATAGTGCAAATCAGGACTAGATGAAACAGAAGTGGTCATCTAGGCTACCAATGTTTAGAGGATTCCTAGATTACTGAATGAGTGAAATACTATCAATCATTCGTTGTCTTTATTGTGACATTGAGGGGCAACAAACAACAGATTCTAACCAGTGAAACTGACTATTCTGCGTCCCCATGTTGGAAATGTTCTGGGAGTGCAATGCAAGATTCTCCTGCTACAACCTGGAGAATTCTTAAAACTGTTGCTATATCCTATTAACAGGGATGACAAACAAAGGAACTGCATGCTAATGTATACTAACAGCCTGATTATAAACAAGGTCATTTCTAAGCTTTGCAATTAATAACTATATGACTTATGGATATTTTGTACAGCTGTACAATCATTATAAGTTTTTGTGAATAGGACATTAAATTCTTGTTTAAAGTTATACAGTTTGCACAATAGGATGAATTTGTGATATTTAAGCTACATATCTTATTTTGAGATAATTATTTATTATATTGTAATTTCTTTACACCAGTGCTGTGCTAAATGTATATTATTTTTTAACTGTATTAAATTGAATTAATCTTACAACCAGCACTTCTTTATTTCTTTCTTCATTTCTAACGAATGTAGGTAGTCAGATCTATATAATTAAATAAGATAAGTGCCAAGATTTGTTAATTTTAGTTGTACAATGGTACTGTATGTGATATTCACAGCACTCCCACTTTATATACAGTACACATAAAAAATCACCTTCTAAAATCAATGGCCCTCATTCAGAGCCGTACGCTCTGAGCAGAGCGCATGCTCTGAATGAGGGCCGCCCTCCATAATTATGGAGCATCCTCCTGGACGCTCGTATAGCTGTGGGTCACCACCCACAGCCTATACGAGTGTGCAGTTTGATGGCCGCGATGGTCTTGACCATCGCGACCATCGCCACTGCGAGCCGGAGCCTGCGGTTGAGTTTTTCAACCGCAAGGCCCAGAGTGATTTTGGCTCTATCAGAGCCAAAATCACTCCCACTGACATCACTAGTGATGTCAGTGGGCCGGCTTCTGAAGGTAGGCATTCCCTTGGGAACATCCCCGTCAGGGAGGCACGCCCCCGGCACGCCCACCAAAGGGGGCGTGCTGTCAATCAACATCGACAGCACGCCCCCTTTGATCAGACACAACGAGTGAACGAAAGTCCTTCGCTCGTCGCGTCTGGCGCATGCGCACGACGGATCTCCCGCCGTTGTGCGCATGCTCAGTGCACAACATCGACCCACTTGCGAGCGGACAGCCGCTTGCAAGTGGGTCTGAATCAGGGCCAATGACTTTAGATGGTGATTTTCCTCTTTGTGAATTGACTTTAAAGCTGCATACACATGTAAAGATTTTCCATCAAACCAGCCAACTAGTTGATTGGTTGGAATGAAAATCTGGTAAGGTATGAAAGCAAATGACAATCAGCAATTTGCTCCCAAACACCGGAAAATGGACAAAAACTGTTGTTTGAACAAATTGTTTAGATCAAACATTTAACAAACTTGTCTGATGACCATTTTCATCTGTTTTCTGGCATTTAGGAGCTAATTGCTGATCATCAGTTACTCCCATACATTACCAGATTTTCATTCTAACCAATCAACTAGTTGGATGGTTGGGCAAAATATCTTTAAGTGTGCATGCAGCTTAACTTTTTGCTATAATTTCACCATTCAGTGATCTATTACCAAAGAACAATGACATTATTCACCCAGCACTAAGAAATGTTTGATTATGACATAGCCTAACAAAGACTTTATTTATTACTACAGCTCAGTTGATTTTAGTGTGGAAGGCACAGGACAGTTATTGGCAACTATTGCTCTCTATGAAGACTCAAGTTACAAGATACCCTATGAGGGCTCAGAGGTTCTTCTGACATCCAAATCCATCTTGTACATTGGAATAATTCTAAAATCAGCTGATAATGCTTACTATTCTGTAGTGATGAAAAACTGCTATGCTACACCTTCAAAAGACTCATCTACCTCTGCAAAATACTATTTGATTAGAAATAGGTAAGTCACAGAAAAGTCTAATTTATTTAATGGTGTCTAAGAAGTACATTTTTAAGTTCTAATGAGTTTTATCCAAATTACAGTACTATCTCTTTACTTTTTAAATTTGCCATTATTGCACAAGGGTGGTTCAATGAATAAGGTAATAAGACCTCTCATTGTGTAAATTTATTCAACTTGTACTGTACATACATGTATAATCAATAGCATGGCATTGATACAGATTATTTTGCCACATAGTCCTCATACATTCCAAGCATTTGTTCCAATGGTACAACAAGGCATCTATCCCGGCATAGAAGAAAACAGTGTCAAGCATCTGAAGCTAGGACACGACAGCTTGCTGACCACTGTTGGTTGTGAATTGTCTTTCACCCAGGTGCTTCTTCAATTATCCAAAGAGATGGATATCACTCAGTGCTGTTAGGGCTGTAGGGAGGATGGTCCAGTATCTCCCAATGGTAGCAATGTAACAGCTCATGCATGTGATTGGCATTATTATGCAGCAATATGATGCCTGTTTGCAGCTACCCAGGCCATTTTCAACAAATTGCCCTCCACAACCAGCTCAATGTGTCACAACAGCGGACAGCATTCATAGTATCTCCCTTGGTGAAGAAATCAAGAGGAAGCACACCCTTGTGGTCCCAAAACTCAGTCGCCATGACCTTCTTTGCTGGTGGAGTTGTTTAGAATTTATTTGAAGGTGGGGAAGATGCATGTTTCCATGTCATGGATGCTTGCTTCATCTCCAGTGTCAGATGATGCCCTCACATTTCATCTAATATGGTATAAGAAGCTCTTGGAAAATGATTGTATATCTGTATTATGTCTTATGCTGGTAAATGAGTATATAATACATGTAATAAATGCCTGCAGATCCACTTGAAAAAATAATAATATTAATAATAATAAATAAATAAATGTAAATGAAAAATAACCAAATTAAATAATTAAAATGAATAATAATAAATGATGAATGATAAAAAGTAAAGAAACAAATAAAAGAAACAAATAAAGGGAATGAAAAAAACAAATAGATGTTTAGGCTCTTTTGCGGGGATGATGGGTGCCCGCTGCTTTAGTGCAATGCACACTGGTATCTGTTCCTCTCTTACCCTGAGACACAGAGTTGTCCTTTTATGCAGATAAACATTCGATGCTTAACGCTGGATGGACTCTGCACTTTGTCTGTAGAGCTGGGGTGGTGGTCTACTTTGGCTCGCTCCCGTTCTGCATGCAGGGGTTGCAGCTCAATCTACTCCGATCTCTGCTGTGCATCTGGCAAACTCTCTGGCTAATAGCTCTATTTAGGATAGAGCCAGCGGCTTGTCAGTGGTTAGGGCTCCAACGCGTTTTGTCCACGTGATGGACTTTGTCAAGGAACCGGGCTGTTGGTAGTTGCTTCAATTTTTACTCAGTGAGTCTCAAGTCCAGCAAAAAGTTTTGGGAGAGCTGTATTTCAGCTCTTAAATGGTAAAGTTGGATAGTCTCCCTAATAGTTGGTAAGGGTGGTAAATGGTACAAAGACATCTTTCCAAGATGGAACACAATACAGGATATACAGGTGGGGGAGCACAATACAGATGGGGACACATTTGGCATGAAAGGACAAAACAGATATTACAGACTGGGGGGCAAATGGGGAGTCTGATAGGCTTTTTTAAGAGACATGTGGGAAATGCTTAGACTTAGAGGAGATATTTTTCCATATTCGCTCCGCCTCATGTCAAAAGCTGGTTACGCCACTGCTTGTAGTGACTATTTTCAGTATCAAGTCTAATCATATTCAAATTCTGAATCAAGCTAATTATCTCATTGTTGTTGGACAATGATGTTTTACAGCTGTCCCGGCAAGCAGGACTCTACTATTAAAGTGATTGAAAATGGAAACTCTCAATATGGACGCTTTTCAGTTCAGCTGTTTGGATATGTCAAGGATTCAAACATTGTCTATTTGCACTGTGAAATTCATATTTGTGATAAGACCAATGAGACATGCACACCTGTAAGTACAAGCCAAATCAAATAAATTTTGTGCAAACTATCTTACAATTTAGAGTCGTGGGGTACACTGCACAAGAAAATTATTGGAATAACAATTGTATTATAGCTGTTGGTGAGGATACTTTGTTTTGCTCTTCAACAAAGAGGTCTTCTGGCCTCACAGACTTCCCTTACATAGGGGAGGATTTACGAAGTAGCGGCTTCTGCAAGCCGCTGCTTCCCAGCAGGTTGAAGATCCTTATTTGTATCAGCACCCGGAGTCAGTGTAAAGTGCTGCATGCTATACACTGAAGTTGGGTGTCATTTTAAAAAAGGAGCTCCAACCCACCTGAAAGCAGCGCCTTGCAGAAGCCGCTGCTTTGCAAATTCTCCCCAATGTGTCTCTGTTTTGGATAGTCTTCTGTAAAGTGTCTGGAAATTTCACTGAACTTATCATGCAGGTGTCACCCTCAGTTGAAGAGCCTGCTGGAGCATGCTATATAACCCCTCAAGCAAGTTCTGTGATTCTTTTTCTCAGATGTTTTTGATGATTGGCCCAATTGCTATTTATCTAGGACCATTATGGTGCAGGACTCCGCAGTGTTCTATTCATTATCCCGTAACCAGGGTTCCACCCAGTGGTCATCGCATTTTCCCATGTCCCCTCTAGGGTTTCTTCTGTAGTTAACCATTTACAGAACTCTAGGCACTGTGGCAAATGCTGCTTGAGCAGATTCTTCCTTCATAATTCTCCAACCCATCCACTTTGGTTTCATCCTACATCATTGTACCTACAGTACTCCAACCCATGAACTCCAACCCATTAACTTCAATTTTGTTCCTCATGATCTGTCCTCTCACACTTAAGGGGATATGTATTAAGCCTTGGAGAGAGATAAAGTGGAGATGTTGCACAAAACAACTAATCAGCATCTAATTGTATTTGATAGACTGTGTTAGATAAAAGACTGTTACAAACTGATTGGTTATTTTGGCCAATTTCTACACTTTATCTCTCTCCAAGGCTTGATTCAATTTGGCCAGTCATGGTTTATCTCTAATAACTAACCTAAACATGTGGTTCTCTCTTTGGCGATACTATAATTATGACACATATCAATAACAATTATGTGCATGGCTTATGATCATCACAATTCATCCTACCAACATTGCTCTTAAGAACCCCATACATTTGTATGTCCTAATAATGATGAGGGGGGTCCCCAGGAGAATTAACTGAGTCTGATATCAATTTAGGATTTTGTTTTACTGTTCCTCATTATTAATAAAGAAGGAGCACAATTATTTTACATGAACAGTGTGTTTAAGAAACTGTAACTTAAACATAGATTTGTGAGCAAGTTTATATAGAGCAATCTTGTATATTCATGTTCCTGCTGTGTGTTCTGTTGCCTGTGGGGAGATTTTAGCTATGGCTTCAAAAGACCTTTCATGTGAAGTACAATATTTCATGCCATCCTGTGTGCAGAACAAAGAAAATAGTTAATAGTATAGTTTTTAAAATGTTGCACATATCCTTAATATACTGTACCTGTGGGATATGGAAACAAATATATAACTTATTCTCTTCTGCTAGCCACTCTAAAATATGTTACACTTTAAATGAAACATTCAACTGAACCCCAAACTAGTATATGTAAATGGTGTTATAATATATATAAATGTGTTTTCCTGAATTCACAATCATTCGGATTTCTTCTTTTAGTCCTGCACTGGAATGAGGGCTCTCAGTGCTAACAATGCAGCTGCAGATAAAACTTTGTCTTTGGGGCCTATAGTTAAGCAAGGTATGTTTACTTGTTGTTATACCAAATCATAACATAATGAAATAACAAAAATAAATCAGTTTCCAGGTGCAATGTATTGCTGAATTTAAACAAGTAATATGTGGTACTATCTATCTGACATTACAATCTCCATTACTTTTTGTATTTTAGTAGTATAAGTATTCTCTCAACCTATATTAAAAACTAACCAACTAAATAAATAAATAAGACAACCTCAATTACAAATACTGCCAATTACAGGATTCATAGAACACATGAACATGAGATTACCCTTTAAATAATGCATATTAATTTGTAATCCAAATTGTATAAGAAAAAATTGTCAAAATTGTATTTGATGTATTGAATTAGAGGAATTGTATAGCACAGCATGTTGACATTGAAAAATATTAATCTTGCCAGGGACTAAAATGTCTAGGGATCATTCATTTAAAGACGGGACTTTCCCTGGAAATGACGGAGAATTGATATTTTAGAGCTTTTTTTATCTATTGAAAAAAAACATGCCCATGTCCTTAACTATGCTTTACTCAAAATGAGAAAATATTTCTTTACAAAAATATTTTATAAATAATTCAAGCAATGTAATTTTTCTAAATTACATTATTAACTTATCATTTATTAACAAAGACAGGTTATAAAAAAGATGCATTATAATTAAATGTATGGCTAGGAGAAACATCTCTTGTAAAGTTCAATAATCTTTTAAATGGTATATTATTTAACCGGATAGCATTATTTACCTATCTACCTTCCAGCATTACCAAATTAATCCAGGGCATAATGATTGCAGTTTAGTATCACTTAAAATCTTGATTGCATTAAACTTAACACTATATACTGTAAAGTACATAAAACTGTAAAAAAATGCTTACAACACTTTTTCATATTTTAATGCCAAAATTGATATTAATGGTAAGAAAAAGAATCTTGAATGAAATACATGTGGTATGGTGGAACTGGAGGTAGTTTGGGTGGGTTAAGGGGAGCCTAGTGTGTACTGATTTTTTTAATGTGATGAGTTATATACAGTAAAATACTGAGTTATGTACAGTATGATACAGTATAACACGCAGTACAAGTAGTTAGGCCATGTTTTCTACAGTAATTACATTTTTATTCTCTCTGTAGATGAAGCTCCCACAATCACAGAGAAACCAATCTATAATGGTGAGTATTTATTGTTTAATTACTGTACTGTAGTCACAATGAAAGTGAGTATGTAACTTCACTCATATATGGAACTGGTTTTATTTCACTGCTGGTGTCAACTAGACTCAAAGGGGTTTACTGCCCAAAATCCACTGTTTCATGGCACCTTCATACATTATCCTGAGCTGCTCTGAAATGCCCTTCTCAGTGTCCTATTATCCTGTATGTTCTACATTTTAATCCCAAATGTAGTTTTACTGTTCAGCAATCTTCAGAGCAGTAACTAGACTTTTTGGTGCCCTGTGCCAGAAAGCATTGTTGCCCCCCCCCCCTCTATATTTCAAATCGGGACATAACCCCCCCGAAAAAGGAAGGGCCAGGGAAGAGATAGGGGAGAAAATAAGAGGAAGCTACAAGTGAGAATGATAATAAACAGGAAAATTGGCAGGTCAAAACAGCACCCCCTGCCCTGCGATGCCCTGTGATATGGCACTGGTCGCACTACCCTGTTACGGCCCTGGTACACAATAACTTCACCTTTTTCTTTGTATAAATTTAAATTGTTATATCTAGTTCTGAAAACAAAGTCATTTCACAAATGAACAGAATAAGCATTTGAAGACCTGTCCAGAGTAGAGAAGTTGCTATATACAGTATCTTGTAACAACCTGTAACTCTAAGGGGCATACCCCTTAGCTATAAGTGAGAATGCTAATAAATAGAAAATTCATAGGCCCAAACAGCGCCATGGCACAGGTTGCTCCACCCTAGTTACGGCCCTGGCAATTTTATACCACATTTACCTGTATTCTAATTAGCAAAATGAGCTTTGTATTTCTGCTGTGGTAAAAATCCAGCATTGCACTAGGAGATAAAATAGCCCATAACTGAATAATAGTATTTGTTTTCTCCTATGTTACTTGCGCTTGTCTATTTACTAGATTTTCTCATGGAAATCAAATGCATCATTTATTTTCTATCTAGCAGACGTCCTGTCCTATTCTATTCTATTATTCTCTAATAATGTATCTTCCCCTCTAATGTGTTTCTAATTTGGTTTAGCAAATGTAAAAATTCTCATACTGTAAGTTTCCTACCTCCTTTGACAAATACATCCTCCAGACAGTGGTATATCTCTGAATGTCCATGGAATGTCAATGACATACTGTAAATACTTAATAAATCCATGCATCATATTAGATAATAGGGAAGGGAAATTTAGTTGGTTGTAGGTAGGTGCTAGGTATGCCCTCCATAGTGCAAGCTACTCCCCACAGCACAGGCCACACCTCATGCACAGACTATCCCCCTACATCACTAGTCACACCCCCACAGCACTGGTCACACACCCTGTGGTGGCACACAATAGACCATTCATGATTTTCAGACCCAGGCCTATGTGGACCTTGGTCCGGCACAGTCTGTCTGTAATCCCACATCAGCAGGAGAGCTACAAGTAATCTAAACCTGCAAATCTGGCAATAGACAGGTAGATGGAATAAATCCTGGACATCTATACATTTAAAATCACTTTTTCTCAACGTAGTTCTAAACATGAGGCTCTAGCTACTCATCCCAAACATTCACTTGGCACAAGGGTTAGATAGGACACCCAACATTGCATCACTGCTGGTGAGGAGGGTCAGGAATAAACCTCCAGGTACTGTAGTTGTGTTGCTATTTTAACAAATATCTAAACACTGCATTGGGGTAATTATTAAATAATTACATTGTGCACCTAATGTGATGGAGGCCAGGTAAAACTTATTTGCAGGGAGAATGCTGTGATTGCTACTGAAATGGTCTCAATATAACTGCTAAAGCAATAGACCTAGCAACAGTACTATAGGGAACGCTGAAAGCACTTGACCAAGAGGCTAGTGAGTTCTATCTAAAAATGGGTTCCCCACCTTCTGAACCCACTGCACCTCATATAGTACCACTTCTAAATGAGCATCGATTCAGCATGCTTAGAAGAGACTCATTAAAAGCCTAGAATGCTGTACAAAATGTAAAGCAGTAATTTTACTTCATTATGAGGTGCAATGCTTGAAGTAAATGTACAGTATCCAGGTAACTATCTATATGATTTTGTCTAACCTCTGTACTTCTATCAAAACAAGACATTCCTGCTGAACACTGACATAATTGTAGGTCATTGAAGAGCTGGTACAAAAGTATGTTGATTAGTTAGATGTACAGAGCAGACAAAACAATTTATAGGTGAGATTAAAATAATTTATCACCAATATCTGACAATATCTACTGCCTTCCCTGTTCCATTTACTAATACTGTATCTCCATTACTGAATTAAAAGTCTTAAGTTTTGGTCAGAAACAGAAGAGCATGCATTTATGTTGAAATAAAAATTGTAAATACATAAATATTAATGTAAGATACCCCAATTCTGCATGTACTGTAGAATTGGCAGTGCATAATTACAGTATGTTTTTCTTTCTCGATCTCTTTTAGGGGCAACCTCCCTGATGGCTAACATGGCAGCTGTAGTTGTATTCCTAACATGGAACATGCTATTTTATATTTTCAGTTAGTAATGGTCCTGCGGAGCAACATATAAAGTATTGCAGTTATAGTGATTTATAATTTATGTGCCTTTGTATACTGTACAACCCTTCTCTTGAAATGACTAAGTATTTAGTTCAAATTCCAGTGATAAATATATATTATCTTTAATATAATTATTTAATCTTTATGGGTCCTGCTGAAGTTGTTTAACAGCATTTGAAAGTTTGCATGTAAGTTAAAAACTGATAATCAACTTAAAACAATTATATAAAACCAGATTGAAAACATCATTTTTGTTGTTTTTGTTTTTAAAGCTATATGACATGATTCGTGGTGTCAACAAAAGGCACCAGCGGAAATGAGAAATGGAGTTTAAACCAGACAGATTTTCCTTAATCAGGCTTGGACATTTTTTAAAGAAAACAGGGGTAACAAATGTAACAGCGGTGTCAGCAGTAACAGCAGTAATACACAGAGTAAGTGGTATATGTAAGAAGAGACAGCAGTGCAACAGTGGGAGTAACTGCAGTGCACAGACCCCAGAGGAACATATGCTACGTGTCTGTGCAGTAATCATCACACACTCTAGATGGAGTAATGACGTGGAGTCCCACATACTTAGTAACATGTCCTGGTGGCCACCTAGGTAAAGTTGGCTAATCGACTTCAGTGAAGCATAGGAGATTATGCTGGAGCACACTCCCCTTAACATATCTCTGTGTCCTGACAATAGAATACCATATGAAAGAGTCTGGAAGAGCTACATTAGATATAATTAGATACAATGTACAGCCTGTAACTGTACTTTGAGTGTACTATGGATATAGTCCTGTGGAATTGGTAAGAATCTCTTAGGTTCAGAGTCAAAACTCACCACACACATGTAGAAGGAACATTATATAATAAAAGTAACTTGTGATAAAAATGATGTCTTCCCTCTGTCACTGCCACTGATATAATTAACAAATTTCCCTAATATCAGGGCCTTGTATATCATGCACTTTCACCTTAGTGAGAGCTGTCCTGCACACTCACAGAAATTATGTGGTCTAATGTCAAGAATCTCAAGAGACTAGGGATAACCATTGATCATTGATGGTTAGCCACAATGGTTAATGGTTTTGCCATTGATGGAAAAGAGCCAATGGTTCCACATAATTAAAATTGATGGCTGCCTACCCACCCCTACATCATTAAGCCCCACACAGCACCTGATTTGCCCACAGCCTACCATTCCCACAGCAGGGATGACCCATCAATGGGTGCAAACCATTAGTACTGAGAAAATTAAAGCTTTGGTTTAATATTTGTGCTCAATTTTGTCCAACAAGGTCAATTTAAGTTACTTCATAATGTGATATACAGTATATAAAATTCCAACATCTCCTCATCATGAACATTGTAACATCAACTGGTTCACATGATAATCAGGGTCCTAATCTCTGTAAGTGAGGATTGTGGTGCCAGATAATGTGTGGATCTCTTTCTATATGCAAAATTAGTCAAAACACTTTGCGCAATAGTGCACAGCACTTTACTACATATCAGCTGATGCTAAAATAATGGGCAAAGGGTGTGTAAACACCAGTTTTCATGTTAGTTTATTAAAAAACAATATTGATAAATAATCCCATTAAAATTGCTTTATAAATTTTGGTCAATCCTACTGTAGGTCTAATTACATAAATAAGGCTCTTTATCACTATTAGATAAAGAGGATGATAGAGATGTACAAGTTTTATTATCATCTGCATTGCCATCATGGGCTAGTCATTCCATAGTTATATGTGTTTAACTCATATCTACAAGGTCACTGGCTTGGTTTAAGGTAAAACTTGTTACATGCAATTTATCATTCTCTATACTGGACATTCAATACCATAGGCAAATGCAGGGGGTGGGGGTTCCAGTTGCTTGGAAACTCCCTCCCCAGGCCACACCATGTCCACTATAGAAATAGTAATATAGAATTTTATTAGTGCTGCTTGTTCTTCTTAGTATCACAAATGAAGTAATTAGCACCACCTGTGCATTTTTGGTGTCTGCCAGTAATAAATACATCTGTGAACCAACTAGGAGATCTGGAACACATGCAGAGTTAGGTGAGCACTGCTATAGACCATCAATAGACTTAATTATTAATACCATAAAATAATATCTAGTTCATGATGAGACCAATATGTACATATATGTCCAGGGCAGTGCTAGGTTCTTCTGTCCGGACTAGCTCCAATGCTCTAGAATGGTGCCCACATCTGAAATAAAAACATTAATCTCAGGCAGTATGGTCCTACTGCTACATTTAATGGCTTATTGTGATCACTGGTCCTCTATATATGCTGTAATTATGACACACATTGCACTTTGTATGATACATATTAAAGCTGGTTATATGATAATTAGACCCCCTTCATGGACTGGCCACACTCGCTCCAAAATCAAGCACTTGGAAACCCCCCTCTATAAATCCTGCGTTTGCCACTGAATAGATTTAATATCAGAGTCCCCACTAAAAGAGCCACTCAATAAAAGGGATGGGCTGACTATGATAGTGACGAGCAAAGATTTTATTTCTAAGCTAATCAGTGCATTGTAATAACTACACCAAGTAAAATTACAGTGTATAGTCATGTGACATGTACACTTAGATAGGTAATATGACTTGAGATGTGTGCAGATCCCCATATTTTGGTTTTGCCAAAATCACCCTATAGGTTTTAGGGGTGCCAAAACCACCCTTAAGTGTTTTGGTTTTGAATCTGGATTTCTTCCAAAATTGATAAAAACAGCTTAAATCATGTAATTTTAGCATATGTTTGTTCCTACAGTATTACTAACATCAATAACTTTCATTTCCAGTCACTTTTAACCACCTCACAGCTCACAATATTGTTTTCAGTCTTCACCCATATTGGCCAAAAGTTGCAGTGAGTTGACTGGCTAAACCAAGTGACAGAGCAGTTTTAAAAAAATATATAACATATCTAGGAAACATAGTGGCACTGGAATGGTAGACAGGATGGCAATTTAATTTATACTAAACAATGCTATAGAATGTTTTAATTAATAAATAACTAGATCAGAGGCCAGAGGTCAGCACAGGCAAATGGAGGTGGAGTACTATTTAGTGAAATCCAGGTAAAGCATTTACTTATTGATTGATTGATTGATTGATTAATTGATTAGTGTTAATAATTTAACTATAAAAAAGTAAATCAGAGAAATGGAAAGCACTGTTACAAAACAAGCATCCAAAATCCCAATGAGGTTGTTTGACTGATAAATTGATTGATGACTACTGACTATAACTATAAATGAAAACTAATTTTATATTTAGAACAATCCTTAAAAAAGTTAAGATCCAAATGAGATTGATTGATTAATTGATTGATTAGTGTTAATAAATTAACTATAAAAAAGTAAATTGAAATGTAAAATAAAACACTACCAAAAAACAAGCATCCGAAAGCCCAGTGAGGTTGACTCATTGATTGGTTGATTAATTCATTGATTATGGAATATAACTATACATTAAAAATAATTTGATAAATGGAACAAATCATTAAAAAACAAGAATCCAAATGAGATTGACTGATTTTTTGATTAATTGATTGATTAGTGTTAATTATTTAACTATAAATAAAGAAATCAGAGAAAAGGAGAAGTTAACACTACCAAAAATCATCCAAAAGCCCAATGAAGTTGATTGACTGACTGATTGTTTGATTAGTTAATATACTACTTTCCATTAAAAAGTTAAGAATCCAAATTATATTGATTAAATGATTGATTAGCATTAAGAAATTAACTATAAAAAAGTAAGTTGTAATGGAAAAGAAAACACTGCCAAAAAACAAGCATCCAAAAGCCCAGTGATGTTGATTGATTGATCGATTACAGAAAATAACTATAAATTAAAAATAATTTGTTAAATTGAACAAATCATTAAAAACAAGAATCCAAATGAGATTGACTGTTTGATTAATTGATTGATTAGGGTTATTTATTTAACTATAAAAAAAGGAAATTTGAGAAATGGAAAAGTTAAAACTACCAAAAAACAAGCATCCAAAAGCCCATTGAGTATAAGCTCTGTGGCGCTGCAGGCCATACCCCAGTATATGTTTCTGTACCCCAGTGTATCCATATAAGCACTGTGCATTTGTGTCATTGCTCTGATGCTTACTTTTTGTTTTTGTTTCATACTATATTTATTTAAACTAAAATCACAAATAGGTTTAGAAAATACTATTATGCCATTTTTTAACCTTGATTTGTAGATACCAACCTGGTTAGCTTGGCTTTCCTTGATCATAACAGCCATGTTTGGTAAGATGCAACTCATGCACCACATGGAGAGGCTATTATGTGATGGTATCTGGAGATGTTCTCCCTCCTCCCCTCCCAGACTTCCCATACATAATCCCAGAAGCACAAAGATAAGAGATGTTTAGTACCAGACTTTAAATTCCTCTGCCCCCTTCCTGTTCAGAGCCTTTATTTTGTGTGCTGCCACATTAATAGTTCATCCACCCATTGAAGAATCGAAATGGGCAGACATGACACCAGCATTATTCCTGCCTGTGGGAGGGCCCAAAGACAATTCCATCTTGCACCGCTTTTCATTGCATTATGCACTGTTTGGGGCATTGCTGACTGTTTTTTTGTGTAGATGACAAACATTATTGTTATAGTTTATTAAACTGCCATCCTGTCTGCCACTGCAGTGCCATTATCTTTCCTAGATGTGCCATGTTGGTAATTGAACTGCCACAGCCACTGAAGTCTTTGATATGCGGTTGCTGATTGCCAAAAATGTCCAAAAATTTTTATGGCCACAGACAGCATCTTCTGCTTGCCTTTTTCATTTTTTAGAAACTAAGATGTGTTGTGCACTAATTGATAATATATATCTGAAAGATATAAAAATATAAAAGTATATAATAGGGATATGGTAGAACCCACACAAAGATCAAGACACCATTTTTAATATCATATAGTGTTTATATATGTATTCTGCATAAAAGTAACAATACTATAACAATAAAAATACAACAATACACCCACATTAATAATCTAGTAAAAGCAGCATGAATATTAGCAGCATCCCGCTGGAATCTAATGCACTATAATAAGAAATCCTTAGATTCCAGTCCTGAACCATCAATAGTCAGCTTTGAAAAGTACAATTCTGTATATATAAGTGCAAATTTAGTGTCCACATGGGAACCTCACCACATCCAACCGGAAATGGACAAAGAAGTCCGTCTCGTGCTGATAATAACACTGTTTGTGCAGTGGTGGCTGGGTGTCCCAATAATTTCATGGGCAGAAGTCAAGTCAGTATGTGATGGCCCCAATTGTACTGGTGATTCATTCCCTTAAATCGCAGACCTCCAATCTGTCCATGTATATATTCCACAATGGAAGCAAATGATAGTAACTATCAAAGGCCACTTTTCAAATGGAAGATCCAGTGTTAGTACAATTCCTCTGACTGTTTTCGCTCCACTGCTGGAAGCTTTATCAAAGAGCATATTTTTTGAAAAAAATTCAGAACCACTAAAGAGCTCAACTGGGGCTGCTGTGAATGATTAAAATATTTTTTTGGACATGCCTCCCCTCCTCCCTCAAAAATTTGCTTTGGAATCCAAAACTTAAATTAAATTTACTACAAATCAACCCTTCCTTTCCCTGCCTTCAACTACATACATACTCCATCTCCCTTACGCCTCTTGATTAATGGAAACATTTGTTTCCTGACGTACCATGTTGGAAGTTGAACTGCCACGTGTTTGTGCTGCCCAGCGATGCCACTTAGCTTAGTCAGCCAGCTAGCTTGGTGCAACTTTTTGGCCTGTACTGGATGAAAACAATATTGTGAGCTGTGAGGTGGTCATAATTAACTGGAAACAAGTGGAAATGAATGTTATTGAGGTTAATAATATTGTAGGAATAAAAAAACCCACATTATGTGATTTTAGCATTTTTTTTATCAATTTTTGAAAAAAATACAGATCCAAAACCAAAATACATGAGTTTGGTTTTGTAAAACCAAAACCACAACACTACAGTTAATGCATATCCAGAAACAAAACATGGGGCTCAGCACACAACTCTAGTTCCAGCCTGTCCTGGAGACAATGATTGCTAGCAAGATTGCTTAGACCTTGTTAACTATTGAATGCTAGTCTGCAAAGTATATAACCCTTTGTGTACTAGTATGAGAATTTTATCCTTTGACTAACAGATATCATAAAGCATCTCTCCAGGTATTGTGAATCTATAAGTCCCAGCATGATCTACCAGCTGATTGGTGGGAGGGTTTGCTGGGACTTGTAGTTTCACAAGAGCTGGAGAGCCACAGATTGACCAGGCCTGCCTTAGAATGTAATCAGAGTGTGCATTGGTGAGCAAGTTAGGTTCTCTCTGACTTGTGAAAATAGATAATTGGAAGCAAAAGTTTGTGTGGGAAAAAAAACAAAAAAACTTTTATTGTGATAAACACCATTGTGAAACATCAGTGTATACTATATTTAGATTTTTGGTGTAGTTAGCTAATCTGCAACCTAAAGGTAGGTAAAATAGTTGGGGTGATTACATCATTGGGTGACATAACCTTGAATTTTGTCATAGGTGGGTCACAATCTTAAATAATGCTCCCTGGATATTATTTTCCTGGTTGTAGAAGACTCAGCTAAGGAGCTTACTAAAATGAGAGAAAAATATGATTCGAAAAAACCCTTTAGAGTTCACTGACATCAGTACAAAAGAAGTATTTTGACTATCAACCTGTCTTCCAACATACTTTACCCATATGAAAGCTTTGTTTTAAATAAAGGACCTTCTATTGTACCTATAGGGCCTTTTAACAGCTTTGAGTGAAAAGTAGATCTCTCAAGACACACTAGAAATCTTAAATTAAAAGAATAATTCTCTATTTCTGCTCCAGAAGTGATGCCTTTGGGACATAATCATCCTTTTAAGGCGAAATCCAACTTTAAACCCCAGTTCCACAATCTACCGATCAGAAGCTACATTCATACATTACAAACAAAACTTATGAATGGTCCAATGGGCGCTGTCCTTATATTTAAATCCAATATGTAATGTAGGGTCTTCCTCTCAGAAAAGAGAAGAGAAACAATAACAAAGTCTGTATATTAATCCAATATAATGTGGATGGTGTTGAAATAAACTGGTGATTAACTCACCTACTCTAAGTGAGATGCATTTATCAAAAGGTATCTTTAAGTTTTCCTCCTTAGTATAAATGAAAGGGTGTTGCACACAGATGTCCCCCTTGGGGAAATGAACTCACCTGGGCTCAGGTGTAAGTATTCCTCAAAAGGTATCTTTGTGTATCCCACAACTGGTCATCTCAATTGGTTCACCCCTCCAGGTATACAGCCAGCGGTACCATACAGTGAATTCCCAATATTAATAAAAGTCCTCCACAAAAAATAGTGTGTCATAGAATGCAGGCATCAATATTCTTGATTAAAAAAAATGTTTTAATTCCACCAGACAAAATATCCATAAAAGACACAAAACATAAAAATAGTCTAATACAAAAAATAAGGTCGTTCCAATAGGTATGGTCACATAAACAACTCTTGTCCCACTCACCCGGAATGAGTGCAACACAAGCAGATCTTAAAAGTTAAAAGAAAAAAGATATGGCCATCCAGATGGAGGATCCCTTACCACCTGATGCCTGCATTCTATGACACACTATTTTTTGTGGAGGACTTTATTAATATTGTGAATTCGCTGTATGGTTCCGCTTGCTGTATACCTGGAGGGTACACTGAATACAGTATAAGAAATATATATTAGAAATATATCAGGGGTCTGCGCTGGTGAAATATAAGGGGATATTTCAGCTGCCTGATGACAACCAGTTTATAACCACAAAGAACCAGAAAGAAATACAATAATGTGAAAAGTAGGTAGTGTACATTATTTATTTATTTATTAACAGTTTCTTATATAGCGCAGCATATTCCGTTGTGCTTTACAATTGATAGACACTATAACCTATGTTGGGGACCCAGTAGGTATCTCTGAGCTTGCACTCTCACTATTACTGCATAACCTTGACTGGTAGTACACTAGTATCAGGATTGTGATCGCATAGATTCTCAAGTCCTGATGTTGTAAGGGCAGAGCTAACTATAATATTTACAATGAATATTCTATCACTCTGCCTGTTAAACCATACACCTCTCTCCTGCCACCACCCATGGTAAATAAAGGAACCACAGGCCCCCTAAGACTCTATCACAGTTGCAAAGGTTTGGCAATATAGACTACCATGTAGATAGATGGCCTCCCCTCACTTCTAGCAATAAATAATAGATATAGCATAAACATTGTGATCTAATAGCCTCCTCAAAGTATGGATTCTGGAGCATTAATGAAAATAGACTAATAAGCAACCTTTATTTACAAAATAAAGTACAATGCTTAGTTGCAGAAATGATATATGGAAAACTTGTTACAGATTACATAGACAAACATGAGACATTACACTTGGCTTTTTCTGAGGTTGGGGGGAACAAAAGGAAAATTAAGTTCAAGGCTTCAACTCAGATGTGATCCCTCAAAGTCTGACAAAATGCAACATGCTCCCAAACCTTTTTCATCATCTGTTCCCCCTCCCATAGTGAGGTCATGAGCACATCTCTAACTGGCTGAGCACCATGATCCACATAACTTTTAACCAAAGTACAAAATGTACATAATTATCTGTTTGTATTAGCTAAATCAAATATTGTATATTTACAGTAATCTATTATTTAGCTATAATATAAGTGTAGACAAGACCATTCTGTGTAATTGGTTAGATAACTCATGTCTTCCAAACCATACATTCTAGTGACTCCCAGATTAAATTTAGACCCACATACAGACTTCCAGTATATTCCTATGATTTTGGAAAATCACAGCTGTTATAGAAATACCAAATTTAGATACAGTGCAGAGCCCATATGATTTCATTTTAAACAACGTGGTCACATACCATGTTGCACCCCAAATCTAGGAATAGTGAGTGTCGTGGATTAGTGCTTTCTGTTTATTTGATTTTTTTAAATTAATCATTTTGTGATCACATTTTCTCATGCACCCTTTTAACCTGTTTAATCTAGCTTGTGTCAACTGTTTTCCTAGGTGCATTACAAAAGGTGTGCTTGTTAACTGCCTCACCTTTAAAAGCAAACTTTCTGTGAGCTGTAAACCAGATATCATACCTTGAGTTTAACACTAGATATTTGACTGTCACAAAGCAGTCACACTTTGTCCATAAGTTATATTCCTCCAAATTTTCATAGAATAAAATTAACTGCATAGCATATGTTATCCTTGTAAGCAATATTTAATGACACACATAAAATTAATTAAAAAATTATGAACATAAATGGCAATACATTAAAAGTCTTGATCAAAGAAAGCATTGAAATATTACCAAAGCAGGAAGTTCAAGGAAGTGATAGTATAAAATAAAGTTTGGGGGTTCTAGATCCTCCTTTCTTAAATCCTTGGATAGTTCTGCAAGAGCTGGTTAGGAATCCTCCTGCTTAACAGTCATGGAGAATATAGGCCAATACTGCCAAGGAGTTTTGAGTAATAAACTCTTTTCCAGGCAATATGACTTAATGCTAATGTGGTGCTCCTTATATACCCATATTCATAAGCAGAGGCACTGAGAGGGGGGAGAGGGCACTAATTATCAGGGCTTGTTGAAGGCCCCCTGGATTTGCACCGGGCTGAGGGAATCATAGCATCCCACTCCCCAGCATACAGAGCTGTGAAGCCCAATGCTGGTTGTGTAAATATGGGGGATACCAACATCAATTCTCCCCCATATTTTCACAACCAGGACCATATCAGGAGCCTGTTGCTGGTTATGTAAAATAGGGGGGACCCCTGCGTCATTTTTCTCTGATAGTTTCACAACCAGGACCAGCTCAAAAGTCCAGTGCTGATTGTGCAAAATACATGGGACCCCTATGCTTTTTCCCCTACATTTCACAACAAGGACTGGCTCAAAAAAAACTGGCGCTGGTTGAGCTTTGGGGGGGGCACACATTTTTCCCAAATTTTTAACCCTTTGTTTACTTTTACAAACACAGAAGCAGTGCATAGATAACACTGATTTGTGCAGGTATCTGCAAACACGCTGTGATGTTATCAAAATTGTCTAAAAAGTACTGGAAAATAAATGTTATTGAGGTTACTAATACTGTAGGAACAAAAACTGTCCAAAATTGTGTGGCCTTAGCTGTTTTTATCAATTTTCGAAAAAAATACAGATCCAAAACCAAAACATGTGAGGGCAGTTTTGACAAAACCAAAACCGATGACGAATTAGAACCAAAACCAAAACACATCCCTAGATTTTTTCTAAATGAAAATGGTGTGTGTGATAACTGTATGGAAGTGTTTAAAGATTGGAGTTGAAATATGTCATGTGACTCCCAATTGCTTCCCATAAAGATTGGTCTTTTGTATGTGATGCAGTTAATATACCAACACCCGGGATGCCAACAGCCGGAATCCTGATCAGCATGGGAAGACTGGCGACGGAATCCCGATATAGCTGGAGATGCCAATGCCAGAATCCCGATAGCCAGCATCCAAAACATAAGTATGGTTGGCCAGGTAGGTGTTAGCCATGTGGGGGAGGGTTAGGTTTATGTGCTCTGGGGGGAGTTAGGGTTAGGCTACAGGAGGTGGGAGGTTAGTTAGGCTCCAGACAGGGGCGTTAGGCACCACTGGGGGGAGGTTAGGGTTGGGCACTAAGGGGGAGAGTTAGGTTTAGGCACTAAGGGGGGAGCATAAGGTTTAGGCACTATAGGGAGGAGCATTCGGTTTAGGCACTTACTGGGAAGGTTAGGGTAAGTGTGCGGTGTAGGGAGGATTAGTATCAGGGTGCAGAGAGGGTTAGGGGATAAATAGGACACTACTTACCAGTCCCCTGTCTGGATTGTAAGCATCAAGATGCCGCTGTCAGTATATTGACAGTCGGCATCCCAAGTGTCGGGATATCATACCCAACCCCTTTGTATACGAAATTGTTCTTAATGAGTAAAGATTAGCATTAGTTATTTGTTGCTGTATCTGATTTGCCCATTTGTTTGGTCAGCCATTGGAGCCTTTTTTAGTTGCCATATGCCTATTTTTATATGTTGGACCGTATGCATTTAAGGCTGGAACATGGTGTATGGCTACTTCCTACTACTGTTTCTGGTTATTTAGGTGTATGGGATTATTAGTTGCTTTAAATACTGTGTATCCACATATGCACACTCTGATGTGCTTCACATACTTTATGTCACACTATAAATAAAGTTTATTATTATTAATAATAATATTAATAATAATAATACTACATGTTGAGTCATGGAAAAGTCATAAAAAATCACCATTAAAGACAGATTTTTTTTTGTTATAGTAACAAACCACATCCCACAGAGAACCTTATTGGATGCACAATTTACAAATCAGTAGTGAGGAAGATTAGAGGAAGCTTTCCCACCATTTTCATAAATTACTTACAAAGGGGCTGATTCAGCAGTGAATGCAAATGCACTGCTGAACGCAGATTCCCGATAATCGGGAATCTGCGCGTACGCAGGACCTATTCTGCAAATGTGCAGAATGGGTCCTGATAAGATGGATGCAATCCCTTGAATGCCTCTGCCTGATTGATAGGCAGAGGCATTTAAGGGGTGGTGCAGGGGTGGGGTCAACCTGTGTTCCTGGAAATGGGGCATGTCTGCCCCTTTTTCTAGGAGTGGCCAGCCCAGGGACTGCGTGGACGTATGCAGTCTGCTGGGCTCGGAAGCCAGCTCACTCACCTGGCTGGCTGCCTCCACTATCATGACCATCAACCAGTGCTGGGATCGCAAATGCAGCAGAGGGTGTCATACACCTTCTGCTGCCAGGGCAGCAACATTTATATATATATATATATATATATATATATATATATACATATATATGTATGCACACATACAAGCACATTAATATATATATATATATATATATATATATATATATATATATATACACACATTAATATATCTATCACATATATAAATACATATATATACACACATACAAACACACTAATATGTAATATATATGCACACACATTAATATTATATATATATATATATATATATATATATATACACATTAATATATACATAACATATATACACACACATTAAAATATATATATATATATATATATATATATATATATATATATATATATTATACATACACATACTATATGAAAAAATATATATATATACACACACACATATATATATATATATATATATATATATACATAAATATACATTATATGTATATATATACACATATACATATATATATATATATATATATATATAGACACTCACATATTTATATACATACACACACATATATATATATACTCTGTATGTATATATAATATTAACACAAATATATGCATGTGAGTGCCCCAGCGCTGCCCTTCTCCCAGCCTGAGCTAACTTACTGAGAGACTCATTCTTGTTGGTTGTCTCTGGTCAGCCAGGCTGGAGTGCAAGTCGACAGGGCTGTCCTGAGTCCTGGTCTGTGCAGTTACTATACAGTGCTAGGTGAAGTGGTGCCTGCCTTTCATGCCTGCCTGGACCGATGGGCGCTGGGCGGCAGGCAGGGAAAATGGAGGCAGAGCCGTGAGTTGTCACTCACAGCTATGCTTCGCAAGGGATGATGGGAGGAGTGGCAGCGGCCGGGCATGCACAGCATCCACGGCCTCCAGCAGCAGCTGCCATCTTCCTTGTCCTTTGTGGTCAGAATGAACTTCTATGCAGAAGCTCATTCTGACCAGGCTCCTATCTGACTACTGCCCTACTGGATCGGAGCTCCAATCGCGGTGGCGGGGGGGGGGGCAGCTACAGAGCTGTGGAATGTCATTAGGCATTCCAGATGCCCTAGGCATTTGCTTAGAATGCCTACGCCTAGGGCTGGCTCTGGTGGTCTCCCCCTTGTAGTGCCCCCAGTAGTGGCCTCCCCCTTGTAGTGCGGTAGATACACATATTAAAAAAACCCACTTACCTGAATCCCCGCTCCCACCGCCGCCATCCGCTACTCCATTTGTCCTCCAAGGGCGCCTGCTCTGCATTATGGGAGAGACGTCATGATGTATCTCCCATTACCCACTGCAGGAGACAGAAGATGGAGCGGCTCCTGCAGTAGGCGCAGCAGCATCATTGAGAGTCTGACAGCCTCTCATTGGCTGTTAATTAAAACAAACACACAGCTGCCGGAGCCAGTGGCTGTGTGTTGTCAGTCACTGTGTAGCGCTGACCGAACTCCGTCCGGTCAGCGCTACACGCGTGGTGCAGCTGTGTCACAGTGACACAGACTGCCCGCAGCCCACCTCTGACTATCAGTGAAGACAATGAAATATTGAGATATAAATTTAAAGATCAACGTCTATGGCCTCAGTTAACAGATAATCTGAGATGCAAATTAGTAAAACATGGACATTAGCAACAGAAAGATGCAAATTTCACTCTCGACACATAGTGACAGATGGCAATTTAG
This sequence comes from Taudactylus pleione, assembly GCA_031769625.1. Classification (NCBI taxonomy): domain Eukaryota; kingdom Metazoa; phylum Chordata; class Amphibia; order Anura; family Myobatrachidae; genus Taudactylus; species Taudactylus pleione. The sequence goes on from JAUIMM010000031.1 coordinate 5,163,681, forward strand.
CCATAATTGGCTTTTTAATACTGTACCTATAATGGTTAATACTGTAGTTGATCGAACATGACTAATGTATTCAGAGATGCAAAGAGCTGTCTTTTGTTTTACCTATATTCTTTTTGGTAATAAGTCTCCATTCACTCCAAGTATTGCAAATTCTCAGAAAGGCTTTTTCTGTGCCAATATCAATTTAGCTCTTCATGTGACCTCATTGGCCAACTCAATTTCTGACAATATATGAAATAGAGCGAAAGCTTTGCAGTGATGGGTAGGTCAAAGTAATATTAATGGACAGAGGAGGGGATGTATGAAGGGGGTGGCTAATGGGAAGTAAAGTCTGGTCCTGCTTCACCCATTACTGAGTTGAAGCAAGTCCAGGCACCGCCCGCATGTATTAAAATTTGTTTGACCAAGAGGGAGAGTGCTAATTCACATGTCCAGCGTATTGCGCTTGCTCTCTTCTGGTTGTTTGACCAGCGCTTGCATCCTTTCTGCACATGTGCCAGTAATTTTCTCCCTGCAACGCCTGGGCTTTGTTTGTTAAAAAAAACATCTTTATTGTTTTTGTATGCACATTCTCCGGCTGTCGGTTCCAAGAGCTAGGGATAGAGCTGTGTGGTGAGGCAATGACAGCTGCAGTTGTTGAAATCGATAGCTGCAGTTGTCGATATGGTCACTGCCACTTCGGCACCCTATAAAGGGATAGTGGCACCAATAATAACAGGTGCGCAAGAAGTATTGAACCTCCCATTCATCCCATTATCACCTGTGATTGGTTTTGATACTTGATGAAAGAGCATATATCAAGAATACAAGTATGAAAAACCATGTGGCCATACTACAAAAAGTGTCTTGCCACAAATTGGTAAAATTTCCATTCTTCTAATTATTGTGAATATTTATTAAACCTTCTAAAGAGAACAAGTGTAGTGTAGGTGTTGCCAACCTGTTTCTAGCTATTATGTTATAGAATGCACTAGATAAAAGATAGCTGGAATGTTATTGGTTGTTAAAGCAAGACCGTCACTTGTCCTCTTTAGATGGTTTTGATAATTTTCCCCAACAGTATGTTTTTTTAATTGACTGTTGGTATCTTACTTGTAGCTAGTTTTTTGCTATGACTACAAACAGAAAGTCAGAGAGGTCCGCTCTGCTGTTCTCCTAACATTGTAAATATGTAATGAAATAAACTGAGTAGTCAAATAGAATAAGATTGGACAAGTATTGTCGCTATTCTATTGTTGTCCTTCACCAATAATGAACTTGTTTCTCAGCAATATGATGTGATCCAGAATACACAGAAAGGTCACAATTCCACATTGGTGTAAAGTGTGTTGTTACTTGTAAAATAATGGATTTATTACCATATCTGTCTTGTTCAGAAAACTATCCCTTATAATACATTCATTTTAAATCTGTATTAAAAGTTATAAAATCCAGAAAGTAATACCATGCATGACTACATGGCACTAATAAGCTTTTGTTGTAAAACACTTTGGTATGCTACAACAGATTAAATTACTAATCATGCTTTTGTGTGTCCCGACTAAACAAACTTTTCAGGAATGCAATGACTACCCAAAAGTGTCTGTGTGGGTAAAAGCAGCTTGTTTTGGTGTAATTTCCATAGAGATGATTTTTCCTTGTAAGAAACTAGATGTAATATATTGTAGTTAGTAACCATTTAATAAATATTAATATATATTTTTAATAAATATTTTTTCATAACTGATTATATGCTTGCAAATTTTTCTACAGATTTTAAACAGCTTCTGTGAATGCTGTACATTCAATGCTGCATAAACAATTTTCAAATGCAGCACAGCATTTGTATTTTAGGGGTATATGTACAAATAATCGCGGAACTGCCATGATTTTTAATGAAAACATCCCCACTATGTGCAAATGGAAACTCGCAGGGACAGCAGATGTGGTAATCGCTGTCCCTGTGAATTATATCCCCAGCAAATTGTAGAAGTCTTTCACAGAAGTGAAAGACTACTCCGGGAAAGCTGTCACTGCGCAGGCACAGCCAATCAGCTCCTAACTGTCAAGTTACAGATTGTGTTTGAAAAATGACAGTTGGGAGCTGATTGGCTGGGACTTATATTTCTCAATTTTATCTCTCTCCAATAGACCCCCAGGTGTGATCTGTATAGTATGTAGCATGTTTAGGATTAACTCAAAGTGAGAGCAGATTTTTCATGCCAGCAACAAAAAGGCTTGTACATGAAAAGCTCTATATGGTGGAAGAACATAGGAGCATGTTATCCTCTACTGTGAGAAATTTGTAATACAATCCATTATCACATCATCAAACCCACTTTCAAAAACTGTATCTTAATCCAAATTATTTATCTGTCCCTTGTTGCTATGCTTTTTCTTCAATATTATTGGAATACCTCATTGGTAAGGATACAGATGGTGTGGTGCTGGAGTTACCTCTGTGGTGAATCAACTTTATGACATTTTACTCTGTTGGCAATTCCTAATTCAGGGTTATTTAGGTTAGGACAGAATTGCAAAGCTGCACGGAAGCAGCTTTGCAATTCCATCCTTGCAGTTATGTTAATGCAGCCGGAGGCGTCTTGCCTCCTGCATGCATTAATGATCTGACCTGTGTCTGTGGACACAGCATTGTATCATCTGCATACTCCCTAGCCAACTAAGTGACCATGGGGTCATGCAGGCTGGCCATCGCAGATGAGAGAAAGAGGCCAGGATGTCTCCATTAGCCCATAGAGATCCTGGCCTCTTCCCTCCCCCCCACCAGAAAAACCAACACACCTTTGTTTTGGGAAACAGAGTTTGTCACTGCCCCCAAATGGCAGCAGACTGTCAATCACTCTGCATGTAAGCACACAGGACCTGTACTGCCCACAGGCATGAACTTCTGAATAAGGCCTTCTCCATGCTTGGCAGAGAGACAAGAGTTCCCCAACCAGACATAGAAAATGAGAAATTAAATTTAGGCAAAAACAATCTAAATTTATTTCCAGTAACCCCAAATTACTGGAATGGGTCACTGCTATGCAATAATTGTTTTGGTTCAATAAACAATAAACACACGATAAGCCATATAAATTACAATAACACAAGCTATTAACCTTTTCCTAATTGACTATTGCTTATACTAAATGAGCAAAATTATTTCCACATTAGTAAAATGTCCCAATGACTTAATACAGATGACATATCATTGATAATCCGGGTTACGGTTAACTCTTTGTGCACTTGCTAGGGCCCTAATGAGTATTTACAATTAAAGATCAAAGAGCAATGATGCAGTGTTGATAAATAAAGTAGGAGCAGTGTTTCTGAGGGGGGTATTCATTATGTTAATTATCAGGGGCCCAGCGGCTTGGTTTTCTATGTGGCAGTACAAGTCTCAACCACTCTTAAATGTTTCTTTGTCTCTTCCTCTCTCAATGTACAAATGCAAAAATAATTATCAGGGTGCTGGTCTAACTGGTGACAATAAATCACTAATCAAATTGTAACTTTCTAAAGGGTATTGCTCCCTTTGGGCTCTATTTACTACAATCCGCATATTGAATGCGGATTGTAGTGTGATATTACCGAGTGAATTCGCATTGCGAATTCAGGCAATATCACAGGGATTTACTATAAATCCCTTGCAGGGACAGAGCTTGCGATAAAGCTCTGTCCCTGCGGATCCCATCCGCACTCTAGTTGCAGTATTTTCAGAAAAAATACAGTGACTAAGAGCCCGCGCATGCGCCGACCGACCACCGCTACTACCCCCCCACCGACGCTAAGCCCCGCCCCCGACGCTAAGCCCCGCCCCATGCAATTGCGGACCCCCGTGACCCCCCCTCCCCCCCCTGCGACCCCCCCTCCCTTCATTACACTTACCTGCATCCTCCTGGCCTCCGGTGATCTTCTCCGGGCTTCCCGATCAGGTGATCTCCCATACTGCACTGGGACCCGATCACCTGATGACCGGGCCCCAGTGCACTGTGGGAGACCAGCTGACCGGAGAGGAGCCATCACCGGAGGCCCGATCACCGGTCCCTGGATTCAGGTAAGGAAAAAAAAAATGTTTAATTTTTTTTTCTTTTTTTTACAGTAATCAGCTTGCGGTCTACTTAGACCACACAGCTGATTACTGGTACCGGCTCCCGCCTCTGCTCTCTCCGTTAGAGCAGAGTGGGAGCCCGGTAACTGGGGGAGACCCTGGATAAGGCCACCTCCAGGTGGCGTTATTATCACAGGGCTTCCCCCGGTATTTTTTTACAATTTATTTTTAGTAACTTGCACACAGATCACATTTCCCATTACAATTATGGGAAATGCGATCTGCTTTACTAAAAATAAGTGATACTGGGGGTTGGAGTAGAATTTTACTAATTCTACTCCAATTGCCCTGTAATAACTACAGGTGAAACTAAAATAATGTGAAAAGGGTGTGAAAACACCCTTTTTCACTTTATTTTAGTAAAAATAATGTTAATAAATAGAGCCCTCTGACTTAATAGAAATTATCTTTATGAAAAGACTTCATAAAAAGAAAGCACTATTCAATTACTTGGAATTAAAATATTAAATTTTATTAAAAATAACAAACTTCACATAATAAAAAACACAAAAAAATAATTATAAACTGAAGCAATAGAATTATTAGATTCAAGAATTAGTGTAATAGTTCTGAATCCAATATACTCAAAAAATTCTTAAAATCCTACACATTAATTAATAATCCTATGAGCTTGTTGGTAAAAATATTATTCTTGTAGGCAAATGGTTTCTGAAAATGTCACTCTCAACACATATTGGTTTTCTGTTCCTTTTCACACCTTGTTAATCATGCATTAATTGATAGTATGCAGCCAGCAGCCAATTTCACATTTATAAGAACACTTTTTTCTTGAAAGCATGATGATTAAAAAACCATTAATAAGGCCTTATTTAATTAATTAAAAAAAAATACTTTATACACAGTTACTTATACCTCTTTTCCACCAAAAAACTGGGACCTACCTGGGTTTTTGGACATGGTTCCAACCCAGGTCAGACCCCATTTACACTGCACCTTCGATCTCGGTTACTCCCAGGTCAGCCCTGTTCACACTGAACCCAGGCCTGGCCTGCTAAACCTGTGAGGTCATAAAAAGTGGGAGGTGAGTGCTCCACAGCCACCAATCAGCTCATTTTAGGCATGACCCAGGTCGGATAACCCGGGTCGCGCTGTTTACACTGCACCATTACCCAGGTCCATCCTGGGTCCAACCCTGGTACCTACCTGGGTTGGATTTCTGGGTCACTTGACCCAGGTTATTTTTCAGGGACTCTTTTACACTGAGCTGCGACCCGGGTAGACCCAGCAAAAACCTAGGTTTTTGCTCTGGTGTAAAAGGGGTATTAGTAACTATAAATTCCAATTGGCTAGTAGGATCCTTTTCACAACTTGTTAGTTATATATTTGTTTTTACTTTGTAAAACTGCATTCAGTCTATCATATAAATCAATCTCTGGCAGGCTCCTTGTAAAAGCTGAATATAGACACAGTCCAGGTCCCCAGTAAGTAAGGTTAATCACTTATACCTCCTGCTGCTGGTATTTATCAATTCTACAGCCAGGTCTAAAGAGATATTAAAAAGTGGATACTTCTCATCTGGGTCCAAACAGCCTCCTCAGAGTGATAGGGGTATTGAATAATGGGTTTCTCCGCCTACAAACAGCATCAGCAGCTTCCTCAGATACCTTCTTACTTGCAAAGTGATGTGAATAGGATGCACAAGCATCTTCTGTTGATTAAAATGATATGTGGTATGTCTAGAATCTGTGTGCGACTGCAGTTGTATCTGTATGCAAAATGCTATGTTACTGTGTCAGCAGCCACATCTATTCAGCATAAGCTATGTGTGTGATCTACTGTATTTGCATCACTTGCAAATAAAATGCATTTTAATGGAAAAGTTGCACTAAAAGACGCTCTGTGCTAACGAGTCGTGCCACAGCATGGCACAACTAGATTGACTGTTTAATGCACAAGGACGCTAAATGTATGTGGACACATCTGTGTATATAATACACTTGCTACATATCAGTTCTTGCCATTTGCTAATATTCTACTGTAGCTGATGTATTTTGCTCTTCATAATATTAAAAATATAATATAGTTTTTTTTATGAGGACTATAAGGATGATGATGATGTTTATGTTAAATCTAATAGTGATATTAATAATGCATACAAGTACTTTATTTGATTTATGTATTTTATTTATTTGGTTTTGGCTTACAGAAATCTGTTGTACGTTCTTGTATAGGTGAAAAGAACAATCATCCAGGTTTCCCTTTTCCTGCTTTACTTTCGTGTTCACATGACTGCCCCACAGTAGTGTAAGTTACATTAGTCTTCACTATGGTTGTCAATCGTGTATACAATTAGAGCCCTTTGTGCTTTAGCATTGTACTTTCACCTGGGTTTATTCTCTTACCTGGCAATTTATTTTGAAAAGGAAAGTATAGACAGAATGATATACCATTTGTTACCGTGTTTGCAATATAAAGTTATACAAATGAGAGTTTTGAATTACAGAAGTGCTATGACATTAAGACTATTGTGCTGGATTCAATCAGAGCAGGTTTTTCCCTGGCTTCATTCCAATACTATCTTCTGAATGTCAGAAATGATGCTGTTGCTACATAGAGTACAGTACTGCTTGTGATATGCCAATATGCCCAGGAAAATGATTCAGAATGACCTTTCCTAGTGAGTGATGTCTGATAACAAATGGGCCAAGGTGATGATAAAACATGTGTTTTATTTTCTGTTTGTTATGCCCATCTATTTTTTATTCATTATTATGCTTAATATTATTACCATGGTCATTCCTGTCCATCTTTGCAGGATAGGGACAATTTCCCCTTCAAATCATTGCTCCCTCACTTCCCTTCATCATTTACGAGAATACTGGACAGCCATATTTTTTAAATGATCAAGGTCATTCATTTAGCATAAATGCTCAAGGATAACAATGAGTACTCCTGGGGTATACAGTATTTACAAGAGGTCGATTTGGATTGAATCAGTTTTTTATTTTAGTCAATTGTTGATTTTGCAAATCGGAGATTTACTAAAGTCTAAACTGACTGAAAAATTGACCAAAACCCTGACTTTCGAACATCAGACCAGCTTCGATACATTTACATTGACAACTTTAGTATCCCCAGATTTACTAATGGTCAGTTTTAAAATCAAATTCATATCGAGCACAAACCTGACAACAACACAACCAAACAATATACCTGTCTGTGGCAGGATAGTTTGGAAGAAGCATGCACTGCTTCTTTTGGTTAAAAGCAATTAGAGTTAACAATTTGAAATATACATTGTGGGGTACCCATATATCCATAACCAGCCCTGGACCTTTCACCCTGTTCTGGTCATGGAAATAGGGGGAAAACTGGCATGGGGATCCATTGATCTCCCATTATCCAACACCAGGCGGAACCAGCCGGGGGCCTACACTATATCAGGGAGACATACAGCATAGGGCCCCCCTCCCATAATGTAAAAATAGACACAAACTGTTCAGCCCAGGGATGGAAATCCTTGGAAAGTCAGGAGCCCCCAAATAAATTCAGCCCAAGCTCTTCCCCGTATCTCTGGTTGCAGCAAATGCGGGGGTAATTGTGTAATTACAGTGGGAATACAGGTCACGGCAAGCCTTCCTGGCATGTCAGCACTTGTTCAACTGCCAACATGGCCGGAGATGAAAGGCCTGCTGGCACCTGTAGTCCCACTGTAAAGAAAAGTATAACAATAATGATATAACACATACAGTAACTGTGTTGACCCTGGCTTTGAACCTGATTCTTAATGAAGGGTCCACCAAAGAGTAAATGAGTCTTACTGTGTGCTAAAAGCATTCTCCTTGCATGGTTTCATCAAAGGCTGAAAGACCCAAAACAAAGGACATCAGGGTTCCCGCTGTGTGCACAGTGGTAGCCTGCCACTCCACAGATCCCAGAGAACCTACACTAAGGTGCAATTTTTACTTTTCATTCATACTGGAAATTCCTCTAACATGACTGTGATTATCACAGCTGTGATCACTACTATTCCAGCTGGAAACACTTATGTATTTTTCACTGTTACACATGCAGAGATGGACTGGGGTTGTAGATCAGCTCTGGCAGTCGCTCATGAAGGGGGTGTTCCACGAGTCATGGGGGCCTGGCCTTGCGGAATGCCCTCTCTCTTCCTGGCCTATCACTGCTGACCCCCATTCCCTCCCCCTGATCTCGTATCATGTATCCAGCGGCATTAGGTGGAGGCACTTCCGCACTCCTCGAGCCGGCCCTGAGGCCATCGGCCCTCGTGGCATTTTCCAGAATGGCCAGTCTGGCCCTGCACACAAGTGTCACTATTGTAAATTATTATATTTTGACACTTTTTTTTACACTAAAGCACATTTTGTGTTTATTAGATGTTGTTATTGTTGTTTATTTGTTTGTATTCAACATTTGATTATTTTAATCATATCTAATAAAGTTATATTTTACGATTTAATAATCCATCTACCAGTTTGCTCTCAAGTAAGTGAGTACATTGGTTCTCCCCAATACTATGACCCAGCACAAACCGTGCAGCAAAATCATTTACAGTATAGTTAAGAAAGCCAAAAAATAATACGCATCTGGTGTCTCTGTATTTGTAATGCCTGAAAGCAGACAGAACAGCCCTTTTAACTCTCCCTTTTGGTTCTGTCCTTTGTTCACTCAGGTCTCACTTTTATCCCTGGTTCTGGTTCGCACCCTGCAAGTTTCAATGGTGCAACTAATGGTGGTGTTTAAATACACTCCAGGTGGTATTACAGCATGTGCAGAAGCTGACAGTGAGCCTCTCTGTCCTTCCACATTCATACACATGGATATACACCAGGGAAGGGCTTTGTAGCGGCATTTGTATAAAGATGAATTAGGCCCTTTGTCCCTAACAAAAGTGTTTTTGAGTTGGGGTTACAGTACTAGTAGTAGTAATTATAAGATACTGTAATTAACAACATATTTATTCCATCACCTACTGTATGTAAACTGAAAAATATGAATTCTGATTGAAAAGCAATGAGACTGCCTGTTTTTCTGTCCTATAGGTAGATGTGGTGACGCTATGCAGGTTATTGTGAAGCTCATACATGGATGTGTCTGAAACTGCGGTTGGACTGCCATAGTCTTCTTTGTTTGGTCACAGCGAGGGAAAGATCCTCATACGTTTTGTCTTGGCGGACAAGGAAGACGTGTCTGTGATATTACATCAGAGATGTGTGATTGAATTTTGTATTACAATTGGAAAAAGCAGAAATTAAACTTATGAAATGTAATGGAAAGCATACGGTGGAGAATCAATTAGCCACGCTGCAGTATTTCGATGGTGGAAGTACTTCAAAGAGGGACCAGGCTGGTTAAGTGTTATGTGTCATAGTGTTACCTTTATATTAAAAAAATAATAGGCATCTGGTGTCTCTTTATTTGTAATGCCTGAAAGTAGACAGAACAGGCCTTTCAACTCTGCCTTGTGTTCACTCAGCTTTAACTGAGCACAGATAGCATAATGGTAGCACAGACGGTGTAATGGTTAGCATTACTGCCTCACAGCACTGAGGTTGTGGGTTTAATTCCCACCATGGCCCTAACTGTGTGGAGTTTGTATACTCTCCCTGCGCATGCATGAGTTTCCTCCCACACTCCAAATATATACAGGTATGCTAATTGGCTCCCAACAAAATTATCCCTTGTGTGTGTGTGAGCATGTGATAGGGAATATAGATTGTAAGCTCCACTGGTGCATGGACTAATGTGAATGGCCATATATTCTCTGTAAAGCGCTGCAGAATATGTGTGCGCTAAATGAGTAACTGGTAATAAATAATATATTGCATTTAATATCTTGTTTCTCTTTTATTTCTTTCTCTCTCCCTTTCCAGTTTATATTCTTTCTCCTTTTTTTCTAAAAGTGTTCTATTTGCTCCATGTGGCCATGTTCCATCTCTGATGTAATGCTCCCCCGCCCCCTAAGGCTTGATGAAGGCCTCCTGACCTCTCAAATATGTGGCACATGGCCAGTGTCAGTGCACAAAGTGGCCCTTCAGCAGGACACTGCAGGGGTTGTGGGGGAGAAAATCTTGATCCATGGCTTCCCCATCTGGGCTGCAGGCCTGGCTTGTGAGGGATGCCATGAGTAATGCTGCACTCCTCACCTGGCCACTCAGTCCCTTTCATCTGCATCCAGGCAGCTGTCTGTGCCCATGGCTAACCCCTCCCCCATGGAGCAGTGCCTATTTTGGGTGCTCCTGTAAACGCTGTACTACTCTTGAGGCCCCCACAGCTGGGGTCAGCTAGCTCCTGGATGTTTTGGTGCCTCATGATGGTGTACCAGCAGCTGCCTCAAGTAATGCTTATGCTCCCCCCTCTGGGTACTGCAGGAGTGGGGCTGCCTTATGCAGCTCCATCTCCACTATAGTCACCCAGAGACCCCAAACTTATTGCTCCTTTTGCAGTTGTGCATTCAGGTATATTCAGAGCAATCAAGCATTGCCCAGTACTTGGAGGATTTTTTGTTGATGGAACCAGCAGATAGTGAAATTTAAAGGGATCTGATTTTCTTTAGCCCAAACACATTTCTCTGTTACGGAAGTTTCCATTATGTGAGAAAAGACCAAAGAGCCCATAACTTGATTGTCCTACATAGATAACGAGATTGATAGTGTTAGGGCTTTGCTGCTTGCTGTCTGAAAAGGTTCATTGTTTGCATGAGTTATTGGATTTAGGTTTCACTGAAGCAGGGTGTGTTAGGTTTGCTTAATGTTATGTGTTGTGTTATTCCCATGGGTAGGGTTTTGTTGATTGGTAAAGGCCACCACTGATGTCAAGAAGGTTTACGCATTTTGCCGGATTTTATGTGCAACTTTAACAAAATTTGAATATGGCTTCCCCAACAGGTTGCCAGCACCAAGCTTCAGTTAATTACAGATGCTTGAAGCTTTTCTTTATAACATTTTTTAATTTCTTAAGTTTAGTTTGGAAGTCATTTTTATGGTGGCAGACTAGGACCTAGTCTTCATCTCAGGGAGCGACCAGTGCTAGGCCAAATATATGGAGGTAATACTGCCTAAACTGGTCTGCACTGGGGTAGAATTTCACCCCATTTATTTAAATATTATTACTGGGCTTTGGCCAAGATAGCACTGCTTTTCACTGCCACCATAATTAATTATTCAATAACATTTTGATCAATAAATGACTGTGAGCTAATTTTTTCAAAAACTTCTCTAATCGAGTCTTTTTTAATTTTGTTAAGTTTAGTAGCATAATAAAACCAATGGGTGACTTAAAATATCTGAACACTTAACTGAGTTTGAGAAAATATAAGCACCCTTTTTTGTAATTCTTACTGTTTGGGTTGGTCAATGGTCAAATATTTGATTCATGGCAGTTAACTGTCAATCTATTTTAGCTAGCTTAATGTTGGCTAAACTAAATGACAGAACAGCAGCACATACACGTGGCAGTTTAAAAGAATATATAGCACATCTATGAAACATAATGGCATTGCAGTGGCAGATAAAATGGCAGTCTAATAAACTTTATGATCCTATAGAATTTTTTTAATAAACAAGAACAAGATCAGTTACCCGAGGTCAGCATAGGTAAATTGAGGTGAAGTATTTAGTGGAAGCCAGGTAAAGCATTAATTGATTACAGTATTAATATAACTGTAAAAAAATTGGAGACATGGAAACACAATTAAAAAACAAGCTTCAAAAATACCAATGAGATTTTTTAAAGTGGAAACTAAAATTAAACAGCACATCACAGGACAATCCAAGAGATTCAAGGCAGAGTACAACACAACTAAAATTCATTCGGCACTTATCTCAGGTATCCTTATGGTGTGCAAAAGAACTCCTAATTGCAATTATAAACTTTTTGTTTTGACCACAGCCTCTCCCTCCACACTCCTGTGTGAAATGGCACCTGATGAGAAGGGAGAGACTCTTATACCCCTTTCCACCTAAATTCCGGGTCTGACCCGGAGTTGGAACAAAGGCCCTGATTCAGAGCCGGACGCTCTGACCAGAGTGCTCGCTCTGAATCAGGGCCCACCTCCATAATTATGGAGCATCCTCCTGGATGCTCGTATATCTGTGGGTCACCACCCACAGCATATACGAGCGTGCAGGATGATGGTCGCGATGGTCTTGACCATCGCCACTGCGAGCCGGAGCCGGTGGTTGAGTTTCTCAACCGCAAGGCCCGGAGTGATTTTGGCTCTATCAGATGATGTCATCTCCAAGCGCCACTGAAGCCAGACCAATCGGCTGGCTAGCAGCACACTCCAGGTCATCGTGACCTGGAGTGCGCTGTTCTCCCAGCAGAGTTTCACAGGCTATGCCCGTGTTAAACCCTGCTAGTTACCTGGGTTGGATTGCCGGGTCACTCGACCCGGTGATCCAACTCTCACCCCTTTTACACCAGGGAGCTGCCCGGGTTAACCCTTCAAAAACCCGGGTTTTAGCTCCGGTGTAAAAGGGGTATAATATGCATTTCAATGCTTGCTAGATCCCACTCTGGGAAGATGACATTTTGGCTCATTTTGGGATCAAAAATTTGAGGGAAGAAACAAGCTGGGATTCGGATTCACTTGGATCAACTAAGCTTGGGTGTGTTTGAACTGCTCATCTATATTAGAAATGATTACATGCCAGTAGGAAAAGGTGCACACAGATACAGGCATTTCTAAATCATAATAAATTAACTACAGTACTTAAGCCTTGAAGATCGTGGAGGCTACTGAACCGTTACTAATTCTGTTTGTTACACCCCCTAGACCTTTGAAGGTGCATACACACATGATTTTTTTAACGATTATCGTTAACGATATTGTTTATCATTCAATAGTTGAAAAAATCTTTCTAAGTTAAAATGATGGACGATTATCATTCACATTTGTAGTTTGTAGTTCAGTCAGACTTACCAACTCAACAATTTTCATCAAGGGAACATGCAAAAATCGTTTGTAGTTCAAAAAAAATCGTTCATTACACTTTAAAAAATCTGACAATCTGACAGATAATCTGACAGAAAATCGTTCATAAAATCGTTAATAACAAAATCATTGTGTGTGTATGCAGCTTTACTAATACTTCTCTGACTTCTACCTTCTTTTCTTTACTTGAGTCCCTTCTCTCCTTGTGTACTTCTTCCCCTTCCAATACCTGCTTACTGTCCCCCATGTTTTACCCTCCTTTTCTTCCTTTTTTCTCTTTTTGTTTTTTCCTCTCTCTATGAGAACTGGTGGCGGGAATAGTCTATGGGGCATATACAATTGGGTGCGAGGTTTAGCGAGTTAAAATCCTCATGCACCTCGCACCCAATTCCAGAGCACCGTGGGTATGTGCGCTCCCGCTACCTGTGGCATTCAATTTAAAAAATAGTGGTCGCTGGGTTTTCAGCTCTGAAAACATCACGCCGCGTAAAATGTAAAATAAAAAAATGCACTTACCTGGCAGGGGTCTCCGTGTCTCCCGGCGGCCTCCCCTCTCTCTTCTTACTGGAGAGGGGGCTGCTGGGAGTCCCAGGGCTGATGGGAGGAGCAAGGGCTGCTGGGAGATGTAGTTCTCCCAGCACCCATTCCAGGGGGGCCACACACACCGCACCGGGGGTCTCACAAACACTCATGCATACACACACACACACTCATACACACTTACATACAGCACACACACTGACATACTCACCCTGCTGCGGAAGAGCCGGCTCCCAACACTGGATGCAGAAGATGAGAAGACAGCGCTTCACAAGGTGAGTAATTATGGGCTAATTAAGCTAATTGGATACTTCCATTTGCTTAATTAGTCCTCAGGGGGGGCACCACGGTGGTGTCAAAGCAAGTCCCGGTGATTTTTCCTAAAAACATCGATTTTAGGAAAAATAACGATTGTTCAGGAGGTGGGTGGAATAAAACCTCCCGGTGCGTGATTTTTTAAAAAAAACCACACACCTAATAGAATAGCAAAACAGTCGCACCTGCAGGGAAAACCTCGCAGGTGCATTTTTTTTTGCTATTCTTGCACACAATTGCATATGCCCCTATGTATTTGGGACCTCAGCATTGTTTTCTGCCAGCCTCCTCTTCATAACTCAGGTTATTGCTAATTTATTTGTAGCTCCAGATCTCAGAACTTTATTATTCAGTATTTAGTAGAGCTCTAAGTGTTTTATTTTACACTGCTGTACGTATTATTTGTCTTGACACCTACAGGGGAAAATGCAGGATTTTTAGGGGGGGTTTCTATCATATATACATATATATATATATATATATATATACTCACACACATTAAATATATATGTATACACATATGTATATATATATATATATAAACACTGTGTGTATGTGAGAGAGGAGTACTGTGTGTAGGGGTGCTGTGCAGCCGGGTGTACTGACCTTCCTTTCTTATGTCCATTCAACCATCTTCTAAGCGTGGGGGGTGGCATGGAGCAACTGCTGCCATTGTATTGTGTGAGCCAGACTCCCAGTGATCACCATGCTGTGCTGCACCCTGCTTCCGGGTCTCAAGTTGCGTGGCTGATTGAGGATGTTGCTTCAAGTCCAGTCTGGGAGCAGGGGAAGACTGTGTGCATCCCTTGCTGCTGCTGCTCCTGGGCAGTGGGCGGGGCCTGGCAATCCCGGGAAGAGGCGGTGTGAGCCGGCCAGTGTCTGTGTGGCTTGACGGAGCTACCAGCTGGCAGAGGAAACAGCGCGGTGGGGACTGGTTGAGATGGCACCGGCGATTGGCTGCTGTGGTGCTCTGCACGTAGCACAGCCATACACTACAGAACCTGCTCAAATTTTGCGATCACTGGGTTCATCAGGGGGGGTTTCTGGGTACTTAGAAACCCCCTTGTGTGCGCTAATGACCTAGATACTTTTAGTTGATTGTGTTTGATTCTGCCTGCAAATCAATTATCCATTGTCATTATACCAAACATTTTCTTATATAACACCACCACCTAGTGGTGGTTTAAGACACTCTGTTGGTTTTTGTGTTTCCTCACAGTTTGCTACTGAATGCTGTCTACAATATTATTAACCTGTACAGGATTGACTGTTTATACACACTCCCACCTAGTGGTGGCATCATATTACTGAAGTTTTGTAATTTAACTGATTTATAGCTCTGCACTTTCACTTGGGGGTAAATATACGAACGTTCGATTAGAGATTAATTTTTATGGATCACTGAAATCTCCTGAGATCAAATTGAACTTGAACAGCAAAATCCCTCAGCAAATATCAAATTTACTAAGAATGGATTTTGCTTTCGATTTTCAACTTGAATTCGATCTTGTTTCACTTTAAGAAGGGATTTGCTTTTCGATTTTGCATGCCCATGTCCAAATTGAACTTCAAATCCCACTCCAAAACTAATTTCAAAACCCCAAATGATTAGAACTGCTTCATGCTTTCAATATCAGCATGAACAGTTAATTTTGCCATAGATACATGCATACATAATTGAGATGCATGTATGTATCTTACGGTAACAAGCTTGTAAAGAGTTACTGTTAAAAAAAAAATTTACACGCACACACCGTGACAGTATAGTTTTATTACATACATACACACTCACACATACTCACCTACATTACCTGGACTGGTTCCTTTCTCCCCATAGGCATCCATACTCTTGGTAAAATAAAAAGAGAGAAACGCGATCCACACAACAGGTAACAACCACGATGGTTGGTACTTCCCAAATGAAGAGCTGAGATGCGGTTTCTCCCTTTATGGTGCCATGTCTGAGCGTTCATTGGCTGAGAGAGGTCGGCCCCACCTCTCTCAGCCAATGAATGGCTCCCTCCATTGAAGTCAAGTCTTTATTAATTGATAACCTCAGCTTTTGCTTGGAGTTATGTTTACTGATTCATTAAATGTATTACTGCTTAGTGCAAGTGTTAGCTGTCTTGCCAATATTGTTTTGTGATAAGAAACGTGTACGAATTAATATTGGCACGCAGGTAGAGGATACACGTATATAAATTTGTGTTTTTCTTGATAATTTAATTCAATCTTACTCCCAAGATTACAATGTAATTGTCATATTAATGTTTTGAGTAGCTTAATTACCATTATTAATACTGTTAAAATTTCACATACCTGTATTATTGCAAATTTGATATTTTTGATTTTGTATGCCTTTCTGAACCCACTCAGACACACCTCTGGTTCTGTGTGATGTGTTATGGACAAATACGTCCATAAGAATTTTTCTAACAAATTGTCTAGAGAGCCTGATTCATAACCAATCGCAACTGAGATTACACACAGAATCAGCTGATTGTTGCGTTCTGTGCATGCGTATGCATCTTGAAGACTTCAGTGTCATCAGATCGCAGTGACTATGCTTACCAATCGCAGATTGACAGGAAGTGACCATTTGGGGGTGGGGATGGGGGGTGGTCAAAGAAATGTAGGCATGCCAGTGTGTTTGAACGTCGTTACAGGATACAAGGGTATGCATAAATTAGCCACTGCTATGCCGTACGCAGCTTGGGCTTTCACTTTGTGCAATGAGGTTACCAACCTCTAAATAAGGTCTGCAAGTGTGCATGAGGCTCTGATGGTACTCAATGTTACTGATGGTTTTGCAGACATGCAAAGTATTACAACTATGTGTAATGTAAAGCGGACGTTCTTATGTTTGGCTGTGACGTCATTACGATTGCAATCATTAACAAATTTTCACAGTGTTTCACAGTGAGACTGTATGAGTAATTGCAGTTGGATCGCAATAGCAATCCGTAATGAATCGGGCCCAGAGCCAACAAATCTTCAGTGAAATCCAACCCTCCATCTTTCTCATCAGGGGATGCCTTAGTGGCAAGTCCTTCACCTGAAGACACCTCTCCTGAGCATCCTTCAGTTACGGAAATGGCCCAAGAACTTTAGAAATCATTATGCCTCAATTTGAGAAAAAAAATTGAGAATATACAGACACTTTTTGATATGGCACTGGACCAAATTGAGGCTAACTCCTCTAGACTTAACTATCTAGAGCAAAGAGTCAGTGACTCTGACTTCATACCCTCCAAAATTCCTCTGATACTCTAAAAAACCCCAGTCCAGGCCATGCAAGCCAAGATACTGTAGATGACCTGGAAAATAGACACAGGAAGAATAACCTCTGGTTTATTGCAATTTCTGTAACACACTTTTCAGAATTCTTCACCAACTCAGTTTTTGGAGCTCTTAACATCTCTGATAATTAATTGGTCCGGCATATTAAAATAGCTGGTCCAGATAGGCCTGACACTGCCACTAAGCAAAGACCAAAATTTCTAGACTACCACATGAAGGAGCAAATTTTTTGTGCCTACCGCAAAATTCCCTAACTAGTGATTGATAGCAGTAGTGGAGTTACCACTAGGTAACAAAGGTGGGCGCTTATAGTCCAGCAGGTCCAGGGGGTCCATTGACAGGGCTGTATATAGCAAGAGATATGGTAAGAACTTACCTTTGTTATCTCTGTTTCTATGAAGTCCATAGGGTCCACAGGGTTGACTTTGGGGTATAGGTTGGGAACCAAGGCCCTCATTCAGAGCCGCTCGTAAGCGGACGTTCGCTTGTAGTCATCCGATGTTGTACAACCACGCATGCATTGGTGTAACAGTGCGCATGTGCGTACGGCTGATTGCGATCATTTTTTCAGTCGGTCATCAAACAGAGAACAGGAAGTGACATGTCAAATGTGATTGACAGAACTGTCCATTTTGGGGCGGTGACAGGGGTGGAGATGGAAAAACGCAGGCATGTCGAGGCATTTTTTGGGCATACATAAATTATCTGATGCAAGCGACCAATGTGAACGGAAAAAGTCATACTCCATTGTCTGATCCAATTTTCAGTAAGACTGCTCGCTCAGCTTGTGGTCTGGGATAGTCTACCGCAATGACGATGGTCTCTTCGTCCTTCCCTGCGCTCATCGATGGATTGTCGATTTATCAATTGAGGCCACAGAAACAATCATCTTTTAATTGTTAATCTGCTTGTAAGGTGTTTCGCTAATAGCATTTTTTTAGTAGCTAAAATCCGAACGCAGGTGAACTACTCAGCTGCTAATTTCGGCCTAATACAATCAATTAGCAGACATGTTTTTTTTTTTTTGGGTGTATTTTGAAATATTTGTAAGTGTTTTTTTTGTAGTTAAACAATATTGTATGCATGTTTTATTTTTGTGCGAATATTTTATGGCCAAAGAAACCATTTTTTTTTTATCAGTGTTTTTTAATTTTTTTATTTTTTTTAACCCTTGATTTGTTGCAAATTCAAAAATGTTTCTCGTTCCGTTGTATTGTTTGTAATTTTGTTGGATGGATTACCTTTTAACCAGTTTTGTAAGAAATAAACAATAGATTTGAGCAGATTTTAAACTGTTTTTATTCTAATTTTTTTTTTTTTTCAGACAAAAAATTAAAAACACGTAAATAAACATAAATTGGTTGTTTGGCCACACACATAAAATAAGTGGCATTTCAGACACAAACAAATTACAATTTTAAAAACAATTCACAAGAAAGGAGAGGGAGGTTTTGGCCATTAAGGAATATGGGGCAAACACAGAAATGGATTGTGGGGAAATTAGCCAGTGCTGTCATCGCCTTTTAGGGCATTTGGGCAGGGTTGGGAGTGAGCCGGAATGGGTCCGGTAGGTCCTTCGCCTGGCCTGTCCAGAGGCAGATGTTGGGGCTTCTGGACTAGGCATAGGGCTAGGTACATTTGGAGGGATGGCTGTTGTTGTGCCCGAGGTGGAGGGTCCTGATGTTCTGGCAGGAAGGGAGGCCGGCTCCAACATGTGGTGGCGAACGAGCTGCTCCAGGGCATTAGCAATTTGCACGTTGGCCACAGAATTTGCCTCCAGGGCATCCGCCACCCATAGCAGACTGGCGTCCAGCCTCAGCAGAATCTCGGTCTGTAGATCCATTTTAATATTGAGATCACTGAGGAGGGCCACTGCCTACGAGGGGGAAGTCCCTGGACTGTCTTCCACAGGGTCCCCAGCCGGATCTACTGCTTCCTCCCCTGCAGATCCAGAAGAAATTCTGTGGCCAAAGCTCACCTCTGGAGCAGACTCATCCGCCTGTGTCTCTGTGATAAAAAAGAGAAAAGAGTCAAATTACAATCTAGATATTTTCCCAAAAACATTTCAGAGTTGTAAACATTACAACATTTACCTGGGTCAACATGAGGAGCTGCAAAGTCTGGCATGTCGGTATCCATGTTCGACACGCCAAACACCTCCTCATCCTGCACACACCCCTGTGCCAGCTCCTCCAAATCAGTGAGCTCAAGTGACACAGGGGTGGGACCCCCACCTGTCCCCCTTGCATGCCTATCCCTATCTGCAAGTTTTTGTTTCAGGCGATATTTGAAGTCGCTCCATCTGTTGTATAAAAAGTTGGCATTATTACTCCAGTATTTTGACCTGTAAACACCTTTTAGTCAAATGTAGTTTGTACGTACCGGCGTTTGACCTCCCGGGTTGAACGTTCCAACTCGCTCACCCCATTGACAGCACTGGCTTTGTCGTCCCACATTTTCCACTTCTGGCTTTCACCCATATTGCTTGCTGCCTGGGGCAGGGTGTCATTGCACATTTGGACCAAAACATCCATCTCCTTCCTTGTGAATTGTGGCTGCCTTTTTTTTGGCTTGTTTAGTTGGCCTACTAGGTCCAGCAGCCTCTTCCATGTCATCCTCAACACCTTTTTTTTAAAATAAACAAAAAAATATAATGTAAAATGTTTTAAAAAATATTGTTAATCAATAATTTTCCACCAAATAAAAAATACTTACCTGGCGCCTCTTGGCCAGTACCTTGCTGCTCTGTAGTTATTTTTGACTCAACTACAGCAGACCGATTTGGGATTTCTGTGACGTTTTTATACCTGCGTCAGCATTATTCGGCCGCATCATTGATTGTGCGCTCCTATTCTCCGTCCTTAATTTGAGCGGGAAAATAAAGACTATTTATGTCTTGGTGTGACTCGAGTCGTGGTGGCATGTTATGATTGTTGGAGGTTTTGCGTTGGAGTGGATTGTTGGCTGATTGTGGAGTAGAAGGAGGAATTTTTTGGTGTGATCTTTTTGTTTTTTTTCTTACTTCTTTCTTTTTCGTTCGCTTTTTTTTTTATTGTTTGGCTTTTTTGGGGGGATTTTTTGAGTAAGTATTTTCAAAAACCACCGTAAAAATTAATAGTAAATAGTTTTCCAATTTTTTAATTTTTTTGTTTTGTTTTTTACAGTTATTTTGGCATTGCCCCAGTGACGTTTTTGAACTTTGGGATATTTGTCTGTTTTTGGTTTCATGAATTTACAAATTCGATGTGTTGGTCTTTGCATATGTTTCGCAAAGTACTGTTGTTTATTTTCTTGGAACAATCATGTCTTCCCACTAAATGTCGCGTAATATTTTGCGAACTAATGTTTGAGTGGTTTTAACTGTAAAAGTAGCGTACTATGTGTCCTTATTTACCGGTAAAAGTAGCGTACTATTTAGCCAACTAATGTGTCTTGATTTCACTGTAAAAGTATCGTACTATTTTGCGAACTAATGTGTCCTTATTTACCGGTAAAATTACCGTACTATTTAGCCAACTAATGTGTCTTGATTTAACTGTAAAAGAAGCGTACTATTTTGCGAACTAATGTGTCCTTATTTACCAGTAAAAGTAGAGTACTATTTAGCCAACTAATGTGTCTTGATTTAACTGTAAAAGTAGCGTACTATTTTGCTAACTAATGTGTCCTTATTTACCGGTAAAAGTAGCGTACAATTTAGACAACAAATGTGTTTTGAATTTTTCAGTGTAAAATCATGTCATACCACTAAATGTTGCATAATATTTTCAGAACTAATGTGTCCTCCATTCTCTATTTTTCACCCCAAGAAATTTGATTACAATCATAGTTTCATAAATTAATCTTAAATATATTTTCTACTTTTGAAATGTAGATTGTTCAGCACATGACACGTCCCAGGCCTGTAAGCATCTTTGGATTTCTTTGAAAAGATAAGTATATTTTTCTTTACACATTTGTCTAAAACAATAACTACCTGGCTTACCATTTCAGGTTGATGTTGGTCGTATTATATTGGCCATGGTTCCAGAACCCGACCAACCTCAACTTCGTCCCAGGCGTAGGCCTCGTAGGCATGCAAGGCCCCAGATATATAGAACACATGTCATCCTTTTTGGAATGGTAGATGATGAGGTGTTAAGGCGATACCGTCTTCCGCCACAAATCATCATAGACACTCTCTCATTAATAGAGAGTGATCTTGAACAGCAAATTAACAGTCCTACATCAATACCACCAATTATGCATTTAATGTCGGTGTTACATTTTTGTGCCTCAGGATCCTTTCAAACCACAGTGGGAATAGTGGCAGGAATTTCCCAATCCTCCTTTTCAAGGATCCTGAGGGCAGTGATGAAAGCACTTTTTAAACACCTCCATCATTTTATTAAAATGCCATTGAATATGGGTTCCCTTAGTGCGGTGAAGGCTAATTTTTATCAAATTGCTGCCTTCCCACACATCATAGGGGTTGTGGATGGTACTCACATACCACTTCAGCCTCCAGCAAGTCTGGAGGCAATATGTTGGAACCGAAAGCACTTTCATTCACTGAATGTAATGGTGGTATGTGATGCCTCCCTCCAGATCCTGTCCCAGAATGCCAAATTCCCCGGGAGTGCACATGATTCCTTCATCATCCGGCAATCAGGGCTTTTGGCACAAATTAAACAATCTACAAGTTGGTGATGCATGGCTTCTGGGCAAGTTGACACCTTCTGTTGAAAACAATGCAAAGCTTGGTACCCAATAGTCCTGATGTAATATTTTATATTTTCACAGGAGACAGTGGATACCCTTGCACGCCCTGGCTGCTCACTCCTTATTTGGTTCCCACACCATGGCCACAAAGTCAGTATAATTCCGCACTTACAGCCACCAGGCAGGTGGTGGAGTGCTGTATCGGCCTTTTAAAAGGCCGATTCAGATGCCTCCTCCACTCTGGTGGCGACTCATGTATTTGCCGGATATGGTTTAGAAAATTGTGGTCCTGTGTGGGATATTTCACAACATCGCCATAAGGAGTGGTGTCCCAATGCAGCCAGAGGATGCCTAACCTGAGGACGGCCCCCCAAGGTTGGTCAGAGGTCAGTATGTGGGGGGGCCATACGCGATGACATTGTGGCCAGATTTTTTAGATAATTATTTGCAAAAATTCATTTCATTGACACAATGTAGACATGTAATATTTTAATGTACAATTTAAATTTTTTTGTTTGTTTGTTTTTACTTTTATTCCATAAAATTACCTTCAAAAACGATGCATACTACCTGATCCCAAAAAATGACATCATGTGAACACATTGGATATAACTTCTGGAACAATGATTTCTTCTCCTCATTTGTGGATTCATGTTGGCATGCTACTTCTTCAAACAGTTCTTGATTGTTGTTGTTATTTTGGGCTTTTTGGTGTTGTTTGGATTTTTGTGTGTGTTTTCACTGTGTGAATTGATTGTGACAATTCACTTTGTGTTTGTTATTTGTGTGCATTAAATTTTGTTTTAACATTAAACAAACGTTTCCTTGGTAAATTACAAGCAAGTGTAACCTGGTCCAAAAAAGGCAAACTTGCTTAATGGCTAATCCTGTAATGTGTTAAATTGTAAAGTATTTTACCCTGCTTTGTGGCTAAAAACAAACACCAAAGTTATTATGGTGATTCAGTTTGTTTTCCAAACTAGGCCTAAGCATGTTTGTTTAAATTTTTACATTACCCACACAAAACATAAAAATAATTTTGAAGATAATTCTACAAACCTATTGGTATTGTTAGGTGTTGAATGTGCCAGCTTACATACTTCCTTGAGCTTTCTACAATCTAATCTACATTACTTAAAAACTCAGGCTAAAATAGTCGACTTATGTAAGGATCAACAATCAAAGATTTACAGACAAGGAATGAGACTTAAATAAATCAAAATATATTTTATTTTTGAAAACAGTTTTTCATGTGAAAAAACAAAATTAGTGGTGCAGGAGCGCCAACAGGTGGTCCAAGACCACGAGCATGCCTACTACATGGTCCCTCAAGCTCTGCAAGCCTGCATACATTTGTGCGTTCCACCTCTCGTCCTCTGTGGGTTTAAAAAATGTGGGGATTACTAAAATGACACCTTAATTTATATGTTAACAAACAACTTAAAAATCAGACTATACAAAAAAACAAGAAAAAAACATAGACAAAAGAAAAGTAATGCGAAACGCTAAGATTGACTAAAAACAAAAAACAAAAATTGAAATCAAATGTCAACAAAAAATAGGGACAACTACGCCAAAATACTACATTTGTTGGTACCGTAAACAAGAAAGACACAAGTATGAGTGTTTGGACATGTGTCATATGTGTAAGGGGAAAACATCCTAGACATTGTTTCACAAAGATATATATCCAAAACATTAGAAATACTTTACAAATTTGAACTGCACAGGGAAAAGGACAACATCAACAAAAAACAAAAAAATGCAAAAACAACCATAGTTTAAAAGGGAAACATACCGGGCATAATGATGACTGGGCCTGGAGCCCCAAAATCGTCCTCCTCAGAGGTGGGCCAGTGATGCACAGATGGAGTAGGGGTGATTTGTGAGGAAGTAGAGGGTGATGAAAAGAAAGGGGGGGTGGAGGGGAGGGTGAGGAAAAGAGAGGGGGGGTGGAGGGGAGGGTGAAGTTGGTGGGAAGGGAATGTGAGGAGAGGGAGGGGCCTCATGGTCTGCCAGGTCTGGGATGGAGGGGGAATTTGGGGAAGAGTGGGGAGAGGATGATTGGGTGGGAGTGGGGGATAGGGGACGAGCACGCCATCGGAGACGGTGTAGACGCTGTAGTCTGCGCTCTGCCCCTAAATGATGTTGATAAATTTTAATTAGTACATATTTAATAGTTTGATTACAAAATTTAAACACAAAAAATAATAATAAAAAAAACAGGGCTATACGGTAAACATGCACATGCATGTATGTCAAAAAGAAAGAAACAGGGCTATACGGGAAACATGCACACGCAGGTAGGTCCAAAAGAAAGAAACAGGGCTATACGGGAAACATGCACACGCAGGTATGCTTACATTTGAAATAAAATACCCCAAAAAACTTACTTTCTTGGATTTGCTGATGCAAATTGGCCAACAAGCGTGGGGATTGGCGCCGCAGATCCGACCACCTTCTCTCGAGTTGGCCGATATTCCTGCGGTAGCCAATCATACGCAGGTGGCGCCGCACCTCCGCATAGGCAAGCCGCTTGCGGAGGTTAATGATGGGGGCAGGATGGTCCGTTATTCTCCGGTCCATCACATCTGTGAGGACAAGGAGTTCACGGCGACAAAAAGCGGCGGCGCTCATGATGGCAATGATTTTTTTTTACAAAAAACAGTTTTAATAAAGGTCCTAGAAAAAATTTGATTGGATAATGTACTTTGTAAATTAACAGAAACTATTCTATTGGTTAATGTATGAGTCATGTGACCTACACACTCACAAATATAATGTGAGTTATGATAGGCTTGATACAGTGACATGTGTTAGCTAATTTAAATATTAATAAAAGAGGAAAAATCGGCCATTAAAAAAAACGCACAGCAATAGTAGCATTCAAACAAACTTTTAAATTTGAAAAACCATCCCCTTGGTACAAACGTACGTATTCTGCGGAAGGAATGACACACACGAACAATAATAAAGTTTATTGACATTTTAAAAAAAAATGGATTGCAAACATGAGAATAACCATTATGCTAATGAATATACTGATTGCTATTAATCAATTCAAGTATGTTTGCTGAATGAAAGCAGGCAATCGAAAACTGACAGGCCCACTTCCGGATTTGACTTGTGCGAGCGTTCCCTGCAACCATAGAGGAGACGGACGGTCGCTATTTTGAATGTTCGCTAGCTAGGGAGGGGTTGGGAGACTATGGGGCGGAAGATTAGCTGCGAGCGAACATACGAGCGAGCGCTTGAATTTAAATTTTTTCGCTCGTACGCAGAATGAACGAACGGCCACTTGCGTCTGGCTCTGAATCAGGCCCCAAATCCGGGCACCACACAGTTAAAGCTTTTAGATCCCAGGATGCACTGGGTCCACTCTCCCTATAACCCCACCCCCAAGCCAGAGGCACCTCAGTTTGTAAGTAGCCAAAGGCCAGGGGAGGAAAGAAAGAGAGAGAAGACTGAAACACTCAATAACCATACTCACAGAGAAGGAGACGGGAAACCGGTGACCAGTAACAGCACATATGAAGCCAGGTGCGTCACGGCGGGCGACCTGTGGACCCTATGGACTTCATAGAAACAGACATAACAAAGGTAAGTTCTTACCATATCTCTTGTTTTCTACTTCAGGGTCCATAGGGGGTCCACAGGGTTGACCTTGGGGATGTCCCAAAGCAGTACTAATAAGGGTGGGGATGCTCCTGTGCTGAGAGGAGAATCCGTCGCCCAAAGGAAGCATCCTTAAAGGCAAAGGAAACCAATGCATAGAACCTTAAAAAGGTGTGGACAGAAGACCCCAAGGCCACCTTGCAAGGCAGAATAGCCGAGGTGCCACAGCGATCCACCCACAAGGTGCCCACAGCCCATGTAGAATTTGTATCAATCAAAACAGAAAGGCCTATCCTATATGTAGGCCCCTGAGAGTCATACAAAGTCATCTAACCAATGTCAAATTATTGGCCGGCCATCCTTTCCTGTGAAATCCAAAGACCACAAATAAAGAGTCTGATTCCCTAAAGGAACCTGAACGGATCACATAAATCCAGAGAGGCTGGACCACAGTCAATGAGGCCACACCAGCCGAGAGGACTGGTGACTAAAATGTCAGTACCATAAGTTCCAGAACAATATGGAACTTAAAAACCACTTTAAGAAAAGGCACAGGGTGAGTACAACTCACACCCCTGACATTGCAAACCATCCAGTAGAGGGAGCCACGTGAGAATGCTCCCTACTCCGTCACTCTCCTGGTGGATGTAAACGCCATAAGAGAGAGAGAGAGCCTAAGCTATAGGCCAAATAATGTCTATCAAAGCTAGTGGTTCAAATGAAGGTCCCAGGAGGGCACGAAGAACCACTACTAAATCTCAAGGAGCCCCTAAGGGAGATAAAGGGAGGCATAATCCAGAACACCCTGAAGGATGAACCGAATACCAGAGAGTGGAGCAATTCCACATCAAAACCATACTGACAGTGCAGAGATCCACACTCTCAGGAAGGCCAGGCAGAGGTTGAGACCCAAGCCAGCTGTAAGGAATGCCAAAACTTCTGGAAATCCTAATCACCGGAGGATCGTTGCGACAAGTACGATACCATAAGAATTATGTATGCCACAGTCTGTGGTAGACCCTAGCAAAAGCTGGCCTATGCGCTCTAAACATTTCAATGATGACAGAGCCAGGGAAGCCTTAGGACCACATTAGGGATGCAGTCAAAGACAAATGATCCATGTCCAGGGAAAAACAAGGACCCTGAGAAAACAGGTCCAGATAGTGAAGCAGCAGGAACGGAGCATCGATGGGGAGACTCTGAAAATGTAAGTACTGGTAAAAGTGACGTCTGAGAGGATCTCGAGCCACCAGAAGAAAAGCCCCTCCATCTATAATGAAAACTTCCAAAGACCTCGAGGAAAAAGGGAGACCGGAGGACACAGGTACACAAAGTGGAAGGACCACTTCACTTACAAATAGTCACTGAAGGTCGCTTCAGTACCCCAAGTGCTGGACTGTAACACCGGTAGTGTGTGATAGTAAGAAGGCCAAGAGGATCACCTCATGGAGGCCCCCTCTGCTCACCAGGAGTGGAAACCTCTCTTGGAGAAGAGACTAGTCCCCGAGATGCACGTCGTGACGGCTGAGGAAACCCACTTCCCAATGGAGAGCTCCTGGAATGAACACTGCAGAGATGGCCGGGAGGAGACCCTCGGACTATGTCCGAATGTGTGACATTCCTGTCATTGCCACCGAATGACCAGTGCTGCCTAGATGGAAGTCACTGTTGTGTCACAGTCGGACTGAACCCTTCCAGGTTTTCAGTGAAATATGTGTTAGGCCAGAGTGAAGGCCCAATACAGCCTAAAGTTCCAACAAGTTAATTGGCAGGGCGGAATCGACAGACGTCCAACTGCCCCGAAACGAATGCGGACCAGACATTGTCCATAGCAAAGAATACCCTGCTGGACGAGATGGCCATAGCAACCCAGACAGAGACCGACTCGCCTCTGGAGAGAGCATCATCGTTTGAACAGTGATCCGATGGAAAAAACTCGTTCCATCTGTAGAGAAGCCAATTATGGCAAAGCCTGGAATGGAACTGAGCATATTCCACCCTTCCAAAGGTAGACACTCTGGATTTTTGACCACGCATCACAGAATGTAAAGACATATGTCGACTGCGTAGACATCCGCGCACTCCTGAAGAGTGGAGATCTTGTCTTACGCCAGAATAATTCTCAGATTCTGAGAATCCAGCAGGGCTCCTAGGTGAAGAATACCCTGTGAGGGATGCAGGGAGGACTCTTTCCCCATTGATTAAACATCTGGGCCATGAAGAAGCCATGGTTATCCTGACCTGGCTGTAAAGTACCTGGTGATCCTGCTAAGAGCAAGAGGCCATCCAGATACTGGAGCAGTCGGATAAACTGAGCAGGTGAACTGTCAGCAAATCCATAAAGCTGGTAAACCCTGGGGCTGAGGACAGTTCCAAAAGGCAGAGCCCGAAAATTGCAAGTGTTTCTATGGCACAGCAAACCTGAGCTCATGCTGATGAGAGGGCTCTATATGTACCCGTAGGTATGTGTCCTGAATATTCCGAGATATCATAAAGGCCCCAGGTTCCAAACATTGGATGATGGAGCATTGTGGACTCCTCCTGAGTCCAGGCGGAATCGGTATGAAATATCGCCGGCCGCATGACTGATTCCTGGCAGCGCCTGACCGACAAAAGCAGAGTTCCCGGCAGCGGAAGCCCAACAGCACTGGAAATCCTGATCATTGTTAAGGTAAGTATAAACTAACCTAACCTAACCCCCTAACCCTCCATGGGGGTGCCTAACCCTAACCTCCCCCCCAAGTGCCTAACCCTAATCCCCCCTCTAAGTGCCTAACCATAACCCCCCTTCCCTGCTGCCTAAACCCTAAATCCCCCCTGGGGGTGCCTAACCCTAACCCTCCCCCTAGCTTAACCCTAACACTCCCAGGGGGGTGCCTAACCCAAAGTCCCCCCCAGGTTCCATAAACCTAACCATCCCCCCGTGGCTGTCTGCTCGCGGCGCCCGGCATCCCTTCAATCAGGATGCTGGGCGCCTGTCTCCTGGCGTCAGGGAAATGAAAGGCGTCTAGATATAGACGCCCCGCATTTCACCCTCACCGGGATATGACAGTCGGGAAGCCAGTTGTAAGTATTAAGGCAGCTGGATTCCCAATTGTATACTGTCCAGGCACCCTTAAAATCTGATTCAGGGATTTGAGACAGAGGATAGGTAAATGAGGACCAGTCGGCCACTGCCCCAGAAAGAAAGTAGAACAACCAGCCCCTCACTGAGATAGTGAGGGTGGCCTAAATAGCTCTGCTTACCACAAAGACTGTATAGCTTTCTGGATTTGTAAGGCCCTGAATGGGTCTGAAGAAGGGCCCATGTAAAAACACCTGTGAGGAGGCCACCTGAGCAATGAGAGGCCATACCCATGAGAGATTACAACTCCTACCCAAGCATCCGTGGTGACTTGACACCAGCACTGGGTGAACTGAGAAAGTCGGTATCTCACTCTGGAATCCCCCAGATGTAGACCTGACCTGTCAGACTGAAGGTTTATCCTTAAGCTTAGAAGCAGAGTCATCTGGAAGCCCAGATCTGCAAGTACTGGATATGGTGGCCCTCGTGGAGGACAACAGCCTAGGAAAAACAGGCCTTTAGGCTGACCCTGAGGACCAAAAGACTTAACAGATTTAGGGCCTGAAAATGACCCACTCGCGAGTGCTGAACGCTCGCAAGCGGGTCGATGGTGCCCTAGTGCGCATGCGCACGACGGAGGGAGCTCCGTTGTGCGCATGCACGAGACCCAAATAATGATGGGGTAGCCTTCGTTATGGGTCTCGCACCAAAGGGGGCATGCTGTTGATGGTGAGAGACAGCACGTCCCCTTTGGTGGGCATGCCAGGGGCGTGGCTGCCAGATGGAGGCGTTCCCATGGAAACGCCTACCATCTGGGGCCGGCCCCACTGACATCACTAGTGATGTCAGTGGGAGTGATTTGGGCTCTGATAGAGCCAAAATCACTCCAGGGCTTGCGGTCACTGAGACCCTACCGCAGGGTCTCGTCGCAAGCCCGATGGTCCCGATGGTCTTGACCATCGTGACCATCATCATGGATGCTTGCATAAGCTGTGGGTGGTAACCCACAGCTATGCGAGCATCCAAGAGGCCGCTCCAATGTTAGGTAGGAGGGCCCTGATCCAGAGCGAGCACTCTGGTCAGAGCATCCAGCTCTGAATCAGGCCCTCAGTCCGATTGTAGTGGGAGTAGCTAAAGATGGTATCTTCCCATTAGTGATACTGCCACTGGTGCAACAATCTTGTCAAGGTCAGGACCAAACAAGATCTTCCCCATAGATGATGTCTGCACCTCTGCTTTCACAGAGCGCAGCCATAGGGTATTGCGGTTGATGAAGTCGCAGCCAAAACCCTGAAGGTTAGAAGACTGGCATCCAATGTAGGTATTCCCACATATGACAACTGCATATTTTATGTGAGCGGCAAAAGACATTTGAACCCCAGATGTGTTTTAGGGGAAAAACTTTACAAATGCATCAGCCCAGTATGCAATAGTATTAACCCACCATGCGATGGCCATGGTAGGATGGGCAATAGCCCCTGAAAGCGAGTATATTGATTTCAGGCAAAGTTACCACTTACGGATCCGTAAAATCCATCCAGGCCGGGATGGGAGGCGTATTAATGTTTGTAATCAGACGATTATCATACAAATCCACCCCAGCAGGTGATTTCTATTACTTGTGATGACCCTGAGGGAATGGGAAACAAGAGGCCTTTGAGACTACTCGTATCTGGCGACAGCCAGACTCCCGCCCTGAGATCCACCCACTGGACAGAAATGGGGAATGTATGTTACAGGTGCAGAATTTACATTCTCTATATCCAGAATGGACGTGGCTACCAGCCCCAAAGCAGGGATAATAATAATACTTAAAATCGGCTCTCCCCATGTGAAAGAGAAAGAGCCCAATACATCATCCAGTTCATGGCATAGCCAACTGGAAAGTAACCATGCCATTTTGTATTTGGTGATGGACGCTCTGTAAGAGCATAGCTGTGGGTTGACACCAACAGCTATAGCAAGCGGCCAGGTTGATGGTCGCGATGGTCTTACCATCGCGACCATCGGGCTTGCGACAAGACCCTTGTGGTAGGGTCTTGTGGCTTCAAGCCCCAGAGAGCTTCCTGCTCTAATAGAGCAAGAAGCTCTCCCACTGACATCACTGGTGATGTCAAAGGGGCCGCCCACAAATGGCAGGCATTTTCTTGGGAACGCCTCTAATTGTGAAGCCACTCCCAAGCCATGCCTACCAAATGGGGTGAGCTGTCAATCACCATCGACAGCTTGCCCCCTTTGGTGCGAGACCTGGAGTGACGGAGCACCTGTCGTTAGCCGGGGCTCGCGCAAGCGCACGACGGAGCCAGCTCTGTCGTGCACATGCCCAGTGGGCAAACATCAACCCAGTTGCGAGCACTCAGCGCTTGAATCCAGGTCTGAATCAGGCCCAGTATCCATTAAACATCTGCCTGCTATTATCGGGGGGGACTTGTTACAGACACTGACTGGGATATAATATATGTCATTAGAATTTTATACTCTAAAAGTACTGTGTATGTATATGAGATGGGGGCCTGTTTGCTACAATCAGGAAGGGGAGCCTCGGATATATAATGCTGTCACAATGATTGAGGAGTGTAATATTATAAGGGATGGGGATCTGCTAGGCTACTACAATTAGTGAGGGGGAGGGGGTATTTACTTACTTAAGTATGTTCTAATAATTTATATATATTATTATCATTATTTCTATACTCATTGGTATTTAAATCATGTCTTTATAATATGTACATTATCACAAGTAACATAAGCAGTTATAATGCTGTGTTTAGTTTTGCTATATGACTGCTGTTAATATAAGACTGTTACTTTTTTTTTCCACGGGTTTTTGTTGTATATGAAGCACTTCTATTTTCCTTCAACCATGTATCCTTCAAGGTGTTTGGGTCAGTGCATCGCCAGTGAGTTTCCTGTAGGAAAACTATATCAGGGCGGTATTTCTTAAGGTGGCATAAAACGTTTGATAGGAGTATTTAACCCTTCTACATTCCAGGATATAAATGTGAGATCATGTTTAATCATAGTATCCTGAGGTGTCTGTTTATACCTAGTAGTCATTAACCTATACCAACAACAGGAAAACCATTAAAAAGATACCATCTAAGAAAATCCCCAAACCCATCCCAAAGAGCAAGCCAGGGGAATCCCAATAATACGGACCATAAACATTTGCATAGAATGAAATCTAGTATATACCCAACAATTGCAATAACAATAAATATATTATAGAAAAACAATCTGTCAAATTTTAAGAAACTTAACTGAACCCAGTATGACAGCCCAAAAGATTGTCGCAATAAGAATAAAAATTCAGCAAGGTTAGAGAAAACCAAAACAGAAAAAACAGCATGGGAGCCACTAGAACCTCTGAAGAAAAAAAGGAAGAAAAAGAGGCTCCCCATTACATATTGAAAACATACATTATCGACAATAAACCCAAAACAACATAATATTAGCAAAATCAGCATTGCAAAGCAAAGAAAGACACTATCAGCCATTATAAACAGTAATACAATACTTAGCATCGATGTAATGGAATCAGTCATTGTCATCCATGGAGACATGGGGGGGAGCAGATCCCATTGATTTTAGAAAGTTCTGTGCAGCAGGTGGAGAGTCCAGATAATACGGTTTACCATTATTGATGATCTGTAGTTTAGCAGGATAGAGTAAGGAAAACTGTATGCCTTTGTAGAACAAGTCCTTACAGATTGGTGAGAATTCCCGCCATTTAGAGGAGACCTGAAAGGAAAAATGTTGAAATAGGAGAAGTTTAGAACCTTCGTAGGATAAGTTGTTGAGTTTGCATTATGCTTCCAGGATCTTCACCTTATCAAGGTAATTTAATCATTTGAAAATTACTGGACATGGACGTTGCTGTGTCTGTTGTCGATCTGGACCTACTCGGTGCGCCCTTTCAACTATTAAAGATGAGGATCCAGAAATTACTCCCAGGGTTACAGGAAGCCAATTAGAGACTATGGCGTGAAGATCTTTAGGTCTTACTGACTCAGGAAAACCTATTAGACGCAGATTGTTACGTCTGTTATGGTTTTCTAAGTCTTCAACCTTGTCGTTTAAAGCCGCTATGGTGGTGTCTTGAGAATGTAACAGAGATATACAGTGCCCCCAATGCAGAACCCCCAGTAGTGTACATTATACAGTGCCCCCAGTAGTGTCCATTATACAGTGCCAACAATAGTGCCCCTATTAGTGCATATTATACAGTGCCCCAGTAATGTCCTTTATAAGTGCCCCTAGTAGTACCCCTTATACAGTCCCCCCAGTAGTAGTGCCTTGTACACATAAAACACACACAGACACACATAATTTACTTACCAAATCCTGCGCCCATTGCTGTCTTCTCCTCCGGTCCTGCTCGGCACTATGGGAGAGACTTCAACCATTTCAGGAGCCAAAAGGTGGAGCTCATGAGTGAGCTCCAGCCCAGCTCCGGCCCTAGGTGCAACAGGCAATAAGAGTCTGTGTGACTCTTATTGGCTGCAGTGCTAAAACAAACACACCACCACCTGTGGCTTTGTGTTTGTTTTAGTGTGCAGTGCCGCGGACCACACTGCCCTGGACTGATGGTGCCCAGGGCATGTGCCTCACCATTACACCACTGTATGTTAAACTGTTTTCTGCGAGCACCATTATGTTCCATGGTGCTTGCTTGGTTTATGGTACTGATTGGAATTTTTTTTCTGTTTTGGAATGTTTGTGCTCTGCTCACTCATTCCTCCTCCCCTCTGTATTTGACTCTCTCTGAAATTTTTGCAATGCTTTCTTTCACCCATATCTCCCTGCTTGCTAGGACAGGGAACGGTTATTTTCTTGATATCTCTGACTTTGCATATTCACCATCGGGCAGGGATTGGTTAATATGGTGGTGGCTTTCCTTCCTCCTCAGAAACACATTTTAAAATTTTATCTTGGAATGTGGGAGGCCTAAATTCCTCTATCAACCACTTAACTGAAGTGGTCATATGGAAGGCAAACACCGCCAGCTGTGCTTCATCTGATAAGGTGCAATATCACTGCCCCCTGTTTCTGAAGAGAAAATTTGTTCTACACATGTGCAGGAATCCCCGGACTCTCCTGCGGACCAGGGAATTTCTGATCTGTTTTGCTGGAAAAATCTTAAGATAAGTGGTTAAACACAAGAGAGTGGACTCTCATTTAAAATGCTTTTACCCCCAGATAATCCTACATCAGGAAACACACTGGGTTGACAACCCCCTCTTAGATAAGCAGCCCACCCCACAACACCCAACTTCCCCTGCGTGGAAGCGAGTCCAACTCATGAGGTCAACCCTCTGGCTCATGGACATCTGGCTTCTTCAGAATCCCATTTTTTTATATTCTATTCAGGAGATAAGAGATCTGCATTGCTGCCTCACATCGGTGGGGTTGTGAGTTTGGTTCCCACCACTGCCCTACCACTGTGGAGTTTGCATATTTAGGTACTGCATGCATATACTCACCCAGTTTTCAAAAGGGGAGATTTATTATTATTTCTGTTCCTTCTCTAACTTTTATTAAATGAGATATTGGCCTTCAGCTGCTACCACCAGTTCCCATTCTTTTAATATACAGATGTTCTGTTGTATTGTCTCATTTTGGCCTTTGTCTACGGTCAGAGGTCATTTTAGAATTTCACTGACTCCGAATTTTTCATCTTTGACTGTTCCCTTCCACTGATCACATTGATGGTGGATATACCCTGGGGCCCATAGTCATATGAATGTCACCTGTCTGCATGCTGGGTCTGCTGATGTTGCTGGATTTGGAGACATTGTGTTTTTAGTGCTTTTGCTATATCATTGTTTTCATGTAATCTGTATAACTGGCTACCTACTGTATATTAAATTGGCTACATGTCTCTAAACCTGTCCACTGTTCACTGCCACCCTCTGGTATTCTATGCCTAATGCTACATTGTGGGATTCTAGCTGCTTGCTCCTTTTTCCTATGTCTCAGGGTATCTATATCTGTTGTCTAATTTGTGCTTGCCCACAGCCAATGTCTACAGGGTTTTTTCTATGACATAGGTGTTCGGCTTAGTGGAGGATTTTGTTATCTGGGGGCGGTCCCACCTCTTGCAAGGGCAACCATTGCAAGGTCTTCCTCCTCAGTTTGGGACTTATGAATTTTCACTCTTCTCCCTTGATGACTAGTATATACAGCATGTTCACAGTTAGACTTACGGCCCTTATTGCAGTTGGGGATTCCATTGCATGCAGGCACCCTGGGAGGCATTGGTGTCCTTGGTGCCCTCTGGCTCATGCCAACAGAACTGGGGGTCATCCCATTCTGCTGGGGTCTCTGCGACATAGCGTGTCCTGTGCAAATGTTACCATATGGAGTGGCTGCACTGCTGGCTGTGGCTCCAAACGGCTCCTGTGTTTGGGTTTTGTCACTGGTCTGCTTAATTCCAGTATGGGCATCCTGTCTCCTTTTATGTGGGTGTTGGTAGGTGTGCAGGTTGTGCGGGCAACTTTTGGGAGGGTTTTTAGTTTACAGTATGTGTGTTTGTTTCTCTCTACTACATCTTCTCTTCTGTTGCTGTTCCCTCTCCTAGTACTGCTCCCCCTCCTGGAGGTCTCTCTTCTGTTCCTCTTTTTCAGATATAGATTGTGGTGTCATGTTTGGTGTTTGGCTGTCAAATTGTCTTCTTTGCCTCCTGTGGGGCTCATGTCAGAAGTCTTCAGGTAAGTGCTATGCAGATTTATCGGGCTGGGTTAGCTCTCGCTTTACAGATGTCATGAGGTATAGTGCCTTGCATTAGTTGCTAAGTATGGCGCTTGCATAGTTGGTTGTTGTGACATACTGTAGATACACTTTTAGTGGGGATGCAGCTTTTCACTGGGGTCAAGTAACAAACTATTTCAGAAAATTCCTATTCATGGCAGATGCTTACCATTTACCATATCTCTTTATATTTGTTGTGCGGCCATGTCTGGAATTGGGCTATTATTGTTGCAAGGTAAAGTAAGGGCCACTGGAGTAATGTTATATGTTGTTAAATTGCTTTCCATTGCTTCCTGGTGTCAGGATGTAGATAGCAGCAATGTGCTGTCTCCCATGGCAGCCACTCCACTCTCAATTTTGCATTGTGGTGTAGTCTACTATTGAATATTACTTTGATTTCTCATCTGTAGCTATGAGTCATTGCAAGTTTGTTCTGGTGCCTTTACTTTGCTTAATTTTCTTACTTCACTGCTAAGTTTTATGCTTGCTGTTTACCACAGGAGTAGGTTGTGCAGCTTTGGTATGCTCTTGTCTTGTCCTAGCAGGTGGACAGGTTGCTTTTTAACAAAGTCTATAGTTGCTGGGATTGTTTACTCGCTCATTCGTCATGTTCCTGGCTGGGTCGGTGGGGTGAGGACCTATATTGATTTAGTTTTATTGTATTGGGGCTACTGGGAGTAAGCAAACTGTTCTGTTTCCCACTTTCTATTATGAACTCCCAAAGGAATCTTCAACCCCTCGGGTTAATATGTTGGTGTCCATGATGTACAGTATAAATGGCTATGAACTCGTAAGCTAGTACGGAGTGTTGGCAAAGTCCCAAATCAAAGGTGCATAGTTTAACCCATCTGCAGTCTTTGCCATGGACCCCTCAAGGCAGATTGGACTTTGCATTGTTCAACGGGGAGGTTGCGGCCCCCTGGCTGGATAACTCAGTACTAGCACAGAGACAAGTATGTCCAGCTGTAGTAATGCCGGATTCTCACTGGAAGATGGCAGGACCAGCAATGCAGGATTGAATCTGGATCGTAGCAGGCCAGCTACTCAGGATTCTAGCTGGTAAATGGCAGGACCATCATTGCAGGAATGAAACTGGATCATAGCAGGTACTGGAACGAACAGGAGCACTGGCAAAAAGAGGAATACAGGCACCAGGAACATGGACCAGGGGCTCACGCTGCAAGGAATAAGATATAACCGGCAATGTGTTGCAGTGCACACAGGAATATAAGGGAGAGGAACCATTCAGCCCCAGACAAGCCCTCTAATAAACAGAATCTTATGCAGCTGGAACACTGCATCTCTCCTCATCTAGCTCCAGACCCTACAACTCCACACAGCCACCAGGCATCCTGTTGCCTAGCGACTGGCTGGGAGGTGATGGTTGGAACTGTCCTGATGTCCTGGTCTCCTGGCAATGACTGGGATGCTCGGTAAGGATGAGCTGCGGAAGCTCATAACAGTATTCCCCGTTGAGAAGGGGCCAACAAACCATTAGAACCTGGCTTCTATTGAAATTCTTTAAATAATTATTTCTTCAATTTTTGGGCATGCAAACATCTCTCAGGAGACCAAGACCCTCATTCAGAGATGCTCATAAGCGGCTGTACGCTCGTAGCGGTCCGATGTTGTCAAACCACGCATGCATCGGTGTAACAGTGCGTGTGTGCGTACGGCTGATTGCGATCATTTTTTCAGTCGTTCGTCGAATAGCGAACAGGAAGTGACATGTCAAATGTGATTGACAGAACTGTCCGTTTTGGGGCGGTGACGGGGGTGGAGATGGGAAAACGCAGGCGTAGCGAGGCGTTTTTTGGGCATACATACATTATCTGATCGAATGGCCAATGTGAACAGAAAAAGTGTTACGTCACTGTCTGATCAACTTTCCATTCAAACTGCTCGCATAGCTTGTGGTCTGGTATTCTTTACCACAATGATGATAGTCTCTTTGTTCCTCCCGCGGCTCATCGATGGTTTCCCGATTGATCAATTGAGGCCTCAAAAACAATCAGTTTAGAATTGCAAAAATGCTTGTAAGGTGTTTAGCAAATAGCCTTTTGTTACTAGCAAAAAACCATACGCAGGTGAACTACTCAGCTGCTGATTTCTGGGTTAGACAATCAATTAGCTTTCAAATGTATTTTACCTTTGCGTGTTTTTGCCAACTTTCATTTTTTTTTTTTTTTAGGGCAACAATATTGTACGCAGGTTTGTTGTTTTTCTTCATTTTTTAGGGGCCAAGAAAACAATCGTCCTTTTGTTTTTAGATAAGTGTTAATTAAAACTCCTACATGGTTTTTAACCCTTGTTTTTAAAAAAAATAAATAAATTGTTTACATTTCCATTGTATTGTTTGTAATTTTGTTAGTTTTAGAATGAATTAACTATAGATTTTTTCAGTTTTTCAAATTATTTTTATTTTGATACACAATTTTTTTTAAGTGTTTTTTTTCAAATTTAAAATATGGATAACTCTAAAAAAAAAAAAAAAATTAGAGAAATGCACAAATAAAAAAAGTGGCATTTTCAAACCACAAACAAACAAACGAAATTTAAAAACAATTCACAAGAAGGGAGAGGGAGGTTTTGGCCATTAATGAATATGGGGTAAACACAGAAGGAATGTGGGAAATTTAGCCAGTGCTGTCATTGCCTTTTGGCCCGTTTGGCTGGGGTAGGGAGGGAGCCTGAATGGGTCCGGGAGGTCCTTCAGCTGTCCTGTCCAGAGGCAGATGTTGGGGCCTCTGGACTAGGCATAGGGCTAGGCACATTTGGAGGGATGGCTGTTGTTGTACCAGAGGTGGAGGATCCTGATGTTCCGGCAGGAAGGGAGGCCGGCTCCAACATCTGCTGGTGAACGAGCTGCTCCAGGGCATTTGCAATCCGGATGTTGGCCCCAGTATTTGCCTCCAGGGCCTGCGCAATGGTCACGTTGGCCACAACACTTTGCTCCAGGGCCTGCGCCACCCATAGCAGACTGGTATCCAGCTTCACCAGAATCTCAGTGTGCAGATCCGTTTTAATATTGAGATCAGTGAGGAAGGCCACTGCCTGCGAGGGGGATTGCCCTGGACTGTCTTCCACAGGGTCCCCAGCCAGATCTACTGGTTCCTCCCCTGCAGAGCCAGCAGAAGTTCTGCAGCCAAAGCTCCCCTCTGGAGCAGACTCATCCGCCTGTGTCTCTGTGAAAAAAAAGAGAAAATAATAACATTATAATCTAGATATTGTCCAAAACACATTTCGGAGTTATTAACATTACTACATTTACCTGAGGCAACATGAGGAGCCGCAAAGTCGGGCATGTCGGTATCCATGTTCGACACGCCAAACACCTCCTCATCCTGCACACACCCCTGTGCCATCTCCTCCAAATCAGTGAGCTCCAGTGCCACAGGGGTGGGACCCCACCTGTCCCCCCTGCATGCCTAGCCCTATCAGCCAGTTTTTGCTTCAGCCGATATTTGAAATCGCTCCATCTGTGGGTTAAAATGTTGTCATTATTCCGGCAGTATTTGGACCTGTAAACACTTTTTATTAAAATGTAGTTTGTACGTACAGTCGTTTGACGAACTGGGTTGCTCGTTCAAACTCACCAACCCTATTGACAGCACTGGCTATGTCATCCCACATTTTCCATTTCTGGCTTGCACCCATATTCCTTGCTGCCTGGGGCATGGTGTCAACGCACATTTGGACCAAAACCTCCATCTCCGTTCTTGTGAATTGTGGCTGGCGTTTTTTTTTGGTGGCTTTTCTTGGCCTGCTAGGGCCAGCAGCCTCTTCCATTACATCCTCAACACCTTTTTGGTTTTTGGAAATAAAATTTTTAATGTAAAATGTGCCTAAAATGTTGGTTCTACAAAATCCTTTAGGGCCAAAAATACAAATACTTACCTGGCACCTCTTGGCCAGTGCTTTGCTGCTCTGTAGCCATTTTGGAGTTTCAGGTCTCACTACAGCAGACCGATTAGGGTTTTCAGTGACGTTTTTATACATGCGTCAGCATTATTCGGTCGCATCATTGATTGTGCGCTCCTATTGTCCGTCCGTAATTTGAGTGGGAAAATAGACTATTTATGGCTTGGTGTGACTCGAGTCGAGGTGGCGGGTGAGGAATGTTGGAGGTTTGACGGAGGAGGTGTTTGTGTGCGGTTTTTGTAGTGCAGAGTTTGGAGTTTAAGATTGTGTTTTTTTTTTAATTGTCATACTTATTTTTTTTACGTTCGCTTTTTGTTTATTGTTTACCTTTTGATTTTGGAGTTTTTGAGTAAGTCTTTTTCCAAACCACCGTAAATAATAATAGTAAATATTTAAAAAATGTTAGTCCTTATGTTGTTGTTTTTTTGACAGTTATTTTGGCCTTGCCCCCTTGACGTTTTTGGACTTTGGGTTATTTGTCTGTTTTTGGTAAGTGCTTTTATTTTCATTAAGTTACAATTTCGATGTATTGGTCCTCGCAAATGTTTCGCTAAGTGTTTTTTTGGGGGGTTGGACGACCAATCATGTCTTCCCACTAAATATAGCATACTCTTTTGCGAAATATTGTTTGAGTTGTTTTTATTTTTAACTGAACGTACTATTTAGCGCACTAATGTCTCCTTATTGAACAGTAAAAGTAGCGTAATATTTAACGAACTCATGTGTCCTGTTTCAACTGTAAAAAATGCGTACTATTTAGCGCACTATTGTGTTTTTATTATTTCAGTGTAAAATCATGTTTGACCAATAAATGTAGCGTGTGTTTTCCCAAACTAATGTGTGCTCCCTTCTCATTTTTTAGGCCTAAAAAATTTGAACACAATCCAAGTTTGCCCAATAATAACTAAATATATTTTCAACTTTTGAAATGTAGGTTGTTCTACTCATGACAAGACCCCGGCCTGTAAGCATCTTTGGATTTCTTAAAAAAGATAAGTATATTTTTCTTTTCAAATTTTTTGAAAATAACTACCTGGCTTACCATTTGAGGTTGATGTTGGTCGTATTACCTTGGCCATGGTTCCAGAACCCGACCAACCTCAACTTCGTCCCGGGTGAAGGCCTCATAGGCGTGCAAGGCCCGAGATATATAGAACATGTGTCACTCTTTTTGGAATGCCTGATGATGAGGTTTTACGACGATATCGTCTTCCTCCACAAATCATCCTAGACACTCTCTCATTAATAGAGAGTGATCTTGAATGGCAAATTAACAGTCCTACAGCAATACCACCACTTATGCAATTAATGTCGGTGTTACATTTCTGTGCCTCAGGATCCTTTCAAACCACAGTGGGAGTAGTTGCCGGAATCTCTGAATCCTCCTTTTCAAGGATCCTGAGGGCAGTGATGGAGGCCATTTTCAAACACCTCCATCATTTTATTAATATGCCATTGGATATGGGTTCACTTAGTGTGGCAAAGGCCAATTTTTACCAAATAGCTGGCTTCCCACACATCATAGGGGTTGTGGATGGCACTCACATACCACTTCAGCCTCCAGCAAGGCTGGAGGCTATTTATAGGAACCGAAAACACTTTCATTCCCTGAATGTAATGGTGGTATGTGATGCCTCCATCCAGATCCTGTCCCTGAATGCCAAATTCCACGGGAGTGCACATGATTCCTTCGTCATCCAGCAATCGGGGATTTGGCCCAAATTAGACAACCTACAAGCTGGTGATGCATGGCTTCTGGGTAAGTTGACACCTTCTGTTGAAACTAATGCAAAGCTTGTTACACAATGGTTGTGATTGTTATATTTGTCTTTTCACAGGAGACAGTGGTTATCCTTGCACGCCCTGGCTGCTCACTCCTTATTTGGCTCCCACACCAGGGCCACAAAGTGAGTTTAATTCTGCACTTACAGCCACCAGGCAGGTGGTGGAGCACTGTATCTGCCTTTTAAAAGGCCGATTCAGATGCCTCCACCGCTCTGGTGGCGAACTCATGTATTTGCCGGCTATGGTTTCTAAAATTGTGGTCCTGTGTGGGATACTTCACAACATCGCCATAAGGAGTGGTGTCCCAATGCAGCCAGAGGAGGCCTTGCCTGAGGAGGGCCCCCCCGAGGTTGGTCGGAGGTCAGTATGTGGGGGGGCCATACGCGATGATGTGGTGGCCAGATATTTTAGGTAATTATTGTTGCAAATTTAGTAAATTGACACAATGTAGACATGTAAGATTGTAATGAGCAATTGTAATTTTTTTTTCATTGTTTTTTCTTGTATTCCCTTAAATTCCACGGAAAAACGATGCCTACTCCCTGATCCACAAAATTGTCTTCATGTTGCCACATTGGATATAACTTCGGGAACAATTAATTCCTTGCCTCATTTGTGGATTCATGTTCGCCTGTTACTTCTTCCACCAGTTCTTGATTGATTGTTTTTTTTTTGTTTTGGGTGTAGGTTTTTTTGGTAGTGTGTTTTCACTGTGTGAATTGGTAGTCACAATTCACTTTTGGTTTATTATTTGTGTGTAATAAATTTTTGCTTGACGTTAAAAAGACTTTTCCTTGGTAAATTACAAGCACGTGTAACGTGGGCCAAAACAAACAAATTTTCGTAATGGCTAATCCTGTAATGGTTTAAATTGTTAAGTATTTTAACAGGCTTTGTGGCTAAAAACAAACACCAAAGATATTATGGTGAAACAGTATGTCTTCTAAACTAGGCCTAAGCAGGTTTGAATTTATATTTACATTACCCACCCAAAGGTAGCAAAAAAAATGCTGGTATTTCTAAAAACCTATTGGTATTGTTAGGTGTTTAATGTGGCAGCTTTCATACTTACTAGAGCTTTGTCAAATCTAATTTACCTTACTTTAAAAAACATGCTCAAATAGTCGACTTAGGGAAGGTTAAACAATGTAATATTTACAGACAAGGAATGAGACTTGTTAAAATACAACGCAATTTTAATTGAACAGACATTATTTGTGGGTGAAAACCAAAAAAAAATTAACGACGAAGGTCAGCCGAAATGTGGTCAAGGACCACAAGCATGGCAATTAGATGTGCCCGCAAGGCTTGCAATCCTGCCTGCATTGATTGCAGCCACCTCTGCTCCTC
The DNA here is from genome assembly GCA_031769625.1 of Taudactylus pleione. NCBI lineage: Eukaryota > Metazoa > Chordata > Amphibia > Anura > Myobatrachidae > Taudactylus > Taudactylus pleione. The sequence continues at coordinate 5,206,032 of JAUIMM010000031.1, forward strand.
TGTGGGAATTAAAAAATGTGTGGATTAATAAAATGACAACTTATATTAGATGTTTTAAAAACAAAACAAAAAAAGACTATAGTTTAAACAAAGATACAGTTTATTTGACAAAAACAAAGTACTGGCAAATGAAAAGATGGGAGAAATACAAACTTAAAAATTTACACACAAAAAGCCAACCCAAAAAAGGGCGAAGTATGCCAAAAAAATACATTTGTTGGTACGGTAAACAAGAAATACACAAGTATGAGTGTTTTAATATGTCAGTGGTAAACATCCAAGACATTGTCTATAAAAAATTTTTTTGAAAAAATTGAAAATAATGAAACATTTAGAAATGCACAGGCAAAAGGACAACATCAACCAAAAAGCCAAAAAAACAAAAACAAGCATAGTTTAAAAGGGAAACATACCGGTCATCTGAAATCCGGGTCTGGAAGCCCCGACATCCACCTCCTCTGAGGTGGGCCAGTGCTGGTCCAAAGAAGGAGGGGAGATTTGGCTCATGGAGGAGGGCGAAGAAAAGAGGGGGGGAGGGAGGTTGAATTTTGCAGGTTTGGAAAATTGGGAGAGGGAGGGGCCTCAGGTACTGGCCAGTCTGGGGTGGAGGGGGAATTGGGGGAAGGTTGGAGAGAGGTGTTTTGGCTGGGAGTGGGTGATAGGGGATGAGCCCGTTGTCTCCTTCGATGTGTATGCCAGAGTCTGCGCTCAGCCCCTAAATGATGGTTGAAAAATGTTTAGGTTTTTTTTTGGGGGGTTGGGAACAAATGTACCACGCCAAAAATGTAAAAACAGTACAACAACTGGAAACATGCACACGCAGGTAGGTATGCAAAAAAAACCCACAAAATAGAAATAAACACTTACTTGCTTCTATCTGCATCTGCAAACATGCCAGCAGGTGTGGCGTGCGGCAGCGCAGATCCGATCACCTGCACTCTAACTGCCCGATATTTCGGCGACAGCCGAAGGAGCGCAGGTGGTGGTGAACCTCTGCGTATGCCATACGCTTCAGGCGGTTGGTGATGGGGGGAGGCTGGCTTGTAACCCGCCGGTCCATCACCTCGGTGAGGACCAATAGCTCCCGCCTAGTAAATGCGGAGGCTCTCATGATGGCAATGATTTTTTTAACTCAAAACAGTTTTAATAAAGGCCATAGAAAATTTTTTATTGGCTAATGTACTTTGTAAATTAACAGGAACCATTCTATTGGTTATTGTATGAGTCATGTGTCCTACAGGCTCAAAAATATAATGTGAGTTATGATAGGCTTCATGCAGTGACATGCGTAAGCTAATTTAAATAAACAAATTAAAACACTAAAATATGCCTATCACAAACACAGGAAAACAATAGTATCCATCCTAAAAAGAAGTAATTTTGATAAAGTAAACCATTGGTGAAACCGTACGTATTCTGCGGGAAAAATGACACACACTGACAAGAATAAAGTTTATTGAAATTGAAAAAAACAAAAGTTTGAAAACATGTGAAGAGCAATTAAGCTAATTAATATATTGATTGGCATTTTGCAGAATGAAAGAGCAGGTAATCGAAATCTGACAGGCCCACTTCCGGAATTGACTTGTGCGAGTGTCCAAAGCAACCAAAGAGGAGACGAACGGTCACTATTTTGAAAGGTCGCAAGCTAGAGGAGGGGTTGGAAGAATATGGGGCGGAAGGTTAGCTACGAGCGAACATATGAGCGAGCGCTTAAATTTTTTCGCTTGTACGGCGGATGAGCGAACGGACACTTGCGTCTGGGTCTGAATCAGGCCCCAAGACCTCTATTTCAGCCTGTAGCCTTTCCAGTGAACCAAGAACTTGACTTGACAATGGACTAGTTTGGAATCCAAGATCTTTTTCCACAACATATTCTAAATTATTCTGAACCAAAACTGGAGATGGTTTCTGGACATGGCCAATCCTAAACCTGGAGTAACAAAAGGCTGGTTTGATGAAAGAACAATAAAATGTGTTAATAATCTTAAGGGCCCCAGGCAACTAAAGATGAAAAACCACAGGATTAATTAGTCCAATGATCCAAAAAGGGCCAATTAATTTAGGACCAAACTTTTGAGATGGTTGACGAAGATTGATATTTATAGTAGATAGCCAAACCATGTCTCTCACTTTAAATATACAAGGTTTTTGTGTCTTCCATAAAAAAAATTTCACCGAAATGAAACACTTTTTAAGGCTTCATGTACTTCCAGATTCCTCTAAAATGGCCCACCAAACTGGAATTAGCCCTCAATTTCTGTACTGGATCAAAAGCATTGGCTTTAGATTGATATCCAAAATTACTGAAGAATGGAGACATCTTCAATGCATAGTGACAGGAAATATTGTACGAGAATTCAGTCAAATGCAGATACTTGAACCAATCATTATGGCATTTGGACTCAAAGAAATTAAGATATTGTTCCAGAGATTGGTTCACCCATTCCGTCTGTCCATTAGATTGAGGATGATAGCCGGAAGAAAAAATAAGATGAATTCCCAGGTTGGAACAGAACATCCTCCAGAATTTAGCGATGAACTGGGTCCCTATGTTGGAGACGATATCTTTAGGCAAACCATGTAATGTCAGACAATTCCACCAGAACTGCCTCACACAAATTTTTGTGAATAAACAAATGTCCAGGAGGAGTTTCTGGTAGTGCTTGTGACTGGGCAGACAAAACTTGAGTGATCAGATTCTGGGTTAAAACAGCATGAATCACAATAGGAGAGTCCGGACACTTTGAATCCTGTATAGGCTGAAAACTGTGGGATAAGGCATATGCCTTAAATTTTTTTAGCCCTGGCCTGAATGTGATGACAAAGTTAAATCTGGTGAAAAACAATGCCCACCGAGCTTCTCTGGGATTCAGGGCCTCATTCAGAGGTGGTCGGAGGATGCAAGCGGTCGCTCAGAAACTGGGCGGCCACTTGCATCCTGACCGCCCACCTCTATTGCGGTCTTTAGACTGTGGGTTTACACCCACAGCTCTAATGACCACTCGGGTGATGATCGCAATGGTCAGAGACCATCGCGACCATCGGGGCTTATGACGAGACCCTAGGGTAGGGTCTCACTTGTCGTAAGCCCTGGAGAGCTTCTGGCTCTAGTGATGTCAGTGGGGCCTCCCCCAAATGGCAGGTGTTCCCATGGGAATGCCTCCATTTGGACTGCCACCCCCCCGGCCCACCTTCCAAACGGGGCGAGCTGTCAATCAACATTGACAGCTCGCCCCCTTTGGAAAGAGACCTGCTACGACCAGCACTGTCGGTCATAGCGGGTCTCACGCATGCGCACGAGGGAGCCAGCTCCCTCGTGTGCATGCGCACTGGCAAAACATCGAGGCGGCCGTGCGGTCGTAGACCGTACGGCCGCCTCTGAATAAGGTCCTCAGTCTCTTAGCAGCATCTATATAATACAAATTTTTATGATCAGTATAGACAGTAACCACATTTAGTCCCTTCCAGCTAATGATGCCAGTCCTCAAAACCCATTTATGGCAAGATGTTCTCGGTTTCCCACATCATAATTCCTCTCAGCAGAGGAAAATTTCTGGGAGAGGAAAGCACAAGGATGAACATTCAAGTCCAAGGAATCCTTTTGTGACAGGACTGACCCTGCTTCTGAAGCATCAACTTCTAAGACAAGGAACATCCGGATTAGGGTGCTGGTGAACTGGTGCAGACGGAAATGCTTTTTTTAGGTAATTGGCCCTGCTAGTGTGGGTTCCCTCCTTACTTGGTTACTGTTCACATTGCTCAGTGGGTTAGTGCGCATAAGCACTCCCTTTATATGTGGAAAGTGCATTGGCACTGCTGGTGTGGTGGTACTAACATGTTTCCAGATAGAGTCCAGCTTACAGAAGTTGGGTACATTTATTTTTGGAGTGTGTCTTAGGGTTTTAGATTTGAGTTTATGGTGGTGGGCTTGGCTCTTGTTTGGTGCCTCACATGGTGGGAAAGAACTTCAGCAGGAGGTCAGAGAACTGATTAAAAGGCACTACCATTTGATATACCTTTTGGCTAATTGTCCCTATGGGGGTGAGCAGCCTTGGGGCCATATTCAAATTGAGGCGTTAAGTCCAGATTTGCGGTAATTTACCGCCGATGATGTCATTATCGCCTGTTTTAGTTTTACCCCATATTCAATTTGAAAGACTTTCCGCCTAGGCGTTAAGTCAATGCAATGTAACAGGCGGTAAAGTATCGCCTATGAATGGCAGGCGTTATAAAGTGCAGAATTGGGGTTTTGGGGTGCAACATTTTGGGAACCCCCATGCAGCCTTCAGACAGTCCCCCAAAGGTAATCTGTGTCAAAAAATAAACTTAAGGGCACGCCAAAAATTTACTTTGAAAAAGGGGGTGGAAAAAAAAAGTTGGGGTACAAACTTAAAAAATAGCAAACTTGACTCTGGGGGGGTCCACAAGTAAGCCCCAAGTGTTTTTTTGATTGCAGGTGTTTGCGGCAGGTGAGTTTTTCACAATTTTTTTAAGTCACTTTAGCAACTTTAAAATATGCTGAACCCCATTTTCAAGTACCCCAAATTTGATGGCCATAGTTGTTTTGCCCTAAAAAAACTTCTAAATGCTCTTCTGCATCACCTTATTCGAAGTCGCATTTATGCACCTGCCGCGGCTATTAGCAACCCTGACTTCCTTCAGTAGTTAAAAATGGGGGTATCCATAGTGATCCCCCATGTCTACACATCTTTAGGGGGGGTCCCTAGAATATTTCCCAAAAATTCCCATTTTATTTAACCTGTAAAAAAAAGTAGTAAAAATTTACAAAAAAAATGACATAAGGCCCCCCCCCAAAAGTCAAACCAGCCCCAGGCTTGCCAGCCAGTGGTGGTTTCTAAAGATATGGGGAACAAAAAGTGTAGGGTTCCACCATATTTTAGAAACCAACACCAGGCTGCAGGGACTAGTGCTAGTTTTAAATATAGGGGGCAAAAGACCAGCAACAGACCCAACCGACCGTGGTGTAATGCCACAGCCCAGAGACCCAATCACCGTTTTTTTACAGGTATAAACACAAAGGGAATTTTAGGGAAAAAATCCAGGAAACCCTCTAAAGATGTTTAGACATAGGGGATCACTATGGGTACCCCCATTTTTATCTCCTAAAGAAAGTCGGGATTTGTAATAGCCGCCAGCAGGTGCATTTTTGCTGAATTTTTAAAAAATGACTTTAGGAACTTAAAAATATGCTAGTACCCATTTTCATGTACCCCAAATTTGATGGACCATTTTTAAAAATGAAAAAAATAAGCAAAATGCTCTTCTGCATCACTTCTTCAAAGTCGGGAAAAAAAAACACCTGCCACAGCTATTTAAAAACCCGACTTTCTTTTGCAGCCCAAAACAGGGGTACCCATAGTGATTCCCCATGTCTGGACATCTTTAGGGGGGTCCTAGGATTATTTCCCGAAAATTCCCGTTTTTTTACCGCTGATCAAAGTATCGCCGGGTCCCGTTTTCGCCTACTTTCAAATTGAATACGGGGATACGCGGGCACACACATGATAATTTAACGCCTGGAAAACAGGCAAAGTCGGCATTAAGTCCAGGCCGCGTTAAATTAATGCGGCTCAGCTCAAATTGAATACGGGCCTTGGTTGGACATTTGAAGGTATTAGTGAGTCTCTTGTGACCTTTGGACTTGCTGGGAGGGCAGTTGGCACTGCAAGTTTTTCTAGTCATTTGGTAGTCATTGACCTCTGATGGCTGCTTTTTCTTTTGGTTGCCACCGCAGTTCTGTTATTGATTTATTAACTGATAATAAATAAAAATGCCAACCAGTTTAAATGCCACACCTGTCTCCATATCATTATTATTAGTATAAGTGAATGTATAGGAGTGTTTAAATATGAATAAGTTTATGTACTAGTGTCATTTGCCAATATGATGTTTTTGAAGACTGTGGGCATCCATGTGTGCATGATGGAACTTAGGGCCTGATTCAGACCCACACGCTAGGAAGCAATTGAACGCAGACGGACGATGTTTGCATTGTGTGCATGCATACACATCGCAGTGCACGTCCTTGAACCAATCTGTGCGTTTGGGAAGCGCTTGCTTGCTGCGCCAAGACAGCCCAGCTGAATGAGTGACAGGACAAGCCATTTGTAGGTGGTGACAGGAGTTGGTAAATGAAAATGGGGGAGTGGTGGTGCGAATATAGGCATGCCTGAGTGTCTTAACGCTATTTCAGAAGCATGCATAATTAAGACGTAGCATCATAGTACACGTCACTTGGCTGAATTTTACATTGAAGTGCTTGTAGAGCTTACAGTAGGGTATGGTCTGTTACAAGTGCTGAGTATGCATCTGATGGTTCTTGATGGCACCGATGGTTGCATACACTGGAGATGATGTGCATAAGTGGGTATCTTAAGACAGGCTGGTGGGCATCTGCATGCACAGCGTGATTGCATGCCAAGACATAGTGGGCGTGCTAATGCCTTGCCATGCAATCACCTGCTTTGCTGTGGGTTTTTCCAGATTTGCATACGCTGGCTGCGTGCGAACGCACCTAGCGAGCGGGTCTGAATTGAGCCCTTAAACCCCTAGGCTATAGGACAGTGGTACTTTACAACTGCATGGATACTGGAGGATTAATATTGTTTCACAGTGTAGCCAATGGTAGAGTTATAGGTCATGGTTATAGGAGGCTATACCCGGGTCCTGCATTTGGGTTCCATCACTGGCCTGCTTCCTTCCCTGCCAGTGTGTTTTTTGTGCGGGCCCTATTTACTTGCAGTTGAGAAGGTTAATTGGTCCTGCTAGTGTGGGTTCCCTACTTACTTGGTTAGTGTTCATATTGCTCAGTGGTTTAGTGTGCATATGCACTCCCTTTATGCATGGAATGGGCATTGGCACTGCTGGTGTGGTGGTAGTGTTTCTACTTACATTTTGCCAGATGGGGCCCATCTTACTGAAGTTGGTGTTCGTCTATTTTTGGAGCATGTCTTAAGCTGCATACACACGCAAAGATTTTCTGTCCAACCATCCAACTAAGTGATTAGTTGGAATGAAAATCTGGTAAGGTTTGAAAGCAAATGACAATCAGCAATTTGCTCCCAAACACCAAAAAATGGACAAAAATAGTTGTTTGAACAAATTGTTTAGATCAAACATTTAACAAACTTGTCTGACGACCGTTTTCATCTGTTTTCTGGCATTTAGGAGCTAATTGCTGATCATCAGTTACTCCCATACCTTAAAAGGTTTTCATTCCAACCAATCAACTAGTTGGATGGTTGGACAGTAAATCTTTACGTGTGTATGCAGCTTAAGGGTTTTGTGTAGCCAAGGGTTATAGGAGGAGCTACAGTTTACTTAGGGCATATACAGGCAGGAAGCTGCCTCTTTTCAGCTTCATCTATGCCCTATTTTTCTTTGGCATTGGGTGGTAAAGAACTGCAGCTGGGAGGCCAGTGAACAGATTTTGTCTGCTTGTCCATACCAGGCTTTTGAAGGTATGAGGGAGTATTATGTGAGCTATGGACTTGCTGGGTTGGCTATTGGCTCTGCCAGTTTTACAAGTCATCTGATTGGGTAGTTACTAATCTCTGATGGCTGATGTTTCTTTCAGTCACCACCATAGTTAATTTTTTGATTGAATGATAACTAATAAAAAGGCCAACCAGTTTAAAGGCCACATACTTTATATCTCTGTGTTGTTATTATTAGTATAAGTTTATGTTGAGAAGTGTTTGTTTATATATGCATAAGTTTATGTGCTAATGTGAACTGCTGATAGGGCATTTATTCTGTGATAGATAATCGTAGTGGTATCATGTGGATGATATAGTACAGTTTAAGGAATATGATGCTTTTTAAAACAGTTGCTTGGCCCAATAGAGACAAAGGCAAATTAGTCCAGTCCTCTAATTGTTTACTAATCTTACGCAATAAGGGGGAAAATTGGATTTGCATAAATCTACCAATCTAGAAGGAATAAATGTGCCTAAATATTTAAAAGCTGAGGATAGCAATAAACAGCAAACTGTTGAATAAATGACTATGCAACAGAAGCTCTACCTGCTGGTAGAATTTAAGATTTCACAGACGTAATCTTACGTCCTGAGAAAGCTTCAACCACCAAAAAATTATGATCAGTGGCAAACGCAGGTGTTTTATGGGGGTTTCAATATATATATATATATATATATATATATATATATATATATATATATTCTCCTGTCAAATGTTCATCAACCCTGATGCCTTCAGGGAAAAATCCATGTAGACAATCAACATGTTTGTACCTTGACAAAGGGACAGGTGCATCCCGAAATGTTGGTGGTGTTACAACAGTGTATGTAATACAAATTTGGCATTTATACAAGTCTCTGAGTGCCACAGCTTGTTTGTGTTGATCATATATATATATATATACACACATATATATATATATATATGTATATATACTTTTGCTTATTTATGTTGTTGACTTGGTGGTTTAGCAACCAGCATCACCTTTCAATACATGTGATCTGACTTGTTGTTTCTTTGTTTGTGTACCCAGCTGTTCTGGCTACCTAGCAACCAGCATCTCCACTATAGGCCAGCTTTGTCACAGGGTGTGGTTCTCTCAGTGTCCTGGCCAGATGCATCACTATGACATCATTGTTTGGAGTCATTGTGAGCAGTGGGCGGTGACAAGGATGGTCCTACAGGTATTTAGTAAGTTATCTTGTATTCACTTGTATCTTGCACCCTGACGAAAATGCATGACCCAATACAGCATTGAAATGTTGGTCACTCACCCCGTGAGTCTGTCTTTTTTCCTGAGTGCCCCCATTATGGATATATCATAAATTTCTCTGCACCTTGTGTACAGCAAACTGGAAGGCACCAGATTTTAGGTATTTATTGCAGTGTTTGCACATATTGAGGAGTGCCGCTTTTCTAAAGTTCATATATATATACACCGTATACATATATATATTAGGGGTGTGCACCGGCCACTTTTCGTGTTTTGTGTTTTGGTTTTGGATCTGGATCTTTCTTCGTGTTTTGGATCTGGATTGGTTTTGCCAAAACCACCCTTCCGTGTTTTGGGTTCTGGGTTTTGTGTTTTGGATCTGTATTTTTTTTTTAAAAAGCATAAAAACAGCTAAAATCACAGAATGTGTTGGTCTTTCTGCTCCTATGCTATTATTAACCTCAATAACCTTAATTTCCACTCATTTCCAGTCTATTCTGAACACCTCACACCTCACAATAGTGTTTTTATGTCCAAAAGGTTGCACCGAGTTAGCTGGATGACTATGCTAAGCGACACGAGTGGGCGGCACAAACACGTGACCCATCTAGGAGTGATACTGCAGTGGCAGACAGGATGGCAGTTTGAAAAACTAGGCCCCAAACTGTACATAATGCAAAGAAAAAAAAGAGGTGCAAGATGGAATTGTCCTTGGGCCCTCCCACCCACCCTTATGTTGTATAAACAGGACATGCACACTTTAACAAAGCAATCATTTCAGCACCAGGGTCTGCCACACAACTGTGGCTGATATGATTGGTTCATTTGTGCCCCCTCAAAACAAGCTGGCAATTAATCTGTCCCTGCACAAACTGGCTCTACGGAGGCAAGATGTCGTCCTCATCCTCCTCATCCACCGATTCCTCACCCTCTTCAGTGTTGTGTACATCCTCATCCTCACAGAGTATTAACTCGTCCACACTGGAATCCACCACCACAGGTCCCTCTGTACGTTCTGGAGGCTGGTCTCCATGGAAGAGTTGATAATTCATTTTGATGAACATCATCTTCTCCACATTTTGTGGAAGCAACCTCCTAAGCCTTTCGCTGACAAGGTTCCCGGCTGCACTAAACACTCTTTCGGAGTACACACTGGAGGGGAGGGCAACTCAGGTAAAATAGAGCCAGTTTGTACAGGGGCCTCCAAATTACCCCTTTTTCCTGCCAGTACAGGTATGGACTGTCTAACATGCATACTTGGATGCTGTCACCAATGTAATCCTCCACCATTCTATCAATGGTGACACTATCATATGTAGTGACAGTAGACATGTAAGAAATTGTTGCCAGGTCCTTCAGTCCGGACCAGATGTCCAAACTTGGTCCTGCCTGCCCTGCATCACCGCCAGCGGGTTGCTTAGGATACCTAAGTTTTTTCCTGGCAGCCCCAGTTGCAGGTGAAAATGAAGAAGGAGCTGTTGACGTGTCACGTTCCACTTCAGCTGACAGTGTGTTCACCAGCAGGTCTTTGCACCTCTGCAGGCTTGTGTCAGCTGGAAAGAGAGACACCACATAGGCTTTAAACCTAGGATCGAGCACGGTGGCCAAAATGTAGTGGTCTGATTTCAACAGATTGACCACCCTGGAATCCTGGCAAAGCGAATGAAGGGCTTCATCCACAAGTCCCACATGCCGAGCGGAATCGCTCCATCTTAGCTCCTCCTTCCCTTTCTCCAGCTGCTTCTGCAAAAGCCTGATGAGGGGAATGACCTGACTCAAGCTGGCAGTGTCTGAACTGACTTCACGTGTGGCAAGTTCGAAGGGCTGGAGAACCTTGCACAACACGTAAATCATTCTCCACTGCGCTTGAGTCAGGTGCATACCCCTCCTTTGACTATGTCATAGGTGGATGTATAGGCTTGAATTGCCTTTTGCTGCTCCTCCATCCTCTGAAGCATATAGAGGATTGAGTTCCACCGTGTCATAACCTCTTGCTTCAGGTGATGGCGGGGCAGGTTCAAGAGTGTTTGCTGGTGCTCCAGTCTTCGGCACGCAGTCGCTGAATGGCAAAAGTGGCCAGAAATTTTTTGGGCCACCCAAAGCATCTCCTGCACGCCCCTGTCGCTTTTCAGAAAATTCTGCACCACCAAGTTTATTGTGTGAGCAAAATATGGGACATGCTGGAATTTGCCCAGATGTAATGCCCGCACAATATTGGTGGCGTTGTCAGATATCACAAATCCCCAGGAGAGTCTAAGTGGGGTAAGCCACTGGGTGATGATTTCCCTCAGTTTCTCTAAGAGGTTGTCGGCGGTGTGCCTCTTACTGAAACCAGTGATACACAGTGTAGCCTGCCTTGGAATGAGCTGGCATTTCTGAGATGCTGCTACTGGTGACGTTGCTGCTGTTGCTGTGTAAGGTGATACATCTACCCAGTGGGCTGTCACAGTCATATAGTCCTTAGTCTGCCCTGTTCCACTTGTCCACATGTCTGTGGTTAAGTGGACATTGGGTACAACGGCATTTTTCAGGACACTGAGGACACTTTTTCTGACATTTCTGTACAGTCTCGGTATTGCCTGCCTAGTGAAGTGGAATCTAGACGGGATTTGGAACCGGGGACACACTACCTCCATCATTTGTCTAAATCCCACTGCACTAATGGCGGATACCGGATGCACGTCTAACACCAACATAGCAGTCAAGGCCTCAGTTATACGTTTTGCTTCAGGATGACTGCTGTCGTACTTCATCCTCCTCGCTAAGGACTGTTGGAGGGTCAATTGTTAAGTAAAAGTAGTGGTGTTCCTACTTCCTCTCTGGGATGATGAACGACTCCCAGCAGCAGCAACAGCAGCAGCGGCAGCAGGAGGCGTAGCAATGCAGGATCCTCCGGAGGAATCCCGGATAGGAGAGTCAGTCATGCCAGTGACATGGCCTGCAGGACTACTTCCGATCCTGACTAAGGAGGAAATTGACGAGGAGGGAGTTGACAGTGTGGTTTGCAGGTGCTTGGATACAACAGGACAACGGGATTTAGGTGTCCCTGGACTGCTTACGGTCTTAGCCAAAGTTTCTGAACTTGACAGTAACTTTTTATGAACGTGCTGCAGGTGCCGTATAAGGGAGGATGTTCCTAGGTGGTTAACATCCCTAACCCTGCTTATTCCACCTTTACATATGGTACATATGGCAAGACAGTTGTTGTCTGGATTTGGATAGAAATATTGCCAGACCAAAGAGGTGGAATGTTTGGTCTTCTGCCCAGGCATGACCGTGATGGGTTTTTTCATCCCACGGACAACAACTGTCTCCCCTGGAGCCTGATTTAAACAAACCACATCGCCATCAGAATCCTCCTCGCCAACTTCCTCCTCAGCACCAGCTACACCAGTATCCTCATCCTGTTGTACTTCAACAGTGACATCTTCAATTTGCAAATCAGCAAGTGGACTGTGGGTGATCCTTTCAGCTCTTGCAGAGGGCGTGCAAATGGTGGAAAGAGCCACCTCTTCCCATCCAGTGCTGGGAAGGTCAGGCATCGCAACCACCACCACACTTGGACTCTCCTTGGGGATTTGTGATATCTTCTTAGAACGCACAGTTCTTTGCTGTGCTTTTGCCAGCTTAACTTGTTTGATTTTTTTAGTGGGAGGAGGGCTTCCATAGTCATGTGAAGCTGAACCACTAGTCATGAACATAGGGAAAGACCTTAGCCATTCCTTGCCACTCTGTGTCGTAAATGGCATATTGGCAGGTTTACGTTTCTCTTCAGATGATTTAAATGTTTTTTTCAAGGTCATTTTCCTGAACTTTGTCATTTCTGATTGTATGTGCCCTCTACTATGACATTGGGCATCGGCCTTGGCAGACGACGTTGATGGCATGTTATCGGCTATGTCATTACTAGTGGCAGCAGCTTCAGCACTAGGAGGAAGTGGTTCTTAATCTTTCCCTATTTTATTTTTGTCTGAGAAAGATTGGTTCTCCATTTATGTTATATTGATATATACGTGCGGCAAAGGTGCACACAAACACAGAAAATAATTTTTTATTTTTGTTGGAGACTAGTGCACTTTGTGGTTTACACCACCCTTTAAGAAATGAGCCAGTCGGCCCTTTACTTATGGGACACAGGCGCACGCTTGGCACTAATTTGTTGATGCACGTGCGGCTACTGTGCACACAATTCACAAACACAAAAAAATATATATTTTTATTTTGTTTGGAGTGCCCTTTGGGGGTTACAGCACCCTTTAATGGACAAGCCCACTGGCCTTTTAATTATAGGACAAAGGTGCACTCTTGGCGCTGCTCCTTCGTTGATGCATGTGCAGCCACAGTGCACACAATTCACAAACACAGAAAAATATATATTTTTATTTTGTTTGGAGTGCCCTTTGGTGGTTACAGCACCCTTTAACGGACAAGCCAGCCGGCCTTTTACTTATGGGACATAGGCGCATGCTTGGCGCTGCTCCTTCGTTGATGAAAATGCAGCCACAGTGCACACAATTCACAAACAAAGAAAAATATTTTTTTTATTTTGTTTGGAGTGCACTTTGGGGGACCAGAACCCTTTAACAGACAAGCCAGCTGGCCTTTTACTTATGGGACACAGGCGCACGCTTGGCGCTGCTCCTTCGTTGATGCACGTGCAGCCACAGTGCACACAATTCACAAACACAGAAAAATATATTTTTTTATTTTGTTTGGAGTGCCCTTTGGGGTTTACAGCACCCTTCAGCAGAAAAGCCAGCCAGCCTTTTACTTTTGGGACACAGGCGCACGCTTGGCGCTGCTCCTTCGTTGATGCCCGGTCAGCCACAGTGCACACAATTCACAATCACAGAATAATATATTTTTTTATTTTGTTTGGAGTGCCCTTTGGGGGTTACAGCACACTTTAACGGACAAGCCAGCTGGCCTTTTACTTATGGGACACAGGCGCACGCTTGGCGCTGCTCCTTCGTTGATGCACGTGCAGCCACAGTGCACACAATTCACAAACACAGAAAAATATATATATTTTTTTTATTGGAGAGCCTTTTGGGGGATACAGCACCGTTTAATGGACAAGCCAGCTGGCCTTTTACTTATGGGACACAGGTGCACGCTTGGCGCTGCTCCTTCGTTGATGCCCGATCAGCCACAGTGCACACAATTCACAAACACAGAAAAAAATATTTTTTTATCTTGTTTGGAGTGCCCTTTTGGGGTTACCGCACCCTTTAGCGGACAAGCCAGCTGGCCTTTTACTTATGGGACACAGGCGCACGCTTGGTGCTGCTCCTTCGTTGATGCACTTGCAGCCACAGTGCACACAATTCACGAACACAGAAAAAAATATTTTTTTATTTTGTTTGGAGTGCCCTTTGGGGGCTACAGCACCCTTTAATGGACAAGCCAGCTGGCCTTTTACTTATGGGACACAGGCGCACGCTTGGCGCTGCTCCTTCGCTGATTCACGTGCAGCCACAGTGCACACAATTCACAAACACAGAAAAATATATTTTTTTATTTTGTTTGGAGTGCCCTTTGGGGGTTACAGCACCCTTAACGGTCAATCCAGCCAGCCCTTTATTTATGGGACACAGGCGTACGCTTGGCACTACTTTGTTGATGCACGTGCGGCTACTGCGCACACAATTCACAAACACTGAAAATATTTATTTATTTTGTCTGGAGTGTACTTTGGGGGTTACAGCACCCTTTAATGGACAAGCCAGCCGGCCTTTTACTTATGGGACACAGGTGCACGCTTGGCACTACTTTGTTGATGCACATGCAGCTACTGCACACACAATTCACAAACACAGAAAATATTTTTTATTTTGATTTGAGTGTACTCTGGCGATTACAGCAACCTTTAACGGACAAGCCAACCGGCCTTTTACTTATGGGACACAGGCGCATGCTTGGCGCTGCTCCTTCGTTGATGAACATGCAGCGACAGTGCACACAATTCACAAACACAGTAAAATATATTTTTTTATTTTGTTTGGAGCGCCCTTTTGGGGTTACAGCACCCTTTAACGGACAAGCCAGCCAGCCTTTTACTTATGGGACATAGGCGCACGCTTGGCACTGCTCCTTCATTGATGCACGCGCAGCCACAGTGCACACAATTCACAAACAAAGAAAAATATATTTTTTTATTTTGTTTGGAGTGCCCTTTGATGGTTACAGCACCCTTTACCAGACAAGCCAGCTGGCCTTTTACTTATGGGACACAGGCGCACGCTTGGCGCTGCTCCTTCGTTGATGCACGTGCAGCCACAGTGCACACCTTTCACAAACACAGAAAAATATATTTTTTTATTTTGTTTGGAGTGCCCTTTAGTGGACCAGCATCCTTTAACGGACAAGCCAGCTGGCCTTTTACTTATGGGACACAGGCGCACGCTTGGCGCTGCTCCTTCGTTGATGCATGTGCAGCCACAGTGCACCCAATTCACAAACACAGAAAAATATATTTTTTTATTTTGTTTGGAGTGCCCTTTGGGGGTTACAGCACCCTTTAATGGACAAGCCAGCTGGGTTTTTACTTATGGGACACAGGCGCACGTTTGGCGCTGCTCCTTCATTGATGCACGTGCAGCCACATTGCACCCAATTCACAAACACAGAAAAATATATTTTTTTATTTTGTTTGGAGTGCCCTTTGGGGATTACAGCACCCTTCAGCAGACAAGCCAGCCGGCCTTTTACTTTTGGGACACAGGCGCATGCCTGGCACTGCTCCTTTGTTGATGCACGTGCAGCCACAGTGCACACAATTCACAAACACAGAATAATATATTTTTTTATTTTGTTTGGAGTGCCCTTTGGGGGTTACAGCACGCTTTAACGGACAATCCAGCCAGCCTTTTACTTATGGGACACAGGCACATGCTTGGTGCTGCTCCTTCGTTGATGCACGTGCAGCCACAATGCACACAATTCACAAACACAGAAAAAAATATTTTTTTATCTTGTTTAGAGTGCCCTTTGGGGGTTACAGTACCCTTTAACGGACAAGACAGCCGGGCTTTTACTAATGGGATAAAGGCGCACGCTTGGCGCTGCTCCTTTGTTGATGCACGTGCAGCCACAGTGCACACAATTCACAAACACAGAAAAATATATATTTTTATTTTGTTTGTAGTGCCCTTTGGGGGTTACAGCACCCTTTAATGGACAAGCCAGCTGGCCTTTTACTTATGGGACACAGGCGCATGCTTGGCGCTGCTCCTTCGTTGATGCCCGGGCAGCCACAGTGCACACAATTCACAAATACAGAAAAAAATATTTTTTTATCTTGTTGGGAGTGCCCTTTGGGGGTTACAGTACCCTTTAACGGACAAGACAGCCGGGCTTTTACTAATGGGATACAGGCGCACGCTTGGCGCTGCTCCTTTGTTGATGCACGTGCAGCCACAGTGCACACAATTCACAAACACAGAAAAAAATATATATTTATTTTGTTTGGAGTGCCCTTTGTGGTTTACAGCACCCTTTAGTGGACAAGCCTGCTGGCCTTTTACTTATGGGACACAGGCGCACACTTGGCGCTGCTCCTTCGTTAATGCACGTGCAGCCACAGTGCACACAATTCACAAACACAGAAAAATATATTTTTTAATTTTGTTTGGAGAGCCCTTTGGGGGTTACAGCACCCATTAATGGACAAGCCAGCTGGCATTATACTTATGGGACACAGGCGCACGCTTGGCACTGCTCCTTCGTTGATGCAAGTGCAGCTACAGTGCAAACCATTCACAAACACAGAAAAATATATTTTTTAATTTTGTTTGGAGTGCCCTTTTGTTGGACCTGCACCCTTTAACGGACAAGCCAGCCGGCCTCTTACTTATGGGACACAGGCGCACGATTGGCACTGCTCCTTCGTTGATGCACGAGCAGCCACAGTGCACCCAATTCACAAACAAAGAAAAATATATATTTTTATTTTGTTTGGAGTGCCCTTTGGGGGTTACAGCACACTTTAACGGAAAAGCCAGCCGGCCTTTTACTTATGTGACACAGGCGCACGCTTGGTGCTGCTCCTTTGTTAATGCACGTGCAGCCACAGTGCACACAATTCACAAACACAGAAAAATATTTATTTTTATTTTGTGTGGAGTGCCCTTTGGGGTTTACAGCACCCTTTAGCGGACAAGCCTGCTGGTCTTTTACTTATGGGACACAGGCGCACGCTTGGCGCTGCTCCTTCGTTGATGCACGTGCAGCCACAGTGCACACAATTCACAACCGCAGAAAAAAATATTTTTTTATTTTGTTTGGAGTGCTCTTTGGGGGTTACAGCACCCTTTAACGGATAAGCCAGCCAGCCTTTTACTTATGGGACACAGGTGCACGCTTGGCGCTGCTCCTACGCTGATGCACGTGCAGCCACAGTGCACACAATTCACAAACACAGAAAAATATATATATTTTTTTTGATTGGAGTGCCCTTTGGGGGTTACAGCACCCTTTAGCTGTCAATCCAGCCGGCCCTTTATTTATGGGACACAGGCACACGCTTGGCGCTGCTCCTTCGTTAATGCACGTGCAGCCACAGTGCACACAATTCACAAACACAGAAAAATATATTTTTTAATTTTGTTTGGAGTGCCCTTTAGGGGTTACAGCACCCTTTAATGGACAAGCCAGCTGGCATTTTACTTATGGGACACAGGCGCACGCTTGGCGCTGCTCCTACGCTGATGCACGTGCAGCCACAGTGCACACCATTCACAAACACAGAAAAATATATTTTTTTTGTTTTGAGTGCCCTTTGGGGTTACAGCACCCATTAATGGACAAGCCAGCCAGCCTTTTACTTATGGGACACAGGCACACGCTTGGCGCTGCTCCTTCGTTAATGCACGTGCAGCCACAGTGCACACAATTCACAAACACAGAAAAATATATTTTTTAATTTTGTTTGGAGTGCCCTTTAGGGGTTACAGCACCCTTTAATGGACAAGCCAGCTGGCATTTTACTTATGGGACACAGGCGCACGCTTGGCACTGCTCCTTCGTTGATGCAAGTGCAGCTACAGTGCACACAATTCACAAACACAGAAAAATATATTTTTTAATTTTGTTTGGAGTGCCCTTTGGGGGTTACAGCACCCTTTATCGGACAAGCCAGCCGGCCTTTTACTTATGGGACACAGGCGCACGGTTGGCACTGCTCCTTCTTTGATGCACTTGCAGCTACAGTGCACACAATTCACAAACACAGCAAAATATATTTTTTTATTTTGTTTGGAGTGCCCTTTGGGGGTTACAGCACACTTTAACGGACAAGCCAGCCGGCCTTTTGCTTATGGGACACAGGCGCACGCTTGGCGCTGCTCCTACGCTGATGCACGTGCAGCCACAGTGCACACCATTCACAAACACAGAAAAATATATTTTTTTTGTTTTGAGTGCCCTTTGGGGTTACAGCACCCATTAATGGACAAGCCAGCCAGCCTTTTACTTATGGGACACAGGCACACGCTTGGCGCTGCTCCTTCGTTAATGCACGTGCAGCCACAGTGCACACAATTCACAAACACAGAAAAATATATTTTTTAATTTTGTTTGGAGTGCCCTTTAGGGGTTACAGCACCCTTTAATGGACAAGCCAGCTGGCATTTTACTTATGGGACACAGGCGCACGCTTGGCACTGCTCCTTCGTTGATGCAAGTGCAGCTACAGTGCACACAATTCACAAACACAGAAAAATATATTTTTTAATTTTGTTTGGAGTGCCCTTTGGGGGTTACAGCACCCTTTATCGGACAAGCCAGCCGGCCTTTTACTTATGGGACACAGGCGCACGATTGGCACTGCTCCTTCTTTGATGCACTTGCAGCTACAGTGCACACAATTCACAAACACAGCAAAATATATTTTTTTATTTTGTTTGGAGTGCCCTTTGGGGGTTACAGCACACTTTAACGGAAAAGCCAGCGGGCCATTTACTTATGTGACACAGGTGCACGCTTGGCGCTGCTCCTTTGTTGATGCACGTGCAGCCACAGTGCACACAATTCACAAACACAGAAAAATATATATTTTTATTTTGTTTGGAGTGCCCTTAGGGGTTTACAGCACCCTTTAGTGGACAAGCCTGCTGGTCTTTTACTTATGGGACACAGGCGCACGCTTGGCGCTGCTCCTTCGTTGATGCACTTGCAGCCACAGTGCACACAATTCACAAACACAGAAAAAAATATTTTTTTCTTTTGTTTGGAGTGCTCTTTGGGGGTTACAGCACCCTTTTATGGACAAGCCAGCCGGCCTTTTACTTATGGGACACAGGTGCACGCTTGGTGCTTCTCCTACGCTGATGCACGTGCAGCTACAGTGCACACAATTCACAAACACAGAAAAATATATTTTTTTATTTTGTTTGGAGTGCCCTTTGGGGTTTACAGCACCCTTTAGCTGTCAATCCAGCCGGCCCTTTAATTATGGGACACAGGCGCATGCTTGGCACTACTTTGTTGATGCACGTGCGGCTACTGCGCACACAATTCACAAACAAAGAAAAACATATATTTTTTTTGTTTGTAGTGCCCTTTGGGGGTTACAGCACACTTTAACGGACAAGCCATCTGACCTTTTACTTATGGGACTCAGGCGCACGCTTGGCGCTGCTCCTTCCTTGATGCACGTGCAGCCACAGTGCACACAATTCACAAACACAGAAAAATATATTTTTTATTGTGTTTGGAGTGCCCTTTGGGGGTTACAGCACCCTTTATCGGACAAGCCAGCCGGCCTTTTACTTATGGGACACAGGCGCACGATTGGCGCTGCTCCTTCTTTGATGCACGTGCAGCCACAGTGCACACAATTCACAAACACAGAAAAATATATATTTTTTTTTTGTTTGGAGTGCCCTTTGGGGTTTACAGCACCCTTTAGCGGACAAGCCAGCTGGTCTTTTACTTATGGGACACAGGCGCACGCTTGGCGCTGCTCCTTCGTTGATGCACGTGCAGCCACAGTGCACACAATTCACAAACACAGAAAAAAATATTTTTTTATTTTGTTTGGAGTGCTCTTTGGGGGTTACAGCACCCTTTAACGGACAAGCCAGTCGGCCTTTTACTTATGGGACACAGGTGCACGCTTGGCGCTGCTCCTACGCTGATGCACGTGCAGCCACAGTGCACACAATTCACAAACACAGAAAAATATATTTTTTTATTTTGTTTGGAGTGCCCTTTGGGGGTTACAGCACACTCTAGCTGTCAATCCAGCTGGCCCTTTATTTATGGGACACAGGCGCACGCTTGGCACTACTTTGTTGATGCAAGTGCGGCTACTGCGCACACAATTCACGAACACAGAAAATATTTATATATTTTGTTTGGAGTGTACTTTGGGGGTTACAGCACCCTTTAACGGACAAGCCAGCCGGCCTTTTACTTATGGGACACAGGCGCACGTTTGGGGCTGCTCCTACGCTGCTGCACGTGCAGCCACAGTGCACACCATTCACAAACACAGAAAAATATATTTTTTTATTTTGTTTGGAGTGCCCTTTGGGGGATACAGCACCCTTTAATGGACAAGCCAGCTGGCCTTTTACTTATGGGACACAGGCGCACGCTTGCGCTGCTCCTTCGTTGATGCACGTGCAGCCACAGTGCACACAATTCACAAACACAGAAAAATATATTTTTTATTTTGTTTGGAGTGCACTTTGGGGGTTACAGCACCCTTTAACGGACAAGCCAGCCAGCCTTTTACTTATGGGACACAGACGCACGCTTGGCGCTGCTCCTTCGTTGATGCACGTGCAGCCACAGTGCACACAATTCACAAACACAGAAATATATTTTTTTATTTTGTTTGGATTTCCCTTTGGGGGTTACAGCACACTTTAACGGAAAATCCAGCCAGCCTTTTACTTATGGGACACAGGCGCACGCTTGGCGCTGCTCCTTTGTTGATGCATGTGCAGCCACAGTGCACACAATTCACAAACACAGAAAAATATATTTTTTATTTTGTTTGGAGTGCCCTTTGGGGGTTACAGCACCCTTTAACGGACAAGCCAGCCAGCCTTTTACTTATGGGACACAGGCGCACGCTTGGCGCTGCTCCTTCGTTGATGCACGTGCAGCCACAGTGCACACAATTCACAAACACAGAAAAATATATTTTTTATTTTGTTTGGATTTCCCTTTAGGGGTTACAGCACACTTTAACGGAAAAGCCAGCCGGCCTTTTACTTATGGGACACAGGCGCACGCTTGGCGCTGCTCCTTTGTTGATGCACGTGCAGCCACTGTGCACACAATTCACAAACACAGAAAAATATTTTAATTTTGTTTGGAGTGCCCTTTGGGGTTACAGCACCCTTTAATGGACAAGCCAGCCAGCCAGCCTTTTACTTATGGGACAGAGGCACACGCTTGGCGCTGCTCCTTCGTTAATGCACGTGCAGCCACAGTGCACACAATTCACAAACACAGAAAAATATATTTTTTAATTTTGTTTGGAGTGCCCTTTGGGGGTTACAGCACCCTTTAATGGACAAGCCAGCTGGCATTTTACTTATGGGACACAGGCGCACGCTTGGCACTGCTCCTTCGTTGATGCAAGTGCAGCTACAGTGCACACAATTCACAAACACAGAAAAATATATTTTTTAATTTTGTTTGGAGTGCCCTTTGGGGGACCAGCACCCTTTAACGGACAAGCCAGCAGGCCTCTTACTTATGGGACACAGGCGCACGATTGGCACTGCTCCTTCATTGATGCACGTGCTGCCACAGTGCACCCAATTCACAAACAAAGAAAAATATATTTTTTAATATAGTTTGGAGTGCCCTTTGGGGGTTACAGCACCCTTTAACGGACAAGCCAGCCAGCCTTTTACTTATGGGACACAGGCACACGCTTGGTGCTGCTCCTTTGTTGATGCACGTGCAGCCACAATGCACACAATTCACAAACACAGAAAAATATATTTTTTTATTTTGTTTGGAGTGCCCTTTGGGGGTTACAGCACCCTTTAGTGGTCAATCCAGCTGGCCCTTTATTTATGGGACACAGGCGCACGCTTGGCACTACTTTGTTGATGCACGTGCGGCTACTGCGCACACAATTCACAAACACAGAAAATATTTTTTTATTTTGTTTGGAGTGTACTTTGGGGGTTACAGCACCCTTTAACGGACAAGCCAGCCTGCCCTTTACTTATGACAAAGGCGCATGCTTGGCACTGCTCCTTCATTGATGCATGTGCAGCCACAGTGCACACAATTCACAAACACAGAAAAAAATATATTTTTATTTTGTTTGTAGTGCCCTTTGGGGGATACAGCACCCTTTAATGGACAAGCCAGCCGGCCATTTACTTTTGGAACACAGGCGCACGCTTGGCACTGCTCCTTCGTTGATGCATGTGCAGCCACAGTGCACACAATTCACAAATACAGAAAAATATATTTTTTTATTTTGTTTGGAGTGCCCTTTGGGAGCTACAGCACCCTTTAATGGACAAGCCATCTGGCGTTTTACTTATGGGACACAGGCGCATGCTTGGTGCTGCTCCTTCGTTGATGAACATGCAGCCACAGTGCACACAATTCACAAACAAAGAAAAACATATTTTTTTTTGTTTGGAGTGCCCTTTGGGGGACCAGAACCCTTTAATGGACAAGCCATCTGACCTTTTACTTATGGGACTCAGGCGCACGCTTGGAGCTGCTCCTTCCTTGATGCACGTGCAGCCACAGTGCACACAATTCACAAACACAGAAAAATATATTTTTTTATTTTGTTTGGAGTGCCCTTTGGGGGTTACAGCACCCTTTATCGGACAAGCCAGCCGGCCTTTTACTTATGGGACACAGGCGCACGATTGGCGCTGCTCCTTCTTTGATGCACGTGCAGCCACAGTGCACACAATTCACAAACACAGAAAAATATATTTTTTTATTTTGTTTGGAGTGCCCTTTGGGGGTTACAGCACACTTTAACGGAAAAGCCAGCCGGCCTTTTACTTATGTGACACAGGCGCACGCTTGGCGCTGCTCCTTTGTTGATGCACGTGCAGCCACAGTGCACACAATTCACAAACACAGAAAAATATATATTTTTATTTTGTTTGGAGTGCCCTTTGGGGATTACAGCACCCTTTAGCGGACAAGCCTGCTGGTCTTTTACTTATGGGACACAGGCGCATGCTTGGAGCTGCTCCTTCGTTGATGCACTTGCAGCCACAGTGCACTCAATTCACAAACACAGAAAAAAATATTTTTTTATTTTGTTTGGAGTGCTCTTTGGGGTTACAGCACCCTTTAACGGACAAGCCAGCCGGCCTTTTACTTATGGGACTCAGCTGCACGCTTGGCGCTGCTCCTACGCTGATGCACGTGCAGCCACAGTGCACACAATTCACAAACACAGAAAAATATATTTTTTTATTTTGTTTGGAGTGCCCTTTGGGGGTTACAGCACCCTTTAGCTGTCAATCCAGCTGGAGCTTTATTTATGGGACACAGGCACACGCTTGGCACTAATTTGTTGATGCACGTGCGGCTACTGCGCACACAATTCACAAACACAGAAAATATTTATTTATTTTGTTTGGAGTGTACTTTGGGGGTTACAGCACCCTTTAACGGACAAGCCAGCCTGCCCTTTACTTATGACACAGGCGCACGCTTGGCACTGCTCCTTCATTGATGCATGTGCAGCCACAGTGCACACAATTCACAAACACAGAAAAAAATATATTTTTATTTTGTTTGTAGTGCCCTTTGGGGGTTACAGCACCCTTTAATGGACAAGACAGCCGGCCTTTTACTTATGGAACACAGGCGCACGCTTGGCACTGCTCCTTCGTTGATGCATGTGCAGCCACAGTGCACACAATTCACAAACAAAGAAAAACATATTTTTTTTTGTTTGGAGTGCCCTTTGGGGGACCAGAACCCTTTAACGGACAAGCCATCTGGCCTTTAACTTATGGGACTCAGGCGTACGCTTGGTGCTGCTCCTTCGTTGATGCACGTGCAGCCACAGTGCACACAATTCACAAACACAGAAAATTATATTTTTTTATTTTGTTTGGAGTGCCCTTTGGGGTTTACAGCACCCTTTAACGGACAAGCCAGCCGGCCTTTTACTTATGGGACTCAGGCGCACGCTTGGTGCTGCTCCTTCGTTGATGCACGTGCAGCCACAGTGCACACAATTCACAAACACAGAAAAATATATTTTTTTATTTTGTTTGGAGTGCCCTTTGGGGGTTACAGCACCCTTTAGTGGACAAGCCAGCCGGCCTTTTACTTATGGGACACAGGCGCACGATTGGCGCTGCTCCTTCTTTGATGCACGTGCAGCCACAGTGCACACCATTCACAAACACAGAAAAATATATATATTTTTTTTGTTTGGAGTGCCCTTTGGGGGACCAGAACCATTTATCGGACAAGCCATCCGGCCTTTTACTTATGGGACTCAGGCGCACGCTTGGCGCTGCTCCTTCGTTGATGCACGTGCAGCCACAGTGCACACAATTCACAAACACAGAAAAATATATTTTTTTATTTTGTTTGGAGTGCCCTTTGGGGGTTACAGCACCCTTTGGTGGACAAGCCAGCTGGCCTTTTACTTATGGGACACAGGCGCACGTTTGGCGCTGCTCCTACGCTGATGCAAGTGCAGCCACAGTGCACACCATTCACAAACACAGAAAAATATATTTTTTTATTTTGTTTGGAGTGCCCTGTGGGGGTTACAGCACCCTTTAATGGACAAACCAGCTGGCCTTTTACTTATGGGACACAGGCGCACGCTTGCGCTGCTCCTTCGTTGATGCACGTGCAGCCACAGTGCACACAATTCACAAACACAGAAAAATATTTTTTTTATTTTGTTTGGAGTGCACTTTTGGGGGTTACAGCACCCTTTAACGGACAAGCCAGCCAGCCTTTTACTTATGGGACACAGGCGCACACTTGGCGCTGCTCCTTCGTTGATGCACGTGCAGCCACAGTGCACACAATTCACAAACACAGAAAAATATATTTTTTTATTTTGTTTGGATTTCCCTTTGGGGGTTACAGCACACTTTAACGGAAAAGCCAGCCAGCCTTTTACTTATGGGACACAGGCGCACGCTTGGCGCTGCTCCTTTGTTGATGCACGTGCAGCCACTGTGCACACAATTCACAAACACAGAAAAATAAATTTTGTATTTTGTTTTGATTTCCTTTTGGGGGTTACAGCACACTTTAACGGAAAAGCCAGCCTGCCTTTAACTTAAGGGACACAGGCGCACGCTTGGCGCTGCTCCTTTGTTGATGCACGTGCAGCCACTGTGCACACAATTCACAAACACAGAAAAATATATTTTTTTTGTTTGGAGTGCCCTTTGGGGTTACATCACCCTTTAATGGACAAGCCAGCCAGCCAGCCAGCCTTTTACTTATTGAACAGAGGCACACGATTGGCGCTGCTCCTTTGTTAATGCACGTGCAGCCACAGTGCACACAATTCACAAACACAGAAAAATATATTTTTGAATTTTGTTTGGAGTGCCCTTTGGGAGTTACAGCACCCTTTAGTGGACAAGCCAGCTGGCATTTTACTTATGGGACACAGGCGCACACTTGGCACTGCTCCTTTTGATGATGCAAGTGCAGCTACAGTGCACACCATTCACAAACACAGAAAAATATATTTTTTAATTTTGTTTGGAGTGCCCTTTGGGGGACCAGCACCCTTTAATGGACAAGCCAGCCAGCCTCTTACTTATGGGACACAGGCGCACGATTGGCACAGCTCCTTCGTTGATGCACGTGCTGCCACAGTGCACCAAATTCACAAACAAAGAAAAATATATTTTTTTATTTTGTTTGGAGTGCCCTTTGGGGGTTACAGCACCCCTTAATGGACAAGCCAGCTGGCCTTTTACTTATGGGACACAGGCGCACGCTTGGCGCTGCTCCTTCGTTGAAGCACGTGCAGCCACAGTGCACACAATTCACAAACACTGAAAATATTTTTTTATTTTGTTTTGAGTGTACTTTGGGGGTTACAGCACCCTTTAACGGACAAGCCAGCCTGCCCTTTACTTATGACACAGGCGCACGCTTGGCACTGCTCCTTCATTGATGCATGTGCAGCCACAGTGCACACAATTCACAAACACAGAAAAAAATATATTTTTATTTTGTTTGTAGTGCCCTTTGGGGGATACAGCACCCTTTAATGGACAAG
The DNA here is from genome assembly GCA_031769625.1 of Taudactylus pleione. Lineage (NCBI taxonomy): Eukaryota > Metazoa > Chordata > Amphibia > Anura > Myobatrachidae > Taudactylus > Taudactylus pleione. Next base: position 5,231,978 of record JAUIMM010000031.1, read on the forward strand.
CCAGCCGGCCATTTACTTATGGAACACAGGCGCACGCTTGGCACTGCTCCTTCGTTGATGCATGTGCAGCCACAGTGCACACAATTCACAAATACAGAAAAATATATTTTTTTATTTTGTTTGGAGTGCCCTTTGGGAGCTACAGCACCCTTTAATGGACAAGCCATCTGGCCTTTTACTTATGGGACACAGGCGCATGCTTGGTGCTGCTCCTTCGTTGATGAACATGCAGCCACAGTGCACACAATTCACAAACAAAGAAAAACATATTTTTTTTTGTTTGGAGTGCCCTTTGGGGGACCAGAACCCTTTAATAGACAAGCCATCTGACCTTTTACTTATGGGACTCAGGCGCACGCTTGGAGCTGCTCCTTCCTTGATGCACGTGCAGCCACAGTGCACACAATTCACAAACACAGAAAAATATATATATTTTTTTTTTTGGAGTGCCCTTTGGGGGTTACAGCACCCTTTATCGGACAAGCCAGCCTGCCTTTTACTTATGGGACACAGGCGCACGATTGGCGCTGCTCCTTCTTTGATGCACGTGCAGCCGCAGTGCACACAATTCACAAACACAGAAAAATATATTTTTTTATTTTGTTTGGAGTGCCCTTTGGGGGTTACAGCACACTTTAATGGAAAAACCAGCCGGCCTTTTACTTATGTGACACAGGCGCACGCTTGGCGCTGCTCCTTTGTTGATGCACGTGCAGCCACAGTGCACACAATTCACAAACACAGAAAAATATATATTTTTATTTTGTTTGGAGTGCCCTTTGGGGATTACAGCACCCTTTAGCGGACAAGCCTGCTGGTCTTTTACTTATGGGACACAGGCGCATGCTTGGAGCTGCTCCTTCGTTGATGCACTTGCAGCCACAGTGCACTCAATTCACAAACACAGAAAAAAATATTTTTTTATTTTGTTTGGAGTGCTCTTTGGGGTTACAGCACCCTTTAACGGACAAGCCAGCCGGCCTTTTACTTATGGGACACAGCTGCACGCTTGGCGCTGCTCCTACGCTGATGCACGTGCAGCCACAGTGCACACAATTCACAAACACAGAAAAATATATTTTTTTATTTTGTTTGGAGTGCCCTTTGGGGGTTACAGCACCCTTTAGCTGTCAATCCAGCTGGAGCTTTATTTATGGGACACAGGCGCACGCTTGGCACTACTTTGTTGATGCACGTGCAGCTACTGCGCACACAATTCACAAACACAGAAAATATTTATTTATTTTGTTTGGAGTGTACTTAGGGGGTTACAGCACCCTTTAACGGACAAGCCAGCCTGCCTTTACTTATGACACAGGCGCACGCTTGGCACTGCTCCTTTATTGATGCATGTGCAGCCACAGTGCACACAATTCACAAACACAGAAAAAAATATATTTTTATTTTGTTTGTAGTGCCCTTTGGGGGTTACAGCACCCTTTAATGGACAAGACAGCCGGCCTTTTACTTATGGAACACAGGCGCACGCTTGGCACTGCTCCTTCGTTGATGCATGTGCAGCCACAGTGCACACAATTCACAAACAAAGAAAAACATATTTTTTTTTGTTTGGAGTGCCCTTTGGGGGACCAGAACCCTTTAACGGACAATCCATCTGGCCTTTTACTTATGGGACTCAGGCGTACGCTTGGTGCTGCTCCTTCGTTGATGCACGTGCAGCCACAGTGCACACAATTCACAAACACAGAAAATTATATTTTTTTATTTTGTTTGGAGTGCCCTTTGGGGGTTACAGCACCCTTTAACGGACAAGCCAGCCGGCCTTTTACTTATGGGACACAGGCGCACGATTGGCGCTGCTCCTTCTTTGATGCACGTGCAGCCACAGTGCACACAATTCACAAACACAGAAAAATATATTTTTTTATTTTGTTTGGAGTGCCCTTTGGGGGTTACAGCACACTTTAACGGAAAAGCCAGCCGGCCTTTTACTTATGTGACACAGGCGCACGCTTGGCGCTGCTCCTTTGTTGATGCACGTGCAGCCACAGAGCACACAATTCAGAAACAAAGAAAAATATTTTTTTTTTGTTTGGAGTGTACTTTGGGGTTACAGCACCCTTTAATGGACAAGCCAGCCAGCCTTTTACTTATGGGACACAGGCGCACACTTGGCGCTGCTCCTTCGTTAATGCACATGCAGCCACAGTGCACACCATTCACAAACACAGAAAAATATATTTTTTAATTTTGTTTGGAGTGCCCTTTGGGGGACCAGAACCCTTTAACGGACAAGCCATCCGGCCTTTTACTTATGGGACTCAGGCGCACGCTTGGTGCTGCTCCTTCGTTGATGCACGTGCAGCCACAGTGCACACAATTCACAAACACAGAAAAATATATTTTTTTATTTTGTTTGGAGTGCCCTTTGGGGGTTACAGCACCCTTTAGTGGACAAGCCAGCCGGCCTTTTACTTATGGGACACAGGCGCACGATTGGCGCTGCTCCTTCTTTGATGCACGTGCAGCCACAGTGCACACCATTCACAAACACAGAAAAAAATATATATTTTTTTTGTTTGGAGTGCCCTTTGGGGGACCAGAACCATTTATCGGACAAGCCATCCGGCCTTTTACTTATAGGACTCAGGCGCACGCTTGGCGCTGCTCCTTCGTTGATGCACGTGCAGCCACAGTGCACACAATTCACAAACACAGAAAAATATATTTTTTTATTTTGTTTGGAGTGCCCTTTGGGGGTTACAGCACCCTTTGGTGGACAAGCCAGCTGGCCTTTTACTTATGGGACACAGGCGCACGTTTGGCGCTGCTCCTACGCTGATGCAAGTGCAGCCACAGTGCACACCATTCACAAACACAGAAAAATATATTTTTTTATTTTGTTTGGAGTGCCCTTTGGGGGTTACAGCACCCTTTAATGGACAAACCAGCTGGCCTTTTACTTATGGGACACAGGCGCACGCTTGCGCTGCTCCTTCGTTGATGCACGTGCAGCCACAGTGCACACAATTCACAAACACAGAAAAATATTTTTTTTATTTTGTTTGGAGTGCACTTTTGGGGGTTACAGCACCCTTTAACGGACAAGCCAGCCAGCCTTTTACTTATGGGACACAGGCGCACACTTGGCGCTGCTCCTTCGTTGATGCACGTGCAGCCACAGTGCACACAATTCACAAACACAGAAAAATATATTTTTTTATTTTGTTTGGATTTCCCTTTGCGGGTTACAGCACACTTTAACGGAAAAGCCAGCCAGCCTTTTACTTATGGGACACAGGCGCACGCTTGGCGCTGCTCCTTTGTTGATGCACGTGCAGCCACTGTGCACACAATTCACAAACACAGAAAAATATATTTTTTTATTTTGTTTTGATTTCCTTTTGGGGGTTACAGCACACTTTAACGGAAAAGCCAGCCGGCCTTTAACTTAAGGGACACAGGCGCACGCTTGGCGCTGCTCCTTTGTTGATGCACGTGCAGCCACTGAGCACACAATTCACAAACACAGAAAAATATATTTTTTTTGTTTGGAGTGCCCTTTGGGGTTACAGCACCCTTTAATGGACAAGCCAGCCAGCCAGCCTTTTACTTATTGAACAGAGGCACACGATTGGCGCTGCTCCTTTGTTAATGCACGTGCAGCCACAGTGCACACAATTCACAAACACAGAAAAATATATTTTTGAATTTTGTTTGGAGTGCCCTTTGGGAGTTACAGCACCCTTTAGTGGACAAGCCAGCTGGCATTTTACTTATGGGACACAGGCGCACGCTTGGCACTGCTCCTTTTGATGATGCAAGTGCAGCTACAGTGCACACCATTCACAAACACAGAAAAATATATTTTTTAATTTTGTTTGGAGTGCCCTTTGGGGGACCAGCACCCTTTAACGGACAAGCCAGCCGGCCTCTTACTTATGGGACACAGGCGCACGATTGGCACTGCTCCTTCGTTGATGCACGTGCTGCCACAGTGCACCAAATTCACAAACAAAGAAAAATATATTTTTTTATTTTGTTTGGAGTGCCCTTTGGGGGTTACAGCACCCCTTAATGGACAAGCCAGCTGGCCTTTTACTTATGGGACACAGGCGCACGCTTGGCGCTGCTCCTTCGTTGAAGCACGTGCAGCCACAGTGCACACAATTCACAAACACAGAAAATATTTTTTTATTTTGTTTGGAGTGTACTTTGGGGGTTACAGCACCCTTTAACGTTCAAGCCAGCCTGCCCTTTACTTATGACACAGGCGCACGCTTGGCACTGCTCCTTCATTGATGCATGTGCAGCCACAGTGCACACAATTCACAAACACAGAAAAAAATATATTTTTATTTTGTTTGTAGTGCCCTTTGGGGGATACAGCACCCTTTAATGGACAAGCCAGCCGGCCATTTACTTATGGAACACAGGCGCACGCTTGGCACTGCTCCTTCGTTGATGCATGTGCAGCCACAGTGCACACAATTCACAAATACAGAAAAATATATATTTTTATTTTGTTTGGAGTGCCCTTTGGGAGCTACAGCACCCTTTAATGGACAAGCCATCTGGCCTTTTACTTATGGGACACAGGCGCATGCTTGGTGCTGCTCCTTCGTTGATGAACATGCAGCCACAGTGCACACAATTCACAAACAAAGAAAAACATATTTTTTTTTGTTTGGAGTGCCCTTTGGGGGACCAGAACCCTTTAATGGACAAGCCATCTGACCTTTTACTTATGGGACTCAGGCGCACGCTTGGAGCTGCTCCTTCCTTGATGCACGTGCAGCCACAGTGCACACAATTCACAAACACAGAAAAATATATTTTTTTATTTTGTTTGGAGTGCCCTTTGGGGGTTACAGCACCCTTTATCGGACAAGCCAGCCGGCCTTTTACTTATGGGACACAGGCGCACGATTGGCGCTGCTCCTTCTTTGATGCACGTGCAGCCACAGTGCACACAATTCACAAACACAGAAAAATATATTTTTTTATTTTGTTTGGAGTGCCCTTTGGGGGTTACAGCACACTTTAATGGAAAAGCCAGCCGGCCTTTTACTTATGTGACACAGGCGCACGCTTGGCGCTGCTCCTTTGTTGATACACGTGCAGCCACAGTGCACACAATTCACAAACACAGAAAAATATATATTTTTATTTTGTTTGGAGTGCCCTTTGGGGATTACAGCACCCTTTAGCGGACAAGCCTGCTGGTCTTTTACTTATGGGACACAGGCGCATGCTTGGAGCTGCTCCTTCGTTGATGCACTTGCAGCCACAGTGCACTCAATTCACAAACACAGAAAAAAATATTTTTTTATTTTGTTTGGAGTGCTCTTTGGGGTTACAGCACCCTTTAACGGACAAGCCAGCCGGCCTTTTACTTATGGGACACAGCTGCACGCTTGGCGCTGCTCCTACGCTGATGCACGTGCAGCCACAGTGCACACAATTCACAAACACAGAAAAATATATTTTTTTATTTTGTTTGGAGTGCCCTTTGGGGGTTACAGCACCCTTTAGCTGTCAATCCAGCTGGAGCTTTATTTATGGGACACAGGCGCACGCTTGGCACTACTTTGTTGATGCACGTGCGGCTACTGCGCACACAATTCACAAACACAGAAAATATTTATTTATTTTGTTTGGAGTGTACTTTGGGGGTTACAGCACCCTTTAACGGACAAGCCAGCCTGCCCTTTACTTATGACACAGGCGCACGCTTGGCACTGCTCCTTCATTGATGCATGTGCAGCCACAGTGCACACAATTCACAAACACAGAAAATAATATATTTTTATTTTGTTTGTAGTGCCCTTTGGGGGTTACAGCACCCTTTAATGGACAAGACAGCCGGCCTTTTACTTATGGAACACAGGCGCACGCTTGGCACTGCTCCTTCGTTGATGCATGTGCAGCCACAATGCACACAATTCACAAACAAAGAAAAACATATTTTTTTTGTTTGGAGTGCCCTTTGGGGGACGAGAACCCTTTAACGGACAAGCCATCTGGCCTTTTACTTATGGGACTCAGGCGTACGCTTGGTGCTGCTCCTTCATTGATGCACGTGCAGCCACAGTGCACACAATTCACAAACACAAAAAATTATATTTTTTTATTTTGTTTGGAGTGCCCTTTGGGGGTTACAGCACCCTTTAACGGACAAGCCAGCCGGCCTTTTACTTATGGGACACAGGCGCACGATTGGCGCTGCTCCTTCTTTGATGCACGTGCAGCCACAGTGCACACAATTCACAAACACAGAAAAATATATTTTTTTATTTTGTTTGGAGTGCCCTTTGGGGGTTACAGCACACTTTAACGGAAAAGCCAGCCGGCCTTTTACTTATGTGACACAGGCGCACGCTTGGCGCTGCTCCTTTGTTGATGCACGTGCAGCCACAGAGCACACAATTCAGAAACACAGAAAAATATTTTTTTTTTGTTTGGAGTGTACTTTGGGGTTACAGCACCCTTTAATGGACAAGCCAGCCAGCCTTTTACTTATGGGACACAGGCGCACACTTGGCGCTGCTCCTTCGTTAATGCACATGCAGCCACAGTGCACACCATTCACAAACACAGAAAAATATATTTTTTAATTTTGTTTGGAGTGCCCTTTGGGGGACCAGAACCCTTTAACGGACAAGCCATCCGGCCTTTTACTTATGGGACTCAGGCGCACGCTTGGCGCTGCTCCTTCTTTGATGCACGTGCAGCCACAGTGCACACAATTCACAAACACAGAAAAATATATTTTTTTATTTTGTTTGGAGTGCCCTTTGGGGGTTACAGCACCCTTTAGTGGACAAGCCAGCCGGCCTTTTACTTATGGGACACAGGCGCACGATTGGCGCTGCTCCTTCTTTGATACACGTGCAGCCACAGTGCACACCATTCACAAACACAGAAAAATATATATATTTTTTTTGTTTGGAGTGCCCTTTGGGGGACCAGAACCATTTATCGGACAAGCCATCCGGCCTTTTACTTATGGGACTCAGGCGCACGCTTGGCGCTGCTCCTTCGTTGATGCACGTGCAGCCACAGTGCACACAATTCACAAACACAGAAAAATATATTTTTTTATTTTGTTTGGAGTGCCCTTTGGGGGTTACAGCACCCTTTGGTGGACAAGCCAGCTGGCCTTTTACTTATGGGACACAGGCGCACGTTTGGCGCTGCTCCTACGCTGATGCAAGTGCAGCCACAGTGCACACCATTCACAAACACAGAAAAATATATTTTTTTATTTTGTTTGGAGTGCCCTTTGGGGGTTACAGCACCCTTTAATGGACAAACCAGCTGGCCTTTTACTTTTGGGACACAGGCGCATGCTTGCGCTGCTCCTTCGTTGATGCACGTGCAGCCACAGTGCACACAATTCACAAACACAGAAAAATGTTTTTTTTTTTTTGTTTGGAGTGCACTTTGGGGGTTACAGCACCCTTTAACGGACAAGCCAGCCAGCCTTTTACTTATGGGACACAGGCGCACACTTGGCGCTGCTCCTTCGTTGATGCACGTGCAGCCACAGTGCACACAATTCACAAACACAGAAAAATATATTTTTTTATTTTGTTTGGATTTCCCTTTGGGGGTTACAGCACACTTTAACGGAAAAGCCAGCCGGCCTTTTACTTATGGGACACAGGCGCACGCTTGGCGCTGCTCCTTTGTTGATGCACGTGCAGCCACTGTGCACACAATTCACAAACACAGAAAAATATTTTTTTTATTTTGTTTGGAGTGCCCTTTGGGGGTTACAGCACCCTTTAATGGACAAGCAAGCCAGCCTTTTACTTATGGGACACAGGCGCACGCTTGGCGCTGCTCCTTCGTTGATGCACGTGCAGCCACAGTGCACACAATTCACAAACACAGAAAAATATATTTTTTTATTTTGTTTTGATTTCCTTTTGGGGGTTACAGCACACTTTAACGGAAAAGCCAGCCGGCCTTTAACTTAAGGGACACAGGCGCACGCTTGGCGCTGCTCCTTTGTTGATGCACGTGCAGCCACTGTGCACACAATTCACAAACACAGAAAAATATATATTTTTTGTTTGGAGTGCCCTTTGGGGTTACAGCACCCTTTAATAGACAAGTCAGCCAGCCAGCCTTTTACTTATTGAACAGAGGCACACGATTGGCGCTGCTCCTTTGTTAATGCACGTGCAGCCACAGTGCACACAATTCACAAACACAGAAAAATATATTTTTGAATTTTGTTTGGAGTGCCCTTTGGGAGTTACAGCACCCTTTAGTGGACAAGCCAGCTGGCATTTTACTTATGGGACACAGGCGCACGCTTGGCACTGCTCCTTTTGATGATGCAAGTGCAGCTACAGTGCACACCATTCACAAACACAGAAAAATATATTTTTTAATTTTGTTTGGAGTGCCCTTTGGGGGACCAGCACCCTTTAACGGACAAGCCAGCCGGCCTCTTACTTATGGGACACAGGCGCACGATTGGCACTGCTCCTTCGTTGATGCACGTGCTGCCACAGTGCACCAAATTCACAAACAAAGAAAAATATATTTTTTTATTTTGTTTGGAGTGCCCTTTGGGGGTTACAGCACCCCTTAATGGACAAGCCAGCTGGCCTTTTACTTATGGGACACAGGCGCACGCTTGGCGCTGCTCCTTCGTTGAAGCACGTGCAGCCACAGTGCACACAATTCACAAACACAGAAAAAAATATTTTTTTTATTTTGTTTGGAGTGCCCTTTGGGGGTTACAGCACCCTTTAACGGTCAAGCCAGCTGGCCTTTTACTTATGGGACACAGGCACATGCTTGGTGCTGCTCCTTTGTTGATGCACGTGCAGCCACAATGCACACAATTCATAAACACAGAAAAATATATTTTTTTATTTTGTTTGGAGTGCCCTTTGGGGGTTACAGCACCCTTTAGCAATCAATCCAGCCGGCCCTTTATTTATGGGACACAGGTGCACGCTTGGCACTACTTTGTTGATGCATGTGCGGCTACTGCGCACACAATTCACAAACACAGAAAATATTTTTTAATTTTGTTTGGAGTGTACTTTGGGGGTTACAGCACCCTTTAACGGACAAGCCAGCCTGCCCTTTACTTATGACACAGGCACAAGCTTGGCACTGCTCCTTCATTGATGCATGTGCAGCCACAGTGCACAATATTCACAAACACAGAAAAAAATATGTTTTTATTTTGTTTGTAGTGCCCTTTGGGGGTTACAGCACCCTTAAATGGACAAGCCAGCCAGCCTTTTACTTATGGGACACAGGCGCACGCTTGGCGCTGCTCCTTCGTTAATGCACGTGCAGCCACAGTGCACACAATTCAAAAACACAGAAAAATATATTTTTTAATTTTGTTTGGAGTGCTCTTTGGTGGACCAGAACCCTTTAACGGACAAGCCATCTGGCCTTTTACTTATGGGACTCAGGCGCACGCTTGGCGCTGCTCCTTCGTTGATGCACGTGCAGCCACAGTGCACACAATTCACAAACACAGAAAAATATATATTTTTATTTTGTTTGGAGTGCTCTTTGGGGGTTACAGCACCCTTTAGTGGACAAGCCAGCTTGCCTTTTACTTATGGGACACAGGCGCACGCTTGCGCTGCTCCTTCGTTGATGCACGTGCAGCCACAGTGCACACAATTCACAAACACAGAAAAATATTTTTTTTATTTTGTTTGGAGTGCCCTTTGGGGGTTACAGCACCCTTTATCGGACAAGCCAGCTTGCCTTTTACTTATGGGACACAGGCGCACGATTGGCGCTGCTCCTTCTTTGATGAACGTGCAGCCACAGTGCACACAATTCACAAACACAGAAAAATATATTTTTTTATTTTGTTTGGAGTGCCCTTTGGGGGTTACAGCACACTTTAACGGAAAAGCCAGCCGGCCTTTTACTTATGTGACACAGGCGCACGCTTGGCGCTGCTCCTTTGTTGATGCACGTGCAGCCACAGTGCACACAATTCACAAACACAGAAAAATATATATTTTTATTTTGTTTGGAGTGCCCTTTGGGGTTTATAGCACCCTTTAGCGGACAAGCCTGCTGGTCTTTTACTTATGGGACACAGGCGCACGCTTGGCGCTGCTCCTTCGTTGATGCACTTGCAGCCACAGTGCACACAATTCACAAACTCAGAAAAAAATATTTTTTTATTTTGTTTGGAGTGCTCTTTGGGGGTTACAGCACCCTTTAACGAACAAGCCAGCCGGCCTTTTACTTATGGGACACAGCTGCACGCTTGGCGCTGCTCCTACGCTGATGCACGTGCAGAACACAATTCACAAACACAGAAAAATATATTTTTTTATTTTGTTTGGAGTGCCCTTTGGGGGTTACAGCACCCTTTAGCTGTCAATCCAGCTGGCCCTTTATTTATGGGACACAGGCGCACGCTTGGCACTACTTTGTTGATGCAAGTGCGGCTACTGCACACACAATTCACAAACACAGAAAAAATTTATGTATTTTGTTTGGAGTGTACTTTGGGGGTGACAGCACCCTTTAATGGACAAGCCAGCTGGCCTTTTACTTATGGGACACAGGTGCACGTTTGGCGCTGCTCCTGCGCTGATGCACGTGCAGCCACAGTGCACACCATTCACAAACACAGAAAAATATATTTTTTTATTTTGTTTGGAGTGCCCTTTGGGGGTTACAGCACCCTTTAATGGACAAGCCAGCTGGCCTTTTACTTATGGGACACAGGCGCACGCTTGGCGCTGCTCCTTCGTTGATGCACGTGCTGCCACAGTGCACCAAATTCACAAACAAAGAAAAATATATTTTTTTATTTTGTTTGGAGTGCCCTTTGGGGGTTACAGCACCCCTTAATGGACAAGCCAGCTGGCCTTTTACTTATGGGACACAGGCGCACGCTTGGCGCTGCTCCTTCGTTGAAGCACGTGCAGCCACAGTGCACACAATTCACAAACACAGAAAAAAATATTTTTTTTATTTTGTTTGGAGTGCCCTTTGGGGGTTACAGCACCCTTTAACGGTCAAGCCAGCTGGCCTTTTACTTATGGGACACAGGCACATGCTTGGTGCTGCTCCTTCGTTGATGCACGTGCAGCCACAATGCACACAATTCATAAACACAGAAAAATATATTTTTTTATTTTGTTTGGAGTGCCCTTTGGGGGTTTCAGCACCCTTTAGCAGTCAATCCAGCCGTCCCTTTATTTATGGGACACAGGTGCACGCTTGGCACTACTTTGTTGATGCACGTGCGGCTACTGCGCACACAATTCACAAACACAGAAAATATTTTTTAATTTTGTTTGGAGTGTACTTTGGGGGTTACAGCACCCTTTAACGGACAAGCCAGCCTGCCCTTTACTTATGACACAGGCACAAGCTTGGCACTGCTCCTTCATTGATGCATGTGCAGCCACAGTGCACAATATTCACAAACACAGAAAAAAATATGTTTTTATTTTGTTTGTAGTGCCCTTTGGGGGTTACAGCACCCTTAAATGGACAAGCCAGCCAGCCTTTTACTTATGGGACACAGGCGCACGCTTGGCGCTGCTCCTTCGTTAATGCACGTGCAGCCACAGTGCACACAATTCACAAACACAGAAAAATATATTTTTTAATTTTGTTTGGAGTGCTCTTTGGGGGACCAGAACCCTTTAACGGACAAGCCATCTGGCCTTTTACTTATGGGACTCAGGCGCACGCTTGGCGCTGCTCCTTCGTTGATGCACGTGCAGCCACAGTGCACACAATTCACAAACACAGACAAATATATATTTTTATTTTGTTTGGAGTGCTCTTTGGGGGTTACAGCACCCTTTAGTGGACAAGCCAGCCGGCCTTTTACTTATGGGACACAGGCGCACGATTGGCGCTGCTCCTTCTTTGATGCACGTGCAGCCACAGTGCACACCATTCACAAACACAGAAAAATATATTTTTTTATTTTGTTGGAGTGCCCTTTGGGGGTTACAGCACCCTTTAATGGACAAGCCAGCTGGCCTTTTACTTATGGGACACAGGCGCACGCTTGCGCTGCTCCTTCGTTGATGCACGTGCAGCCACAGTGCACACAATTCACAAACACAGAAAAATATTTTTTTTATTTTGTTTGGAGTGCCCTTTGGGGGTTACAGCACCCTTTATCGGACAAGCCAGCTTGCCTTTTACTTATGGGACACAGGCGCACGATTGGCGCTGCTCCTTCTTTGATGAACGTGCAGCCACAGTGCACACAATTCACAAACACAGAAAAATATTTTTTTTTATTTTGTTTGGAGTGCCCTTTGGGGGTTACAGCACACTTTAACGGAAAAGCCAGCCGGCCTTTTACTTATGTGACACAGGCGCACGCTTGGCGCTGCTCCTTTGTTGATGCACGTGCAGCCACAGTGCACACAATTCACAAACACAGAAAAATATATATTTTTATTTTGTTTGGAGTGCCCTTTGGGGTTTATAGCACCCTTTAGCGGACAAGCCTGCTGGTCTTTTACTTATGGGACACAGGCGCACGCTTGGCGCTGCTCCTTCGTTGATGCACTTGCAGCCACAGTGCACACAATTCACAAACTCAGAAAAAAATATTTTTTTATTTTGTTTGGAGTGCTCTTTGGGGGTTACAGCACCCTTTAACGAACAAGCCAGCTGGCCTTTTACTTATGGGACACAGCTGCACGCTTGGCGCTGCTCCTACGCTGATGCACGTGCAGCCACAGTGAACACAATTCACAAACACAGAAAAATATATTTTTTTATTTTGTTTGGAGTGCCCTTTGGGTGTTACAGCACCCTTAAGCTGTCAATCCAGCTGGCCCTTTATTTATGGGACACAGGCGCACGCTTGGCACTACTTTGTTGATGCAAGTGCGGCTACTGCGCACACAATTCACAAACACAGAAAAAATTTATGTATTTTGTTTGGAGTGTACTTTGGGGGTGACAGCACCCTTTAATGGACAAGCCAGCTGGCCTTTTACTTATGGGACACAGGTGCACATTTGGCGCTGCTCCTATGCTGATGCACGTGCAGCCACAGTGCACACCATTCACAAACACAGAAAAATATATTTTTTTATTTTGTTTGGAGTGCCCTTTGGGGGTTACAGCACCCTTTAATGGACAAGCCAGCTGGCCTTTTACTTATGGGACACAGGCGCACGCTTGGCGCTGCTCCTTCGTTGATGCACGTGCAGCCACAGTGCACACAATTCACAAACACAGAAAAATATATTTTTTTATTTTGTTTGGAGTGCCCTTTGGGGGTTACAGCACCCTTTGGTGGACAAGCCAGCCGGCCTTTTACTTATGGGACACAGGCGCACGTTTGGCGCTGCTCCTTCGCTGAAGCACGTGCAGCCACAGTGCACACCATTCACAAACACAGAAAAATATATTTTTTTATTTTGTTTTTAGTGCCCTTTGGGGGTTACAGCACCCTTTAATGGACAAACCAGCTGGCCTTTTACTTATGGGACACAGGCGCACGCTTGCGCTGCTCCTTCGTTGATGCTCGTGCAGCCACAGAGCACACAATTCACAAACACAGAAAAATATTTTTTTTATTTTGTTTGGAGTGCCCTTTGGGGGTTACAGCACCCTTTAACGGACAAGCAAGCCAGCCTTTTACTTATGGGACACAGGCGCACGCTTGGCGCTGCTCCTTCGTTGATGCACGTGCAGCCACAGTGCACACAATTCACAAACTCAGAAAAATATATTTTTTTATTTTGTTTGGATTTCCCTTTGGGGGTTACAGCACACTTTAACGGAAAAGTCAGCCGGCCTTTTACTTAAGGGACACAGGCGCACGCTTGGCGCTGCTCCTTTGTTGATGCACGTGCAGCAACTGTGCACACAATTCACAAACACAGAAAAATATTTTTTTTTTGTTTGAAGTGCCCTTTGGGGTTACAGCACCCTTTAATGGACAAGCCAGCCAGCCAGCCTTTTACTTATGGGACAGAGGCACACGATTGGCGCTGCTCCTTTGTTAATGCACGTGCAGCCACAGTGCACACAATTCACAAACACAGAAAAATATATTTTTTTTATTTTGGTTTGGAGTGCCCTTTGGGGGTTACAGCACCCTTTAATGGACAAGCCAGCTGGCATTTTACTTATGGGACACAGGCGCACGCTTGGCACTGCTCCTTTGTTGATGCAAGTGCAGCTACAGTGCACACAATTCACAAACACAGAAAAATATATTTTTTAATTTTGTTTGGAGTGCCCTTTGGGGGACCAGCACCCTTTAACGGACAAGCCAGCCGGCCTCTTACTTATGGGACACAGGTGCACGATTGGCACTGCTCCTTCGTTGATGCACGTGCTGCCACAGTCCACCAAATTCACAAACAAAGAAAAATATAATTTTTTATTTTGTTTGGAGTGCCCTTTGGGGGTTACAGCACCCTTAATGGACAAGCCAGCTGGCCTTTTACTTATGGGACACAGGCGCACGCTTGGCGCTGCTCCTTCGTTGAAGCACGTGCAGCCACAGTGCACACAATTCACAAACACAGAAAAAAATATTTTTTTTATTTTGTTTGGAGTGCCCTTTGGGGGTTACAGCACCCTTTAACGGACAAGCCAGCCAGCCTTTTACTTATGGGACACAGGCACATGCTTGGTGCTGCTCCTTCGTTGATGCACGTGCAGCCACAATGCACACAATTCATAAACACAGAAAAATATATTTTTTTATTTTGTTTGGAGTGCCCTTTGGGGGTTACAGCACCCTTTAGCGGTCAATCCAGCTGGCCCTTTATTTATGGGACACAGGCGCACGCTTGGCACTTCTTTGTTGATGCACGTGCGGCTACTGCGCACACAATTCACAAACACAGAAAATATTTTTTAATTTTGTTTGGAGTGTACTTTGGGGGTTACAGCACCCTTTAACGGACAAGCCAGCCTGCCCTTTACTTATGACACAGGCACAAGTATGGCACTGCTCCTTCATTGATGCACTTGCAGCCACAGTGCACACAATTCACAAACTCAGAAAAAAATATTTTTTTATTTTGTTTGGAGTGCTCTTTGGGGGTTACAGCACCCTTTAACGAACAAGCCAGCCGGCCTTTTACTTATGGGACACAGCTGCACGCTTGGCGCTGCTCCTACGCTGATGCACGTGCAGCCACAGTGAACACAATTCACAAACACAGAAAAATATATTTTTTTATTTTGTTTGGAGTGCCCTTTGGGGGTTACAGCACCCTTTAGCTGTCAATCCAGCTGGCCCTTTATTTATGGGACACAGGCGCACGCTTGGCACTACTTTGTTGATGCAAGTGCGGCTACTGCGCACACAATTCACAAACACAGAAAAAATTTATGTATTTTGTTTGGAGTGTACTTTGGGGGTGACAGCACCCTTTAATGGACAAGCCAGCCGGCCTTTTACTTATGGGACACAGGTGCACGTTTGGCACTGCTCCTACGCTGATGCACGTGCAGCCACAGTGCACACCATTCACAAACACAGAAAAATATATTTTTTTATTTTGTTTGGAGTGCCCTTTGGGGGTTACAGCACCCTTTAATGGACAAGCAAGCTGGCCTTTTACTTATGGGACACAGGCGCACGCTTGGCGCTGCTCCTTCGTTGATGCACGTGCAGCCACAGTGCACACAATTCACAAACACAGAAAAATATATTTTTTTATTTTGTTTGGAGTGCCCTTTGGGGGTTACAGCACCCTTTGGTGGACAAGCCAGCCGGCCTTTTACTTATGGGACACAGGCGCACGTTTGGCGCTGCTCCTTCGCTGATGCACGTGCAGCCACAGTGCACACCATTCACATACACAGAAAAATATATTTTTTTATTTTGTTTTTAGTGCCCTTTGGGGGTTACAGCACCCTTTAATGGACAAACCAGCTGGCCTTTTACTTATGGGACACAGGCGCACGCTTGCGCTGCTCCTTCGTTGATGCTCGTGCAGCCACAGAGCACACAATTCACAAACACAGAAAAATATTTTTTTTATTTTGTTTGGAGTGCCCTTTGGGGGTTACAGCACCCTTTAACGGACAAGCAAGCCAGCCTTTTACTTATGGGACACAGGCGCACGCTTGGCGCTGCTCCTTCGTTGATGCACGTGCAGCCACAGTGCACACAATTCACAAACTCAGAAAAATATATTTTTTTATTTTGTTTGGATTTCCCTTTGGGGGTTACAGCACACTTTAACGGAAAAGCCAGCCGGCCTTTTACTTAAGGGACACAGGCGCACGCTTGGCGCTGCTCCTTTGTTGATGCACGTGCAGCAACTGTGCACACAATTCACAAACACAGAAAAATATTTTTTTTTTGTTTGAAGTGCCCTATGGGGTTACAGCACCCTTTAATGGACAAGCCAGCCAGCCAGCCTTTTACTTATGGGACAGAGGCACACGATTGGCGCTGCTCCTTTGTTAATGCACGTGCAGCCACAGTGCACACAATTCACAAACACAGAAAAATATATTTTTTTGATTTTGGTTTGGAGTGCCCTTTGGGGGTTACAGCACCCTTTAATGGACAAGCCAGCTGGCATTTTACTTATGGGACACAGGCGCACGCTTGGCACTGCTCCTTTGTTGATGCAAGTGCAGCTACATTGCACACAATTCACAAACACAGAAAAATATATTTTTTAATTTTGTTTGGAGTGCCCTTTGGGGGACCAGCACCCTTTAACGGACAAGCCAGCCGGCCTCTTACTTATGGGACACAGGTGCACGATTGGCACTGCTCCTTCGTTGATGCACGTGCTGCCACAGTGCACCAAATTCACAAATGAAGAAAAATATAATTTTTTATTTTGTTTGGAGTGCCCTTTGGGGGTTACAGCACCCCTTAATGGACAAGCCAGCTGGCCTTTTACTTATGGGACACAGGCGCACGCTTGGCGCTGCTCCTTCGTTGAAGCACGTGCAGCCACAGTGCACACAATTCACAAACACAGAAAAATATATTTTTTTATTTTGTTTGGAGTGCCCTTTGGGGGTTACAGCACCCTTTAACGGACAAGCCAGCCAGCCTTTTACTTATGGGACACAGGCACATGCTTGGTGCTGCTCCTTCGTTGATGCACGTGCAGCCACAATGCACACAATTCATAAACACAGAAAAATATATTTTTTTATTTTGTTTGGAGTGCCCTTTGGGGGTTACAGCACCCTTTAGCGGTCAATCCAGCCGGCCCTTTATTTATGGGACACAGGCGCACGCTTGGCACTACTTTGTTGATGCACGTGCGGCTACTGCGCACACAATTCACAAACACAGAAAATATTTTTAATTTTGTTTGGAGTGTACTTTGGGGGTTACAGCACCCTTTAACGGACAAGCCAGCCTGCCCTTTACTTATGACACAGGCACAAGCTTGGCACTGCTCCTTCATTGATGCATGTGCAGCCACAGTGCACACAATTCACAAACACAGAAACAAAATATGTTTTTATTTTGTTTGTAGTGCCCTTTGGGGGTTACAGCACCCTTAAATGGACAAGCCAGCCTTTTACTTATGGGACACAGGGCACGCTTGGCGCTGCTCCTTCGTTAATGCACGTGCAGCCACAGTGCACACAATTCACAAACACAGAAAAATATATTTTTTATTTTTGTTTGGAGTGCCCTTTGGGGGACCAGAACCCTTTAACGGACAAGCCATCCGGCCTTTTACTTATGGGACTCAGGCGCACGCTTGGCGCTGCTCCTTCGTTGATGCACGTGCAGCCACAGTGCACACCATTCACAAACACAGAAAAATATATTTTTTTATTTTGTTTGGAGTGCGCTTTGGGGGTTACAGCATCCTTTAATGGACAAGCCAGCTGGCCTTTTACTTATGGGACACAGGCGCACGCTTGCGCTGCTCCTTCGTTGATGCACGTGCAGCCACAGTGCACACAATTCACAAACACAGAAAAATATTTTTTTTATTTTGTTTGGAGTGCCCTTTGGGGGTAACAGCACCCTTTATCGGACAAGCCAGCTTGCCTTTTACTTATGGGACACAGGCGCACGATTGGCGCTGCTCCTTCTTTGATGAACGTGCAGCCACAGTGCACACAATTCACAAACACAGAAAAATATATTTTTTTATTTTGTTTGGAGTGCCCTTTGGGGGTTACAGCACACTTTAATGGAAAAGCCAGCTGGCCTTTTACTTATGTGACACAGGCGCACGCTTGGCGCTGCTCCTTCTTTGATGAACGTGCAGCCACAGTGCACACAATTCACAAACACAGAAAAATATATTTTTTTATTTTGTTTGGAGTGCCCTTTGGGGGTTACAGCACACTTTAATGGAAAAGCCAGCCGGCCTTTTACTTATGTGACACAGGCGCAAGCTTGGCGCTGCTCCTTTGTTGATGCACGTGCAGCCACAGTGCACACAATTCACAAACACAGAAAAATATATATTTTTATTTTGTTTGGAGTGCCCTTTGGGGTTTATAGCACCCTTTAGCGGACAAGCCTGCTGTTCTTTTACTTATGGGACACAGGCGCACGCTTGGCGCTGCTCCTTCGTTGATGCACTTGCAGCCACAGTGCACACAATTCACAAACTCTGAAAAAAATATTTTTTTATTTTGTTTGGAGTGCTCTTTGGGGGTTACAGCACCCTTTAACGAACAAGCCAGCCGGACTTTTACTTATGGGACACAGCTGCACGCTTGGCGCTGCTCCTACGCTGATGCACGTGCAGCCACAGTGCACACAATTCACAAACACAGAAAAATATATTTTTTTATTTTGTTTGGAGTGCCCTTTGGGGGTTACAGCACCCTTTAGCTGTCAATCCAGCTGGCCCTTTATTTATGGGACACAGGCGCACGCTTGGCACTACTTTGTTGATGCAAGTGCGGCTACTGCGCACATAATTCACAAACACAGAAAAAATTTATGTATTTTGTTTGGAGTGTACTTTGGGGGTGACAGCACCCTTTAACAGACAAGCCAGCCGGCCTTTTACTTATGGGACACAGGTGCACGTTTGGCGCTGCTCCTACGCTGATGCACGTGCAGCCACAGTGCACACCATTCACAAACACAGAAAAATATATTTTTTTATTTTGTTTGGAGTGCCCTTTGGGGGTTACAGCACCCTTTAATGGACAAGCCAGCTGGCCTTTTACTTCTGGGACACAGGCGCACGCTTGCGCAGCTCCTTTGTTGATGCACGTGCAGCCATAGTGCACACAATTCACAAACACAGAAAAATATTTTTTTTATTTTGTTTGGAGTGCCCTTTGGGGGTTACAGCACCCTTTAACGGACAAGCCAGCCGCCATTTTACTTATGGGACACAGGCGCACGCTTGGCGCTGCTCCTTTGTTGATGCACGTGCAGCCACAGTGCACACAATTCACAAACACAGAAAAATATTTTTTTTTTGTTTGGAGTGCCCTTTGGGATTACAGCACCCTTTAATGGACAAGCCAGCCAGCCAGCCTTTTACTTATGGGACAGAGGCACACGCTTGGCGCTGCTCCTTCGTTAATGCACGTGCAGCCACAGTGCACACAATTCACAAACACAGAAAAATATATTTATTAATTTTGTTTGGAGTGCCCTTTGGGGGACCAGCAACCTTTAACGGACAAGCCAGCCGGCCTCTTACTTATGGGACACAGGCGCACGATTGGCACTGCTCCTTCGTTGATGCACGTGCAGCCACAGTGCACCCAATTCACAAACAAAGAAAAATATATTTTTTTATTTTGTTTGGAGTGCCCTTTGGGGGTTACAGCACCCTTTAATGGACAAGCCAGCTGGCCTTTTACTTATGGGACACAGGCGCACGCTTGGCGCTGCTCCTTCGTTGAAGCACGTGCAGCCACAGTGCACACAATTCACAAACACAGAAAAATATTTTTTTTTATTTTGTTTGGAGTGCCCTTTGGGGGTTACAGCACCCTTTAACGGACAAGCCAGCCAGCCTTTTACTTATGGGACACAGGCACACGCTTGGTGCTGCTCCTTCGTTGATGCTTGTGCAGCCACAATGCACACAATTCACAAACACAGAAAAATATATTTTTTTATTTTGTTTGGAGTGCCCTTTGGGGGTTACAGCACCCTTTAGCGGTCAATCCAGCTGGCCCTTTATTTATGGGACACAGACGCACGCTTGGCACTAGTTTGATGATGCACGTGCGGCTACTGCGCACACAATTCAAAAACATAGAAAATATTTTTTTATTTTGTTTGGAGTGTACTTTTGGTGGTTACAGCACAATTTAATGGACAAGCCAGCCTGCCCTTTACTTATGACACAGGCGCACGCTTGGCACTGCTCCTTCATTGATGCATGTGCAGCCACAGTGCACACAATTCACAAACACAGAAAAAAATATATTTTTATTCTGTTTGTAGTGCCCTTTGGGGGTTACAGCACCCTTTAATGGACAAGCCAGCCGGCATTTTACTTATGGAACACAGGCGCACGCTTGGCACTGCTCCTTCGTTGATGCATGTGCAGTCACAGTGCACACAATTCACAAACACAGAAAAATATATTTTTTTATTTTGTTTGGAGTGCCCTTTGGTAGTTACAGCACCCTTTAATGGACAAGCCATCTGGCCTTTTACTTATGGGACACAGGCGCATGCTTGGCGCTGCTCCTTCGTTGATGAACATGCAGCCACAGTGCACACAATTCACAAACAAAGAAAAACATATTTTTTTTTTTGTTTGGAGTGCCCTTTGGGGGACCAGAACCCTTTAACAGACAAGCCATCCGGCCTTTTACTTATGGGACTCAGGCGCACGCTTGGCGCTGCTCCTTCGTTGATGCACGTGCAGCCACAGTGCACCCAATTCACAAACAAAGAAAAATATATTTTTTTATTTTGTTTGGAGTGCCCTTTGGGGGTTACAGCACCCTTTAATGGACAAGCCAGCTGGCCTTTTACTTATGGGACACAGGCGCACGCTTGGCGCTGCTCCTTCGTTGAAGCACGTGCAGCCACAGTGCACACAATTCACAAACACAGAAAAATATTTTTTTTTATTTTGTTTGGAGTGCCCTTTGGTGGTTACAGCACCCTTTAACGGACAAGCCAGCCAGCCTTTTACTTATGGGACACAGGCACACGCTTGGTGCTGCTCCTTCGTTGATGCTTGTGCAGCCACAATGCACACAATTCACAAACACAGAAAAATATATTTTTTTATTTTGTTTGGAGTGCCCTTTGGGGGTTACAGCACCCTTTAGCGGTCAATCCAGCTGGCCCTTTATTTATGGGACACAGGCGCACGCTTGGCACTACTTTGTTGATGCACGTGCGGCTACTGCGCACACAATTCAAAAACACAGAAAATATTTTTTTATTTTGTTTGGAGTGTACTTTTGGTGGTTACAGCACAATTTAATGGACAAGCCAGCCTACCCTTTACTTATGACACAGGCGCACGCTTGGCACTGCTCCTTCATTGATGCATGTGCAGCCACAGTGCACACAATTCACAAACACAGAAAAAAATATATTTTTATTCTGTTTGTAGTGCCCTTTGGGGGTTACAGCACCCTTTAATGGACAAGCCAGCCTGCCTTTTACTTATGGAACACAGGTGCACGCTTGGCACTGCTCCTTCGTTGATGCATGTGCAGTCACAGTGCACACAATTCACAAACACAGAAAAATATATTTTTTTATTTTGTTTGGAGCGCCCTTTGGTAGTTACAGCACCCTTTAATGGACAAGCCATCTGGCCTTTTACTTATGGGACACAGGCGCATGCTTGGCGCTGCTCCTTCGTTGATGAACATGCAGCCACAGTGCACACAATTCACAAACAAAGAAAAACATATTTTTTTTTTGTTTGGAGTGCCCTTTGGGGGACCAGAACCCTTTAACAGACAAGCCATCCGGCCTTTTACTTATGGGACTCAGGCGCACGCTTGGCGCTGCTCCTTCTTTGATGCACGTGCAGCCACAGTGCACACAATTCACAAACACAGAAAAATATATTTTTTTATTTTGTTTGGAGTGCCCTTTGGGCGTTACAGCACACTTTAACGGAAAAGCCAGCCGGCCTTTTACTTATGTGACACAGGCGCACGCTTGGCGCTGCTCCTTTGTTGATGCACGTGCAGCCACAGTGCACACAATTCACAAACACAGAAAAATATATTTTTTTATTTTGTTTGGAGTGCCCTTTGGGGGTTACAGCACCCTTTAGTGGACAAGCCAGCCGGCCTTTTACTTATGGGACACAGGCGCACGATTGGCGCTGCTCCTTCTTTGATGCACGTGCAGCCACAGTGCACACCATTCACAAACACAGAAAAATATATTTTTTTATTTTGTTTGGAGTGCCCTTTGGGGGACCAGAACCCTTTAACGGACAAGCCATCCGGCCTTTTACTTATGGGACTCAGGCGCACGTTTGGCGCTGCTCCTACGCTGATGCACGTGAAGCCACAGTTCACACCATTCACAAACACAGAAAAATATATTTTTTTATTTTGTTTGGAGTGCCCTTTGGGGGTTACAGCACCCTTTAATGGACAAGCCAGCTGGCCTTTTACTTATGGGACACAGGCGCACGCTTGCGCTGCTCCTTCGTTGATGCACGTGCAGCCACAGTGCACACAATTCACAAACACAGAAAAATAATTTTTTTATTTTGTTTGGAGTGCACTTGGGGGGTTACAGCACCCTTTAACGGACAAGCCAGCAAGCCTTTTACTTATGGGACACAGGCGCACGCTTGGCGCTGCTCCTTCGTTGATGCACGTGCAGCCACAGTGCACACAATTCACAAACACAGAAAAATATATTTTTTTATTTTGTTTGGATTTCCCTTTGGGGGTTACAGCACACTTTAACGGAAAAGCCAGCTGGCCTTTTACTTATGGGACACAGGCGCACGCTTGGCGCTGCTCCTTTGTTGATGCACGTGCAGCCACTGTGCACACAATTCACAAACACAGAAAAATATTTTTTTTTTGTTTGGAGTGCCCTTTGGGGTTACAGCACCCTTTAATGGACAAGCCAGCCAGCCAGCCTTTTACTTATGGGACAGAGGCACACGCTTGGCGCTGCTCCTTCGTTAATGCACGTGCAGCCACAGTGCACACAATTCACAAACACAGAAAAATATATTTTTTAATTTTGTTTGGAGTGCCCTTTGGGGGACCAGCACCCTTTAACGGACAAGCCAGCTGGCCTCTTACTTATGGGACACAGGCGCACGATTGGCACTGCTCCATCGTTGATGCACGTGCTGCCACAGTGCACCCAATTCACAAACAAAGAAAAATATATTTTTTTTTTTTGTTTGGAGTGCCCTTTGGGGGTTACAGCACCCTTTAATGGACAAGCCAGCTGGCCTTTTACTTATGGGACACAGGCGCACGCTTGGTGCTGCTCCTTCGTTGAAGCACGTGCAGCCACAGTGAACACAATTCACAAACACAGAAAAATATTTTTTTTAATTTTGTTTGGAGTGCCCTTTGGGGGTTACAGCACCCTTTAACGGACAAGCCAGCCAGCCTTTTACTTATGGGACACAGGCACACGCTTGGTGCTGCTCCTTCGTTGCTGCACTTGCAGCCACAATGCACACAATTCACAAACACAGAAAAATATATTTTTTTATTTTGTTTGGAGTGCCCTTTGGGGGTTACAGCACCCTTTAGTGGTCAATCCAGCCGGCCCTTTATTTATGGGACACAGGCGCATGCTTGGCACTACTTTGTTGATGCACGTGCGGCTACTGCGCACACAATTCACAAACACAGAAAATATTTTTTTATTTTGTTTGGAGTGTACTTTGGGGGTTACAGCACCCTTTAACGGACAAGCCAGCCTGCCCTTTACTTATGACACAGGCGCACGCTTGGCACTGCTCCTTCATTGAAGCATGTGCAGCCACAGTGCACACAATTCACAAACACAGAAAAAAATATATTTTTATTTTGTTTGTAGTGCCCTTTGGGGGTTACAGCACCCTTTAATGGACAAGCCAGCCAGCCTTTTACTTATGGGACACAGGCGCACGCTTGGCGCTGCTCCTTCGTTAATGCACGTGCAGCCACAGTGCACACAATTCACAAACACAGAAAAATATATTTTTTAATTTTGTTTGGAGTGCCCTTTGGGGGACCAGAACCCTTTAACGGACAAGCCATCTGGCCTTTTACTTATGGGACTCAAGCGCACGCTTGGCGCTGCTCCTTCGTTGATGCACGTGCAGCCACAGTGCACACAATTCACAAACACAGAAAAATATATATTTTTATTTTGTTTGGAGTGCCCTTTGGGGGTTACAGCACCCTGTAGTGGACAAGCCAGCCGGCCTTTTACTTATGGGACACAGGCACACGATTGGCGCTGCTCCTTCTTTGATGCACGTGCAGCCACAGTGCACACAATTCACAAACACAGAAAAATATATTTTTTTATTTTGTTTGGAGTGCCCTTTGGGGGACCAGAACCCTTTAACGGACATGCCATCCGGCCTTTTACATATGGGACTCAGGCGCACGCTTGGCGCTGCTCATTCGTTGATGCACGTGCAGCCACAGTGCACACAATTCACAAATACAGAAAAATATATTTTTTTATTTTGTTTGGAGTGCCCTTTGGGGGTTACAGCACCCTTTAGTGGACAAGCCAGCCGTCCTCTTACTTATGGGACACAGGTGCACGATTGGCACTGCTCCTTCGTTGAAGCACGTGCAGCCACAGTGCACACAATTCACAAACACAGAAAAATATTTTTTTTTATTTTGTTTGGAGTGCCCTTTGGGGGTTACAGCACCCTTTAATGGACAAGCCAGCCAGCCTTTTACTTATGGGACACAGGCACACGCGTGGTGCTGCTCCTTCGTTGATGCACGTGCAGCCACAATGCACACAATTCACAAACACAGAAAAATATATTTTTTTATTTTGTTTGGAGTGCCCTTTGGGAGTTACAGCACCCTTTAGCGGTCAATCCAGCCGGCCCTTTATTTATGGGACACAGGCGCATGCTTGGCACTACTTTGTGGATGCACGTGCGGCTACTGCGCACACAATTCACAAACACAGAAAATATTTTTTTATTTTGTTTGGAGTGTACTTTGGGGGTTACAGCACCCTTTAACGGACAAGCCAGCCTGCCCTTTACTTATCACACAGGCGCACACTTGGCACTGCTCCTTCATTGATGCATGTGCAGCCACAGTGCACACAATTCACAAACACAGAAAAAAATATATTTTTATTTTGTTTGTAGTGCCCTTTGGGGGTTACAGCACCCTTTAATGGACAAGCCAGCCGGCCATTTACTTATGGAACACAGGCGCATGCTTGGCACTGCTCCTTCGTTGATGCATGTGCAGCCACAGTGCACACAATTCACAAACACAGAAAAATATATTTTTTTATTGTTTGGAGTGCCCTTTGGGAGTTACAGCACCCTTTAATGGACAAGCCTTCTGGCCTTTTACTTATGGGACACAGGCGCATGCTTGGCGCTGCTCCTTCGTTGATGAACATGCAGCCACAGTGCACACAATTCACAAACAAAGAAAAACATATTTTTTTTTGTTTGGAGTGCCCTTTGGGGGACCAGAACCCTATAACGGACAAGCCATCTGACCTTTTTCTTATGGGACTCAGGCGCACGCTTGGCGCTGCTCCTTCCTTGATGCACGTGCAGCCACAGTGCACACAATTCACAAACACAGAAAAATATATTTTTTTATTTTGTTTGTAGTGCCCTTTGGGGGTTACAGCACCCTTTATCGGACAAGCCAGCCGGCCTTTTACTTATGGGACACAGGCGCACGATTGGCGCTGCTCCTTCTTTGATGCACGTGCAGCCACAGTGCACACAATTCACAAACACAGAAAAATATATTTTTTTTTATTTTGTTTGGAGTGCCCTTTGGGGGTTACAGCACACTTTAACGGAAAAGCCAGCCGGCCTTTTACTTATGTGACACAGGTGCACGCTTGGCGCTGCTCCTTTGTTGATGCACGTGCAGCCACAGTGCACACAATTCACAAACACAGAAAAATATATATTTTTATTTTGTTTGGAGTGCCCTTTGGGGTTTACAGCACCCTTTAGCGGACAAGCCTGCTGGTCTTTTACTTATGGGACACAGGCGTACGCTTGGCGCTGCTCCTTCGTTGATGCACTTGCAGCCACAGTGCACACAATTCACAAACACAGAAAAAAATATTTTTTTATTTTTGTTGGAGTGCTCTTTGGGGGTTACAGCACCCTTTAACGGACAAGCCAGCTGGCCTTTCACTTATGGGACACAGGTGCACGCTTGGCGCTGCTCCTACGCTGATGCACGTGCAGCCACAGTGCACACAATTCACAAACACAGAAAAATATATTTTTTTATTTTGTTTGGAGTGCCCTTTGGGGGTTACAGCACCCTTTAGCTGTCAATCCAGCTGGCCCTTTATTTATGGGACAAAGGCGCACGCTTGGCACTACTTTGTTGATGCAAGTGCGGCTACTGCGCACACAATTCACAAACACAGAAAATATTTATGTATTTTGTTTGGAGTGTACTTTGGGGGTTACAGCACCCTTTAACGGACAAGCCAGCCGGCCTTTTACTTATGGGACACAGGCGCACGTTTGGCGCTGCTCCTACGCTGATGCACGTGCAGCCACAGTGCACACCATTCACAAACACAGAAAAATATATTTTTTTATTTTGTTTGGAGGGCCCTTTGGGGGTTACAGCACCCTTTAATGGACAAGCCAGCTGGCCTTTTACTTATGGGACACAGGCGCACACTTGCGCTGCTCCTTCGTTGATGCACGTGCAGCCACAGTGAACACAATTCACAAACACAGAAATTTTTTTTTTTTACTTTGTTTGGAGTGCCCTTTGGGGGTTACAGCACCCTTTAACGGACAAGCCAGCCAGCCTTTTACTTATGGGACACAGGCGCACGCTTTGCGCTGCTCCTTCGTTGATGCACGTGCAGCCACAGTGCACACAATTCACAAACACAGAAAAATAAATTTTTTTATTTTTTTTGGATTTCCCTTTGGGGGTTACGGCACACTTTAACGGAAAAGCCAGCCGGCCTTTGACTTATGGGACACAGGCGCACGCTTGGCGCTGCTCTTTTGTTGATGCACGTACAGCCACTGTGCACACAATTCACAAACACAGAAAAATATTTTTTTTTTTTTGGAGTGCC
Organism: Taudactylus pleione; assembly: GCA_031769625.1. NCBI lineage: Eukaryota > Metazoa > Chordata > Amphibia > Anura > Myobatrachidae > Taudactylus > Taudactylus pleione. Next base: position 5,259,123 of record JAUIMM010000031.1, read on the forward strand.
CTTTGGGGTTACAGCACCCTTTAATGGACAAGCCAGCTTGCCAGCCTTTTACTTATGGGACAGAGGGACACGCTTGGCGCTGCTCCTTTGTTAATGCACGTGCAGCCACAGTGCACACAATTCACAAACACAGAAAAATATATTTTTTAATTTTGTTTGGAGTGCCCTTTGGGGGTTACAGCACCCTTTAATGGACAAGCCAGCTGGCATTTTACTTATGGGACACAGGCGCACGCTTGGCACTGCTCCTTCGTTGATGCAAGTGCAGCTACAGTGCACACCATTCACAAACACAGAAAAATATATTTTTTAATTTTGTTTGGAGTGCCCTTTGGGGGTTACAGTACCCCTTTAATGGACAAGCCAGCTGGCCTTTTACTTATGGGACACAGGCGCACGCTTGGCGCTGCTCCTTCGTTGAAGCACGTGCAGCCACAGTGCACACAATTCACAAACACAGAAAAATATTTTTTTTTATTTTGTTTGGAGTGCCCTTTGGGGGTTACAGCACCTTTTAGCGGTCAATCCAGCCGGCCCTTTATTTATGGGACACAGGCGCACGCTTGGCACTACTTTGTTGATGCACGTGCGGCTACTGCGCACACAATTCACAAACACAGAAAATATTTTTTTATTTTGTTTGGAGTGTACTTTGGGGGTTACAGCACCCTTTAACGGACAAGCCAGCCTGCCCTTTACTTATGACACAGGCGCACGCTTGGCACTGCTCCTTCATTGATGCATGTGCAGCCACAGTGCACAAAATTCACAAACACAGAAAAATATATTTTTTTATTTTGTTTGGAGTGCCCTTTGGGAGTTACAGCACCCTTTAATGGACAAGCCATCTGGCCTTTTACTTATGGGACTCAGGCGCAGTCTTGGCGATGCTCCTTCCTTGATGCACGTGCAGCCACAGTGCACACAATTCACAAACACAGAAAAATATATTTTTCTATTTTGTTTGGAGTGCCCTTTGGGGGTTACAGCACCCTTTAACGGACAAGCCAGCCAGCCTTTTACTTATGGGACACAGTAACACGCTTGGTGCTGCTCCTTTGTTGATGCACGTGCAGCCACAGTGCACACAATTCACAAACACAGAAAAAAATATTTTTTTATTTTGTTTGGAGTGCTTTTTGGGGGTTACAGCACCCTTTAATGGACAAGCCAGCTGGCCTTTTACTTATGGGACACAGGTGCATGCTTGGCGCTGCTCCTACGCTGATGCACGTGCAGCCACAGTGCACACAATTCACAAACACAGAAAAATATATTTTTTTATTTTGTTTGGAGTGCCCTTTGGGGGTTACAGCACCCTTTACCTGTCAATCCAGCTGGCCCTTTATTTATGGGACACAGGCGCACGCTTGGCACTACTTTGTTGATGCAAGTGCGGCTACTGCGCACACAATTCACAAACACAGAAAATATTTATGTATTTTGTTTGGAGTGTACTTTGGGGGTTACAGCACCCTTTAACGGAGAAGCCAGCCAGCCTTTTACTTATGGGACACAGGCGCACGTTTGGCGCTGCTTCTACGCTGATGCACGTGCAGCCACAGTGCACACCATTCACAAACACAGAAAAAGATATTTTTTTATTTTGTTTGGAGTGCCCTTTGGTGGTTACAGCACCCTTTAATGGACAAGCCAGCTGTCCTTTTACTTATGGGACACAGGCGCACGCTTGCGCTGCTCCTTCGTTGATGCACGTGCAGCCACAGTGCACACAATTCACAAACACAGAAAAATATATTTTTTTATTTTGTTTGGATTTCCCTTTGGGGGTTACAGCACACTTTAACGGAAAAGCCAGCCGGCCTTTTACTTATGGGACACAGGCGCACGCTTGGCGCTGCTCCTTCGTTGAATCACGTGCAGCCACAGTGCACACAATTCGCAAACACAGAAAAATATTTTTTTTTATTTTTTTTGGAGTGCCCTTTGGGGTTTACAGCACCCTTTAACGGACAAGCCAGCCAGCATTTTACTTATGGGACACAGGCACACGCTTGGTGCTGCTCCTTCGTTGATGCACGTGCAGCCACAATGCACACAATTCACAAACACAGAAAAATTGGAGTGTACTTTATGGGTTACAGCACCCTTTAACGGACAAGCCAGCCTGCCCTTTACTTATGACACAGGCGAACACTTGGCACTGCTCCTTCATTGATGCATGTGCAGCCACAGTGCACACAATTCACAAACACAGAAAAAAATATATTTTTATTTTGTTTGTAGTGCCCTTTGGGGGTTACAGCACCCTTTAATGGACAAGCCAGCTGGCCTTTTACTTATGGAACACAGGCGCATGCTTGGCACTGCTCCTTCGTTGATGCATGTGCAGTCACAGTGCACACAATTCACAAACACAGAAAATATATTTTTTTATTTTGTTTGGAGCGCCCTTTGGTAGTTACAGCACCCTTTAATGGACAAGCCATCTGGCCTTTTACTTATGGGACACAGGCGCATGCTTGGTGCTGCTCCTTCGTTGATGAATATGCAGCCACAGTGCACACAATTCACAAACAAAGAAAAACATATTTTTTTATTTTGTTTGGAGTGCCCTTTGGGGGTTACAGCACCCTTTAGCTGTCAATCCAGCTGGCCCTTTATTTATGGGACACAGGCGCACGCTTGGCACTACTTTGTTGATGCAAGTGCGGCTACTGCGCACACAATTCACAAACACAGAAAATATTTATGTATTTTGTTTGGAGTGTACTTTGGGGGTTACAGCACCCTTTAACGGAGAAGCCAGCCGGCCTTTTACTTATGGGACACAGGCGCACATTTGGCACTACTCCTACGCTGATGCACGTGCATCCACAGTGCACACCATTCACAAACACAGAAAAATATATTTTTTTATTTTGTTTGGAGTGCCCTTTGGGGGTTACAGCACCCTTTAATGGACAAGCCAGCTGGCCTTTTACTTATGGGACACAGGCGCACGCTTGCGCTGCTCCTTCGTTGATGCACGTGCAGCCACAGTGCACACAATTCACAAACACAGAAAAATATTTTTTTTATTTTGTTTGGAGTGCCCTTTGGGGGTTACAGCACCCTTTAACGGACAAGCCAGCCAGCCTTTTACTTATGGGACACAGGCGCACGCTTGGCGCTGCTCCTTCATTGATTCACGTGCAGCCACAGTGCACTCAATTCACAAACACAGAAAAATATATATTTTAATTTTGTTTGGATTTCCCTTTGGGGGTTACAGCACACTTTAATGGAAAAGCCAGCCGGCCTTTTACTTATGGGACACAGGCGCACGCTTGGCGCTGCTCCTTCGTTGAAGCACGTGCAGCCACAGTGCACACAATTCACAAACACAGAAAAATATTTTTTTTTATTTTGTTTGGAGTGCCCTTTGGGGTTTACAGCACCCGTTAATGGACAAGCCAGCCAGCCTTTTACTTATGGGACACAGGCACACGCTTGGTGCTGCTCCTTCGTTGATGCACGTGCAGCCACAATGCACACAATTCACAAACACAGAAAAATTGGAGTGTACTTTATGGGTTACAGCACCCTTTAATGGACAAGCCAGCCTGCCCTTTACTTATGACACAGGCGAACGCTTGGCACTGCTCCTTCATTGATGCATGTGCAGAAACAGTGCACACAATTCACAAACACTGAAAAAAATATATTTTTATTTTGTTTGTAGTGCCCTTTGGGGGTTACAGCACCCTTTAATGGACAAGCCAGCTGGCCTTTTACTTATGGAACACAGGCGCATGCTTGGCACTGCTCCTTCGTTGATGCATGTGCAGTCACAGTGCACACAATTCACAAACACAGAAAAATATATTTTTTTATTTTGTTTGGAGCGCCCTTTGGTAGTTACAGCACCCTTTAATGGACAAACCATCTGGCCTTTTACTTATGGGACACAGGCGCATGCTTGGCGCTGCTCCTTCGTTGATGAACATGCAGCCACAGTGCACACAATTCACAAACAAAGAAAAACATATTTTTTTTTTGATTGGAGTGCCCTTTTGGGGACCAGAACCCTTTAACGGAAAAGCCATCTGGCCTTTTACTTATGGGACTCAGGCGCACGCTTGGCGCTGCTCCTTCGTTGATGCACGTGCTGCCACAGTGCACACAATTCACAAACACAGAAAATTATATTTTTTTATTATGTTTGGAGTGCCCTTTGGGGGTTACAGCACCCTTTAATGGACAAGCCAGCCGGCCTTTTACTTATGGGACACAGGCGCACGCTTGGCGCTGCTCCTTTGTTGATGCACGTGCAGCCACAGTGCACACAATTCACAAACACAGAAAAACATATATATTTTTTTTGTTTGGAGTGCCCTCTGGGGTTACAGCACCCTTTAATGGACAAGCCAGCCAGCCTTTTACTTATGGGACACAGGCGCACGCTTGGCGCTGCTCCTTCGTTAATGCACGTGCAGCCACAGTGCACACAATTCACAAACACAGAAAAATATATTTTTTTCTTTTGTTTGGAGTGCCCTTTGGGGGACCAGAACCCTTTAACGGACAAGCCATCCGGCCTTTTACTTATGGGACACAGGCGCATGCTTGGCTCTGCTCCTTCGTTGATGAACATGCAGCCACAGTGAACACAATTCACAAACAAAGAAAAAGATATTTTTTTATTTTGTTTGGAGTGCCCTTTGGGGGACCAGAACCCTTTAATGGACAAGCCAGCTGGCCTTTAACTTATGGGACTCAGGCGCATGCTTGGCGCTGCTCCTTCGTTGATGCACGAGCAGCCACAGTGCACACAATTCACAAACACAGAAAAATTTATTTTTTTATTTTGTTTAGAGTGCCCTTTGGGGGATACAGCACCCTTTAACAGACAAGCCAGCCTGCCTATTACTTATGGGACACAGGCACATGCTTGGCACTGCTCCTTCGTTGGTGCATGTGCAGCCACAGTGCACACAATTCACAAACACAGAATAAAATATTTTTTTATTTTGTTTGGAGTGCCCTTTGGGGGTTACAGCACCCTTTAACAGACAAGCCAGATGACCTTTTACTTATGGGATACAGGCGCACGCTTGGCGCTGCTCCTTCATTGATGCACGTGCAGCCACAGTGCACACAATTCACAAACACAGAAAAATAATTTTTTTATTTTGTTTGGAGTGCACTTGGGGGGTTACAGCACCCTTTAACGGACAAGCCAGCAAGCCTTTTACTTATGGGACACAGGCGCACGCTTGGCGCTGCTCCTTCGTTGATGCACGTGCAGCCACAGTGCACACAATTCACAAACACAGAAAAATATATTTTTTTATTTTGTTTGGATTTCCCTTTGGGGGTTACAGCACACTTTAACAGAAAAGCCAGCCGGCCTTTACTTATGGGACACAGGCACACGCTTGGCGCTACTCCTTTGTTGATGCACGTGCAGCCACAGTGCAGACAATTCACAAACACAGAAAAATATTTTTTTTATTTTGTTTGGAGTGTACTTTGGGGGTTACAGCACCCTTTAACGGACAAGCCAGCCAGCCTTTTACTTATTGGACACAGGCGCACGCTTGGCGCTGCTCCTTCGTTGATGCACGTGCAGCCACAGTGCACACAATTCACAAACACAGAAAAATATATTTTTTTATTTTGTTTGGATTTCCCTTTGGGGGTTACAGCACACTTTAATGGAAAAGCCAGCCGGCCTTTTACTTATGGGACACAGGCGCACGCTTGGCGCTGCTCCTTTGTTGATGCACGTGCAGCCACTGTGCACACAATTCACAAACACAGAAAAATATATTTTTTTTGTTTGGAGTGCCCTTTGGGGTTACAGCACCCTTTAATGGACAAGCCAGCCAGCCAGCCTTTTACTTATGGGACAGAGGCACACGCTTGGCGCTGCTCCTTCGTTAATGCACGTGCAGCCACAGTGCACACAATTCACAAACACAGAAAAATATTTGTTTTAATTTTGTTTGGAGTGCCCTTTGGGGGATACAGCACCCTTTAACGGACAAGCCAGCCAGCCTTTTACTTATGGGACACAGGCACACGCTTGGTGCTGCTCCTTCGTTGATGCTCTTTTTCTGCCACAATGCACACAATTCACAAACACAGAAAAATATATTTTTTTATTTTGTTTGGAGTGCCCTTTGGGGGTTACAGCACCCTTTAGTGGTCAATCCAGCCGGCCCTTTATTTATGGGACACAGGCGCACGCTTGGCACTACTTTATTGATGCACGTGCGGCTACTGCGCACACAATTCAAAAACACAGAAAAATATTTTTTTTATTTTGTTTGGAGTGCCCTTTGGGGGTTACAGCACCCTTTAACGGACAAGCCAGCCAGCCTTTTACTTATGGGACACAGGCGCACGCTTGGCGCTGCTCCTTCATTGATTCACGTGCAGCCACAGTGCACTCAATTCAAAAACACAGAAAAATATTTTTTTTATTTTGTTTGGAGTTCCCTTTGGGGGTTACAGCACCCTTTAACGGACAAGCCAGCCAGCCTTTTACTTATGGGACACAGGCACACGCTTGGTGCTGCTCCTTCGTTGATGCACGTGCAGCCACAAAGCACACAATTCACAAACACAGAAAAATTGGAGTGTACTTTATGGGTTACAGCACCCTTTAACGGACAAGCCAGCCTGCCCTTTACTTATGACACAGGCGAACGCTTGGCACTGCTCCTTCATTGATGCATGTGCAGAAACAGTGCACTCAATTCACAAACACAGAAAAAAATATATTTTTATTTTGTTTGTAGTGCCCTTTGGGGGTTACAGCACCCTTTAATGGACAAGCCAGCTGGCCTTTTACTTATGGAACACAGGCGCATGCTTGGCACTGCTCCTTCGTTGATGCATGTGCAGTCACAGTGCACACAATTCACAAACACAGAAAAATATATTTTTTTATTTTGTTTGGAGCGCCCTTTGGTAGTTACAGCACCCTTTAATGGACAAACCATCTGGCCTTTTACTTATGGGACACAGGCGCATGCTTGGCGCTGCTCCTTCGTTGATGAACATGCAGCCACATTGCACACAATTCACAAACAAAGAAAAACATATTTTTTTTTTGTTTGGAGTGCCCTTTTGGGGACCAGAACCCTTTAACGGAAAAGCCATCTGGCCTTTTACTTATGGGACTCAGGCGCACGCTTGGCGCTGCTCCTTCGTTGATGCACGTGCTGCCACAGTGCACACAATTCACAAACACAGAAAATTATATTTTTTTATTATGTTTGGAGTGCCCTTTGGGGGTTACAGCACCCTTTAACGGACAAGCCAGCCGGCCTTTTACTTATGGGACACAGGCGCACGCTTGGCGCTGCTCCTTTGTTGATGCACGTGCAGCCACAGTGCACACAATTCACAAACACAGTAAAATATATATATTTTTTTTGTTTGGAGTGCCCTCTGGGGTTACAGCACCCTTTAATGGACAAGCCAGCCAGCCTTTTACTTATGGGACACAGGCGCACGCTTGGCGCTGCTCCTTCGTTAATGCACGTGCAGCCACAGTGCACACAATTCACAAACACAGAAAAATATATTTTTTTCTTTTGTTTGGAGTGCCCTTTGGGGGACCAGAACCCTTTAACGGACAAGCCATCCGGCCTTTTACTTATGGGACACAGGCGCATGCTTGGCGCTGCTCCTTCGTTGATGAACATGCAGCCACAGTGAACACAATTCACAAACAAAGAAAAAGATATTTTTTTATTTTGTTTGGAGTGCCCTTTGGGGGACCAGAACCCTTTAATGGACAAGCCAGCCGGCCTTTAACTTATGGGACTCAGGCGCATGCTTGCCGCTGCTCCTTCGTTGATGCATGTGCAGCCACAGTGCACACAATTCACAAACACAGAAAAATTTATTTTTTTATTTTGTTTGGAGTGCCCTTTGGGGGTTACAGCACCCTTTAGCGGACAAGCCAGCCAGCCTTTTACTTATGGGACACAGGCGCACGCTTGGCGCTGCTCCTTTGTTGATGCACGTGCAGCCACAGTGCACACAATTCACAAACACAGAAAAATATATTTTTTTATTTTGTTTAGAGTGCCCTTTGGGGGATACAGCACCCTTTAACAGACAAGCCAGCCTGCCTATTACTTATGGGACACAGGCACATGCTTGGCACTGCTCCTTCGTTGGTGCATGTGCAGCCACGTGCACACAATTCACAAACACAGAATAATGTATTTTTTTATTTTGTTTGGAGTGCCCTTTGGGGGTTACAGCACCCTTTAACAGACAAGCCAGATGACCTTTTACTTATGGGATACAGGCGCACGCTTGGCGCTGCTCCTTCATTGATGCACGTGCAGTCACAGTGCACACAATTCACAAACACAGAAAAATATTTTTTTTATTTTGTTTGGAGTGCACTTGGGGGGTTACAGCACCCTTTAACAGACAAGCCAGCAAGCCTTTTACTTATGGGACACAGGTGCACGCTTGGCGCTGCTCCTTCCTTGATGCACGTGCAGCCACAGTGCACACAATTCTCAAACACAGAAAAATATATTTTTTTATTTTGTTTGGATTTCCCTTTGGGGGTTACAGCACACTTTAACAGAAAAGCCAGCCGGCCTTTACTTATGGGACACAGGCGCACGCTTGGCGCTACTCCTTTGTTGATGCACGTGCAGCCACAGTGCACACAATTCACAAACACAGAAAAATATTTTTTTTATTTTGTTTGGAGTGCCCTTTCGGGGTTACAGCACCCTTTAACGGACAAGCCAGCCAGCCTTTTACTTATTGGACACTGGCGCACGCTTGGCGCTGCTCCTTCGTTGATGCACGTGCAGCCACAGTGCACACAATTCACAAACACAGAAAAATATATTTTTTTATTTTGTTTGGATTTCCCTTTGGGGGTTACAGCACACTTTAATGGAAAAGCCAGCCGGCCTTTTACTTATGGGACACAGGCGCACGCTTGGCGCTGCTCCTTTGTTGATGCACGTGCAGCCACTGTGCACACAATTCACAAACACAGAAAAATATTTTTTTTTTGTTTGGAGTGCCCTTTGGGGTTACAGCACCCTTTAATGGACAAGCCAGCCAGCCAGCCTTTTACTTATGGGACAGAGGCAGACGCTTGGCGCTGCTCCTTCGTTAATGCACGTGCAGCCACAGTGCACACATTTCACAAACACAGAAAAATATTTTTTTTAATTTTGTTTGGAGTGCCCTTTGGGAGTTACAGCACCCTTTAATGGACAAGCCTTCTGGCCTTTTACTTATGGGACTCAGGCGCACGCTTGGCGCTGCTCCTTCCTTGATGCACGTGCAGCCACAGTGCACACAATTCACAAACACAGAAAAATATATTTTTTTATTTTGTTTGGAGTGCACTTTGGGGGTTACAGCACCCTTTATCGGACAAGCCAGCCGGCCTTTTACTTATGGGACAGAGGCGCACGATTGGCGCTGCTCCTTCTTTGATGCACGTACAGCCACAGTGCACACAATTCACAAACACAGAAAAATATATATTTTTTTATTTTGTTTGGAGTGCCCTTTGGGGGTTACAGCACACTTTAACGAAAAAGCCAGCCGGCCTTTTACTTATGTGACACAGGCGCACGCTTGGCGCTGCTCCTTTGTTGATGCACGTGCAGCCACAGTGCACACAATTCACAAACACAGAAAAATATATATTTTTATTTTGTTTGGAGTGCCCTTTGGGGTTTACAGCACCCTTTAGCGGACAAGCCTGCTTGTCTTTTACTTATGGGACACAGGCGCACGCTTGGCGCTGCTCCTTCGTTGATGCACTTGCAGCCACAGTGCACACAATTCACAAACACAGAAAAAAATATTTTTTTATTTTGTTTGGAGTGCTCTTTGGGGGTTACAGCACCCTTTAACGGACAAGCCAGCCGGCCTTTCACTTATGGGACACAGGTGCACGCTTGGCGCTGCTCCTACGCTGATGCACGTGCAGCCACAGTGCACACAATTCACAAACACAGAAAAATATATTTTTTTATTTTGTTTGGAGTGCCCTTTGGGGGTTACAGCACCCTTTAGCTGTCAATCCAGCTGGCCCTTTATTTATGGGACACAGGCGCATGCTTGGCACTACTTTGTTGATGCAAGTGCGGCTACTGCGCACACAATTCCCAAACACAGAAAATATTTATGTATTTTGTTTGGAGTGTACTTTGGGGGTTACAGCACCCTTTAACGGACAAGCCAGCCTGCCTTTTACTTATGGGACACAGGCACACGTTTGGCGCTGCTCCTACGCTGATGCACGTGCAGCCACAGTGCACACCATTCACAAACACAGAAAAATATATTTTTTTATTTTGTTTGGAGGGCCCTTTGGGGGTTACAGCACCCTTTAATGGACAAGCCAGCTGGCCTTTTACTTATGGGACACAGGCGCACACTTGCGCTGCTCCTTCGTTGATGCACGTGCAGCCACAGTGCACACAATTCACAAACACAGAAAAATATATTTTTTTATTTTGTTTGGATTTCCCTTTGGGGGTTACAGCACACTTTAACAGAAAAGCCAGCCGGCCTTTACTTATGGGACACAGGCGCACGCTTGGCGCTACTCCTTTGTTGATGCACGTACAGCCACAGTGCACACAATTCACAAACACAGAAAAATATTTTTTTTATTTTGTTTGGAGTGCCCTTTGGGGGTTACAGCACCCTTTAACGGACAAGCCAGCCAGCCTTTTACTTATTGGACACAGGCGCACGCTTGGCGCTGCTCCTTCGTTGATGCACGTGCAGCCACAGTGCACACAATTCACAAACACAGAAAAATATATTTTTTTATTTTGTTTGGATTTCCCTTTGGGGGTTACAGCACACTTTAACGGAAAAGCCAGCCGGCCTTTTACTTATGGGACACAGGCGCACGCTTGGCGCTGCGCCTTTGTTGATGCACGTGCAGCCACTGTGCACACAATTCACAAACACAGAAAAATATTTTTTTTTTGTTTGGAGTGCCCTTTGGGGTTACAGCACCCTTTAATGGACAAGCCAGCCAGCCAGCCTTTTACTTATGGGACAGAGGCACACGCTTGGCGCTGCTCCTTCGTTAATGCACGTGCAGCCACAGTGTACACAATTCACAAACACAGAAAATATTTTTTTATTTTGTTTGGAGTGTACTTTGGGGGTTACAGCACCCTTTAACGGACAAGCCAGCATGCCCTTTACTTATGACACAGGCGCACGCTTGGCACTGCTCCTTCATTGAAGCATGTGCAGCCACAGTGCACACAATTCACAAACACAGAAAAAAATATATTTTTATTTTGTTTGTAGTGCCCTTTGGGGGTTACAGCACCCTTTAATGGACAAGCCAGCCAGCCTTTTACTTTTGGGACACAGGCGCACGCTTGGCGCTGCTCCTTCGTTAATGCACGTGCAGCCACAGTGCACACAATTCACAAACACAGAAAAAAATATATTTTTTAATTTTGTTTGGAGTGCCCTTTGGGGGACAAGAACCCTTTAACGGACAAGCCATCTGGCCTTTTAGTTATGGGACTCAAGCGCACGCTTGGCGCTGCTCCTTCGTTGATGCACGTGCAGCCACAGTGCACACAATTCACAAACACAGAAAAATATATTTTTTTATTTTGTTTGGAGTGCCCTTTGGGGGTTACAGCACCCTTTAGTGGACAAGCCAGCCGGCCTCTTACTTATGGGACACAGGCGCACGATTGGCACTGCTCCTTCGTTGATACACGTGCAGCCACAGTGCACACCATTCACAAACACAGAAAAATATATTTTTTTATTTTGTTTTGAGTGCCCTTTGGTGGACAAGCACCCTTTAACGGACAAGCCAGCTGGCCTTTTACTTATGGGACACAGGTGCACGCTTGGCGCTGCTCCTTCGTTGATGCATGTGCAGCCACAGTGCATCCAATTCACAAACACAGAAAAATATATTTTTTTATTTTATTTGGAGTGCCCTTTGGGGGACCAGAACCCTTTAACGGACAAGCAAGCCGGCCTTTTACTTATGGGACACAGGCGCACGCTTGGCACTGCTCCTTCATTGATGCACATGCAGCCACAGTGCACACAATTCACAAACACAGATAAATATATTTTTTTATTTTGTTTGGAGTGCCCTTTGGGGGTTACAGCACCCTTTAGTGGACAAGCCAGCCGGCCTCTTACTTATGGGACACAGGCGCACGATTGGCACTGCTCCTTCGTTGAAGCACGTGCAGCCACAATGCACACAATTCACAAACACAGAAAAATATATTTTTTTATTTTGTTTGGAGTGCCCTTTGGGGGTTACAGCACCCTTTAGCGGTCAATCCAGCCGGCCCTTTATTTATGGGACACAGGCGCATGCTTGGCACTACTTTGTTGATGCACGTGCGGCTACTGCGCACACAATTCACAAACACAGATAATATTTTTTTATTTTGTTTGGAGTGTACTTTGGGGGTTACAGCACCCTTTAACGGACAAGCCAGCCTGCCCTTTACTTATGACACAGGCGCACACTTGGCACTGCTCCTTCATTGATGCATGTGCAGCCACAGTGCACACAATTCACAAACACAGAAAAAAATATATTTTTATTTTGTTTGTAGTGCCCTTTGGGGGTTACAGCACCCTTTAATGGACAAGCCAGCCGGCCATTTACTTATGGAACACAGGAGCACGCTTGGCACTGCTCCTTCGTTGATGCATGTGCAGCCACAGTGCCCACAATTCACAAACACAGAAAAATATATTTTTTTATTTTGTTTGGAGTGCCCTTTGGGAGTTACAGCACCCTTTAATGGACAAGCCTTCTGGCCTTTTACTTATGGGACACAGGCGCATGCTTGGCGCTGCTCCTTCGTTGATGAACATGCAGCCACAGTGCACACAATTCACAAACAAAGAAAAACATATTTTTATTTTGTTTGGAGTGCCCTTTGGGGGTTACAGCACCCTTTATCGGACAAGCCAGCCGGCCTTTTACTTATGGGACACAGGCGCACAATTGGCGCTGGTCCTTCTTTGATGCACTTGCAGCCACAGTGCACACAATTCACAAACAAAGAAAAATATATATTTTTTTATTTTGTTTGGAGTGCCCTTTGGGGGTTACAGCACACTTTAACGGAAAAGCCAGCCGGCCTTTTACTTATGTGACACAGGCGCACGCTTGGCGCTGCTCCTTTGTTGATGCACGTGCAGCCACAGTGCACACAATTCACAAACACAGAAAAATATATATTTTTATTTTGTTTGGAGTGCCCTTTGGGGGTTACAGCACCCTTTAGTGGACAAGCCTGCTTGTCTTTTACTTATGGGATACAGGCGCACGCTTGGCGCTGCTCCTTCGTTGATGCACTTGCAGCCACAGTGCACACAATTCACAAACACAGAAAAAAATATTTTTTTATTTTGTTTGGAGTGCTCTTTGGGGGTTACAGCACCCTTTAACGGACAAGCCAGCCGGCCTTTCACTTATGGGACACTGGTGCACGCTTGGCACTGCTCCTATGCTGATGCACGTGCAGCCACAGTGCACACAATTCACAATCACAGAAAAATATATTTTTTTATTTTGTTTGGAGTGCCCTTTGGGGGTTACAGCACCATTTAGCTGTCAATCCAGCTGGCCCTTTATTTATGGGACACAGGCGCACGCTTGGCACTACTTTGTTGATGCAAGTGCGGCTACTGCGCACACAATTCACAAACACAGAAAATATTTATGTATTTTGTTTGGAGTGTACTTTGGGGGTTACAGCACCCTTTAACAGACAAGCCAGCCGGCCTTTTACTTATGGGACACAGTCACACGTTTGGCGCTGCTCCTACGCTGATGCACATGCAGCCACAGTGCACACCATTCACAAACACAGAAAAATATATTTTTTTATTTTGTTTGGAGGGCCCTTTGGGGGTTACAGCACCCTTTAATGGACAAGCCAGCTGGCCTTTTACTTATGGGACACAGGCGCACACTTGCGCTGCTCCTTCGTTGATGCACGTGCAGCCACAGTGTACACAATTCACAAACACAGAAAAATATTTTTTTTATTTTGTTTGTAGTGCCCTTTGGGGTTTACTGCACCCTTTAACGGACAAGCCAGCCAGCCTTTTACTTATGGGACACAGGCGCACGCTTTGCGCTGCTCCTTCGTTGATGCACGTGCAGCCACTGTGCACACAATTCACAAACACAGAAAAATATATTTTTTAATTTTGTTTGGAGTGCCCTTTGGGGGTTACAGCACCCTTTAATGGACAAGCCAGCCAGCCAGCCTTTCACTTATGGGACAGAGGCACACGCTTGGCGCTGCTCCTTTGTTAATGCACGTGCAGCCACAGTGCACACAATTCACAAACACAGAAAAATATATTTTTTAATTTTGTTTGGAGTGCCCTTTGGGGGTTACAGCACCCTTTAATGGACAAGCCAGCTGGCATTTTACTTATGGGACACAGGCGCACGCTTGGCACTGCTCCTTCGTTGATGCAAGTGCAGCTACAGTGCACACCATGCACAAACACAGAAAAATATATTTTTTAATTTTGTTTGGAGTGCCCTTTGGGGTTTACAGCACCCCTTTAATGGACAAGCCAGCTGGCCTTTTACTTATGGGACACAGGCGCACGCTTGGCGCTGCTCCTTCGTTGAAGCACGTGCAGCCACAGTGCACACAATTCACAAACACAGAAAAATATTTTTTTTTATTTTGTTTGGAGTGCCCTTTGGGGGTTACAGCACCCTTTAATGGACAAGCCTGCCGGCCATTTACTTATGGAACACAGGCGCACGCTTGGCACTGCTCCTTCGTTGATGCATGTGCAGCCACAGTGCACACAATTCACAAACACAGAAAAATATATTTTTTTATTTTGTTTGGAGTGCCCTTTGGGAGTTACAGCACCCTTTAATGGACAAGCCTTCTGGCCTTTTACTTATGGGACACAGGCGCATGCTTGGCGCTGATCCTTCGTTGATGAACATGCAGCCACAGTGCACACAATTCACAAACAAAAAAAAACATATTTTTTTTTTGTTTGGAGTGCCCTTTGGGGGACCAGAACCCTTTAATGGACAAGCCAGCTGGCCTTTTACTTATGGGACACAGGCGCACGCTTGGCGCTGCTCCTTCGTTGATGCACTTGCAGCCACAGTGCACACAATTCACAAACACAGAAAAAAATATTTTTTTATTTTGTTTGGAGTGCTCTTTGGGGGTTACAGCACCCTTTAACGGACAAGCCAGCCGGCCTTTCACTTATGGGACACAGGTGCACGCTTTTGCGCTGCTCCTACACTGATGCACGTGCAGCCACAGTGCACACAATTCACAAACACAGAAAAATATATTTTTTTATTTTGTTTGGAGTGCCCTTTGGGGGTTACAGCACCCTTTAGCTATCAATCCAGCTGGCCCTTTATTTATGGGACACAGGCGCACGCTTGGCACTACTTTGTTGATGCAAGTGCGGCTACTGCGCACACAATTCACAAACACAGAAAATATTTATGTATTTTTTGTTTGGAGTGTACTTTGGGGGTTACAGCACCCTTTAACGGACAAGCCAGCCGGCCTTTTACTTATGGGACACAGGCACACGTTTGGAGCTGCTCCTACGCTGATGCACGTGCAGCCACAGTGCACACCATTCACAAACACAGAAAAATATATTTTTTTATTTTGTTTGGATTTCCCTTTGGGGGTTACAGCACAATTTAACGGAAAAGCCAGCCGGCCTTTGACTTATGGGACACAGGCGCACGCTTGGCGCTGCTCCTTTGTTGATGCACGTGCAGCCACTGTGCACACAATTCACAAACACAGAAAAATATATTTTTTAATTTTGTTTGGAGTGCCCTTTGGGGGTTACAGCACCCTTTAATGGACAAGCCAGCCAGCCAGCCTTTTACTTATGGGACAGAGGCACACGCTTGGCGTTGCTCCTTTGTTAATGCACGTGCAGCCACAGTGCACACAATTCACAAACACAGAAAAAAATTTTTTTTAATTTTGTTTGGAGTGCCCTTTGGGGGTTACAGCACCCTTTAATGGACAAGCCAGCTGGCATTTTACTTATGGGACACAGGCGCACGCTTGGCACTGCTCCTTCGTTGATGCAAGTGCAGCTACAGTGCACACCATTCACAAACACAGAAAAATATATTTTTTAATTTTGTTTGGAGTGCCCTTTGGGGGTTACAGCACCCCTTTAATGGTCAAGCCAGCTGGCCTTTTACTTATGGGACACAGGCGCACGCTTGGCGCTGCTCCTTCGTTGAAGCACGTGCAGCCACAGTGCACACAATTCACAAACACAGAAAAATATTTTTTTTTATTTTGTTTGGAGTGCCCTTTGGGGGTTACAGCACCCTTTAGCGGTCAATCCAGCCGGCCCTTTATTTATGGGACACAGGCGCACACTTGGCACTACTTTGTTGATGCACGTGCGGCTACTGCGCACACAATTCACAAACACAGAAAATATTTTTTTATTTTGTTTGGAGTGTACTTTGGGGGTTACAGCACCCTTTAACGGACAAGCCAGCCTGCCCTTTACTTATGAC
Source organism: Taudactylus pleione (assembly GCA_031769625.1). Classification (NCBI taxonomy): domain Eukaryota; kingdom Metazoa; phylum Chordata; class Amphibia; order Anura; family Myobatrachidae; genus Taudactylus; species Taudactylus pleione. Next base: position 5,275,669 of record JAUIMM010000031.1, read on the forward strand.
ACAGGCGCACGCTTGGCACTGCTCCTTCATTGATGCATGTGCAGCCACAGTGCACACAATTCACAAACACAGAAAAAAATATATTTTTATTTTGTTTGTAGTGCCCTTTGGGGGTTACAGCACCCTTTAATGGACAAGCCAGCTGGCATTTTACTTATGGGACACAGGCGCACGCTTGGCACTGCTCCTTCGTTGATGCAAGTGCAGCTACAGTGCACACCATTCACAAACACAGAAAAATATATTTTTTAATTTTGTTTGGAGTGCCCTTTGGGGTTTACAGCACCCCTTTAATGGACAAGCCAGCTGGCCTTTTACTTATGGGACACAGGCACACGCTTGGCGCTGCTCCTTCGTTGAAGCACGTGCAGCCACAGTGCACACAAATCACAAACACAGAAAAATATTTTTTTTTATTTTGTTTGGAGTGCCCTTTGGGGGTTACAGCACCCTTTAATGGACAAGCCTGCCGGCCATTTACTTATGGAACACAGGCGCACGCTTGGCACTGCTCCTTCATTGATGCATGTGCAGCCACAGTGCACACAATTCACAAACACAGAAAAATATATTTTTTTATTTTGTTTGGAGTGCCCTTTGGGAGTTACAGCACCCTTTAATGGACAAGCCTTCTGGCCTTTTACTTATGGGACACAGGCGCATGCTTGGCGCTGATCCTTCGTTGATGAACATGCAGCCACAGTGCACACAATTCACAAACAAAGAAAAACATATTTTTTTTTTTGTTTGGAGTGCCCTTTGGGGGACCAGAACCCTTTAATGGACAAGCCAGCTGGCCTTTTACTTATGGGACACAGGCGCACGCTTGGCGCTGCTCCTTCGTTGATGCACTTGCAGCCACAGTGCACACAATTCACAAACACAGAAAAAAATATTTTTTTATTTTGTTTGGAGTGCTCTTTGGGGGTTACAGCACCCTTTAACGGACAAGCCAGCCGGCCTTTCACTTATGGGACACAGGTGCACGCTTTTGCGCTGCTCCTACGCTGATGCACGTGCAGCCACAGTGCACACAATTCACAAACACAGAAAAATATATTTTTTTATTTTGTTTGGAGTGCCCTTTGGGGGTTACAGCACCCTTTAGCTGTCAATCCAGCTGGCCCTTTATTTATGGGACACAGGCGCACGCTTGGCACTACTTTGTTGATGCAAGTGCGGCTACTGCGCACACAATTCACAAACACAGAAAATATTTATGTATTTTGTTTGGAGTGTACTTTGGGGGTTACAGCACCCTTTAACGGACAAGCCAGCCGGCCTTTTACTTATGGGACACAGGCACACGTTTGGCGCTGCTCCCACGCTGATGCACGTGCAGCCACAGTGCACACAATTCACAAACACAGAAAAAAATATTTTTTTATTTTGTTTGGAGTGCTCTTTGGGGGTTACAGCACCCTTTAACGGACAAGCCAGCCGGCCTTTCACTTATGGGACACAGGTGCACGCTTTTGCGCTGCTCCTACGCTGATGCACGTGCAGCCACAGTGCACACAATTCACAAACACAGAAAAATATATTTTTTTATTTTGTTTGGAGTGCCCTTTGGGGGTTACAGCACCCTTTAGCTGTCAATCCAGCTGGCCCTTTATTTATGGGACACAGGCGCACGCTTGGCACTACTTTGTTGATGCAAGTGCGGCTACTGCGCACACAATTCACAAACACAGAAAATATTTATGTATTTTGTTTGGAGTGTACTTTGGGGGTTACAGCACCCTTTAACGGACAAGCCAGCCGGCCTTTTACTTATGGGACACAGGCACACGTTTGGCGCTGCTCCCACGCTGATGCACGTGCAGCCACAGTGCACACCATTCACAAACACAGAAAAATATATTTTTTTATTTTGTTTGGAGGGCCCTTTGGGGGTTACAGCATCCTTTAATGGACAAGCCAGCTGGCCTTTTACTTATGGGACACAGGCGCACACTTGCGCTGCTCCTTCGTTGATGCACGTGCAGCCACAGTGCACACAATTCACAAACACAGAAAAATATTTTTTTTATTTTGTTTGGAGTGCCCTTTGGGGGTTACAGCACCCTTTAATGGACAAGCCAGCCAGCCTTTTACTTATGGGACACAGGCGCATGCTTTGCGCTGCTCCTTCGTTGATGCACGTGCAGCCACAGTGCACACAATTCACAAACACAGAAAAATATATTTTTATATTTTGTTTCGATTTCCCTTTGGGGGTTACAGCACAATTTAACGGAAAAGCCAGCCGGCATTTGACTTATGGGACACAGGCGCACGCTTGGCGCTGCTCCTTTGTTGATGCACGTGCAGCCACTGTGCACACAATTCACAAACACAGAAAAATATATTTTTTTATTTTGTTTGGAGTGCCCTTTGAGGGTTACAGCACCCTTTAATGGACAAGCCAGCCAGCCAGCCTTTTACTTATGGGACAGAGGCACACGCTTGGCGCTGCTCCTTTGTTAATGCACGTGCAGCCACAGTGCACACAATTCACAAACACAGAAAAATATTTTTTTTAATTTTGTTTGGAGTGCCCTTTGGGGGTTACAGCACCCTTTAATGGACAAGCCAGCTGGCATTTTACTTATGGGACACAGGCGCACGCTTGGCACTGCTCCTTCGTTGATGCAAGTGCAGCTACAGTGCACACCATTCACAAACACAGAAAAATATATTTTTTAATTTTGTTTGGAGTGCCCTTTGGGGGTTACAGCACCCCTTTAATGGTCAAGCCAGCTGGCCTTTTACTTATGGGACACAGGCGCACGCTTGGCGCTGCTCCTTCGTTGAAGCACGTGCAGTCACAGTGCACACAATTCACAAACACAGAAAAATATTTTTTTTTTATTTTGTTTGGAGTTCCCTTTGGGGGTTACAGCACCCTTTAGCGGTCAATCCAGCCGGCCCTTTATTTATGGGACACAGGCGCACACTTGGCACTACTTTTTGATGCACGTGCGGCTACTGCGCACACAATTCACAAACACAGAAAATATTTTTTTATTTTGTTTGGAGTGTACTTTGGGGGTTACAGCACCCTTTAACGGACAAGCCAGCCTGCCCTTTACTTATGACACAAGCGCACGCTTGGCACTGCTCCTTCATTGATGCATGTGCAGCCACAGTGCACACAATTCACAAACACAGAAAAAAATATATTTTTATTTTGTTTGTAGTGCCCTTTGGGGGTTACAGCACCCTTTAATGGACAAGCCAGCCGGCCATTTACTTATGGAACACAGGCGCACGCTTGGCACTGCTCCTTCATTGATGCATGTGCAGCCACAGTGCACACAATTCACAAACACAGAAAAATATATATTTTTATTTTGTTTGGAGCGCCCTTTGGGAGTTACAGCACCCTTTAATGGACAAGCCATCTGGCCTTTTACTTATGGGACACAGGCGTATGCTTGGCGCTGCTCCTTCGTTGATGAACATGCAGCCACAGTGCACACAATTCACAAACAAAGAAAAACATATTTTTTTTTTGTTTGGAGTGCCCTTTGGGGGAACAGAACCCTTTAACGGACAAGCCATCTGACCTTTTACTTATGGGACTCAGGCGCAGGCTTGGCGCTGCTCCTTCCTTGATGCACGTGCAGCCACAGTGCACACAATTCACAAACACAGAAAAATATATTTTTTTATTTTGTTTGGAGTGCCCTTTGGGGGTTACAGCACCCTTTAACGGACAAGCCAGCCAGCCTTTTACTTATGGGACACAGGCACACGCTTGGCGCTGCTCCTTTGTTGATGCACGTGCAGCCACAGTGCACACAATTCACAAACACAGAAAAAAATATTTCTTTATTTTGTTTGGAGTGCTTTTTGGGGGTTACAGCACCCTTTAACGGACAAGCCAGCTGGCCTTTTACTTATGGGACACAGGTGCACGCTTGGCGCTGCACCTACGCTGATGCACGTGCAGCCACAGTGCACACAATTCACAAACACAGAAAAATATATTTTTTTATTTTGTTTGGAGTGCCCTTTGGGGGTTACAGCACCCTTTAGCTGTCAATCCAGCTGGCCATTTATTTATGGGACACAGGCGCACGCTTGGCACTACTTTGTTGATGCAAGTGAGGCTACTGCGCACACAATTCACAAACACAGAAAATATTTATGTATTTTGTTTGGAGTGCACTTTGGGGGTTACAGCACCCTTTAACGGAGAAGCCAGCCGGCCTTTTACTTATGGGACACAGGCCCACGTTTGGCGCTGCTCCTTCGCTGATGCACGTGCAGCCATAGTGCACACCATTCACAAACACAGAAAAATATATTTTTTTATTTTGTTTGGAGTGCCCTTTGGGGGTTACAGCACCCTTTAATGGACAAGCCAGCTGGCCTTTTACTTATGGGACACAGGCGCACGCTTGCGCTGCTCCTTCGTTGATGCACTTGCAGCCACAGTGCACACAATTCACAAACACAGAAAAATATTTTTTTTATTTTGTTTGGAGTGCCCTTTGGGGGTTACAGCACCCTTTAACGGACAAGCCAGCCAGCCTTTTACTTATGGGACACAGGCGCACGCTTGGCGCTGCTCCTTCGTTGATGCACGTGCAGCCACAGTGCACTCAATTCACAAACACAGAAAAATATATTTTTTTATTTTGTTTGGATTTCCCTTTGGGGGTTACAGCACACTTTAACGGAAAAGCCAGCCGGCCTTTTACTTATGGGACACAGGTGCACGCTTGGCGCTGCTCCTTCATTGAAGCACGTGCAGCCACAGTGCACACAATTCACAAACACAGAAAAATATTTTTTTTTATTTAGTTTGGAGTGCCCTTTGGGGTTTACAGCACCCTTTAACGGACAAGCCAGCCAGCCCTTTACTTATGGGACACAGGCACACGCTTGGTGCTGCTCCTTCGTTGATGCACGTGCAGCCACAATGCACACAATTCACAAACACAGAAAAATTGGAGTGTTCTTTATGGGTTACAGCACCCTTTAACGGACAAGCCAGCCTGCCCTTTACTTATGACACAGGCGAACGCTTGGCACTGCTCCTTCATTGATGCATGTGCAGCCACAGTGCACACAATTCACAAACACAGAAAAAAATATATTTTTATTTTGTTTGTAGTGCCCTTTGGGGGTTACAGCACCCTTTAATGGACAAGCCAGCTGGCCTTTTACTTATGGAACACAGGCGCATGCTTGGCACTGCTCCTTCGTTGACGCATGTGCAGTCACAGTGCACACAATTCACAAACACAGAAAAATATATTTTTTTATTTTGTTAGGAGCGCCCTTTGGTAGTTACAGCACCCTTTAATGGACAAGCCATCTGGCCTTTTACTTATGGGACACAGGCGCATGCTTGGCGCTGCTCCTTCGTTGATGAACATGCAGCCACAGTGCACACAATTCACAAACAAAGAAAAACATATTTTTTTATTTTGTTTGAAGTGCCCTTTGGGGGTTACAGCACCCTTTAGCTGTCAATCCAGCTGGCCCTTTATTTATGGGACACAGGCGCACGCTTGGCACTACTTTGTTGATGCAAGTGCGGCTACTGCGCACACAATTCACAAACACAGAAAATATTTATGTATTTTGTTTGGAGCGTACTTTGGGGGTTACAGCACCCTTTAACGGAGAAGCCAGCTGGCCTTTTACTTATGGGACACAGGCGCACGTTTGGCGCTGCTCCTACGCTGATGCACGTGCAGCCACAGTGCACACCATTCACAAACACAGAAAAATATATTTTTTTATTTTGTTTGGAGTGCCCTTTGGGGGTTACAGCACCCTATAATGGACAAGCCAGCCAGCCTTTTACTTATGGGACACAGGCGCACGCTTGGCGCTGCTCCTTCATTGATGCACGTGCAGCCACAGTGCACTCAATTCACAAACACAGAAAAATATATTTTTTTATTTTGTTTGGATTTCCCTTTGGGGGTTACAGCACACTTTAATGGAAAAGCCAGCCGGCCTTTTACTTATGGGACACAGGCGCACGCTTGGCGCTGCTCCTTCGTTGAAGCACCTGCAGCCACAGTGCACACAATTCACAAACACAGAAAAATATTTTTTTTTATTTTGTTTGGAGTGCCCTTTGAGGTTTACAGCACCCTTTAACGGACAAGCCAGCCAGCCTTTTACTTATGGGACACAGGCAAACGCTTGGTGCTGCTCCTTCGTTGATGCACGTGCAGCCACAATGCACACAATTCACAAACACAGAAAAATTGGAGTGTACTTTATGGGTTACAGTACCCTTTAATGGACAAGCCAGCCTGCCCTTTACTTATGACACAGGCGAACGCTTGGCACTGCTCCCTCATTGATGCATGTGCAGCCACAGTGCACATAATTCACAAACACAGAAAAAAATATATTTTTATTTTGTTTGTAGTGCCCTTTGGGGGTTACAGCACCCTTTAATGGACAAGCCAGCTGGCCTTTTACTTATGGAACACAGGCGCATGCTTGGCACTGCTCCTTCGTTGATGCATGTGCAGTCACAGTGCACACAATTCACCAACACAGAAAAATATATTTTTTTATTTTGTTTGGAGTGCCCTTTGGTAGTTAGAGCACCCTTTAATGGACAAGCCATCTGGCCTTTTACTTATGGGACTCAGGCGCATGCTTGGTGCTGCTCCTTCGTTGATGAACATGCAGCCACAGTGCACACAATTCACAAACAAAGAAAAACATATTTTTTTATTTTGTTTGGAGTGCCCTTTGGGGAACCAGCACCCTTTAACGGACAAGCCAGCCGGCCTATTTCTTATGGGACACAGGCGCACGCTTGGCACTGCTCCTTTGTTGATGCACGTGCAGCCGCAGTACACACAATTCACAAACACAGAAAAATATATATTTTTATTTTGTTTGGAGTGGCCTTTGGGGGTTACAGCACAATTTAACAGACAAGCCAGCCGGCCTTTTACTTATTGGACACAGGTGCACGCTTGGCGCTGCTCCTTCGTTGATGCACGTGCAGCCACAGTGCACACAATTCACAAACACTGAAAAATATTTATTTTTATTTTGTTTGGAGTGCCCTTTGGGGGTTACAGCACCCTTTAACGGACAAGCCAGCGGTCCTCTTACTTATGGGACACAGGCGCACACTTGGCGCTGCTCCTCCGTTGATGCACAATCAGCAACAGTGCACACAATTCACAAACACAGAAAAATATATTTTTTTATTTTGTTTGGAGTGCCCTTTTGGGGTTACAACACCCTTTAGCGGACAAGCCAGCTGGCCTTTTACTTAAAGGACACAGGTACACGCTTGGCGCTGCTCCTTCGTTGATGCACGTGCAGCCACAGTGCACACAATTCACAAACACAGAAAAATATATTTTTTTATTTTGTTTGGAGTGCCCTTTGGGGGTTACAGCACACTTTAACGGAAAAGCCAGCCAGCCTTTTACATATGTGACACAGGCGCACGCTTGGCGCTGCTCCTTTGTTGATGCACGTGCAGCCACAGTGCACACAATTCACAAACACAGAAAAATATATATTTTTTTTTTGTTTGGAGTGCCCTTTGGGGTAACAGCACCCTTTAATGGACAAGCCAGCCAGCCTTTTACTTATGGGACACAGGCGCACGCTTGGCGCTGCTCCTTCGTTAATGCACGTGCAGCTACAGTGCACACCATTCACAAACACAGAAAAATATATTTTTTAATTTTGTTTGGAGTGCCCTTTGGGGGTTACAGCACCCCTTTAATGGTCAAGCCAGCTGGCCTTTTACTTATGGGACACAGGCGCACGCTTGGCGCTGCTCCTTCGTTGAAGCACGTGCAGCCACAGTGCACACAATTCACAAACACAGAAAAATATTTTTTTTTATTTTGTTTGGAGTGCCCTTTGGGGGTTACAGCACCCTTTAGCGGTCAATCCAGCCGGCCCTTTATTTATGGGACACAGGCGCACACTTGGCACTACTTTGTTGATGCACGTGCGGCTACTGCGCACACAATTCACAAACACAGAAAATATTTTTTTATTTTGTTTGGAGTGTACTTTGGGGGTTACAGCACCCTTTAACGGACAAGCCAGCCTGCCCTTTACTTATGACACAAGCGCACGCTTGGCACTGCTCCTTCATTGATGCATGTGCAGCCACAGTGCACACAATTCACAAACACAGAAAAAAATATATTTTTATTTTGTTTGTAGTGCCCTTTGGGGGTTACAGCACCCTTTAATGGACAAGCCAGCCGGCCATTTACTTATGGAACACAGGCGCACGCTTGGCACTGCTCCTTCATTGATGCATGTGCAGCCACAGTGCACACAATTCACAAACACAGAAAAATATATATTTTTATTTTGTTTGGAGCGCCCTTTGGGAGTTACAGCACCCTTTAATGGACAAGCCATCTGGCCTTTTACTTATGGGACACAGGCGTATGCTTGGCGCTGCTCCTTCGTTGATGAACATGCAGCCACAGTGCACACAATTCACAAACAAAGAAAAACATATTTTTTTTTTGTTTGGAGTGCCCTTTGGGGGAACAGAACCCTTTAACGGACAAGCCATCTGACCTTTTACTTATGGGACTCAGGCGCAGGCTTGGCGCTGCTCCTTCCTTGATGCACGTGCAGCCACAGTGCACACAATTCACAAACACAGAAAAATATATTTTTTTATTTTGTTTGGAGTGCCCTTTGGGGGTTACAGCACCCTTTAACGGACAAGCCAGCCAGCCTTTTACTTATGGGACACAGGCACACGCTTGGCGCTGCTCCTTTGTTGATGCACGTGCAGCCACAGTGCACACAATTCACAAACACAGAAAAAAATATTTCTTTATTTTGTTTGGAGTGCTTTTTGGGGGTTACAGCACCCTTTAACGGACAAGCCAGCTGGCCTTTTACTTATGGGACACAGGTGCACGCTTGGCGCTGCACCTACGCTGATGCACGTGCAGCCACAGTGCACACAATTCACAAACACAGAAAAATATATTTTTTTATTTTGTTTGGAGTGCCCTTTGGGGGTTACAGCACCCATTAGCTGTCAATCCAGCTGGCCATTTATTTATGGGACACAGGCGCACGCTTGGCACTACTTTGTTGATGCAAGTGAGGCTACTGCGCACACAATTCACAAACACAGAAAATATTTATGTATTTTGTTTGGAGTGTACTTTGGGGGTTACAGCACCCTTTAACGGAGAAGCCAGCCGGCCTTTTACTTATGGGACACAGGCCCACGTTTGGCGCTGCTCCTTCGCTGATGCACGTGCAGCCATAGTGCACACCATTCACAAACACAGAAAAATATATTTTTTTATTTTGTTTGGAGTGCCCTTTGGGGGTTACAGCACCCTTTAATGGACAAGCCAGCTGGCCTTTTACTTATGGGACACAGGCGCACGCTTGTGCTGCTCCTTCGTTGATGCACGTGCAGCCACAGTGCACACAATTCACAAACACAGAAAAATATTTTTTTTATTTTGTTTGGAGTGCCCTTTGGGGGTTACAGCACCCTTTAACGGACAAGCCAGCCAGCCTTTTACTTATGGGACACAGGCGCACGCTTGGCGCTGCTCCTTCGTTGATGCACGTGCAGCCACAGTGCACTCAATTCACAAACACAGAAAAATATATTTTTTTATTTTGTTTGGATTTCCCTTCGGGGGTTACAGCACACTTTAATGGAAAAGCCAGCCGGCCTTTTACTTATGGGACACAGGCGCACGCTTGGCGCTGCTCCTTCATTGAAGCACGTGCAGCCACAGTGCACACAATTCACAAACACAGAAAAATATTTTTTTTTATTTAGTTTGGAGTGCCCTTTGGGGTTTACAGCACCCTTTAACGGACAAGCCAGCCAGCCTTTTACTTATGGGACACAGGCACACGCTTGGTGCTGCTCCTTCGTTGATGCACGTGCAGCCACAATGCACACAATTCACAAACACAGAAAAATTGGAGTGTACTTTATGGGTTACAGCACCCTTTAACGGACAAGCCAGCCTGCCCTTTACTTATGACACAGGCGAACGCTTGGCACTGCTCCTTCATTGATGCATGTGCAGCCACAGTGCACACAATTCACAAACACAGAAAAAAATATATTTTTATTTTGTTTGTAGTGCCCTTTGGGGGTTACAGCACCCTTTAATGGACAAGCCAGCTGGCCTTTTACTTATGGAACACAGGCGCATGCTTGGCACTGCTCCTTCGTTGACGCATGTGCAGTCACAGTGCACACAATTCACAAACACAGAAAAATATATTTTTTTATTTTGTTTGGAGCGCCCTTTGGTAGTTACAGCACCCTTTAATGGACAAGCCATCTGGCCTTTTACTTATGGGACACAGGCGCATGCTTGGCGCTGCTCCTTCGTTAATGAACATGCAGCCACAGTGCACACAATTCACAAACAAAGAAAAACATATTTTTTTATTTTGTTTGAAGTGCCCTTTGGGGGTTACAGCACCCTTTAGCTGTCAATCCAGCTGGCCCTTTATTTATGGGACACAGGCGCACGCTTGGCACTACTTTGTTGATGCAAGTGCGGCTACTGCGCACACAATTCACAAACACAGAAAATATTTATGTATTTTGTTTGGAGCGTACTTTGGGGGTTACAGCACCCTTTAACGGAGAAGCCAGCAGGCCTTTTACTTATGGGACACAGGCGCACGTTTGGCGCTGCTCCTACGCTGATGCACGTGCAGCCACAGTGCACACCATTCACAAACACAGAAAAATATATTTTTTTATTTTGTTTGGAGTGCCCTTTGGGGGTTACAGCACCCTATAATGGACAAGCCAGCCAGCCTTTTACTTATGGGACACAGGCGCACGCTTGGCGCTGCTCCTTCATTGATGCACGTGCAGCCACAGTGCACTCAATTCACAAACACAGAAAAATATATTTTTTTATTTTGTTTGGATTTCCCTTTGGGGGTTACAGCACACTTTAATGGAAAAGCCAGCCGGCCTTTTACTTATGGGACACAGGCGCACGCTTGGCGCTGCTCCTTCGTTGAAGCACCTGCAGCCACAGTGCACACAATTCACAAACACAGAAAAATATTTTTTTTTATTTTGTTTGGAGTGCCCTTTGAGGTTTACAGCACCCTTTAACGGACAAGCCAGCCAGCCTTTTACTTATGGGACACAGGCAAATGCTTGGTGCTGCTCCTTCGTTGATGCACGTGCAGCCACAATGCACACAATTCACAAACACAGAAAAATTGGAGTGTACTTTATGGGTTACAGCACCCTTTAATGGACAAGCCAGCCTGCCCTTTACTTATGACACAGGCGAACGCTTGGCACTGCTCCCTCATTGATGCATGTGCAGCCACAGTGCACATAATTCACAAACACAGAAAAAATATATTTTTATTTTGTTTGTAGTGCCCTTTGGGGGTTACAGCACCCTTTATTGGACAAGCCAGCTGGCCTTTTACTTATGGAACACAGGCGCATGCTTGGCACTGCTCCTTCGTTGATGCATGTGCAGTCACAGTGCACACAATTCACAAACACAGAAAAATATATTTTTTTATTTTGTTTGGAGTGCCCTTTGGTAGTTAGAGCACCCTTTAATGGACAAGCCATCTGGCCTTTTACTTATGGGACTCAGGCGCATGCTTGGTGCTGCTCCTTCGTTGATGAACATGCAGCCACAGTGCACACAATTCACAAACAAAGAAAAACATATTTTTTTATTTTGTTTGGAGTGCCCTTTGGGGAACCAGCACTCTTTAACGGACAAGCCAGCTGGCCTATTTCTTATGGGACACAGGCGCACGCTTGGCACTGCTCCTTTGTTGATGCACGTGCAGCCGCAGTACACACAATTCACAAACACAGAAAAATATATATTTTTATTTTGTTTGGAGTGGCCTTTGGGGGTTACAGCACAATTTAACAGACAAGCCAGCCGGCCTTTTACTTATTGGACACAGGTGCACGCTTGGCGCTGCTCCTTCGTTGATGCACGTGCAGCCACAGTGCACACAATTCACAAACACTGAAAAATATTTATTTTTATTTTGTTTGGAGTGCCCTTTGGGGGTTACAGCACCCTTTAACGGACAAGCCAGCGGTCCTCTTACTTATGGGACACAGGCGCACACTTGGCGCTGCTCCTCCGTTGATGCACAATCAGCAACAGTGCACACAATTCACAAACACAGAAAAATATATTTTTTTATTTTGTTTGGAGTGCCCTTTTGGGGTTACAACACCCTTTAGCGGACAAGCCAGCTGGCCTTTTACTTAAAGGACACAGGTACACGCTTGGCGCTGCTCCTTCGTTGATGCACGTGCAGCCACAGTGCACACAATTCACAAACACAGAAAAATATATTTTTTTATTTTGTTTGGAGTGCCCTTTGGGGGTTACAGCACACTTTAACGGAAAAGCCAGCCAGCCTTTTACATATGTGACACAGGCGCACGCTTGGCGCTGCTCCTTTGTTGATGCACGTGCAGCCACAGTGCACACAATTCACAAACACAGAAAAATATATATTTTTTTTTTGTTTGGAGTGCCCTTTGGGGTAACAGCACCCTTTAATGGACAAGCCAGCCAGCCTTTTACTTATGGGACACAGGCGCACGCTTGGCGCTGCTCCTTCGTTAATGCACGTGCAGCTACAGTGCACACCATTCACAAACACAGAAAAATATATTTTTTAATTTTGTTTGGAGTGCCCTTTGGGGGTTACAGCACCCCTTTAATGGTCAAGCCAGCTGGCCTTTTACTTATGGGACACAGGCGCACGCTTGGCGCTGCTCCTTCGTTGAAGCACGTGCAGCCACAGTGCACACAATTCACAAACACAGAAAAATATTTTTTTTTATTTTGTTTGGAGTGCCCTTTGGGGGTTACAGCACCCTTTAGCGGTCAATCCAGCCGGCCCTTTATTTATGGGACACAGGCGCACACTTGGCACTACTTTGTTGATGCACGTGCGGCTACTGCGCACACAATTCACAAACACAGAAAATATTTTTTTATTTTGTTTGGAGTGTACTTTGGGGGTTACAGCACCCTTTAACGGACAAGCCAGCCTGCCCTTTACTTATGACACAAGCGCACGCTTGGCACTGCTCCTTCATTGATGCATGTGCAGCCACAGTGCACACAATTCACAAACACAGAAAAAAATATATTTTTATTTTGTTTGTAGTGCCCTTTGGGGGTTACAGCACCCTTTAATGGACAAGCCAGCCGGCCATTTACTTATGGAACACAGGCGCACGCTTGGCACTGCTCCTTCATTGATGCATGTGCAGCCACAGTGCACACAATTCACAAACACAGAAAAATATATATTTTTATTTTGTTTGGAGCGCCCTTTGGGAGTTACAGCACCCTTTAATGGACAAGCTATCTGGCCTTTTACTTATGGGACACAGGCGTATGCTTGGCGCTGCTCCTTCGTTGAAGAACATGCAGCCACAGTGCACACAATTCACAAACAAAGAAAAACATATTTTTTTTTTGTTTGGAGTGCCCTTTGGGGGAACAGAACCCTTTAACGGACAAGCCATCTGACCTTTTACTTATGGGACTCAGGCGCAGGCTTGGCGCTGCTCCTTCCTTGATGCACGTGCAGCCACAGTGCACACAATTCACAAACACAGAAAAATATATTTTTTTATTTTGTTTGGAGTGCCCTTTGGGGGTTACAGCACCCTTTAACGGACAAGCCAGCCAGCCTTTTACTTATGGGACACAGGCACACGCTTGGCGCTGCTCCTTTGTTGATGCACGTGCAGCCACAGTGCACACAATTCACAAACACAGAAAAAAATATTTCTTTATTTTGTTTGGAGTGCTTTTTGGGGGTTACAGCACCCTTTAACGGACAAGCCAGCTGGCCTTTTACTTATGGGACACAGGTGCACGCTTGGCGCTGCACCTACGCTGATGCACGTGCAGCCACAGTGCACACAATTCACAAACACAGAAAAATATATTTTTTTATTTTGTTTGGAGTGCCCTTTGGGGGTTACAGCACCCATTAGCTGTCAATCCAGCTGGCCATTTATTTATGGGACACAGGCGCACGCTTGGCACTACTTTGTTGATGCAAGTGAGGCTACTGCGCACACAATTCACAAACACAGAAAATATTTATGTATTTTGTTTGGAGTGTACTTTGGGGGTTACAGCACCCTTTAACGGAGAAGCCAGCCGGCCTTTTACTTATGGGACACAGGCCCACGTTTGGCGCTGCTCCTTCGCTGATGCACGTGCAGCCATACTGCACACCATTCACAAACACAGAAAAATATATTTTTTTATTTTGTTTGGAGTGCCCTTTGGGGGTTACAGCACCCTTTAATGGACAAGCCAGCTGGCCTTTTACTTATGGGACACAGGCGCACGCTTGCGCTGCTCCTTCGTTGATGCACGTGCAGCCACAGTGCACACAATTCACAAACACAGAAAAATATTTTTTTTATTTTGTTTGGAGTGCCCTTTGGGGGTTACAGCACCCTTTAACGGACAAGCCAGCCAGCCTTTTACTTATGGGACACAGGCGCACGCTTGGCGCTGCTCCTTCGTTGATGCACGTGCAGCCACAGTGCACTCAATTCACAAACACAGAAAAATAAATTTTTTTATTTTGTTTGGATTTCCCTTTGGGGGTTACAGCACACTTTAACGGAAAAGCCAGCCAGCCTTTTACTTATGGGACACAGGCGCACGCTTGGCGCTGCTCCTTCATTGAAGCACGTGCAGCCACAGTGCACACAATTCACAAACACAGAAAAATATTTTTTTTTATTTAGTTTGGAGTGCCGTTTGGGGTTTACAGCACCCTTTAACGGACAAGCCAGCCAGCCTTTTACTTATGGGACACAGGCACACGCTTGGTGCTGCTCCTTCGTTGATGCACGTGCAGCCACAATGCACACAATTCACAAACACAGAAAAATTGGAGTGTACTTTATGGGTTACAGCACCCTTTAACGGACAAGCCAGCCTGCCCTTTACTTATGACACAGGCGAACGCTTGGCACTGCTCCTTCATTGATGCATGTGCAGCCACAGTGCACACAATTCACAAACACAGAAAAAAATATATTTTTATTTTGTTTGTAGTGCCCTTTGGGGGTTACAGCACCCTTTAATGGACAAGCCAGCTGGCCTTTTACTTATGGAACACAGGCGCATGCTTGGCACTGCTCCTTCGTTGACGCATGTGCAGTCACAGTGCACACAATTCACAAACACAGAAAAATATATTTTTTTATTTTGTTTGGAGCACCCTTTGGTAGTTACAGCACCCTTTAATGGACAAGCCATCTGGCCTTTTACTTATGGGACACAGGCGCATGCTTGGCGCTGCTCCTTCGTTGATGAACATGCAGCCACAGTGCACACAATTCACAAACAAAGAAAAACATATTTTTTTATTTTGTTTGAAGTGCCCTTTGGGGGTTACAGCACCCTTTAGCTGTCAATCCAGCTGGCCCTTTATTTATGGGACACAGGCGCACGCTTGGCACTACTTTGTTGATGCAAGTGCGGCTACTGCGCACACAATTCACAAACACAGAAAATATTTATGTATTTTGTTTGGAGCGTACTTTGGGGGTTACAGCACCCTTTAACGGAGAAGCCAGCTGGCCTTTTACTTATGGGACACAGGCGCACGTTTGGCGCTGCTCCTACGCTGATGCACGTGCAGCCACAGTGCACACCATTCACAAACACAGAAAAATATATTTTTTTATTTTGTTTGGAGTGCCCTTTGGGGGTTACAGCACCATATAATGGACAAGCCAGCCAGCCTTTTACTTATGGGACACAGGCGCACGCTTGGCGCTGCTCCTTCATTGATGCACGTGCAGCCACAGTGCACTCAATTCACAAACACAGAAAAATATATTTTTTTATTTTGTTTGGATTTCCCTTTGGGGGTTACAGCACACTTTAATGGAAAAGCCAGCCGGCCTTTTACTTATGGGACACAGGCGCACGCTTGGCGCTGCTCCTTCGTTGAAGCACCTGCAGCCACAGTGCACACAATTCACAAACACAGAAAAATATTTTTTTTTATTTTGTTTGGAGTGCCCTTTGAGGTTTACAGCACCCTTTAACGGACAAGCCAGCCAGCCTTTTACTTATGGGACACAGGCAAACGCTTGGTGCTGCTCCTTCGTTGATGCACGTGCAGCCACAATGCACACAATTCACAAACACAGAAAAATTGGAGTGTACTTTATGGGTTACAGCACCCTTTAACGGACAAGCCAGCCTGCCCTTTACTTATGACACAGGCGAACGCTTGGCACTGCTCCTTCATTGATGCATGTGCAGCCACAGTGCACATAATTCACAAACACAGAAAAAAATATATTTTTATTTTGTTTGTAGTGCCCTTTGGGGGTTACAGCACCCTTTAATGGACAAGCCAGCTGGCCTTTTACTTATGGAACACAGGCGCATGCTTGGCACTGCTCCTTCGTTGATGCATGTGCAGTCACAGTGCACACAATTCACAAACACAGAAAAATATATTTTTTTATTTTGTTTGGAGTGCCCTTTGGTAGTTAGAGCACCCTTTAATGGACAAGCCATCTGGCCTTTTACTTATGGGACTCAGGCGCATGCTTGGTGCTGCTCCTTCGTTGATGAACATGCAGCCACAGTGCACACAATTCACAAACAAAGAAAAACATATTTTTTTATTTTGTTTGGAGTGCCCTTTGGGGAACCAGCACCCTTTAACGGACAAGCCAGCCGGCCTATTTCTTATGGGACACAGGCGCACGCTTGGCACTGCTCCTTTGTTGATGCACGTGCAGCCGCAGTACACACAATTCACAAACACAGAAAAATATATATTTTTATTTTGTTTGGAGTGGCCTTTGGGGGTTACAGCACAATTTAACAGACAAGCCAGCCGGCCTTTTACTTATTGGACACAGGTGCACGCTTGGCGCTGCTCCTTCGTTGATGCACGTGCAGCCACAGTGCACACAATTCACAAACACTGAAAAATATTTATTTTTATTTTGTTTGGAGTGCCCTTTGGGGGTTACAGCACCCTTTAACGGACAAGCCAGCGGTCCTCTTACTTATGGGACACAGGCGCACACTTGGCGCTGCTCCTCCGTTGATGCACAATCAGCAACAGTGCACACAATTCACAAACACAGAAAAATATATTTTTTTATTTTGTTTGGAGTGCCCTTTTGGGGTTACAACACCCTTTAGCGGACAAGCCAGCTGGCCTTTTACTTAAAGGACACAGGTACACGCTTGGCGCTGCTCCTTCGTTGATGCACGTGCAGCCACAGTGCACACAATTCACAAACACAGAAAAATATATTTTTTTATTTTGTTTGGAGTGCCCTTTGGGGGTTACAGCACACTTTAACGGAAAAGCCAGCCAGCCTTTTACTTATGTGACACAGGCGCACGCTTGGCGCTGCTCCTTTGTTGATGCACGTGCAGCCACAGTGCACACAATTCACAAACACAGAAAAATATATATTTTTTTTTTGTTTGGAGTGCCCTTTGGGGTAACAGCACCCTTTAATGGACAAGCCAGCCAGCCTTTTACTTATGGGACACAGGCGCACGCTTGGCGCTGCTCCTTCGTTAATGCACGTGCAGCCACAGTGCACACAATTCACAAACACAGAAAAATATATTTTTATTTTGTTTGTAGTGCCCTTTGGGGGTTACAGCACCCTTTAATGGACAAGCCAGCTGGCCTTTTACTTATGGAACACAGGCGCATGCTTGGCACTGCTCCTTCGTTGATGCATGTGCAGTCACAGTGCACACAATTCACAAACACAGAAAAAAATTTTTTTTTTTTGATTGTAGTGCCCTTTGGGGGTTACAGCACCCTTTAATGGACAAGCCAGCTGGCCTTTTACTTATGGAACACAAGCGCATGCTTGGCACTGCTCCTTCGTTGATGCATGTGCAGTCACAGTGCACACAATTCACAAACACAGAAAAATATTTTTTTTTATTTTGTTTGGAGCACCCTTTGAGGTTTACAGCACCCTTTAACGGACAAGCCAGCCAGCCTTTTACTTATGGGACACAGGCAAACGCTTGGTGCTGCTCCTTCGTTGATGCACGTGCAGCCACAATGCACACAATTCACAAACACAGAAAAATTGAGTGTACTTTATGGGTTACAGCACCCTTTAACGGACAAGCCAGCCTGCCCTTTACTTATGACACAGGCGAACGCTTGGCACTGCTCCCTCATTGATGCATGTGCAGCCACAGTGCACACAATTCACAAACACAGAAAAAAATATATTTTTATTTTGTTTGTAGTGCCCTTTGGGGGTTACAGCACCCTTTAATGGACAAGCCAGCTGGCCTTTTACTTATGGAACACAGGCGCATGCTTGGCACTGCTCCTTCGTTGATGCATGTGCAGTCACAGTGCACACAATTCACAAACACAGAAAAATATATTTTTTTATTTTGTTTGGAGTGCCCTTTGGTAGTTAGAGCACCCTTTAATGGACAAGCCATCTGGCCTTTTACTTATGGGACTCAGGCGCATGCTTGGTGCTGCTCCTTCGTTGATGAACATGCAGCCACAGTGCACACAATTCACAAACAAAGAAAAACATATTTTTTTATTTTGTTTGGAGTGCCCTTTGGGGAACCAGCACCCTTTAACGGACAAGCCAGCCGGCCTATTTCTTATGGGACACAGGCGCACGCTTGGCACTGCTCCTTTGTTGATGCACGTGCAGCCGCAGTACACACAATTCACAAACACAGAAAAATATATATTTTTATTTTGTTTGGAGTGGCCTTTGGGGGTTACAGCACAATTTAACAGACAAGCCAGCCGGCCTTTTACTTATTGGACACAGGTGCACGCTTGGCGCTGCTCCTTCGTTGATGCACGTGCAGCCACAGTGCACACAATTCACAAACACTGAAAAATATTTATTTTTATTTTGTTTGGAGTGCCCTTTGGGGGTTACAGCACCCTTTAACGGACAAGCCAGCGGTCCTCTTACTTATGGGACACAGGCGCACACTTGGCGCTGCTCCTCCGTTGATGCACAATCAGCAACAGTGCACACAATTCACAAACACAGAAAAATATATTTTTTTATTTTGTTTGGAGTGCCCTTTTGGGGTTACAACACCCTTTAGCGGACAAGCCAGCTGGCCTTTTACTTAAAGGACACAGGTACACGCTTGGCGCTGCTCCTTCGTTGATGCACGTGCAGCCACAGTGCACACAATTCACAAACACAGAAAAATATATTTTTTTATTGTGTTTGGAGTGCCCTTTGGGGGTTACAGCACACTTTAACGGAAAAGCCAGCCAGCCTTTTACTTATGTGACACAGGCGCACGCTTGGCGCTGCTCCTTTGTTGATGCACGTGCAGCCACAGTGCACACAATTCACAAACACAGAAAAATATATATATTTTTTTTGTTTGGAGTGCCCTTTGGGGTAACAGCACCCTTTAATGGACAAGCCAGCCAGCCTTTTACTTATGGGACACAGGCGCACGCTTGGCGCTGCTCCTTCGTTAATGCACGTGCAGCCACAGTGCACACAATTCACAAACACAGAAAAATATATTTTTATTTTGTTTGTAGTGCCCTTTGGGGGTTACAGCACCCTTTAATGGACAAGCCAGCTGGCCTTTTACTTATGGAACACAGGCGCATGCTTGGCACTGCTCCTTCGTTGATGCATGTGCAGTCACAGTGCACACAATTCACAAACACAGAAAAATATTTTTTTATTTTGTTTGTAGTGCCCTTTGGGGGTTACAGCACCCTTTAATGGACAAGCCAGCTGGCCTTTTACTTATGGAACACAAGCGCATGCTTGGCACTGCTCCTTCGTTGATGCATGTGCAGTCACAGTGCACACAATTCACAAACACAGAAAAATATTTTTTTTTATTTTGTTTGGAGCACCCTTTGAGGTTTACAGCACCCTTTAACGGACAAGCCAGCCAGCCTTTTACTTATGGGACACAGGCAAACGCTTGGTGCTGCTCCTTCGTTGATGCACGTGCAGCCACAATGCACACAATTCACAAACACAGAAAAATTGAGTGTACTTTATGGGTTACAGCACCCTTTAACGGACAAGCCAGCCTGCCCTTTACTTATGACACAGGCGAACGCTTGGCACTGCTCCTTCATTGATGCATGTGCAGCCACAGTGCACACAATTCACAAACACAGAAAAAAATATATTTTTATTTTGTTTGTAGTGCCCTTTGGGGGTTACAGCACCCTTTAATGGACAAGCCAGCTGGCCTTTTACTTATGGAACACAGGCGCATGCTTGGCACTGCTCCTTCGTTGATGCATGTGCAGTCACAGTGCACACAATTCACAAACACAGAAAAATATATTTTTTTATTTTGTTTGGAGTGCCCTTTGGTAGTTAGAGCACCCTTTAATGGACAAGCCATCTGGCCTTTTACTTATGGGACTCAGGCGCATGCTTGGTGCTGCTCCTTCGTTGATGAACATGCAGCCACAGTGCACACAATTCACAAACAAAGAAAAACATATTTTTTTTTGTTTGGAGTGCCCTTTGGGGGACCAGAACCCTTTAACGGAAAAGCCATCTGGCCTTTTACTTATGGGACTCAGGCGCACGCTTGGCGCTGCTCCTTCGTTGATGCACATGCAGCCACAGTGCACACAATTCACAAACACAGAAAATTATATTTTTTTATTATGTTTGGAGTGCCCTTTGGGGGTTACAGCACCCTTTAACGGACAAGCCAGCCGGCCTTTTACTTATGGGACACAGGCGCACGATTGGCGCTGCTCCTTCTTTGATGCACGTGCAGCCACAGTGCACACAATTCACAAACACAGAAAAATATATTTTTTTATTTTGTTTGGAGTGCACTTTGGGGGTTACAGCACACTTTAACGGAAAAGCCAGCCAGCCTTTTACTTATGTGACACAGGCGCACGCTTGGCGCTGCTCCTTTGTTGATGTACGTGCAGCCACAGTGCACACAATTCACAAACACAGAAAAATATATATATTTTTTTTGTTTGGAGTGCCCTTTGGGGTTACAGCACCCTTTAATGGACAAGCCAGCCAGCCTTTTACTTATGGGACACAGGCGCACGCTTGGCGCTGCTCCTTCGTTAATGCACGTGCAGCCACAGTGCACACAATTCACAAACACAGAAAAATATATTTTTTTATTTTGTTTGGAGTGCCCTTTGGGGGACCAGAACCCTTTAACGGACAAGCCATCCGGCCTTTTACTTATGGGACTCAGGCGCACGCTTGGCGCTGCTCCTTCATTGATGCACGTGCAGCCACAGTGCACACAATTCACAAACACAGAAAAATATATTTTTTTATTTTGTTTGGAGTGCCCTTTGGGGGTTACAGCACCCTTTAGTGGACAAGCCAGCTGGCCTTTTACTTATGGGACACAGGCGCACGATTGGCGCTGCTCCTTCTTTGATGCACGTGCAGCCACAGTGCACACAATTCACAAACACAGAAAAATATATATATTTTTTTTGTTTGGAGTGCCCTTTGGGGTAACAGCACCCTTTAATGGATAAGCCAGCCAGCCTTTTACTTATGGGACACAGGCGCACGCTTGGCGCTGCTCCTTCGTTAATGCACGTGCAGCCACAGTGCACACAATTCACAAACACAGAAAAATATATTTTTTTATTTTGTTTGGAGTGCCCTTTGGGGGACCAGAACCCTTTAACGGACAAGCCTTCCGGCCTTTTACTTATGGGACTCAGGCGCACGCTTGGCGCTGCTCCTTCGTTGATGCACGTGCAGCCACAGTGCACACAATTCACAAACACAGAAAAATATATTTTTATTTTGTTTGTAGTGCCCTTTGGGGGTTACAGCACCCTTTAATGGACAAGCCAGCTGGCCTTTTACTTATGGAACACAGGCGCATGCTTGGCACTGCTCCTTCGTTGATGCATGTGCAGTCACAGTGCACACAATTCACAAACACAGAAAAATATTTTTTTTTATTTTGTTTGGAGCGCCCTTTGAGGTTTACAGCACCCTTTAACGGACAAGCCAGCCAGCCTTTTACTTATGGGACACAGGCAAACGCTTGGTGATGCTCCTTCGTTGATGCACGTGCAGCCACAATGCACACAATTCACAAACACAGAAAAATTGGAGTGTACTTTATGGGTTACAGCACCCTTTAACGGACAAGCCAGCCTGCCCTTTACTTATGACACAGGCGAACGCTTGGCACTGCTCCCTCATTGATGCATGTGCAGCCACAGTGCACACAATTCACAAACACAGAAAAAAATATTTTTTTATTTTGTTTGGAGTGCCCTTTGGTAGTTAGAGCACCCTTTAATGGACAAGCCATCTGGCCTTTTACTTATGGGACTCAGGCGCATGCTTGGTGCTGCTCCTTCGTTGATGAACATGCAGCCACAGTGCACACAATTCACAAACAAAGAAAAACATATTTTTTTTTGTTTGGAGTGCCCTTTGGGGGACCAGAACCCTTTAACGGAAAAGCCATCTGGCCTTTTACTTATGGGACTCAGGCGCACGCTTGGCGCTGCTCCTTCGTTGATGCACATGCAGCCACAGTGCACACAATTCACAAACACAGAAAATTATATTTTTTTATTATGTTTGGAGTGCCCTTTTGGGGTTACAGCACCCTTTAACGGACAAGCCAGCCGGCCGTTTACTTATGGGACACAGGCGCACGATTGGCGCTGCTCCTTCTTTGATGCACGTGCAGCCACAGTGCACACAATTCACAAACACAGAAAAATATATTTTTTTATTTTGTTTGGAGTGCCCTTTGGGGGTTACAGCACACTTTAACGGAAAAGCCAGCCAGCCTTTTACTTATGTGACACAGGTGCACGCTTGGCGCTGCTCCTTTGTTGATGCACGTGCAGCCACAGTGCACACAATTCACAAACACAGAAAAATATATATATTTTTTTTGTTTGGAGTGCCCTTTGGAGTTACAGCACCCTTTAATGGACAAGCCAGCCAGCCTTTTACTTATGGGACACAGGCGCACGCTTGGCGCTGCTCCTTTGTTAATGCACGTGCAGCCACAGTGCACACAATTCACAAACACAGAAAAATATATTTTTTTATTTTGTTTGGAGTGCCCTTTGGGGGACCAGAACCCTTTAACGGACAAGCCATCCGGCCTTTTACTTATGGGACTCAGGCGCACGCTTGGCGCTGCTCCTTCATTGATGCACGTGCAGCCACAGTGCACACAATTCACAAACACAGAAAAATATATTTTTTTATTTTGTTTGGAGTGCCCTTTGGGGGTTACAGCACCCTTTAGTGGACAAGCCAGCTGGCCTTTTACTTATGGGACACAGGCGCACGATTGGCGCTGCTCCTTCTTTGATGCACGTGCAGCCACAGTGCACACAATTCACAAACACAGAAAAATATATATTTTTATTTTGTTTAGATTGCCCTTTGGGGGTTACAGCACCCTTTAATGGACAAGCCAGCTGGCCTTTTACTTATGGAACACAGGCGCACGCTTGGCACTGCTCCTTCTTTGATGCATGTGCAGCCACAGTGCACACAATTCACAAACACAGAAAAATATTTTTTTTTATTTTGTTTGGAGTGCCCTTTGGGGGTTACCGCACCCTTTAACGGACAAGCCATCCGGCCTTTTACTTATGGGACACAGGCGCATGCTTGGCGCTGCTCCTTCGTTGATGAACATGCAGCCACAGTGAACACAATTCACAAACAAAGAAAAAGATATTTTTTTATTTTGTTTGGAGTGCCCCTTGGGGGACCAGAACCCTTTAATGGACAAGCCAGCCGGCCTTTAACTTATGGGACTCAGGCGCATGCTTGGCGCTGCTCCTTCATTGATGCACGTGCAGCCACAGTGCACACAATTCACAAACACAGAAAAATTTATTTTTTTATTTTGTTTGGAGTGCGCCTTTGGGGGTTACAGCACCCTTTAGCGGACAAGCCAGCCAGCCTTTTACTTATGGGACACAGGCACACGCTTGGCGCTGCTCCTTCGTTGATGCACGTGCAGCCACAGTGCACACAATTCACAAACACAGAAAAATATATTTTTTTATTTTGTTTAGAGTGCCCTTTGGGGGTTACAGCACCCTTTAACAGACAAGCCAGCCTGCCTATTACTTATGGGACACAGGCACATGCTTGGCGCTGCTCCTTCGTTGGTGCATGTGCAGCCACGTGCACACAATTCACAAACACAGAATAATATATTTTTTTATTTTGTTTGGAGTGCCCTTTGGGGGTTACAGCACCCTTTAACAGACAAGCCAGATGACCTTTTACTTATGGGATACAGGCGCACGCTTGGCGCTGCTCCTTCGTTGATGCACGTGCAGCCACAGTGCCCACAATTCACAAACACAGAAAAATATATTTTTTTATTTTGTTTGGAGTGCCCTTTGGGGGTTACAGCACCCTTTAGCGGACATGCCAGCCGGCCTTTTACTTATGGGACACAGGCGCACGCTGGTCGCTACTCCTTCATTGATGCACGTGCAGCCACAGTGCACACAATTCACAAACACAGAAAAATATATTTTTTTATTTTGTTTGGAGTGCCCTTTGGGGTTACAGCACCCTTTAGTGGTCAATCCAGCCGGCCCTTTATTTATGGGACACAGGCGCACGCTTGGCACTACTTTGTTGATGCACGTGCGGCTACTGCGCACACAATTCACAAGCACAAAAATATTTTTTTATTTTGTTTGGAGTGTACTTTGGGGGTTACAGCACCCTTTACCAGTCAATCCAGCTGGCCCTTTATTTATTGGTCACAGGCTCACGCTTGGCACTTCTTTGTTAATGCACGTACTGCAACTGCACACACATTCACAAACACAGAAAATATTTGTTTATTTTGTTTGGAGTGTACTTTGGGGGTTACAGCACCCTTTAAAGGACAAGCCAGCCGGCCATTTACTTATGACACAGGCGCACGCTTGGCACTACTTTGTTGATGCGCACACAATTCACAAACAAAAAAATATATTTTTTTATTTTGTTTGGAGTGCCCTTTGGGGGTTACAGCACACTTTAAAAGACAAGCCAACCAGCCTATTACTTATGGGACACAGGCGTACGCTTGGCGCTGCTCCTTCGTTGATGCACGTGCAGCCACAGTGCACACAATTCACAAACACAGAAAAATATATTTTTTTATTTTGTTTGGAGTGCCCTTTGGGGAACCAGTACCCTTTAACGGACAAGCCAGCTGGCATATTTCTTATGGGACACAGGCGCACGCTTGGCACTGCTCCTTTGTTGATGCACGTGCAGCCGCAGTACACACAATTCACAAACACAGAAAAATTTATATTTTTATTTTGTTTGGAGTGGCCTTTGGGGGTTACAGCACAATTTAACAGACAAGCCAGCCGGCCTTTTACTTATTGGACACAGGTGCACGCTTGGCGCTGCTCCTTCGTTGATGCACGTGCAGCCACAGTGCACACAATTCACAAACACTGAAAAATTTTTATTTTTATTTTGTTTGGAGTGCCCTTTGGGGGTTACAGCACCCTTTAATGGACAAGCCAGCCGTCCTCTTACTTATGGGACACAGGCGCACACTTGGCGCTGCTCCTCCGTTGATGCACAATCAGCAACAGTGCACACAATTCACAAACACAGAAAAATATATTTTTTTATTTTGTTTGGAGTGCCCTTTTGGGGTTACAACACCCTTTAGCGGACAAGCCAGCTGGCCTTTTACTTATTGGACACAGGTACATGCTTGGCGCTGCTCCTTCGTTGATGCACGTGCAGCCACAGTGCACACAATTCACAAACACAGAAAAAATAATTTTTGTATTTTGTTTGGATTTCCCTTTGGTGGTTACAGCACCCTTTAACGGTCAAGCCAGCCGGCCTTTTACTTATGGGACACAGGCGCCCGCTTGGAGCTTCTCTTTCGCTGATGCACGTGCAGCCACAGTGCACACAATTCACAAACACAGAAAAATATATTTTTTTATATTGTTTGGAGTGCCCTTTTGGGGTTACAGCACCCTATAGCAGACAAGCCAGCCGGCCTTTTACTTATGGGACACAGGCGCACGCTTGGTGCTGCTCCTTCGTTGATGCAAATGCAGCCACAGTGCACACAATTCACAAACACAGAAAAATATATTTTTTTATTTTGTTTAGAGTGCCCTTTGGGGGTTACAGCACCCTTTAACAGACAAGCCAGCCGGCTTTTTACTTATGGGACACACGCGCATGCTTGGCTCTGCTCCTTCGTTGATGCACGTGCAGCCACAGGGCACACAATTCACAAACACAGAAAATTATATTTTTTATTATGTTTGGAGTGCCCTTTGGGGGTTACAGCACACTTTAATGGACAAGCCAGCCGGCCTTTTACTTATGGGACACAGGCGCATGATTGGCGATGCTCCTTCTTTGATGCACATGCAGCCACAGTGCACACAATTCACAAACACAGAAAAATATATTTTTTTATTTTGTTTGGAGTGTCCTTTGGGGGTTACAGCACACTTTAACGGAAAAGCCAGCTGGCCTTTTACTTATGTGACACAGGCGCACGCTTGGCGCTGCTCCTTCGTTGATGCACGTGCAGCCACAGTGCACACAATTCACAAACACAGAAAAAAATATATTTTTATTTTGTTTGGACTGCTCTTTGGGGATTACAGCACCCTTTAATGGACAAGCCAGCCGGCCTTTTACTTATGGGACACAGGCGCACGTTTGGCGCTGCTCCTACGCTGATGCACGTGCAGCCACAGTGCACACCATTCACAAACACAGAAAAATATATTTTTTTATTTTGTTTGGAGTGCCCTTTGGGGGTTACAGCACCCTTTAGCTGTCAATCCAGCTGGCCCTTTATTTATGGGACACAGGCGCACGCTTGGCACTACTTTGATGATGCAAGTGCGGCTACTGCGCACACAATTCACAAACACAGAAAATATTTATGTATTTTGTTTGGAGTGTACTTTGGGGGTTACAGCACCCTTTAACGGACAAGCCAGCTGGCCTTTTACTTATGGGACACAGGCGCACGTTTGGCGCTGCTCCTACGCTGATGCACGTGCAGCCACAGTGCACACCATTCACAAACACAGAAAAATATATTTTTTTATTTTGTTTGGAGTGCCCTTTGGGGGTTACAGCACCCTTTAATGGACAAGCCAGCTGGCCTTTTACTTATGGGACACAGGCGCACGCTTGCGCTGATCCTTCGTTGATGCACGTGCAGCCACAGTGCACACAATTCACAAACACAGAAAAATATTTTTTTTATTTTGTTTGGAGTGCCCTTTGGGGGTTACAGCACCCTTTAATGGACAAGCCAGCCAGCAATTTACTTATGGGACACAGGCGCACGCTTGGCGCTGCTCCTTCGTTAATGCACGTGCAGCCACAGTGCACACAATTCACAAACACAGAAAAATATATTTTTTTATTTTGTTTGGATTTCACTTTGGGGGTTACAGCACACTTTAACGGAAAAGCCAGCCGGCCTTTTACTTTTGGGACACAGGCGCACGCTTGGCGCTGCTCCTTCGTTGAAGCACGTGCAGCCACAGTGCACACAATTCACAAACACAGAAAAATATTTTTTTTTATTTTGTTAGGAGTTCCTTTTGGGGTTTAAAGCACCCTTTAACGGACAAGCCAGCCAGCCTTTTACTTATGGGACACAGGCACACGCTTGGTGCTGCTCCTTCATTGATGCACGTGCAGCCACAATGCACACAATTCACAAACACAGAAAAATTGGAGTGTACTTTATGGGTTACAGCACCCTTTAACGGACAAGCCAGCCTGCCCTTTACTTATGACACAGGCGCACGCTTGGCACTGCTCCTTCATTGATGCATGTGCAGCCACAGTGCACACAATTCACTAACACAGAAAAAAATATATTTTTATTTTGTTTGTAGTGCCCTTTGGGGGTTACAGCACCCTTTAATGGACAAGCCAGCTGGCCTTTTACTTATGGAACACAGGCGCATGCTTGGCACTGCTCCTTCGTTGATGCATGTGCAGTCACAGTGCACACAATTCACAAACACAGAAAAATATATTTTTTTATTTTGTTTGGTGCTCCCTTTGGCAGTTACAGCACTCTTTAATGGACAAGCCATCTGGCCTTTTACTTATGGGACACAGGCGCATGCTTGGCGCTGCTCCTTCGTTGATGAACATGCAGCCACAGTGCACACAATTCACAAACAAAGAAAAACATATTTTTTTTTGTTTGGAGTGCCCTTTGGGGGACCAGAACCCTTTAATGGACAAGCCATCTGGCCTTTTACTTATGTGACACAGGCGCACGCTTGGCGCTGCTCCTTTGTTGATGCACGTGCAGCCACAGTGCACACAATTCACAAACACAGAAAAATTTTTTTGTTTGTTTGGAGTGCCCTTTGGGGGTTACAGCACCCTTTAGTGGACAAGCTAGCCGGCCTTTTACTTATGGGACACAGGCGCACGATTGGCGCTGCTTCTTCTTTGATGCACGTGCAGCCACAGTGCACACAATTCACAAACACAGAAAAATATATTTTTTTATTTTGTTTAGATTGCCCTTTGGGGGTTACAGCACCCTTTAATGGACAAGCCAGCTGGCCTTTTACTTATGGAACACAGGCGCACGCTTGGCGCTGCTCCTTCGTTGATGAACATGCAGCCACAGTGAACACAATTCACAAACAAAGAAAAACATATTTTTTTATTTTGTTTGGAGTGCCCTTTGGGGGTCCAGAACCCTTTAATGGACAAGCCAGCTGGCCTTTAACTTATGGGACTCAGGCGCATGCTTGGCGCTGCTCCTTCGTTGATGCACGTGCAGCCACAGTGCACACAATTCACAAACACAGAAAAAAATATTTTTTTATTTTGTTTGGAGTGCCCTTTGGGGGTTACAGCACCCTTTAGCGGACAAGCCAGCCGGTCTTTTACTTATGGGACACAGGCGCACGCTTGGCGCTGCTCCTTCGTTGATGCACGTGCAGCCACAGTGCACACAATTCACAAACACAGAAAAATATATTTTTTTATTTTGTTTAGAGTGCCCTTTGGGGGTTACAGCACCCTTTAACAGACAAGCCAGCCTGCCTATTACTTATGGGACACAGGCACATGCTTGGCGCTGCTCCTTCGTTGGTGCATGTGCAGCTACGTGCACACAATTCACAAACACAGAATAATATATTTTTTTATTTTGTTTGGAGTGCCCTTTGGGGGTTACAGCACCCTTTAACAGACAAGCCAGATGACCTTTTACTTATGGGATACAGGCGCACGCTTGGCGCTGCTCCTCCGTTGATGCACAGTCAGCAACAGTGCACACAATTCACAAACACAGAAAAATATATTTTTTTATTTTGTTTGGAGTGCCCTTTGGGGGTTACAGCACCCTTTAGCAGACAAGCCAGCTGGCCTTTTACTTATGGGACACAGGTGCACGCTTGGCGCTGCTCCTTCGTTGATGCACTTGTAGCCACAGTGCACACAATTCACAAACACAGAAAAATATATTTTTTTATTTTGTTTGGAGTGCCCTTTTGGGGTTACAACACCCTTTAGCGACAAGCCAGCTGGCCTTTTACTTAAGGGACACAGGTACACGCTTGGAGCTGCTCCTTCGTTGATGCACGTGCAGCCACAGTGCACACAATTCACAAACACAGAAAAAATATTTTTTTTATTTTGTTTGGAGTGCCCTTTGGTGGTTACAGCACCCTTTAACGGTCAAGCCAGCCGGCCTTTTACTTATGGGACACAGGCGAACGCTTGGCGCTGCTCCTTCGCTGATGCACGTGCAGCCACAGTGCACACAATTCACAAACACAGAAAAATATATTTTTTTATTTTGTTTTGAGTGCCCTTTTGGGGTTACAGCACCCTTTAGCAGACAAGCCTGCCGGCCTTTTACTTATGGGACACAGGCGCACGCTTGGCGCTGCTCCTTCGTTGATGCAAATGCAGCCACAGTGCACACAATTCACAAACACAGAAAAATATATATTTTTATTTTGTTTAGAGTGCCCTTTGGGGGTTACAGCACCCTTTAACAGACAAGCCAGCCGGCCTTTTACTTATGGGACACACGCGCATGCTTGGCGCTGCTCCTTCGTTGATGCACGTGCAGCCACAGTGCACACAATTCACAAACACAGAATAATATATTTTTTTATTTTGTTTGGAGTGCCCTTTGGGGGTTACAGCACCCTTTAACAGACAAGCCAGATGACCTTTTACTTATGGGATACAGGCGCACGCTTGGCGCTGCTCCTCCATTGATGCACAGTCAGCAACAGTGCACACAATTCACAAACACAGAAAAATATATTTTTTTATTTTGTTTGGAGTGCCCTTTGGGGGTTACAGCACCCTTTAGCGGACAAGCCAGCTAGCCTTTTACTTATGGGACACAGGTGCACGCTTGGCGCTGCTCCTTCGATGATGCACTTGTAGCCACAGTGCACACAATTCACAAACACAGAAAAATATATTTTTTTCTTTTGTTTGGAGTGCCCTTTTGGGGTTACAACACCCTTTAGCGGACAAGCCAGCTGGCCTTTTACTTAAGGGACACAGGTACACGCTTGGCGCTGCTCCTTCGTTGATGCACATGCAGCCACAGTGCACACAATTCACAAACACAGAAAAAATATTTTTTGTATTTTGTTTGGAGTGCCCTTTGGTGGTTACAGCACCCTTTAGTGGTCAAGCCAGCCGGCCTTTTACTTATGGGACACAGGCGCACGCTTGGCGCTGCTCCTTCGCTGATGCACGTGCAGCCACAGTGCACACAATTCACAAACACAGAAAAATATATTTTTTTATATTGTGTGGAGTGCCCTTTTGGGGTTACAGCACCATTTAGCGGTCAAGCCAGCCGGCCTTTTACTTATGGGACACAGGCGCACGCTTGGCGCTGCTCCTTCGTTGATGCACATGCAGCCACAGTGCACACAATTCACAAACACAGAAAAATATATTTTTTTATTTTGTTTAGAGTGCCCTTTGGGGGTTACAGCACCCTTTAACAGACAAGCCCGCCGGCCTTTTACCTATGGGACACACGCGCATGCTTGGCGCTGCTCCTTTGTTGATGCACGTGCACCCACATTGCACACAATTCACAAACACAGAATAATATATTTTTTTGTTTTGTTTGGAGTGCCCTTTGGGGGTTACAGCACCCTGTAACAGACAAGCCAGCTGGCCTTTTACTTATGGGATACAGGCGCACGCTTGGCGCTGCTCCTTCGTTGATGCACGTGCAGCCACAGTGCCCACAATTCACAAACACAGAAAAAATATTTTTTTATTTTGTTTGGAGTGCCCTTTTGGGGTTACAGCACCCTTTAACAGTCTAGCCAGCCGGCCTTTTACTTATGGGACACAGGCGCACGCTTGGCGCTGCTCCTTCGCTGATGCACGTGCAGCCACAGTGCACACAATTCACAAACACAGAAAAATATATTTTTTTATTTTGTTTGGAGTGCCCTTTGGGGGTTACAGCACCCTTTAGCAGACAAGCCAGCCGGCCTTTTACTTATGGGACACAGGCGCACGCTTGGCGCTGCTCCTTCGTTGATGCACGTGCAGCCACAGTGCACACAATTCACAAACACAGAAAAATATATTTTTTTATTTTGTTTAGAGTGCCCTTTGGGGGTTACAGCACCCTTTAACAGACAAGCCAGCCGGCCTTTTACTTATGGGACACAGGCGCATGCATGGCGCTGCTCCTTCGTTGATGCACGTGCACCCACAGTGCACACAATTCACAAACACAGAATAATATATTTTTTTATTTTGTTTGGAGTGCACTTTGGGGGTTACAGCACCCTTTAACAGACAAGCCAGCTGGCCTTTTACTTATGGGTCACAGGCTCACGCTTGGCACTGCTTTGTTGATGCACGTGCTGCAACTGCGAACACATTCACAAACACAGAAAATATTTTTTTATTTTGTTTGGAGTGTACTTTGGGGGTTACAGCACCCTTTAACGGACAAGCAAGCCGGCCCTTTACTTATCAAACAGGCGCACGCTTGGCACTACTCTGTTGATGCACATGCGGCTACTGCGCACACAATTCACAAACACAGAAAATATTTTTTTATTTTGTTTGGAGTGTACATTGGGGGTTACAGCACAGTTTAACGGACAAGCCAACTGGCCTTTTACTTATGGGACACAGGCGCATGCTTGGCGCTGCTCCTTCGTTGATGCACGTGCAGCCACAGTGCACACAATTCACAAACACTGAAAAATATATTTTTTTATTTTGTTTGGAGTGCCCTTTGGGGATTACAGCACCCTTTAGAGGACAAGCCAGCTGGCCATTTACTTATGACACAGGCGCACACTTGGCACTACTTTGTTGATGCGCACACAATTCACAAACATAAAAATATCTTTTTTTATTATGTTTGGAGTGCCCTTTGGGGGTTACAGCACCCTTTAACAGACAAGCCAACTGGCCTTTTACTTATGGGACACAGGCGCATGCTTGGCGCTGCTCCTTCGTTGATGCACGTGCAGCCACAGTGCACACAATTCACAAACACTGAAAAATATATTTTTTTATTTTGTTTGGAGTGCCCTTTGGGGATTACAGCACCCTTTAGTGGACGAGCCAGCTGGCCTTTTACTTATGGGACACAGGTGCACTCTTGGCGCTGCTCCTCCGTTGATGCACAGTCAGCAACAGTGCACACAATTCACAAACACAGAAAAATATATTTTTTTATTTTGTTTGGAGTGCCCTTTCGGGGTTACAGCACCCTTTAGCGGACAAGCCAGCTGGCCTTTTACTTATGGGACACAGGTGCACGCTTGGCGCTGCTCCTTCGTTGATGCACTTGTAGCCACAGTGCGCACAATTCACAATCACAGAAAAATATATTTTTTTATTTTGTTTGGAGTGCCCTTTTGGGGTTACAACACCCTTTAGCGGACAAGACAGCTGGCCTTTTACTTAAGGGACACAGGTACACGCTTGGCGCTGCTCCTTCGTTGATGCACGTGCAGCCACAGTGCACACAATTCACAAACACAGAAAAAATATTTTTTGTATTTTGTTTGGAGTGCCCTTTGGTGGTTACAGCACCCTTTAACGGTCAAGCCAGCCGGCCTTTTACTTATGGGACACAGGCGCACGCTTGGCACTGCTCCTTCGCTGATGCACGTGCAGCCACAGTGCACACAATTCACAAACACAGAAAAATATATTTTTTTATATTGTTTGCAGTGCCCTTTTGGGGTTACAGCACCCTTTAGCGGACAAGCCAGCCGGCCTTTTACTTATGGGACACAGGCGCACGCTTGGCGCTGCTCCTTCGTTGATGCACATGCAGCCACAGTGCACACAATTCACAAACACAGAAAAATAATTTTTTTTATTTTGTTTAGAGTGTCCTTTGGGGGTTACAGCACCCTTTAACAGACAAGCCAGCCGGCCTTTTACTTATGGGACACACGCGCATGCTTGGCGCTGCTCCTTCGTTGATGCACATGCACCAACAGTGCACACAATTCACAAACACAGAATAATATATTTTTTTGTTTTGTTTGGAGTTGCTTTTGGGGTTACAGCACCCTTTAACAGTCAAGCCAGCTGGCCTTTTACTTATGGGACACAGGCGCACGCTTGGCGCTGCTCCTTCGCTGATGCATGTGCAGCCACAGTGCACACAATTCACAAACACAGAAAAATATATTTTTTTATTTTGTTTGGAGTGCCCTTTGGGGGTTACAGCACCCTTTAATGGACAAGCCATCTGGCCTTTTACTTATGGGACTCAGGCGCATGCTTGGTGCTGCTCCTTCGTTGATGAACATGCAGCCACAGTGCACACAATTCACAAACAAAGAAAAACATATTTTTTTTTGTTTGGAGTGCCCTTTGGGGGACCAGAACCCTTTAACGGAAAAGCCATCTGGCCTTTTACTTATGGGACTCAGGCGCACGCTTGGCGCTGCTCCTTCGTTGATGCACATGCAGCCACAGTGCACACAATTCACAAACACAGAAAATTATATTTTTTTATTATGTTTGGAGTGCCCTTTGGGGGTTACAGCACCCTTTAACGGACAAGCCAGCCGGCCTTTTACTTATGGGACACAGGCGCACGATTGGCGCTGCTCCTTCTTTGATGCACGTGCAGCCACAGTGCACACAATTCACAAACACAGAAAAATATATTTTTTTATTTTGTTTGGAGTGCCCTTTGGGGGTTACAGCACACTTTAACGGAAAAGCCAGCCAGCCTTTTACTTATGTGACACAGGCGCACGCTTGGCGCTGCTCCTTTGTTGATGCACGTGCAGCCACAGTGCACACAATTCACAAACACAGAAAAATATATATATTTTTTTTGTTTGGAGTGCCCTTTGGGGTTACAGCACCCTTTAATGGACAAGCCAGCCAGCCTTTTACTTATGGGACACAGGCGCACGCTTGGCGCTGCTCCTTCGTTAATGCACGTGCAGCCACAGTGCACACAATTCACAAACACAGAAAAATATATTTTTTTATTTTGTTTGGAGTGCCCTTTGGGGGACCAGAACCCTTTAACGGACAAGCCATCCGGCCTTTTACTTATGGGACTCAGGCGCACGCTTGGCGCTGCTCCTTCATTGATGCACGTGCAGC
This sequence comes from Taudactylus pleione, assembly GCA_031769625.1. Taxonomy (NCBI): domain Eukaryota; kingdom Metazoa; phylum Chordata; class Amphibia; order Anura; family Myobatrachidae; genus Taudactylus; species Taudactylus pleione. Next base: position 5,310,338 of record JAUIMM010000031.1, read on the forward strand.
CACAGTGCACACAATTCACAAACACAGAAAAATATATTTTTTTATTTTGTTTGGAGTGCCCTTTGGGGGTTACAGCACCCTTTAGTGGACAAGCCAGCTGGCCTTTTACTTATGGGACACAGGCGCACGATTGGCGCTGCTCCTTCTTTGATGCACGTGCAGCCACAGTGCACACAATTCACAAACACAGAAAAATATATATATTTTTTTTGTTTGGAGTGCCCTTTGGGGTAACAGCACCCTTTAATGGACAAGCCAGCCAGCCTTTTACTTATGGGACACAGGCGCACGCTTGGCGCTGCTCCTTCGTTAATGCACGTGCAGCCACAGTGCACACAATTCACAAACACAGAAAAATATATTTTTTTATTTTGTTTGGAGTGCCCTTTGGGGGACCAGAACCCTTTAGCGGACAAGCCAGCCGGCCTTTTACTTATGGGACACAGGCAAACGCTTGGTGCTGCTCCTTCGTTGATGCACGTGCAGCCACAATGCACACAATTCACAAACACAGAAAAATTGGAGTGTACTTTATGGGTTACAGCACCCTTTAACGGACAAGCCAGCCTGCCCTTTACTTATGACACAGGCGAACGCTTGGCACTGCTCCCTCATTGATGCATGTGCAGCCACAGTGCACACAATTCACAAACACAGAAAAAAATATATTTTTATTTTGTTTGTAGTGCCCTTTGGGGTTTACAGCACCCTTTAATGGACAAGCCAGCTGGCCTTTTACTTATGGAACACAGGCGCATGCTTGGCACTGCTCCTTCGTTGATGCATGTGCAGTCACAGTGCACACAATTCACAAACACAGAAAAATATATTTTTTTATTTTGTTTGGAGTGCCCTTTGGTAGTTAGAGCACCCTTTAATGGACAAGCCATCTGGCCTTTTACTTATGGGACTCAGGCGCATGCTTGGTGCTGCTCCTTCGTTGATGAACATGCAGCCACAGTGCACACAATTCACAAACAAAGAAAAACATATTTTTTTTTGTTTGGAGTGCCCTTTGGGGGACCAGAACCCTTTACCGGAAAAGCCATCTGGCCTTTTACTTATGGGACTCAGGCGCACGCTTGGCGCTGCTCCTTCTTTGATGCACATGCAGCCACAGTGCACACAATTCACAAACACAGAAAATTATATTTTTTTATTATGTTTGGAGTGCCCTTTGGGGGTTACAGCACCCTTTAACGGACAAGCCAGCCGGCCTTTTACTTATGGGACACAGGCGCACGATTGGCGCTGCTCCTTCTTTGATGCACGTGCAGCCACAGTGCACACAATTCACAAACACAGAAAAATATATTTTTTTATTTTGTTTGGAGTGCCCTTTGGGGGTTACAGCACACTTTAACGGAAAAGCCAGCCAGCCTTTTACTTATGTGACACAGGCGCACGCTTGGCGCTGCTCCTTTGATGATGCACGTGCAGCCACAGTGCACACAATTCACAAACACAGAAAAATATATATTTTTTTTTTGTTTGGAGTGCCCTTTGGGGTTACAGCACCCTTTAATGGACAAGCCAGCCAGCCTTTTACTTATGGGACACAGGCGCACGCTTGGCGCTGCTCCTTCGTTAATGCACGTGCAGCCACAGTGCACACAATTCACAAACACAGAAAAATATATTTTTTTATTTTGTTTGGAGTGCCCTTTGGGGGACCAGAACCCTTTAACGGACAAGCCATCCGGCCTTTTACTTATGGGACTCAGGCGCACGCTTGGCGCTGCTCCTTCATTGATGCACGTGCAGCCACAGTGCACACAATTCACAAACACAGAAAAATATATTTTTTTATTTTGTTTGGAGTGCCCTTTGGGGGTTACAGCACCCTTTAGTGGACAAGCCAGCTGGCCTTTTACTTATGGGACACAGGCGCACGATTGGGCTGCTCCTTCTTTGATGCACGTGCAGCCACAGTGCACACAATTCACAAACACAGAAAAATATATATTTTTATTTTGTTTAGATTGCCCTTTGGGGGTTACAGCACCCTTTAATGGACAAGCCAGCTGGCCTTTTACTTATGGAACACAGGCGCACGCTTGGCACTGCTCCTTCTTTGATGCATGTGCAGCCACAGTGCACACAATTCACAAACACAGAAAAATATTTTTTTTTATTTTGTTTGGAGTGCCCTTTGGGGGTTACCGCACCCTTTAACGGACAAGCCATCCGGCCTTTTACTTATGGGACACAGGCGCATGCTTGGCGCTGCTCCTTCGTTGATGAACATGCAGCCACAGTGAACACAATTCACAAACAAAGAAAAAGATATTTTTTTATTTTGTTTGGAGTGCCCCTTGGGGGACCAGAACCCTTTAATGGACAAGCCAGCCAGCCTTTAACTTATGGGACTCAGGCGCATGCTTGGCGCTGCTCCTTCATTGATGCACGTGCAGCCACAGTGCACACAATTCACAAACACAGAAAAATTTATTTTTTTATTTTGTTTGGAGTGCCCTTTGGGGGTTACAGCACCCTTTAGCGGACAAGCCAGCCAGCCTTTTACTTATGGGACACAGGCACACGCTTGGCACTGCTCCTTCGTTGATGCACGTGCAGCCACAGTGCACACAATTCACAAACACAGAAAAATATATTTTTTTATTTTGTTTAGAGTGCCCTTTGGGGGTTACAGCACCCTTTAACAGACAAGCCAGCCTGCCTATTACTTATGGGACACAGGCACATGCTTGGCGCTGCTCCTTCGTTGGTGCATGTGCAGCCACGTGCACACAATTCACAAACACAGAATAATATATTTTTTTATTTTGTTTGGAGTGCCCTTTGGGGGTTACAGCACCCTTTAACAGACAAGCCAGATGACCTTTTACTTATGGGATACAGGCGCACGCTTGGCGCTGCTCCTTCGTTGATGCACGTGCAGCCACAGTGCCCACAATTCACAAACACAGAAAAATATATTTTTTTATTTTGTTTGGAGTGCCCTTTGGGGGTTACAGCACCCTTTAGCGGACATGCCAGCCGGCCTTTTACTTATGGGACACAGGCGCACGCTGGTCGCTGCTCCTTCATTGATGCACGTGCAGCCACAGTGCACACAATTCACAAACACAGAAAAATATATTTTTTTATTTTGTTTGGAGTGCCCTTTGGGGTTACAGCACCCTTTAGTGGTCAATCCAGCTGGCCCTTTATTTATGGGACACAGGCGCACGCTTGGCACTACTTTGTTGATGCACGTGCGGCTACTGCGCACACAATTCACAAGCACAAAAATATTTTTTTATTTTGTTTGGAGTGTACTTTGGGGGTTACAGCACCCTTTACCAGTCAATCCAGCTGGCCCTTTATTTATTGGTCACAGGCTCACGCTTGGCACTTCTTTGTTAATGCACGTACTGCAACTGCACACACATTCACAAACACAGAAAATATTTTTTTATTTTGTTTGGAGTGTACTTTGGGGGTTACAGCACACTTTAATGGACAATCAAGCCGGCCCTTTACTTATGACCCAGGTGCACGCTTGGCACTACTTTGTTGAAGCACATGCGGCTACTGCGCACACAATTCACAAACACAGAAAATATTTGTTTATTTTGTTTGGAGTGTACTTTGGGGGTTACAGCACCCTTTAACGGACAAGCCAGCCGGCCATTTACTTATGACACAGGCGCACGCTTGGCACTACTTTGTTGATGCGCACACAATTCACAAACAAAAAAATATCTTTTTTTATTTTGTTTGGAGTGCCCTTTGGGGGTTACAGCACCCTTTAAAAGACAAGCCAACCAGCCTATTACTTATGGGACACAGGCGCACGCTTGGCGCTGCTCCTTCGTTGATGCACGTGCAGCCACAGTGCACACAATTCACAAACACAGAAAAATATATTTTTTTATTTTGTTTGGAGTGCTCTTTGGGGAACCAGCACCCTTTAACGGACAAGCCAGCCGGCCTATTTCTTATGGGACACAGGCGCACGCTTGGCACTGCTCCTTTGTTGATGCACGTGCAGCCGCAGTACACACAATTCACAAACACAGAAAAATACATATTTTTATTTTGTTTGGAGTGGCCTTTGGGGGTTACAGCACAATTTAACAGACAAGCCAGCCAGCCTTTTACTTATTGGACACAGGTGCACGCTTGGCGCTGCTCCTTCGTTGATGCACGTGCAGCCACAGTGCACACAATTCACAAACACAGAAAAAAATATATTTTTATTTTGTTTGTAGTGCCCTTTGGGGGTTACAGCACCCTTTAATGGACAAGCCATCTGGCCTTTTACTTATGTGACACAGGCGCACGCTTGGCGCTGCTCCTTTGTTGATGCACGTGCAGCCACAGTGCACACAATTCACAAACACAGAAAATTTTTTTTTTTTGTTTGGAGTGCCCTTTGGGGGTTACAGCACCCTTTAGTGGACAAGCTAGCTGGCCTTTTACTTATGGGACACAGGCGCACGATTGGCGCTGCTTCTTCTTTGATGCACGTGCAGCCACAGTGCACACAATTCACAAACACAGAAAAATATATTTTTTTATTTTGTTTAGATTGCCCTTTGGGGGTTACAGCACCCTTTAATGGCAAAGCCAGCTGGCCTTTTACTTATGGAACACAGGCGCACGCTTGGCGCTGCTCCTTCGTTGATGAACATGCAGCCACAGTGAACACAATTCACAAACAAAGAAAAACATATTTTTTTATTTTGTTTGGAGTGCCCTTTGGGGGTCCAGAACCCTTTAATGGACAAGCCAGCTGGCCTTTAACTTATGGGACTCAGGCGCATGCTTGGCGCTGCTCCTTCGTTGATGCACGTGCAGCCACAGTGCACACAATTCACAAACACAGAAAAAAATATTTTTTTATTTTGTTTGGAGTGCCCTTTGGGGGTTACAGCACCCTTTAGCGGACAAGCCAGCCGGTCTTTTACTTATGGGACACAGGCGCATGCTTGGCGCTGCTCCTTCGTTGATGCACGTGCAGCCACAGTGCACACAATTCACAAACACAGAAAAATATATATTTTTATTTTGTTTAGAGTGCCCTTTGGGGGTTACAGCACCCTTTAACAGACAAGCCAGCCTGCCTATTACTTATGGGACACAGGCACATGCTTGGCGCTGCTCCTTCGTTGGTGCATGTGCAGCTACGTGCACACAATTCACAAACACAGAATAATATATTTTTTTATTTTGTTTGGAGTGCCCTTTGGGGGTTACAGCACCCTTTAACAGACAAGCCAGATGACCTTTTACTTATGGGATACAGGCGCACGCTTGGCGCTGCTCCTCCGTTGATGCACAGTCAGCAACAGTGCACACAATTCACAAACACAGAAAAATATATTTTTTTATTTTGTTTGGAGTGCCCTTTGGGGGTTACAGCACCCTTTAGCAGACAAGCCAGCTGGCCTTTTACTTATGGGACACAGGTGCACGCTTGGCGCTGCTCCTTCGTTGATGCACTTGTAGCCACAGTGCACACAATTCACAAACACAGAAAAATATATTTTTTTATTTTGTTTGGAGTGCCCTTTTGGGGTTACAACACCCTTTAGCGACAAGCCAGCTGGCCTTTTACTTAAGGGACACAGGTACACGCTTGGCGCTGCTCCTTCGTTGATGCACGTGCAGCCACAGTGCACACAATTCACAAACACAGAAAAAATATTTTTTTTATTTTGTTTGGAGTGCCCTTTGGTGGTTACAGCACCCTTTAACGGTCAAGCCAGCCGGCCTTTTACTTATGGGACACAGGCGAACGCTTGGCGCTGCTCCTTCGCTGATGCACGTGCAGCCACAGTGCACACAATTCACAAACACAGAAAAATATATTTTTTTATTTTGTTTTGAGTGCCCTTTTGGGGTTACAACACCCTTTAGCAGACAAGCCTGCCGGCCTTTTACTTATGGGACACAGGCGCACGCTTGGCGCTGCTCCTTCGTTGATGCAAATGCAGCCACAGTGCACACAATTCACAAACACAGAAAAATATATATTTTTATTTTGTTTAGAGTGCCCTTTGGGGGTTACAGCACCCTTTAACAGACAAGCCAGCCGGCATTTTACTTATGGGACACACGCGCATGCTTGGCGCTGCTCCTTCGTTGATGCACGTGCAGCCACAGTGCACACAATTCACAAACACAGAATAATATATTTTTTTATTTTGTTTGGAGTGCCCTTTGGGGGTTACAGCACCCTTTAACAGACAAGCCAGATGACCTTTTACTTATGGGATACAGGCGCACGCTTGGCGCTGCTCCTCCGTTGATGCACAGTCAGCAACAGTGCACACAATTCACAAACACAGAAAAATATATTTTTTTATTTTGTTTGGAGTGCCCTTTGGGGGTTACAGCACCCTTTAGCGGACAAGCCAGCTAGCCTTTTACTTATGGGACACAGGTGCACGCTTGGCACTGCTCCTTCGATGATGCACTTGTAGCCACAGTGCACACAATTCACAAACACAGAAAAATATATTTTTTTCTTTTGTTTGGAGTGCCCTTTTGGGGTTACAACACCCTTTAGCGGACAAGCCAGCTGGCCTTTTACTTAAGGGACACAGGTACACGCTTGGCGCTGCTCCTTCGTTGATGCACATGCAGCCACAGTGCACACAATTCACAAACACAGAAAAAATATTTTTTGTATTTTGTTTGGAGTGCCCTTTGGTGGTTACAGCACCCTTTAGCGGTCAAGCCAGCCGGCCTTTTACTTATGGGACACAGGCGCACGCTTGGCGCTGCTCCTTCGCTGATGCACGTGCAGCCACAGAGCACACAATTCACAAACACAGAAAAATATATTTTTTTATATTGTGTGGAGTGCCCTTTTGGGGTTACAGCACCATTTAGCGGTCAAGCCAGCCGGCCTTTTACTTATGGGACACAGGCGCACGCTTGGCGCTGCTCCTTCGTTGATGCACATGCAGCCACAGTGCACACAATTCACAAACACAGAAAAATATATTTTTTTATTTTATTTAGAGTGCCCTTTGGGGGTTACAGCACCCTTTAACAGACAAGCCCGCCGGCCTTTTACTTATGGGACACACGCGCATGCTTGGCGCTGCTCCTTTGTTGATGCACGTGCACCCACATTGCACACAATTCACAAACACAGAATAATATATTTTTTTGTTTTGTTTGGAGTGCCCTTTGGGGGTTACAGCACCCTTTAACAGACAAGCCAGCTGGCCTTTTACTTATGGGATACAGGCGCACGCTTGGCGCTGCTCCTTCGTTGATGCACGTGCAGCCACAGTGCCCACAATTCACAAACACAGAAAAAATATTTTTTTATTTTGTTTGGAGTGCCCTTTTGGGGTTACAGCACCCTTTAACAGTCTAGCCAGCCGGCCTTTTACTTATGGGACACAGGCGCACGCTTGGCGCTGCTCCTTCGCTGATGCACGTGCAGCCACAGTGCACACAATTCACAAACACAGAAAAATATATTTTTTTATTTTGTTTGGAGTGCCCTTTGGGGGTTACAGCACCCTTTAGCAGACAAGCCAGCCGGCCTTTTACTTATGGGACACAGGCGCACGCTTGGCGCTGCTCCTTCGTTGATGCACGTGCAGCCACAGTGCACACAATTCACAAACACAGAAAAATATATTTTTTTATTTTGTTTAGAGTGCCCTTTGGGGGTTACAGCACCCTTTAACAGACAAGCCAGCCGGCCTTTTACTTATGGGACACAGGCGCATGCATGGCGCTGCTCCTTCGTTGATGCACGTGCACCCACAGTGCACACAATTCACAAACACAGAATAATATATTTTTTTATTTTGTTTGGAGTGCACTTTGGGGGTTACAGCACCCTTTAACAGACAAGCCAGCTGGCCTTTTACTTATGGGTCACAGGCTCACGCTTGGCACTGCTTTGTTGATGCACGTGCTGCAACTGCGAACACATTCACAAACACAGAAAATATTTTTTTATTTTGTTTGGAGTGTACTTTGGGGGTTACAGCACCCTTTAACGGACAAGCAAGCCGGCCCTTTACTTATCAAACAGGCGCACGCTTGGCACTACTCTGTTGATGCACATGCGGCTACTGCGCACACAATACACAAACACAGAAAATATTTTTTTATTTTGTTTGGAGTGTACATTGGGGGTTACAGCACAGTTTAACGGACAAGCCAACTGGCCTTTTACTTATGGGACACAGGCGCATGCTTGGCGCTGCTCCTTCGTTGATGCACGTGCAGCCACAGTGCACACAATTCACAAACACTGAAAAATATATTTTTTTATTTTGTTTGGAGTGCCCTTTGGGGATTACAGCACCCTTTAGAGGACAAGCCAGCCGGCCATTAACTTATGACACAGGCGCACACTTGGCACTACTTTGTTGATGCGCACACAATTCACAAACATAAAAATATCTTTTTTTATTATGTTTGGAGTGCCCTTTGGGGGTTACAGCACCCTTTAACAGACAAGCCAACTGGCCTTTTACTTATGGGACACAGGCGCATGCTTGGCGCTGCTCCTTCGTTGATGCACGTGCAGCCACAGTGCACACAATTCACAAACACTGAAAAATATATTTTTTTATTTTGTTTGGAGTGCCCTTTGGGGATTACAGCACCCTTTAGTGGACAAGCCAGCTGGCCTTTTACTTATGGGACACAGGTGCACTCTTGGCGCTGCTCCTCCGTTGATGCACAGTCAGCAACAGTGCACACAATTCACAAACACAGAAAAATATATTTTTTTATTTTGTTTGGAGTGCCCTTTCGGGGTTACAGCACCCTTTAGCGGACAAGCCAGCTGGCCTTTTACTTATGGGACACAGGTGCACGCTTGGCGCTGCTCCTTCGTTGATGCACTTGTAGCCACAGTGCGCACAATTCACAATCACAGAAAAATATATTTTTTTATTTTGTTTGGAGTGCCCTTTTGGGGTTACAACACCCTTTAGCGGACAAGACAGCTGGCCTTTTACTTAAGGGACACAGGTACACGCTTGGCGCTGCTCCTTCGTTGATGCACGTGCAGCCACAGTGCACACAATTCACAAACACAGAAAAAATATTTTTTGTATTTTGTTTGGAGTGCCCTTTGGTGGTTACAGCACCCTTTAACGGTCAAGCCAGCCGGCCTTTTACTTATGGGACACAGGTGCACGCTTGGCACTGCTCCTTCGCTGATGCACGTGCAGCCACAGTGCACACAATTCACAAACACAGAAAAATATATTTTTTTATATTGTTTGAAGTGCCCTTTTGGGGTTACAGCACCCTTTAGCGGACAAGCCAGCCGGCCTTTTACTTATGGGACACAGGCGCACGCTTGGCGCTGCTCCTTCGTTGATGCACATGCAGCCACAGTGCACACAATTCACAAACACAGAAAAATAATTTTTTTTATTTTGTTTAGAGTGTCCTTTGGGGGTTACAGCACCCTTTAACAGACAAGCCAGCCGGCCTTTTACTTATGGGACACACGCGCATGCTTGGCGCTGCTCCTTCGTTGATGCACATGCACCCACAGTGCACACAATTCACAAACACAGAATAATATATTTTTTTATTTTGTTTGGAGTGCCCTTTGGGGGTTACAGCACACTTTAGTGGACAAGCCACCTGGCCTTTTACTTATGGGACACAGGTGCACGATTGGCGCTGCTCCTTCGTTGATGCACGTGCTGCCACAGTGCACACAATTCACAAACACAGAAAAATATATTTTTTTATTTTGTTTAGAGTGCCCTTTGGGGGTTACAGCACCCTTTAACAGACAAGCCAGCCGGCCTTTTACTTATGGGACACACGCGCATGCTTGGCGCTGCTCCTTCGTTGATGCACGTGCAGCCACAGTGCACACAATTCACAAACACAGAAAATTATATTTTTTTATTATGTTTGGAGTGCCCTTTGGGGGTTACAGCACCCTTTAACGGACAAGCCAGCCGGCCTTTTACTTATGGGACACAGGCGCACGATTGGCGCTGCTCCTTCTTTGATGCACGTGCAGCCACAGTGCACACAATTCACAAACACAGAAAAATATATTTTTTTATTTTGTTTGGAGTGCCCTTTGGGGGTTACAGCACCCTTTAACAGACAAGCCAGATGACCTTTTACTTATGGGATACAGGCGCACGCTTGGCGCTGCTCCTCCGTTGATGCACAGTCAGCAACAGTGCACACAATTCACAAACACAGAAAAATATATTTTTTTATTTTGTTTGGAGTGCCCTTTGGGGGTTACAGCACCCTTTAGCGGACAAGCCAGCTGGCCTTTTACTTATGGGACACAGGTGCACGCTTGGCGCTGCTCCTTCGATGATGCACTTGTAGCCACAGTGCACACAATTCACAAACACAGAAAAATATATTTTTTTATTTTGTTTAGAGTGTCCTTTGGGGGTTACAGCACACTTTAACGGAAAAGCCAGCTGGCCTTTTACTTATGTGACACAGGCGCACGCTTGGCGCTGCTCCTTCGTTGATGCACGTGCAGCCACAGTGCACACAATTCACAAACACAGAAAAAAATATATTTTTATTTTGTTTGGACTGCTCTTTGGGGATTACAGCACCCTTTAATGGACAAGCCAGCTGGCCTTTTACTTATGGGACACTGGTGCATGCTTGGCGCTGCTCCTACGCTGATGCACGTGCAGCCACAGTGCACACAATTCACAAACACAGAAAAATATATTTTTTTATTTTGTTTGGAGTGCCCTTTGGGGGTTACAGCACCCTTTAGCTGTCAATCCAGCTGGCCCTTTATTTATGGGACACAGGCGCACGCTTGGCACTACTTTGATGATGCAAGTGCGGCTACTGCGCACACAATTCACAAACACAGAAAATATTTATGTATTTTGTTTGGAGTATACTTTGGGGGTTACAGCACCCTTTAACGGACAAGCCAGCCGGACTTTTACTTATGGGACACAGGCGCACGTTTGGCGCTGCTCCTACGCTGATGCACGTGCAGCCACAGTGCACACCATTCACAAACACAGAAAAATATATTTTTTTATTTTGTTTGGAGTGCCCTTTGGGGGTTACAGCACCCTTTAATGGACAAGCCAGCTGGCCTTTTACTTATGGGACACAGGCGCACGCTTGCGCTGATCCTTCGTTGATGCACGTGCAGCCACAGTGCACACAATTCACAAACACAGAAAAATATTTTTTTTATTTTGTTTGGAGTGCCCTTTGGGGGTTACAGCACCCTTTAATGGACAAGCCAGCCAGCAATTTACTTATGGGACACAGGCGCACGCTTGGCGCTGCTCCTTCGTTGATGCACGTGCAGCCACAGTGCACACAATTCACAAACACAGAAAAATATATTTTTTTATTTTGTTTGGATTTCACTTTGGGGGTTACAGCACACTTTAACGGAAAAGCCAGCCGGCCTTTTACTTTTGGGACACAGGCGCACGCTTGGCGCTGCTCCTTCGTTGAAGCACGTGCAGCCACAGTGCACACAATTCACAAACACAGAAAAATATTTTTTTTTATTTTGTTAGGAGTTCCTTTTGGGGTTTAAAGCACCCTTTAACGGACAAGCCAGCCAGCCTTTTACTTATGGGACACAGGCACACGCTTGGTGCTGCTCCTTCATTGATGCACGTGCAGCCACAATGCACACAATTCACAAACACAGAAAAATTGGAGTGTACTTTATGGGTTACAGCACCCTTTAACGGACAAGCCAGCCTGCCCTTTACTTATGACACAGGCGCACGCTTGGCACTGCTCCTTCATTGATGCATGTGCAGCCACAGTGCACACAATTCACTAACACAGAAAAAAATATATTTTTATTTTGTTTGTAGTGCCCTTTGGGGGTTACAGCACCCTTTAATGGACAAGCCAGCTGGCCTTTTACTTATGGAACACAGGCGCATGCTTGGCACTGCTCCTTCGTTGATGCATGTGCAGTCACAGTGCACACAATTCACAAACACAGAAAAATATATTTTTTTATTTTGTTTGGTGCTCCCTTTGGCAGTTACAGCACCCTTTAATGGACAAGCCATCTGGCCTTTTACTTATGGGACACAGGCGCATGCTTGGCGCTGCTCCTTCATTGATGAACATGCAGCCACAGTGCACACAATTCACAAACAAAGAAAAACATATTTTTTTTTGTTTGGAGTGCCCTTTGGGGGACCAGAACCCTTTAATGGACAAGCCATCTGGCCTTTTACTTATGTGACACAGGCGCACGCTTGGCGCTGCTCCTTTGTTGATGCACGTGCAGCCACAGTGCACACAATTCACAAACACAGAAAAAATTTTTTTTTTGTTTGGAGTGCCCTTTGGGGGTTACAGCACCCTTTAGTGGACAAGCTAGCTGGCCTTTTACTTATGGGACACAGGCGCACGATTGGCGCTGCTTCTTCTTTGATGCACGTGCAGCCACAGTGCACACAATTCACAAACACAGAAAAATATATTTTTTTATTTTGTTTAGATTGCCCTTTGGGGGTTACAGCACCCTTTAATGGCAAAGCCAGCTGGCCTTTTACTTATGGAACACAGGCGCACGCTTGGCGCAGCTCCTTCGTTGATGAACATGCAGCCACAGTGAACACAATTCACAAACAAAGAAAAACATATTTTTTTATTTTGTTTGGAGTGCCCTTTGGGGGTCCAGAACCCTTTAATGGACAAGCCAGCTGGCCTTTAACTTATGGGACTCAGGCGCATGCTTGGCGCTGCTCCTTCGTTGATGCACGTGCAGCCACAGTGCACACAATTCACAAACACAGAAAAAAATATTTTTTTATTTTGTTTGGAGTGCCCTTTGGGGGTTACAGCACCCTTTAGCGGACAAGCCAGCCGGTCTTTTACTTATGGGACACAGGCGCATGCATGGCGCTGCTCCTTCGTTGATGCACGTGCAGCCACAGTGCACACAATTCACAAACACAGAAAAATATATTTTTTTATTTTGTTTAGAGTGCCCTTTGGGGGTTACAGCACCCTTTAACAGACAAGCCAGCCTGCCTATTACTTATGGGACACAGGCACATGCTTGGCGCTGCTCCTTCGTTGGTGCATGTGCAGCTACGTGCACACAATTCACAAACACAGAATAATATATTTTTTTATTTTGTTTGGAGTGCCCTTTGGGGGTTACAGCACCCTTTAACAGACAAGCCAGATGACCTTTTACTTATGGGATACAGGCGCACGCTTGGCGCTGCTCCTCCGTTGATGCACAGTCAGCAACAGTGCACACAATTCACAAACACAGAAAAATATATTTTTTTATTTTGTTTGGAGTGCCCTTTGGGGGTTACAGCACCCTTTAGCAGACAAGCCAGCTGGCCTTTTACTTATGGGACACAGGTGCACGCTTGGCGCTGCTCCTTCGTTGATGCACTTGTAGCCACAGTGCACACAATTCACAAACACAGAAAAATATATTTTTTTATTTTGTTTGGAGTGCCCTTTTGGGGTTACAACACCCTTTAGCGACAAGCCAGCTGGCCTTTTACTTAAGGGACACAGGTACACGCTTGGCGCTGCTCCTTCGTTGATGCACGTGCAGCCACAGTGCACACAATTCACAAACACAGAAAAAATATTTTTTTTATTTTGTTTGGAGTGCCCTTTGGTGGTTACAGCACCCTTTAACGGTCAAGCCAGCCGGCCTTTTACTTATGGGACACAGGCGAACGCTTGGCGCTGCTCCTTCGCTGATGCACGTGCAGCCACAGTGCACACAATTCACAAACACAGAAAAATATATTTTTTTATTTTGTTTTGAGTGCCCTTTTGGGGTTACAGCACCCTTTAGCAGACAAGCCTGCCGGCCTTTTACTTATGGGACACAGGCGCACGCTTGGCGCTGCTCCTTCGTTGATGCAAATGCAGCCACAGTGCACACAATTCACAAACACAGAAAAATATATATTTTTATTTTGTTTAGAGTGCCCTTTGGGGGTTACAGCACCCTTTAACAGACAAGCCAGCCGGCCTTTTACTTATGGGACACACGCGCATGCTTGGCGCTGCTCCTTCGTTGATGCATGTGCAGCCACAGTGCACACAATTCACAAACACAGAATAATATATTTTTTTATTTTGTTTGGAGTGCCCTTTGGGGGTTACAGCACCCTTTAACAGACAAGCCAGATGACCTTTTACTTATGGGATACAGGCGCACGCTTGGCGCTGCTCCTCCGTTGATGCACAGTCAGCAACAGTGCACACAATTCACAAACACAGAAAAATATATTTTTTTATTTTGTTTGGAGTGCCCTTTGGGGGTTACAGCACCCTTTAGCGGACAAGCCAGCTAGCCTTTTACTTATGGGACACAGGTGCACGCTTGGCGCTGCTCCTTCGATGATGCACTTGTAGCCACAGTGCACACAATTCACAAACACAGAAAAAATATTTTTTGTATTTTGTTTGGAGTGCCCTTTGGTGGTTACAGCACCCTTTAGCGGTCAAGCCAGCCGGCCTTTTACTTATGGGACACAGGCGCACGCTTGGCGCTGCTCCTTCGCTGATGCACGTGCAGCCACAGTGCACACAATTCACAAACACAGAAAAATATATTTTTTTATATTGTGTGGAGTGCCCTTTTGGGGTTACAGCACCATTTAGCGGTCAAGCCAGCCGGCCTTTTACTTATGGGACACAGGCGCACGCTTGGCGCTGCTCCTTCGTTGATGCACATGCAGCCACAGTGCACACAATTCACAAACACAGAAAAATATATTTTTTTATTTTATTTAGAGTGCCCTTTGGGGGTTACAGCACCCTTTAACAGACAAGCCCGCCGGCCTTTTACTTATGGGACACACGCGCATGCTTGGCGCTGCTCCTTTGTTGATGCACGTGCACCCACATTGCACACAATTCACAAACACAGAATAATATATTTTTTTGTTTTGTTTGGAGTGCCCTTTGGGGGTTACAGCACCCTTTAACAGACAAGCCAGCTGGCCTTTTACTTATGGGATACAGGCGCACGCTTGGCGCTGCTCCTTCGTTAATGCACGTGCAGCCACAGTGCCCACAATTCACAAACACAGAAAAAATATTTTTTTATTTTGTTTGGAGTGCCCTTTTGGGGTTACAGCACCCTTTAACAGTCTAGCCAGCCGGCCTTTTACTTATGGGACACAGGCGCACGCTTGGCGCTGCTCCTTCGCTGATGCACGTGCAGCCACAGTGCACACAATTCACAAACACAGAAAAATATATTTTTTTATTTTGTTTGGAGTGCCCTTTGGGGGTTACAGCACCCTTTAGCAGACAAGCCAGCCGGCCTTTTACTTATGGGACACAGGCGCACGCTTGGCGCTGCTCCTTCGTTGATGCACGTGCAGCCACAGTGCACACAATTCACAAACACAGAAAAATATATTTTTTTATTTTGTTTAGAGTGCCCTTTGGGGGTTACAGCACCCTTTAACAGACAAGCCAGCCGGCCTTTTACTTATGGGACACAGGCGCATGCATGGCGCTGCTCCTTCGTTGATGCACGTGCACCCACAGTGCACACAATTCACAAACACAGAATAATATATTTTTTTATTTTGTTTGGAGTGCACTTTGGGGGTTACAGCACCCTTTAACAGACAAGCCAGCTGGCCTTTTACTTATGGGTCACAGGCTCACGCTTGGCACTGCTTTGTTGATGCACGTGCTGCAACTGCGAACACATTCACAAACACAGAAAATATTTTTTTATTTTGTTTGGAGTGTACTTTGGGGGTTACAGCACCCTTTAACGGACAAGCAAGCCGGCCCTTTACTTATCAAACAGGCGCACGCTTGGCACAACTCTGTTGATGCACATGCGGCTACTGCGCACACAATTCACAAACACAGAAAATATTTTTTTATTTTGTTTGGAGTGTACATTGGGGGTTACAGCACAGTTTAACGGACAAGCCAACTGGCCTTTTACTTATGGGACACAGGCGCATGCTTGGCGCTGCTCCTTCGTTGATGCACGTGCAGCCACAGTGCACACAATTCACAAACACTGAAAAATATATTTTTTTATTTTGTTTGGAGTGCCCTTTGGGGATTACAGCACCCTTTAGAGGACAAGCCAGCCGGCCATTTACTTATGACACAGGCGCACACTTGGCACTACTTTGTTGATGCGCACACAATTCACAAACATAAAAATATCTTTTTTTATTATGTTTGGAGTGCCCTTTGGGGGTTACAGCACCCTTTAACAGACAAGCCAACTGGCCTTTTACTTATGGGACACAGGCGCATGCTTGGCGCTGCTCCTTCGTTGATGCACGTGCAGCCACAGTGCACACAATTCACAAACACTGAAAAATATATTTTTTTATTTTGTTTGGAGTGCCCTTTGGGGATTACAGCACCCTTTAGTGGACAAGCCAGCTGGCCTTTTACTTATGGGACACAGGTGCACTCTTGGCGCTGCTCCTCCGTTGATGCACAGTCAGCAACAGTGCACACAATTCACAAACACAGAAAAATATATTTTTTTATTTTGTTTGGAGTGCCCTTTCGGGGTTACAGCACCCTTTAGCGGACAAGCCAGCTGGCCTTTTACTTATGGGACACAGGTGCACGCTTGGCGCTGCTCCTTCGTTGATGCACTTGTAGCCACAGTGCGCACAATTCACAATCACAGAAAAATATATTTTTTTATTTTGTTTGGAGTGCCCTTTTGGGGTTACAACACCCTTTAGCGGACAAGACAGCTGGCCTTTTACTTAAGGGACACAGGTACACGCTTGGCGCTGCTCCTTCGTTGATGCACGTGCAGCCACAGTGCACACAATTCACAAACACAGAAAAAATATTTTTTGTATTTTGTTTGGAGTGCCCTTTGGTGGTTACAGCACCCTTTAACGGTCAAGCCAGCCGGCCTTTTACTTATGGGACACAGGCGCACGCTTGGCACTGCTCCTTCGCTGATGCACGTGCAGCCACAGTGCACACAATTCACAAACACAGAAAAATATATTTTTTTATATTGTTTGGAGTGCCCTTTTGGGGTTACAGCACCCTTTAGCGGACAAGCCAGCCGGCCTTTTACTTATGGGACACAGGCGCACGCTTGGCGCTGCTCCTTCGTTGATGCACATGCAGCCACAGTGCACACAATTCACAAACACAGAAAAATAATTTTTTTTATTTTGTTTAGAGTGTCCTTTGGGGGTTACAGCACCCTTTAACAGACAAGCCAGCCGGCCTTTTACTTATGGGACACACGCGCATGCTTGGCGCTGCTCCTTCGTTGATGCACATGCACCCTCAGTGCACACAATTCACAAACACAGAATAATATATTTTTTTGTTTTGTTTGGAGTTGCTTTTGGGGTTACAGCACCCTTTAACAGTCAAGCCAGCTGGCCTTTTACTTATGGGACACAGGCGCACGCTTGGCGCTGCTCCTTCGCTGATGCATGTGCAGCCACAGTGCACACAATTCACAAACACAGAAAAATATATTTTTTTATTTTGTTTGGAGTGCCCTTTGGGGGTTACAGCACACTTTAGTGGACAAGCCACCTGGCCTTTTACTTATGGGACACAGGTGCACGATTGGCGCTGCTCCTTCGTTGATGCACGTGCTGCCACAGTGCACACAATTCACAAACACAGAAAAATATATTTTTTTATTTTGTTTAGAGTGCCCTTTGGGGGTTACAGCACCCTTTAACAGACAAGCCAGCCGGCCTTTTACTTATGGGACACACGCGCATGCTTGGCGCTGCTAATTCGTTGATGCACGTGCAGCCACAGTGCACACAATTCACAAACACAGAAAATTATATTTTTTTATTATGTTTGGAGTGCCCTTTGGGGGTTACAGCACCCTTTAACGGACAAGCCAGCCAGCCTTTTACTTATGGGACACAGGCGCACGATTGGCGCTGCTCCTTCTTTGATGCACGTGCAGCCACAGTGCACACCATTCACAAACACAGAAAAATATATTTTTTTATTTTGTTTGGAGTGCCCTTTGGGGGTTACAGCACCCTTTAACAGACAAGCCAGATGACCTTTTACTTATGGGATACAGGCACACGCTTGGCGCTGCTCCTCCGTTGATGAACAGTCAGCAACAGTGCACACAATTCACAAACACAGAAAAATATATTTTTTTATTTTGTTTGGAGTGCCCTTTGGGGGTTACAGCACCCTTTAGCGGACAAGCCAGCTAGCCTTTTACTTATGGGACACAGGTGCACGCTTGGCGCTGCTCCTTCGATGATGCACTTGTAGCCACAGTGCACACAATTCACAAACACAGAAAAATATATTTTTTTATTTTGTTTGGAGTGCCCTTTTGGGGTTACAACACCCTTTAGCGGACAAGCCAGCTGGCCTTTTACTTAAGGGACACAGGTACACGCTTGGCGCTGCTCCTTCGTTGATGCACATGCAGCCACAGTGCACACAATTCACAAACACAGAAAAAATATTTTTTGTATTTTGTTTGGAGTGCCCTTTGGTGGTTACAGCACCCTTTATCGGTCAAGCCAGCCGGCCTTTTACTTATGGGACACAGGCGCACGCTTGGCGCTGCTCCTTCGCTGATGCACGTGCAGCCACAGTGCACACAATTCACAAACACAGAAAAATATATTTTTTTATATTGTGTGGAGTGCCCTTTTGGGGTTACAGCACCATTTAGCGGACAAGCCAGCCGGCCTTTTACTTATGGGACACAGGCGCACGCTTGGCGCTGCTCCTTCGTTGATGCACATGCAGCCACAGTGCACACAATTCACAAACACAGAAAAATATATTTTTTTATTTTGTTTAGAGTGCCCTTTGGGGGTTACAGCACCCTTTAACAGACAAGCCCGCCGGCCTTTTACTTATGGGACACACGCGCATGCTTGGCGCTGCTCCTTTGTTGATGCACGTGCACCCACATTGCACACAATTCACAAACACAGAATAATATATTTTTTTGTTTTGTTTGGAGTGCCCTTTGGGGGTTACAGCACCCTTTAACAGACAAGCCAGCTGGCCTTTTACTTATGGGATACATGCGCACGCTTGGCGCTGCTCCTTCGTTGATGCACGTGCAGCCACAGTGCACACAATTCACAAACACAGAAAAATATTTTTTTTTATATTGTTTGGAGTGCCCTTTGGGGTTACAGCACCCTTTAGTGGTCAATCCAGCCGGCCCTTTATTTATGGGACACAGGCGCAATCTTGGCACTACTTTGTTGATGCACGTGCGGCTACTGCGCACACAATTCACAAACACAAAAATATTTTTTTATTTTGTTTGGAGTGTACTTTGGGGGTTACAGCACCCTTTACCAGTCAATCCAGCTGGCCCTTTATTTATGGGTCACAGGCTCACGCTTGGCACTGCTTTGTTGATGCACGTGCTGCAACTGCGAACACATTCACAAACACAGAAAATATTTTTTTATTTTGTTTGGAGTGTACTTTGGGGGTTACAGCACCCTTTAACGGACAAGCAAGCCGGCCCTTTACTTATCAAACAGGCGCACGCTTGGCACTACTTTGTTGATGCACATGCGGCTACTGCGCACACAATTCACAAACACAGAAAATATTTTTTTATTTTGTTTGGAGTGTACATTGGGGGTTACAGCACAGTTTAATGGACAAGCCAGCCGGCCATTTACTTATGACACAGGCGCACACTTGGCACTACTTTGTTGATGCGCACACAAATCACAAACATAAAAATATCTTTTTTTATTATGTTTGGAGTGCCCTTTGGGGGTTACAGCACCCTTTAACAGACAAGCCAACTGGCCTTTTACTTATGGGACACAGGCGCATGCTTGGCGCTGCTCCTTCGTTGATGCACGTGCAGCCACAGTGCACACAATTCACAAACACTGAAAAATATATTTTTTTATTTTGTTTGGAGTGCCCTTTGGGGATTACAGCACCCTTTAGTGGACAAGCCAGCTGGCCTTTTACTTATGGGACACAGGTGCACTCTTGGCGCTGCTCCTCCGTTGATGCACAGTCAGCAACAGTGCACACAATTCACAAACACAGAAAATATATATTTTTTTATTTTGTTTGGAGTGCCCTTTCGCGGTTACAGCACCCTTTAGCGGACAAGCCAGCTGGCCTTTTACTTATGGGACACAGGTGCACGCTTAGCGCTGCTCCTTCGTTGATGCACTTGTAGCCACAGTGCGCACAATTCACAATCACAGAAAAATATATTATTTTATTTTGTTTGGAGTGCCCTTTTGGGGTTACAACACCCTTTAGCGGACAAGACAGCTGGCCTTTTACTTAAGGGACACAGGTACACGCTTGGCGCGGCTCCTTCGTTGATGCACGTGCAGCCACAGTGCACACAATTCACAAACACAGAAAAAATATTTTTTGTATTTTGTTTGGAGTGCCCTTTGGTGGTTACAGCACCCTTTAACGGTCAAGCCAGCTGGCCTTTTACTTATGGGACACAGGCGCACGCTTGGCACTGCTCCTTCGCTGATGCACGTGCAGCCACAGTGCACACAATTCACAAACACAGAAAAATATATTTTTTTATATTGTTTGGAGTGCCCTTTGGGGGTTACAGCACCCTTTAACAGACAAGCCAGCCGGCCTTTTACTTATGGGACACACGCGCATGCTTGGCGCTGCTCCTTCGTTGATGCACATGCACCCACAGTGCACACAATTCACAAACACAGAATAATATATTTTTTTGTTTTGTTTGGAGTTGCTTTTGGGGTTACAGCACCCTTTAACAGTCAAGCCAGCTGGCCTTTTACTTATGGGACACAGGCGCACGCTTGGCGCTGCTTCTTCGCTGATGCATGTGCAGCCACAGTGCACACAATTCACAAACACAGAAAAATATATTTTTTTATTTTGTGTTGGAGTGCCCTTTGGGGGTTACAGCACACTTTAGTGGACAAGCCACCTGGCCTTTTACTTATGGGACACAGGTGCACGATTGGCGCTGCTCCTTCGTTGATGCACATGCAGCCACAGTGCACACAATTCACAAACACAGAAAAATATATTTTTTTATTTTGTTTAGAGTGCCCTTTGGGGGTTACAGCACCCTTTAACAGACAAGCCAGCCGGCCTTTTACTTATTGGACACACGCGCATGCTTGGCGCTGCTCCTTCGTTGATGCACGTGCAGCCACAGTGCACACAATTCACAAACACAGAAAATTATATTTTTTTATTATGTTTGGAGTGCCCTTTGGGGGTTATAGCACCCTTTAACGGACAAGCCAGCCGGCCTTTTACTTATGGGACACAGGCGCACGATTGGCGCTGCTCCTCCGTTGATGCACAGTCAGCAACAGTGCACACAATTCACAAACACAGAAAAATATATTTTTTTATTTTGTTTGGAGTGCCCTTTGGGGGTTACAGCACCCTTTAGCGGACAAGCCAGCTAGCCTTTTACTTATGGGACACAGGTGCACGCTTGGCGCTGCTCCTTCGATGATGCACTTGTAGCCACAGTGCACACAATTCACAAACACAGAAAAATATATTTTTTTATTTTGTTTGGAGTGCCCTTTTGGAGGTTACAACACCCTTTAGCGGACAAGCCAGCTGGCCTTTTACTTAAGGGACACAGGTACACGCTTGGCGCTGCTCCTTCGTTGATGCACATGCAGCCACAGTGCACACAATTCACAAACACAGAAAAAATATTTTTTGTATTTTGTTTGGAGTGCCCTTTGGTGGTTACAGCACCCTTTAGCGGTCAAGCCAGCCGGCCTTTTACTTATGGGACACAGGCGCACGCTTGGCGCTGCTCCTTCGCTGATGCACGTGCAGCCACAGTGCACACAATTCACAAACACAGAAAAATATATTTTTTTATATTGTGTGGAGTGCCCTTTTGGGGTTACAGCACCATTTAGCGGACAAGCCAGCCGGCCTTTTACTTATGGGACACAGGCGCACGCTTGGCGCTGCTCCTTCGTTGATGCACATGCAGCCACAGTGCACACAATTCACAAACACAGAAAAATATATTTTTTTATTTTGTTTAGAGTGCCCTTTGGGGGTTACAGCACCCTTTAACAGACAAGCCCGCCGGCCTTTTACTTATGGGACACACGTGCATGCTTGGCGCTGCTCCTTTGTTGATGCACGTGCACCCACATTGCACACAATTCACAAACACAGAATAATATATTTTTTTGTTTTGTTTGGAGTGCCCTTTGGGGGTTACAGCACCCTTTAACAGACAAGCCAGCTGGCCTTTTACTTATGGGATACAGGCGCACGCTTGGCGCTGCTCCTTCGTTGATGCACGTGCAGCCACAGTGCCCACAATTCACAAACACAGAAAAATATATTTTTTTATTTTGTTTGGAGTGCACTTTGGGGGTTACAGCACCCTTTAATGGACAAGACAGCTGGCCTTTTACTTATTGGACACAGGTGCATGCTTGGCGCTGCTCCTTCGTTGATGCACGTGCAGCCACAGTGCACACAATTCTCAAACACTGAAAAATATATTTTTTTATTTTGTTTGGAGTGCCCTTTGGGGGTTACAGCACCCTTTAACGGACAAGCCAGCTAGCCTTTTACTTATGGGACACAGGCGCACGCTTGGCGCTGCTCCTTCGTTGATGCACGTGCAGCCACAGTGCACACAATTCACAAACACAGAAAAATATTTTTTTTTATATTGTTTGGAGTGCCCTTTGGGGTTACAGCACCCTTTAGTGGTCAATCCAGCCGGCCCTTTATTTATGGGACACAGGCGCAATCTTGGCACTACTTTGTTGATGCACGTGCGGCTACTGCGCACACAATTCACAAACACAAAAATATTTTTTTATTTTGTTTGGAGTGTACTTTGGGGGTTACAGCACCCTTTACCAGTCAATCCAGCTGGCCCTTTATTTATGGGTCACAGGCTCACGCTTGGCACTGCTTTGTTGATGCACGTGCTGCAACTGCGAACACATTCACAAACACAGAAAATATTTTTTTATTTTGTTTGGAGTGTACTTTGGGGGTTACAGCACCCTTTAACGGACAAGCAAGCCGGCCCTTTACTTATCAAACAGGTGCACGCTTGGCACTACTTTGTTGATGCACATGCGGCTACTGCGCACACAATTCACAAACACAGAAAATATTTTTTTATTTTGTTTGGAGTGTACATTGGGGGTTACAGCACAGTTTAACGGACAAGCCAGCTGGCCATTTACTTATGACACAGGCGCACACTTGGCACTACTTTGTTGATGCGCACACAATTCACAAACATAAAAATATCTTTTTTTATTATGTTTGGAGTGCCCTTTGGGGGTTACAGCACCCTTTAACAGACAAGCCAACTGGCCTTTTACTTATGGGACACAGGCGCATGCTTGGCGCTGCTCCTTCGTTGATGCACGTGCAGCCACAGTGCACACAATTCACAAACACTGAAAAATATATTTTTTTATTTTGTTTGGAGTGCCCTTTGGGGATTACAGCACCCTTTAGTGGACAAGCCAGCTGGCCTTTTACTTATGGGACACAGGTGCACTCTTGGCGCTGCTCCTCCGTTGATGCACAGTCAGCAACAGTGCACATAATTCACAAACACAGAAAAATATATATTTTTATTTTGTTTGGAGTGCCCTTTCGGGGTTACAGCACCCTTTAGCGGACAAGCCAGCTGGCCTTTTACTTATGGGACACAGGTGCACGCTTGGTGCTGCTCCTTCGTTGATGCACTTGTAGCCACAGTGCGCACAATTCACAATCACAGAAAAATATATTTTTTTATTTTGTTTGGAGTGCCCTTTTGGGGTTACAACACCCTTTAGCGGACAAGACAGCTGGCCTTTTACTTAAGGGACACAGGTACACGCTTGGCGCTGCTCCTTCGTTGATGCACGTGCAGCCACAGTGCACACAATTCACAAACACAGAAAAAATATTTTTTGTATTTTGTTTGGAGTGCCCTTTGGTGGTTACAGCACCCTTTAACGGTCAAGCCAGCCGGCCTTTTACTTATGGGACACAGGCGCACGCTTGGCACTGCTCCTTCGCTGATGCACGTGCAGCCACAGTGCACACAATTCACAAACACAGAAAAATATATTTTTTTATATTGTTTGGAGTGCCCTTTTGGGGTTACAGCACCCTTTAGCGGACAAGCCAGCCGGCCTTTTACTTATGGGACACAGGCGCACGCTTGGCGCTGCTCCTTCGTTGATGCACATGCAGCCACAGTGCACACAATTCACAAACACAGAAAAATAAATTTTTTTATTTTGTTTAGAGTGTCCTTTGGGGGTTACAGCACCCTTTAACAGACAAGCCAGCTGGCCTTTTACTTATGGGACACACGCGCATGCTTGGCGCTGCTCCTTCGTTGATGCACATGCACCCACAGTGCACACAATTCACAAACACAGAATAATATATTTTTTTGTTTTGTTTGGAGTTGCTTTTGGGGTTACAGCACCCTTTAACAGTCAAGCCAGCTGGCCTTTTACTTATGGGACACAGGCGCACGCTTGGCGCTGCTCCTTCGCTGATGCACGTGCAGCCACAGTGCACACAATTCACAAACACAGAAAAATATATTTTTTTATTTTGTTTGGAGTGCCCTTTGGGGGTTACAGCACACTTTAGTGGACAAGCCACCCGGCCTTTTACTTATGGGACACAGGTGCACGATTGGCGCTGCTCCTTCGTTGATGCACGTGCAGCCACAGTGCACACAATTCACAAACACAGAAAAATATATTTTTTTATTTTGTTTAGAGTGCCCTTTGGGGGTTACAGCACCCTTTAACAGACAAGCCAGCCGGCCTTTTACTTATGGGACACACGCGCATGCTTGGCGCTGCTCCTTCGTTGATGCTCGTGCAGCCACAGTGCACACAATTCACAAACACAGAAAATTATATTTTTTTATTATGTTTGGAGTGCCCTTTGGGGGTTACAGCACCCTTTAACGGACAAGCCAGCCGGCCTTTTACTTATGGGACACAGGCGCACGATTGGCGCTGCTCCTTCTTTGATGCACGTGCAGCCACAGTGCACACAATTCACAAACACAGAAAAATATATTTTTTTATTTTGTTTGGAGTGCCCTTTGGGGGTTACAGCACCCTTTAACAGACAAGCCAGATGACCTTTTACTTATGGGATACAGGCGCACGCTTGGCGCTGCTCCTCCGTTGATGCACAGTCAGCAACAGTGCACACAATTCACAAACACAGAAAAATATATATTTTTATTTTGTTTGGAGTGCCCTTTCGGGGTTACAGCACCCTTTAGCGGACAAGCCAGCTGGCCTTTTACTTATGGGACACAGGTGCACGCTTGGCGCTGCTCCTTCGTTGATGCACTTGTAGCCACAGTGCGCACAATTCACAATCACAGAAAAATATATTTTTTTATTTTGTTTGGAGTGCCCTTTTGGGGTTACAGCACCCTTTAGCGGACAAGCCAGCCGGCCTTTTACTTATGGGACACAGGCGCACGCTTGGCGCTGCTCCTTCGTTGATGCACATGCAGCCACAGTGCACACAATTCACAAACACAGAAAAATAAATTTTTTTATTTTGTTTAGAGTGTCCTTTGGGGGTTACAGCACCCTTTAACAGACAAGCCAGCCGGCCTTTTACTTATGGGACACACGCGCATGCTTGGCGCTGCTCCTTCGTTGATGCACATGCACCCACAGTGCACACAATTCACAAACACAGAATAATATATTTTTTTGTTTTGTTTGGAGTTGCTTTTGGGGTTACAGCACCCTTTAACAGTCAAGCCAGCTGGCCTTTTACTTATGGGACACAGGCGCACGCTTGGCGCTGCTCCTTCGCTGATGCACGTGCAGCCACAGTGCACACAATTCACAAACACAGAAAAATATATTTTTTTATTTTGTTTGGAGTGCCCTTTGGGGGTTACAGCACACTTTAGTGGACAAGCCACCCGGCCTTTTACTTATGGGACACAGGTGCACGATTGGCGCTGCTCCTTTGTTGATGCACGTGCAGCCACAGTGCACACAATTCACAAACACAGAAAAATATATTTTTTTATTTTGTTTAGAGTGCCCTTTGGGGGTTACAGCACCCTTTAACAGACAAGCCAGCCGGCCTTTTACTTATGGGACACACGCGCATGCTTGGCGCTGCTCCTTCGTTGATGCTCGTGCAGCCACAGTGCACACAATTCACAAACACAGAAAATTATATTTTTTTATT
This sequence comes from Taudactylus pleione, assembly GCA_031769625.1. Classification (NCBI taxonomy): domain Eukaryota; kingdom Metazoa; phylum Chordata; class Amphibia; order Anura; family Myobatrachidae; genus Taudactylus; species Taudactylus pleione. Next base: position 5,336,498 of record JAUIMM010000031.1, read on the forward strand.
ATGTTTGGAGTGCCCTTTGGGGGTTACAGCACCCTTTAACGGACAAGCCAGCCGGCCTTTTACTTATGGGACACAGGCGCACGATTGGCGCTGCTCCTTCTTTGATGCACGTGCAGCCACAGTGCACACAATTCACAAACACAGAAAAATATATTTTTTTATTTTGTTTGGAGTGCCCTTTGGGGGTTACAGCACCCTTTAACAGACAAGCCAGATGACCTTTTACTTATGGGATACAGGCGCACGCTTGGCGCTGCTCCTCCGTTGATGCACAGTCAGCAACAGTGCACACAATTCACAAACACAGAAAAATATATATTTTTATTTTGTTTGGAGTGCCCTTTGGGGGTTACAGCACCCTTTAGCGGACAAGCCAGCTAGCCTTTTACTTATGGGACACAGGTGCACGCTTGGCGCTGCTCCTTCGATGATGCACTTGTAGCCACAGTGCACACAATTCATAAACACAGAAAAAAATATTTTTTGTATTTTGTTTGGAGTGCCCTTTGGTGGTTACAGCACCCTTTAGCTGTCAAGCCAGCCGGCCTTTTACTTATGGGACACAGGCGCACGCTTGGCGCTGCTCCTTCGCTGATGCACGTGCAGCCACAGTGCACACAATTCACAAACACAGAAAAATATATTTTTTTATATTGTGTGGAGTGCCCTTTTGGGGTTACAGCACCATTTAGCGGACAAGCCAGCCGGCCTTTTACTTATGGGACACAGGCGCACGCTTGGCGCTGCTCCTTCGTTGATGCACATGCAGCCACAGTGCACACAATTCACAAACACAGAAAAATATATTTTTTTATTTTGTTTAGAGTGCCCTTTGGGGGTTACAGCACCCTTTAACAGACAAGCACGCCGGCCTTTTACTTATGGGACACACGCGCATGCTTGGCGCTGCTCCTTTGTTGATGCACGTGCACCCACATTGCACACAATTCACAAACACAGAATAATATATTTTTTTGTTTTGTTTGGAGTGCCCTTTGGGGGTTACAGCACCCTTTAACAGACAAGCTAGCTGGCCTTTTACTTATGGGATACAGGCGCATGCTTGGCGCTGCTCCTTCGTTGATGCACATGCAGCCACAGTGCCCACAATTCACAAACACAGAAAAATATTTTTTTATTTTGTTTGGAGTGCCCTTTTGGGGTTACAGCACCCTTTAACAGTCTAGCCAGCCGGCCTTTTACTTATGGGACACAGGCGCACGCTTGGCGCTGCTCCTTCGTTGATGCACGTGCAGCCACAGTGCACACAATTCACAAACACAGAAAAATATATTTTTTTATTTTGTTTAGAGTGCCCTTTGGGGGTTACAGCACCCTTTAACAGACAAGCCAGCCGGCCTTTTACTTATGGGACACAGGCGCATGCATGGCGCTGCTCCTTCGTTGATGCACGTGCACCCACAGTGCACACAATTCACAAACACAGAATAATATATTTTTTTATTTTGTTTGGAGTGCCCTTTGGGGGTTACAGCACCCTTTAACAGACAAGCCAGCTGGCCTTTTACTTATGGGATACAGGCGCACGCTTGGCGCTGCTCCTTCGTTGATGCACGTGCAGCCACAGTGCCCACAATTCACAAACACAGAAAAATATATTTTTTTATTTTGTTTGGAGTGCACTTTGGGGGTTACAGCACCCTTTAATGGAAAAGCCAGCTGGCCTTTTACTTATTGGACACAGGTGCATGCTTGGCGCTGCTCCTTCGTTGATGCACGTGCAGCCACAGTGCACACAATTCTCAAACACTGAAAAATATATTTTTTTATTTTGTTTGGAGTGCCCTTTGGGGGTTACAGCACCCTTTAACGGACAAGCCAGCTAGCCTTTTACTTATGGGACACAGGCGCACGCTTGGCGCTGCTCCTTCGTTGATGCACGTGCAGCCACAGTGCACACAATTCACAAACACAGAAAAATATTTTTTTTTATATTGTTTGGAGTGCCCTTTGGGGTTACAGCACCCTTTAGTGGTCAATCCAGCCGGCCCTTTATTTATGGGACACAGGTGCAATCTTTGCACTACTTTGTTGATGCACGTGCCGCTACTGCGCACACAATTCACAAACACAAAAATATTTTTTTATTTTGTTTGGAGTGTACTTTGGGGGTTACAGCACCCTTTACCAGTCAATCCAGCTGGCCCTTTATTTATGGGTCACAGGCTCACGCTTGGCACTGCTTTGTTGATGCACGTGCTGCAACTGCGAACACATTCACTAACACAGAAAATATTTTTTTATTTTGTTTGGAGTGTACTTTGGGGGTTACAGCACCCTTTAACGGACAAGCAAGCCGGCCCTTTACTTATCAAACAGGCGCACGCTTGGCACTACTTTGTTGATGCACATGCGGCTACTGCGCACACAATTCACAAACACAGAAAATATTTTTTTATTTTGTTTGGAGTGTACATTGGGGGTTACAGCACAGTTTAACGGACAAGCCAGCCGGCCATTTACTTATGACACAGGCGCACACTTGGCACTACTTTGTTGATGCGCACACAATTCACAAACATAAAAATATCTTTTTTTATTATGTTTGGAGTGCCCTTTGGGGGTTACTGCACCCTTTAACAGACAAGCCAACTGGCCTTTTACTTATGGGACACAGGCGCATGCTTGGCGCTGCTCCTTCGTTGATGCACGTGCAGCCACAGTGCACACAATTCACAAACACTGAAAAATATATTTTTTTATTTTGTTTGGAGTGCCCTTTGGGGGACCAGCACCCTTTAACGGACAAGCCAGCTGGCCTTTTACTTATTGGACACAGGCGCACGCTTGGCGCTGCTCCATCGTTGATGCACAGTCAGCCACAGTGCACACAATTCACAAACACAGAAAAATATATTTTTTTATTTTGTTTGGAGTGCCCTTTGGGGATTACAGCACCCTTTAGTGGACAAGCCAGCTGGCCTTTTACTTATGGGACACAGGTGCACTCTTGGCGCTGCTCCTCCGTTGATGCACAGTCAGCAACAGTGCACACAATTCACAAACACAGAAAAATATATTTTTTTATTTTGTTTGGAGTGCCCTTTCGGGGTTACAGCACCCTTTAGCGGACAAGCCAGCTGGCCTTTTACTTATGGGACACAGGTGCACGCTTGGCGCTGCTCCTTCGTTGATGCACTTGTAGCCACAGTGCGCACAATTCACAATCACAGAAAAATATATTTTTTTATTTTGTTTGGAGTGCCCTTTTGGGGTTACAACACCCTTTAGCGGACAAGACAGCTGGCCTTTTACTTAAGGGACACAGGTACACGCTTGGCACTGCTCCTTCGCTGATGCACGTGCAGCCACAGTGCACACAATTCACAAACACAGAAAAAATATTTTTTGAATTTTGTTTGGAGTGCCCTTTGGTGGTTACAGCACCCTTTAACGGTCAAGCCAGCCGGCCTTTTACTTATGGGACACAGGCGCACGCTTGGCACTGCTCCTTCGCTGATGCACGTGCAGCCACAGTGCACACAATTCACAAACACAGAAAAATATATTATTTTAAATTGTTTGGAGTGCCCTTTTGGGGTTACAGCACCCTTTAGCGGACAAGCCAGCCGGCCTTTTACTTATGGGACACAGGCGCACGCTTGGCGCTGCTCCTTCGTTGATGCACATGCAGCCACAGTGCACACAATTCACAAACACAGAAAAATAATTTTTTTTATTTTGTTTAGAGTGTCCTTTGGGGGTTACAGCACCCTTTAACAGACAAGCCAGCCGGCCTTTTACTTATGGGACGCACGCGCATGCTTGGCGCTGCTCCTTCGTTGATGCACATGCACCCACAGTGCACACAATTCACAAACACAGAATAATATATTTTTTTGTTTTGTTTGGAGTGCCCTTTGGGGGTTACAGCACCCTTTAACAGACAAGCCAGCTGGCCTTTTACTTATGGGATACAGGCGCTCGCTTGGCGCTGCTCCTTCGTTGATGCACGTGCAGCCACAGTGCCCACAATTCACAAACACAGAAAAAATATTTTTTTATTTTGTTTGGAGTTGCTTTTGGGGTTACAGCACCCTTTAACAGTCAAGCCAGCTGGCCTTTTACTTATGGGACACAGGCGCACGCTTGGCGCTGCTCCTTCGCTGATGCACGTGCAGCCACAGTGCACACAATTCACAAACACAGAAAAATATATTTTTTTATTTTGTTTGGAGTGCCCTTTGGGGGTTACAGCACACTTTAGTGGACAAGCCACCCGGCCTTTTACTTATGGGACACAGGTGCACGATTGGCGCTGCTCCTTCGTTGATGCACGTGCAGCCACAGTGCACACAATTCACAAACACAGAAAAATATATATTTTTATTTTGTTTAGTGTGCCCTTTGGGGGTTACAGCACCCTTTAACAGACAACCCAGCCGGCCTTTTACTTATGGGACACAGGCGCATGCTTGGCGCTGCTCCTTCATTGATGCACGTGCACCCACAGTGCACACAATTCACAAACACAGAATAATATATTTTTTTATTTTGTTTGGAGTGCCCTTTGGGGGTTACAGCACTCTTTAACGGACAAGCCAGCTGGCCTTTTAGTTATGGGACACAGGCGCACGCTTGGCGCTGCTCCTTTGTTGATGCACGTGCAGCCACAGTGCACACAATTCATAAACACAGAAAAATATTTTTTTTTATTTTGTTTGGAGTGCCCTTTGGGGTTACAGCACGCTTTAGTGGTCAATCCTGCCGGCCCTTTATTTATGGGACACAGGCGCACGCTTGGCACTACTTTGTTGATGCACGTGCCGCTACTGCGCACACAATTCACAAACACAGAAAATATTTTTTTATTTTGTTTGGAGTGTACTTTGGGGGTTACAGCACCCTTTAATGGACAAGCAAGCCGGCCCTTTACTTATCACACAGGCGCACGCTTGGCACAACTTTGTTGATGCACATGTGGCTAATGCGCACACAATTCACAAACACTGAAAATATTTTTTTATTTTGTTTGGAGTGTACATTGGGGGTTACAGCACCGTTTAACGGACAAGCCAGCTGGCCATTTAATTATGACACAGGCGCACACTTGGCACTACTTTGTTGATGCGCACACAATTCACAAACAAAAAATATCTTTTTTTATTTTGTTTGGAGTGCCCTTTGGGGGTTACAGCACCCTTTAACAGACAAGCCAACTGGCCTTTTACTTATTGGACACAGGCGCATGCTTGGCGCTGCTCCTTCGTTGATGCACGTGCAGCCACAGTGCACACAATTCACAAACACAGAAAAATATATTTTTTTATTTTGTTTGGAGTGCCCTTTGGGGGACCAGCACCCTTTAACGGACAAGCCAGCTGGCCTTTTACTTATGGGACACAGGCGCACGCTTGGCGCAGCTCCATCGTTGATGCACAGTCAGCCACAGTGCACACAATTCACAAACACAGAAAAATATATTTTTTTATTATATTTGGAGTGCCCTTTGGGGATTACAGCACCCTTTAGTGGACAAGCCAGCTGGCCTTTTACTTATGGGACACAGGTGCACTCTTGGCGCTTCTCCATCGTTGATGCACTTGTAGCCACAGTGCACACAATTCACAAACACAGAAAAATATATATTTTTATTTTGTTTGGAGTGCCCTTTTGGGGTTACAACACCCTTTAGCGGACAAGCCAGCCGGCCTTTTACTTATAGGACACAGGCACACGCTTGGCGCTGCTCCTTCGTTGATGCACTAGCAGCCACAGTGCACACAATTCATAAACACAGAAAAATATTTTTTTTTATTTTGTTTGGAGTGCCCTTTGGGGTTACAGCACGCTTTAGTGGTCAATCCTGCCGGCCCTTTATTTATGGGACACAGGCGCACGCTTGGCACTACTTTGTTGATGCACGTGCCGCTACTGCGCACACAATTCAAAAAACACAGAAAATATTTTTTTATTTTGTTTGGAGTGTACTTTGGGGGTTACAGCACCCTTTAACGGACAAGCAAGCCGGCCCTTTACTTATCACACAGGCGCACGCTTGGCACTACTTTGTTGATGCACATGTGGCTACTGCGCACACAATTCACAAACACTGAAAATATTTTTTTATTTTGTTTGGAGTGTACATTGGGGGTTACAGCACCGTTTAACGGACAAGCCAGCTGGCCATTTAATTATGACACAGGCGCACACTTGGCACTACTTTGTTGATGCGCACATAATTCACAAACAAAAAAATATCTTTTTTTATTTTGTTTGGAGTGCCCTTTGGGGGTTACAGCACCCTTTAACAGACAAGCCAACTGGCCTTTTACTTATTGGACTCAGGTGCATGCTTGGCGCTGCTCCTTCGTTGATGCACGTGCAGCCACAGTGCACACAATTCACAAACACAGAAAAATATATTTTTTTATTTTGTTTGGAGTGCCCTTTGGGGGACCAACACCCTTTAACGGACAAGCCAGCTGGCCTTTTACTTATGGGACACAGGCGCACGCTTGGCGCAGCTCCATCGTTGATGCACAGTCAGCCACAGTGCACACAATTCACAAACACAGAAAAATATATTTTTTTATTTTATTTGGAGTGCCCTTTGGGGATTACAGCACCCTTTAGTGGACAAGCCAGCTGGCCTTTTACTTATGGGACACAGGTGCACTCTTGGCGCTTCTCCATCGTTGATGCACTTGTAGCCACAGTGCACACAATTCACAAACACAGAAAAATATATATTTTTATTTTGTTTGGAGTGCCCTTTTGGGGTTACAACAACCTTTAGCGGACAAGCCAGCCGGCCTTTTACTTATAGGACACAGGCACACGCTTGGCGCTGCTCCTTCGTTGATGCACTAGCAGCCACAGTGCACACAATTCTCAAACACAGAAAAAATATTTTTTTATTTTGTTTGGAGTGCCCTTTGGGGGTTACAGCACCCTTTAATGGTCAAGCCAGCCGGCCTTTTACTTATGGGACACAGGCGCACGCTTGGCGCTGCTCCATCGTTGATGCACGTGCAGCCACAGTGCACACAATTCACAAACACAGAAAAATATATTATTTTATTTTGTTTGGAGTGCCCTTTGGGGGACCAACACCCTTTAACGGACAAGCCAGCTGGCCTTTTACTTATGGGACACAGGCGCACGTTTGGCACTGCTCCTTTGTTGATGCACGTGCAGCCACAGTACACACAATTCTCAAACACAGAAAAATATTTATTTTTATTTTGTTTGGAGTGCCCGTTGGGGGTTACAGCACCCTTTAATGGTCAAGCCAGCCGGCCTTTTACTTATGGGACACAGGCGCACGCTTGGTGCTGCTCCTTCGTTGATGCACGTGCAGCCACAGTGCACACAATTCACAAACACAGAAAAATATATTTTTTTATTTTATTTGGAGTGCCCTTTGGGGATTACAGCACCCTTTAGTGGACAAGCCAGCTGGCCTTTTACTTATGGGACACAGGTGCACTCTTGGCGCTTCTCCATCGTTGATGCACTTGTAGCCACAGTGCACACAATTCACAAACACAGAAAAATATTTATTTTTATTTTGTTTGGAGTGCCCTTTGGGGGTTACAGCACCCTTTAATGGACAAGCCAACCGTCCTCTTACTTATGGGACACAGGCGCACGCTTGGCGCTGCTCCTCCGTTGATGCACAGTCAGCAACAGTGCACACAATTCACAAACACAGAAAAATATATTTTTTTATTTTGTTTCGAGTGCCCTTTGGGGGTTACAGCACCCTTTAGCGGACAAGCCAGCTGGCCTTTTACTTATGGGACACAGGTGCACGCTTGGTGCTGCTCCTTCGTTGATGCACTTGTAGCCACAGAGCACACAATTCACAAACACAGAAAAATATATTTTTTTATTTTGTTTGGAGTGCCCTTTTGGGTTACAACACACTTTAGCGGACAAGCCAGCTGGCCTTTTACTTAAGGGACACAGGTACACGCTTGGCGCTGCTCCTTCGTTGATGCACCTGCAGTCACAGTGCACACAATTCACAAACACAGAAAAAATATTTTTTGTATTTTGTTTGGAGTGCCCTTTGGTGGTTACAGCACCCTTTAATGGTCAAGCCAGCTGGCCTTTTACTTATGGGACACAGGCGCACGCTTGGCGCTGCTCCTTCGCTGATGCACTTGCAGCCACAGTGCACACAATTCACAAACACAGAAAAATATATTTTTTTATATTGTTTGGAGTGCCCTTTTTGGAGTTACAGCACCCTTTAGCGGACAAGCCAACAGGCCTTTTACTTATGGGACACAGGCGCACGCTTGGCGCTGCTCCTTCGTTGATGCACATGCAGCCACAGTGCACACAATTCACAAACACAGAAAAATATATTTTTTTATTTTGATTAGAGTGTCCTTTGGGGGTTACAGCACCCTTTAACAGACAAGCCAGCCGGCCTTTTACTTATGGGACACAGGCGCATGCTTGGCGCTGCTCCTTCATTGATGCACGTGCACCCACAGTGCACACAATTCACAAACACAGAATAATATATTTTTTTATTTTGTTTGGAGTGCCCTTTGGGGGTTACAGAACCCTTTAACAGACAAGCCAGCTGGCCTTTTACTTATGGGATACAGTCACACGCTTGGCGCTGCTCCTTCGTTGATGCACGTGCAGCCACAGTGCCCACAATTCACAAACACAGAAAAATATATTTTTTTATTTTTTTTTGGAGTGCACTTTGGGGGTTACAGCACCCTTTAAAGGAAATGCCAGCTGGCCTTTTACTTATGGGACACAGGCGCACACTTGGCGCTGCTCCTTCGTTGATGCACGTGCAGCCACAGTGCACACAATTCACAAACACAGAAAAATATATTTTTTTATTTTGTTTGGAGTGCCCTTTGGGAGTTACAGCACCCTTTAACGGACAATCCAGCTGGCCTTTTACTTATGGGACACAGGCGCACACTTGGCGCTGCTCCTTTGTTGATGCACGTGCAGCCACAGTGCACACAATTCACAAACACAGAAATATATTTTTTTTATTTTGTTTGGAGTGCCCTTTGGGGTTACAGCACCCTTTAGTGGTCAATCCAGCCAGCCCTTTATTTATGGGACACAGGCGCACGCTTGGCACTACTTTGTTGATGCACGTGCCGCTACTACGCACACAATTCACAAACACAGAAAATATTTTTTATTTTGTTTGGAGTGTACTTTGGGGGTTACAGCACCCTTTAACGGACAAGCAAGCCGGCCCTTTACTTATGACACAGGCGCACGCTTGGCACTACTTTGTTGATGCACATGCGGCTACTGCGCACACAATTCACAAACACAGAAAATATTTTTTTATTTTGTTTGGAGTGTACATTGGGGGTTACAGCACCCTTTAACGGACAAGCCAGCCGGCCATTTACTTATGACACAGGCGCACGCTTGGCACTACTTTGTTGATGCGCACACAATTCACAAACAAAAAAATATCTTTTTTTATTTTGTTTGGAGTGCCCTTTGGGGGTTACAGCACATTTTAACAGACAAGCCAACTGGCTTTTTACTTATGGGACACAGGCGCATGCTTGGCGCTGCTCCTTCGTTGATGCACATGCAGCCACAGTGCACACAATTCACAAACACAGAAAAATATATTTTTTTATATTGTTTGGAGTGCCCTTTGGGGGACCAGCACCCTTTAACGGACAAGCCAGCTGGTCTTTTACTTATGGGACACAGGCGCACGCTTGGTACTGCTCCTTTGTTGATGCACTTGCAGCCACAGTACACACAATTCTCAAACACAGAAAAAAATATATTTTTATTTTGTTTGGAGTGGCCTTTGGGGGTTACAGCACCCTTTAACGGACAAGCCAGCCAGCCTTTTACTTATTGGACACAGGTGCACGCTTTGCGCTGCTCCTTCATTGATGCACGTGAAGCCACAGTGCACACAATTCACAAACACTGAAAAATATATATTTTTATTTTGTTTGGAGTGCCCTTTGGGGGTTACAGCACCCTTTAACGGACAAGCCAGCCGGCCTCTTACTTATGGGACACAGGCGCATGCTTGGCGCTGCTCCTTCGTTGATGCACAGTCAACCACAGTGCACACAATTCACAAACACAGAAAAATATATTTTTTTATTTTGTTTGGAGTGCCCTTTGGGGATTACAGCACCCTTTAGTGGACAAGCCAGCTGGACTTTTACTTATGGGACACAGGTGCACACTTGGCGCTGCTCCTTCGTTGATGCACTTGTAGCCACAGTGCACACAATTCACAAACACAGAAAAATATATTTTTTTATTTTGTTTGGAGTGCCCTTTTGGGGTTACAACACCCTTTAGTGGACAAGCCAGCCGGCCTTTTACTTATAGGACACAGGCACACGCTTGGCACTGCTCCTTCGTTGATGCACATGCAGCCACAATGCACACAATTCACAAACACAGAAAAATATATTTTTTTATTTTGTTTAGAGTACCCTTTGGGGGTTACAGCACCCTTTAAAAAACAAGCCAGCTGGCTTTTTACTTATGGGACACAGGCGCATGCTTGGCGCTGCTCCTTCGTTGATGCACGTGCAGCCACAGTGCACACAATTCACAAACACAGAATAATATATTTTTTTTTTTTGTTTGGAGTGCCATTTGGGGGTTACAGCACATTTTAACAGACAAGCCAGCTGGCCTTTTACTTATGGGATACAGGCGCACGCTTGGTGCTGCTCCTTCGTTGATGCACTAGCAGCCACAGTGCCGACAATTCATAAACACAGAAAAATATATGTTTTTATTTTGTTTGGAGTGCCCTTTGGGGGTTACAGCACCCTTTAATGGACAAGCCAGCTGGCCTTTTACTTATTGGACACAGGTGCACGCTTGGCGCTGCTCCTTCGTTGATGCACGTGCAGCCATAGTGCACACAATTCACAAACACAGAAAAATATATTTTTTTATTTTGTTTGGAGTGCGCTTTGGGGGTTACAGCACCCTTTAACGGACAAGCCAGCCGGCCTTTTACTTATGGGACACAGGCGCACGCTTGGCGCTGCTCCTTCGTTGATGCACAGTCAGCCACAGTGCACACAATTCACAAACACAGAATAATATATTTTTTTGTTTTGTTTGGAGTGCCCTTTGGGGGTTACAGCACCCTTTAACAGACAAGCCAGCTGGCCTTTTACTTATGGGATACAGGCGCACGCTTGGCACTGCTCCTTCATTGATGCACGTGCAGCCACAGTCACCCACAATTCACAAACACAGAAAAAATATATATTTTTTTTGTTTGGAGTGCCCTTTTGGGGTTACAGCACCCTTTAACAGTTAAGCCAGCCGGCCTTTTACTTATGGGACACAGCGCATGCTTGGCGCTGCTCCTTCGCTGATGCACGTGCAGACACAGTGCACACAATTCACAAACACAGAAAAATATATTTTTTTATTTTGTTTGGAGTGCCCTTTGGGGGTTACAGCACCCTTTAATGGACATGCCAGCTGGCCTTTTACTTATGGGACACAGGCGCACACTTGGCGCTGCTCCTTCGTTGATGCACGTGCAGACACAGTGCACACAATTCACAAACACAGAAAAATATATATTTTTATTTTGTTTGGAGTGCCCTTTGGGGGTTACAGCACCCTTTAGCGGACATGCCAGCCGGCCTTTTACTTATGGGACACAGGCGCGCGCTTGTCGCTGCTCCTTCATTGATGCACGTGCAGCCACAGTGCACACAATTCACAAACACAGAAAAATATATTTTTTTATTTTGTTTTGAGTGCCCTTTGGGGGTTACAGCACCCTTTAGTGGTCAATCCAGCCAGCCCTTTATTTATGGGACACAGGCGCACGCTTGGCACTACTTTGTTGATGCACGTGCCGCTACTGCGCACACAATTCACAAACACAAAAATATTTTTTTATTTTGTTTGGAGTGTACTTTGGGGGTTACAGCACCCTTTACCAGTCAATCCAGCTGGCCCTTTATTTATGACACAGGCGCACGCTTGGCACTACTTTGTTGATGCACATGCGGCTACTGCGCACACAATTCACAAACACAGAAAATATTTTTTTATTTTGTTTGGAGTGTACATTGGGGGTTACAGCACCCTTTAACGGACAAGCCAGCTGGCCATTTACTTATGACACAGGCGCACGCTTGGCACTACTTTGTTGATGCGCACACAATTCACAAACAAAAAAATATCTTTTTTTATTTTGTTTGGAGTGCCCTTTGGGGGACCAGCACCCTTTAACAGACAAGCCAACTGGCCTTTTACTTATGGGACACAGGCGCACGCTTGGCACTGCTCCTTTGTTGATGCACGTGCAGCCACAGTACACACAATTCTCAAACACAGAAAAAAATATATTTTTATTTTGTTTGGAGTGGCCTTTGGGGGTTACAGCACCCTTTAACGGACAAGCAAGCCGGCCTTTTACTTATTGGACACAGGTGCACGCTTGGCGCTGCTCCTTCGTTGATGCACGTGCAGCCACAGTGCACACAATTCACAAACACTGAAAAATATATATTTTTATTTTGTTTGGAGTGCCCTTTTGGGATTACAGCACCCTTTAGTGGACAAGCCAGCTGGACTTTTACTTATGGGACACAGGCGCACGCTTGGCGCTGCTCCTTCGTTGATGCACATGCAGCCACAGTGCACACAATTCACAAACACAGAAAAATATATTTTTTTATTTTGTTTGGAGTGCCCTTTGGGGGACCAGCACCCTTTAACGGACAAGCCAGCTGGTCTTTTACTTATGGGACACAGGCGCACGCTTGGCACTGCTCCTTTGTTGATGCACGTGCAGCCACAGTACACACAATTCTCAAACACAGAAAAAAATATATTTTTATTTTGTTTGGAGTGGCCTTTGGGGGTTACAGCACCCTTTAACGGACAAGCAAGCCGGCCTTTTACTTATTGGACACAGGTGCACGCTTGGCGCTGCTCCTTCGTTGATGCACGTGCAGCCACAGTGCACACAATTCACAAACACTGAAAAATATATATTTTTATTTTGTTTGGAGTGCCCTTTTGGGATTACAGCACCCTTTAGTGGACAAGCCAGCTGGACTTTTACTTATGGGACACAGGTGCACACTTGGCGCTGCTCCTTCGTTGATGCACTTGTAGCCACAGTGCACACAATTCACAAACACAGAAAAATATATTTTTTTATTTTGTTTGGAGTGCCCTTTTGGGGTTACAACACCCTTTAGCGGACAAGCCAGCCGGCCTTTTACTTATAGGACACAGGCACAAGCTTGGCGCTGCTCCTTCGTTGATGCACTTGTAGCCACAGTGCACACAATTCACAAACACAGAAAAATATATTTTTTTATTTTGTTTGGAGTGGCCTTTGGGGGTTACAGCACCCTTTAACAGACAAGCCAGCCGGCCTTTTACTTATTGGACACAGTTGCATGCTTGGCGCTGCTCCTTCGTTGATGCACGTGCAGCCACAGTGCACACAATTCACAAACACTGAAAAATATATATTTTTATTTTGTTTGGAGTGCCCTTTGGGGGTTACAGCACCCTTTAACGTACAAGCCAGCCGGCCTCTTACTTATGGGACACAGGCGCACGCTTGGCGCTGCTCCTTCGTTGATGCACAGTCAGCCACAGTGCACACAATTCACAAATATAGAAAAATATATTTTTTTATTTTGTTTGGAGTGCCCTTTGGGGATTACAGCACCCTTTAGTGGACAAGCCAGCTGGACTTTTACTTATGGGACACAGGTGCACACTTGGCGCTGCTCCTTCGTTGATGCACTTGTAGCCACAGTGCACACAATTCACAAACACAGAAAAATATATTTTTTTATTTTGTTTGGAGTGCCCTTTTGGGGTTACAACACCCTTTAGCGGACAAGCCAGCCGGCCTTTTACTTATAGGACACAGGCACACGCTTGGCGCTGCTCCTTCGTTGATGCACATGCAGCCACAATGCACACAATTCACAAACACAGAAAAAATATTTTTTTTTATTTTGTTTGGAGTGGCCTTTGGGGGTTACAGCACCCTTTAACGGTCAAGCCAGCCGGCCTTTTACTTATGGGACACAGGCGCACACTTGGCGCTGCTCCTTTGCTGATGCACGTGCAGCCACAGTGCACACAATTCACAAACACAGAAAAATATATTTTTTTATTTTGTTTGAAGTGCCCTTTGGGGGTTACAGCACCCTTTAGCGGACAAGCCAGCCGGCCTTTAACTTATGGGACACAGACGCACGCTTGGCGCTGCTCCATCGTTGATGCACTTGCAGCCACAGTGCACACAATTCACAAACACAGAAAAATATATTTTTTTATTTTGTTTGGAGTGCCCTTTGGGGGTTACAGCACCCTTTAGCGGACATGCCAGCCGGCCTTTTACTTATGGGACACAGGCGCGCGCTTGTCGCTGCTCCTTCATTGATGCACGTGCAGCCACAGTGCACACAATTCACAAACACAGAAAAATATATTTTTTTATTTTGTTTTGAGTGCCCTTTGGGGGTTACAGCACCCTTTAGTGGTCAATCCAGCCAGCCCTTTATTTATGGGACACAGGCGCACGCTTGGCACTACTTTGTTGATGCACGTGCCGCTACTGCGCACACAATTCACAAACACAAAAATATTTTTTTATTTTGTTTGGAGTGTACTTTGGGGGTTACAGCACCCTTTACCAGTCAATCCAGCTGGCCCTTTATTTATGACACAGGCGCACGCTTGGCACTACTTTGTTGATGCACATGCGGCTACTGCGCACACAATTCACAAACACAGAAAATATTTTTTTATTTTGTTTGGAGTGTACATTTGGGGTTACAGCACCCTTTAACGGACAAGCAAGCCGGCCCTTTACTTATGACACAGGCGCACGCTTGGCACTACTTTGTTGATGCACATGCGGCTACTGCGCACACAATTCACAAACACAGAAAATATTTTTTTATTTTGTTTGAAGTGTACATTGGGGGTTACAGCACCCTTTAACGGACAAGCCAGCCGGCCATTTACTTATGACACAGGCGCACGCTTGGCACTACTTTGTTGATGCGCACACAATTCACAAACAAAAAAATATCTTTTTTTATTTTGTTTGGAGTGCCCTTTGGGGGACCAGCACCCTTTAACAGACAAGCCAACTGGCCTTTTACTTATGGGACACAGGCGCACGCTTGGCACTGCTCCTTTGTTGATGCACGTGCAGCCACAGTACACACAATTCTCAAACACAGAAAAAATATATTTTTATTTTGTTTGGAGTGGCCTTTGGGGGTTACAGCACCCTTTAACGGACAAGCAAGCCGGCCTTTTACTTATTGGACACAGGTGCACGCTTGGCGCTGCTCCTTCGTTGATGCACGTGCAGCCACAGTGCACACAATTCACAAACACTGAAAAATATATATTTTTATTTTGTTTGGAGTGCCCTTTTGGGATTACAGCACCCTTTAGTGGACAAGCCAGCTGGACTTTTACTTATGGGACACAGGTGCACACTTGGCGCTGCTCCTTCGTTGATGCACTTGTAGCCACAGTGCACACAATTCACAAACACAGAAAAATATATTTTTTTATTTTGTTTGGAGTGCCCTTTTGGGGTTACAACACCCTTTAGCGGACAAGCCAGCCGGCCTTTTACTTATAGGACACAGGCACACGCTTGGCGCTGCTCCTTCGTTGATGCACTTGTAGCCACAGTGCACACAATTCACAAACACAGAAAAATATATTTTTTTATTTTGTTTGGAGTGGCCTTTGGGGGTTACAGCACCCTTTAACGGACAAGCCAGCCGGCCTTTTACTTATTGGACACAGTTGCATGCTTGGCGCTGCTCCTTCGTTGATGCACGTGCAGCCACAGTGCACACAATTCACAAACACTGAAAAATATATATTTTTATTTTGTTTGGAGTGCCCTTTGGGGGTTACAGCACCCTTTAACGTACAAGCCAGCCGGCCTCTTACTTATGGGACACAGGCGCACGCTTGGCGCTGCTCCTTCGTTGATGCACAGTCAGCCACAGTGCACACAATTCACAAACACAGAAAAATATATTTTTTTATTTTGTTTGGAGTGCCCTTTGGGGATTACAGCACCCTTTAGTGGACAAGCCAGCTGGACTTTTACTTATGGGACACAGGTGCACACTTGGCGCTGCTCCTTCGTTGATGCACTTGTAGCCACAGTGCACACAATTCACAAACACAGAAAAATATATTTTTTTATTTTGTTTGGAGTGCCCTTTTGGGGTTACAACACCCTTTAGCGGACAAGCCAGCCGGCCTTTTACTTATAGGACACAGGCACACGCTTGGCGCTGCTCCTTCGTTGATGCACATGCAGCCACAATGCACACAATTCACAAACACAGAAAAAATATTTTTTTTTTATTTTGTTTGGAGTGCCCTTTGGGGGTTACAGCACCCTTTAACGGTCAAGCCAGCCGGCCTTTTACTTATGGGACACAGGCGCACACTTGGCGCTGCTCCTTTGCTGATGCACGTGCAGCCACAGTGCACACAATTCACAAACACAGAAAAATATATTTTTTTATTTTGTTTGAAGTGCCCTTTGGGGGTTACAGCACCCTTTAGCGGACAAGCCAGCCGGCCTTTAACTTATGGGACACAGACGCACGCTTGGCGCTGCTCCATCGTTGATGCACTTGCAGCCACAGTGCACACAATTCACAAACACAGAAAAATATATTTTTTTATTTTGTTTGAAGTACCCTTTGGGGGTTACAGCACCCTTTAGCGGACAAGCCAGCCGGCCTTTAACTTATGGGACACAGACGCACGCTTGGCGCTGCTCCATCGTTGATGCACTTGCAGCCACAGTGCACACAATTCACAAACACAGAAAAATATTTTTTTTTATTTTGTTTGGAGTGCCCTTTGGGGTTACAGCACCCTTTAGTGGTCAATCCAGCCAGCCCTTTATTTATGGGACACAGGCGCACGCTTGCCACTACTTTGTTGATGCACGTGCCGCTACTGCGCACACAATTCACAAACACAAAAATATTTTTTTATTTTGTTTGGAGTGTACTTTGGGGGTTACAGCACCCTTTACCAGTCAATCCAGCTGGCCCTTTATTTATGACACAGGCGCACGCTTGGCACTACTTTGTTGATGCACATGCGGCTACTGCGCACACAATTCACAAACACAGAAAATATTTTTTTATTTTGTTTGGAGTGTACTTTTGGGGTTACAGCACCCTTTAACGGACAAGCAAGCCAGCCCTTTACTTATGACACAGGCGCACGCTTGGCACTACTTTGTTGATGCACATGCGGCTACTGCGCACACAATTCACAAACACAGAAAATATTTTTTTATTTTGTTTGGAGTGTACATTGGGGGTTACAGCACCCTTTAACGGACAAGCCAGCTGGCCATTTACTTATGACACAGGCGCACGCTTGGCACTACTTTGTTGATGCGCACACAATTCACAAACAAAAAAATATCTTTTTTTATTTTGTTTGGAGTGACCTTTGGGGGTTACAGCACCCTTTAACAGACAAGCCAACTGGCCTTTTACTTATTGGACACAGTTGCATGCTTGGCGCTGCTCCTTCGTTGATGCACGTGCAGCCACAGTGCACACAATTCACAAACACTGAAAAATATATTTTTTTATTTTGTTTGGAGTGGCCTTTGGGGGTTACAGCACCCTTTAACGGACAAGCCAGCCGGCCTTTTACTTATTGGACACAGGTGCATGCTTGGCGCTGCTCCTTCGTTGATGCACGTGCAGCCACAGTGCACACAATTCACAAACACTGAAAAATATATATTTTTATTTTGTTTGGAGTGCCCTTTGGGGGTTACAGCACCCTTTAACGTACAAGCCAGCCGGCCTCTTACTTATGGGACACAGGCGCACGCTTGGCGCTGCTCCTTCGTTGATGCACAGTCAGCCACAGTGCACACAATTCACAAACACAGAAAAATATATTTTTTTATTTTGTTTGGAGTGCCCTTTGGGGATTACAGCACCCTTTAGTGGACAAGCCAGCTGGACTTTTACTTATGGGACACAGGTGCACACTTGGCGCTGCTCCTTCGTTGATGCACTTGTAGCCACAGTGCACACAATTCACAAACACAGAAAAATATATTTTTTTATTTTGTTTGGAGTGCCCTTTTGGGGTTACAACACCCTTTAGTGGACAAGCCAGCCGGCCTTTTACTTATAGGACACAGGCACACGCTTGGTGCTGCTCCTTCGTTGATGCACATGCAGCCACAATGCACACAATTCACAAACACAGAAAAAATATTTTTTTTTTATTTTGTTTGGAGTGCCCTTTGGGGGTTACAGCACCCTTTAATGGTCAAGCCAGCTGGCCTTTTACTTATGGGACACAGGCGCACGCTTGGCGCTGCTCCTTCGCTGATGCACGTGCAGCCACAGTGCACACAATTCACAAACACAGAAAAATATATTTTTTTATTTTGTTTGAAGTGGCCTTTGGGGGTTACAGCACCCTTTAACGGACAAACAAGCTGGCCTTTTACTTATTGGACACAGGTGCACGCTTGGCGCTGCTCCTTCGTTGATGCACGTGCAGCCACAGTGCACACAATTCACAAACACTGAAAAATATATATTTTTATTTTGTTTGGAGTGCCCTTTTGGGATTACAGCACCCTTTAGTGGACAAGCCAGCTGTACTTTTACTTATGGGACACAGGTGCACACTTGGCGCTGCTAATTCGTTGATGCACTTGTAGCCACAGTGCACACAATTCACAAACACAGAAAAATATATTTTTTTATTTTGTTTGGAGTGCCCTTTTGGGGTTACAACACCCTTTAGCGGACAAGCCAGCCGGCCTTTTACTTATAGGACACAGGCACACGCTTGGCGCTGCTCCTTCGTTGATGCACTTGTAGCCACAGTGCACACAATTCACAAACACAGAAAAATATATTTTTTTATTTTGTTTGGAGTGGCCTTTGGGGGTTACAGCACCCTTTAACGGACAAGCCAGCCGGCCTTTTACTTATTGGACACAGGTGCATGCTTGGCGCTGCTCCTTCGTTGATGCACGTGCAGCCACAGTGCACACAATTCACAAACACTGAAAAATATATATTTTTATTTTGTTTGGAGTGCCCTTTGGGGTTTACAGCACCCTTTAACGTACAAGCCAGCCGGCCTCTTACTTATGGGACACAGGCGCACGCTTGGCGCTGCTCCTTCGTTGATGCACAGTCAGCCACAGTGCACACAATTCACAAACACAGAAAAATATATTTTTTTATTTTGTTTGGAGTGCCCTTTGGGGATTACAGCACCCTTTAGTGGACAAGCCAGCTGGACTTTTACTTATGGGACACAGGTGCACACTTGGCGCTGCTCCTTCGTTGATGCACTTGTAGCCACAGTGCACACAATTCACAAACACAGAAAAATATATTTTTTTATTTTGTTTGGAGTGCCCTTTTGGGGTTACAACACCCTTTAGTGGACAAGCCAGCCGGCCTTTTACTTATAGGACACAGGCACACGCTTGGTGCTGCTCCTTCGTTGATGCACATGCAGCCACAATGCACACAATTCACAAACACAGAAAAAATATATTTTTTTTATTTTGTTTGGAGTGCCCTTTGGGGGTTACAGCACCCTTTAACGGTCAAGCCAGCTGGCCTTTTACTTATGGGACACAGGCGCACGCTTGGCGCTGCTCCTTCGCTGATGCACGTGCAGCCACAGTGCACACAATTCACAAACACAGAAAAATATATTTTTTTATTTTGTTTGAAGTGCCCTTTGGGGGTTACAGCACCCTTTAGCGGACAAGCCAGCCGGCCTTTAACTTATGGGACACAGACGCACGCTTGGCGCTGCTCCATCGTTGATGCACTTGCAGCCACAGTGCACACAATTCACAAACACAGAAAAATATATTTTTTTATTTTGTTTAGAGTGCCCTTTGGGGGTTACAGCACACTTTAAAAAACAAGCCAGCCAGCTTTTTACTTATGGGACACTGGCGCATGCTTGGCGCTGCTCCTTCGTTGATGCACGTGCAGCCACAGTGCACACAATTCACAAACACAGAAAAATATATGTTTTTATTTTGTTTGGAGTGCCCTTTGGGGGTTACAGCACCCTTTAACTGACAAGCCAGCTGGCCTTTTACTTATTGGACACAGGTGCACGCTTGGCGCTGCACCTTCGTTGATGCATGTGCAGCCATAGTGCACACAATTCACAAACACAGAAAAATATATATTTTTATTTTGTTTGGAGTGCCCTTTGGGGGTTACAGCACCCTTTAATGGACAAGCCAACCGGCCTTAGACTTATGGGACACAAGCGCACGCTTGGCGCTGCTCCATCGTTGATGCACGTGCAGCCACAGAGCACATAATTCACAAACACAGAAAAATATTTTTTTTTATTTTGTTTGGAGTGCCCTTTGGGGTTACAGCACCCTTTAGTGATCAATCCAGCCGGCCCTTTATTTATGGGACACAGGCGCACGCTTGGCACTACTTTGTTGATGCACGTGCCGCTACTGCGCACACAATTCACAAACACAAAAATATTTTTTTGTTTTGTTTGGAGTGTACTTTTGGGGTTACAGCACCCTTTAATGGACAAGCAAGCAGGCCCTTTACTTATGACACAGGCGCACGCTTGGCACTACTTTGTTGATGCACATGCGGCTACTGCGCACACAATTCACAAACACAGAAAATATTTTTTTATTTTGTTTGGAGTGTACATTGGGGGTTACAGCACCCTTTAACGGACAAGCCAGCCGGCCATTTATTTATGACACAGGCGCACGCTTGGCACTACTTTGTTGATGCGCACACAATTCACAAACAAAAAAATATCTTTTTTTATTTTGTTTGGAGTGCCCTTTGGGGGTAACAGCACCCTTTAACAGACAAGCCAACTGGCCTTTTACTTATGGGACACAGGCGCACGCTTGGCGCTGCTCCTTCGTTGATGCACATGCAGCCACAGTGCACACAATTCACAAACACAGAAAAATATATTTTTTTATTTTGTTTGGAGTGCCCTTTGGGGGACCAGCACCCTTTAACGGACAAGCCAGCTGGTCTTTTACTTATGGGACACAGGCGCACGCTTGGCACTGCTCCTTTGTTGATGCACGTGCAGCCACAATACACACAATTCTCAAACATTGAAAAAAATATATTTTTATTTTGTTTGGAGTGGCCTTTGGGGGTTACAGCACCCTTTAACGGACAAGCAAGCTGGCCTTTTACTCATTGGACACAGGTGCACGCTTGGCGCTGCTCCTTCGTTGATGCACGTGCAGCCACAGTGCACACAATTCACAAACACTGAAAAATATATATTTTTATTTTGTTTGGAGTGCCCTTTGGGGATTACAGCACCCTTTAGTTGACAAGCCAGCTGGACTTTTACTTATGGGACACAGGTGCACACTTGGCGCTGCTCCTTCGTTCATGCACTTGTAGCCACAGTGCACACAATTCACAAACACAGAAAAATATATTTTTTTATTTTGTTTGGAGTGCCCTTTTGGGGTTACAACACACTTTAGCGGACAAGCCAGCCGGCCTTTTACTTATAGGACACAGGCACACGCTTGGCGCTGCTCCTTCGTTGATGCACATGCAGCCACAATGCACACAATTCACAAACACAGAAAAAATATTTTTTTATTTTGTTTGAAGTGCCCTTTGGGGGTTACAGCACCCTTTAGCGGACAAGCCAGCCGGCCTTTAACTTATGGGACACAGGCGCACGCTTGGCGCTGCTCCATCGTTGATGCACGTGCAGCCACAGTGCACACAATTCACAAACACAGAAAAATATATTTTTTTATTTTGTTTAGAGTGCCCTTTGGGGGTTACAGCACCCTTTAAAAAACAAGCCAGCTGGCTTTTTACTTATGGGACTCAGGCGCATGCTTGGCGCTGCTCCTTTGTTGATGCACGTGCAGCCACAGTACACACAATTCTCAAACACAGAAAAAAATATATTTTTATTTTGTTTGGAGTGGCCTTTGGGGGTTACAGCACCCTTTAATGGACAAGCCAGCCGGCCTTTTACTTATTGGACAGAGGTGCATGCTTGGCGCTGCTCCTTCGTTGATGCACGTGCAGCCACAGTGCACACAATTCACAAACACTGAAAAATATATATTTTTATTTTGTTTGGAGTGCCCTTTGGGGGTTACAGCACCCTTTAACGTACAAGCCAGCCGGCCTCTTACTTATGGGACACAGGCGCACGCTTGGCGCTGCTCCTTCGTTGATGCACAGTCAGCCACAGTGCACACAATTCACAAACACAGAAAAATATATTTTTTTATTTTGTTTGGAGTGCCCTTTGGGGATTACAGCACCCTTTAGTGGACAAGACAGCTGGACTTTTACTTATGGGACACAGGTGCACACTTGGCGCTGCTCCTTCGTTGATGCACTTGTAGCCACAGTGCACACAATTCACAAACACAGAAAAATATATTTTTTTATTTTGTTTGGAGTGCCCTTTTGGGGTTACAACACCCTTTAGCGGACAAGCCAGCCGGCCTTTTACTTATAGGACACAGGCACACGCTTGTCGCTGCTCCTTCGTTGATGCACATGCAGCCACAATGCACACAATTCACAAACACAGAAAAAATATATTTTTTTTAATTTTGTTTGGAGTGCCCTTTGGGGGTTACAGCACCCTTTAACGGTCAAGCCAGCCGGCCTTTTACTTATGGGACACAGGCGCACGCTTGGCGCTGCTCCTTCGCTGATGCACGTGCAGCCACAGTGCACACAATTCACAAACACAGAAAAATATATTTTTTTATTTTGTTTGAAGTGCCCTTTGGGGGTTACAGCACCCTTTAGCGGACAAGCCAGCCGGCCTTTAACTTATGGGACACAGATGCACGCTTGGCGCTGCTCCATCGTTGATGCACTTGCAGCCACAGTGCACACAATTCACAAACACAGAAAAATATATTTTTTTATTTTGTTTGAAGTACCCTTTGGGGGTTACAGCACCCTTTAGCGGACAAGCCAGCCGGCCTTTAACTTATGGGACACAGACGCACGCTTGGCGCTGCTCCATCGTTGATGCACTTGCAGCCACAGTGCACACAATTCACAAACACAGAAAAATATTTTTTTTTATTTTGTTTGGAGTGCCCTTTAGGGTTACAGCACCCTTTAGTGGTCAATCCAGCCGGCCCTTTATTTATGGGACACAGGCACACGCTTGGCACTACTTTGTTGATGCACGTGCCGCTACTGCGCACACAATTCACAAACACAAAAATATTTTTTTGTTTTGTTTGGAGTGTACTTTTGGGGTTACAGCACCCTTTAATGGACAAGCAAGCAGGCCCTTTACTTATGACACAGGCGCACGCTTGGCACTACTTTGTTGATGCACATGCGGCTACTGCGCACACAATTCACAAACACAGAAAATATTTTTTTATTTTGTTTGGAGTGTACATTGGGGGTTACAGCACCCTTTAACGGACAAGCCAGCCGGCCATTTATTTATGACACAGGCGCACGCTTGGCACTACTTTGTTGATGCGCACACAATTCACAAACAAAAAAATATCTTTTTTTATTTTGTTTGGAGTGCCCTTTGGGGGTAACAGCACCCTTTAACAGACAAGCCAACTGGCCTTTTACTTATGGGACACAGGCGCACGCTTGGCGCTGCTCCTTCGTTGATGCACATGCAGCCACAGTGCACACAATTCACAAACACAGAAAAATATATTTTTTTATTTTGTTTGGAGTGCCCTTTGGGGGACCAGCACCCTTTAACGGACAAGCCAGCTGGTCTTTTACTTATGGGACACAGGCGCACGCTTGGCACTGCTCCTTTGTTGATGCACGTGCAGCCACAATACACACAATTCTCAAACACAGAAAAAAATATATTTTTATTTTGTTTGGAGTGGCCTTTGGGGGTTACAGCACCCTTTAACGGACAAGCAAGCTGGCCTTTTACTTATTGGACACAGGTGCACGCTTGGCGCTGCTCCTTCGTTGATGCACGTGCAGCCACAGTGCACACAATTCACAAACACTGAAAAATATATATTTTTATTTTGTTTGGAGTGCCCTTTGGGGATTACAGCACCCTTTAGTTGACAAGCCAGCTGGACTTTTACTTATGGGACACAGGTGCACACTTGGCGCTGCTCCTTCGTTCATGCACTTGTAGCCACAGTGCACACAATTCACAAACACAGAAAAATATATTTTTTTATTTTGTTTGGAGTGCCCTTTTGGGGTTACAACACACTTTAGCGGACAAGCCAGCCGGCCTTTTACTTATAGGACACAGGCACACGCTTGGCGCTGCTCCTTCGTTGATGCACATGCAGCCACAATGCACACAATTCACAAACACAGAAAAAATATTTTTTTATTTTGTTTGAAGTGCCCTTTGGGGGTTATAGCACCCTTTAGCGGACAAGCCAGCCGGCCTTTAACTTATGGGACACAGGCGCACGCTTGGCGCTGCTCCATCGTTGATGCACGTGCAGCCACAGTGCACACAATTCACAAACACAGAAAAATATATTTTTTTATTTTGTTTAGAGTGCCCTTTGGGGGTTACAGCACCCTTTAAAAAACAAGCCAGCTGGCTTTTTACTTATGGGACTCAGGCGCATGCTTGGCGCTGCTCCTTTGTTGATGCACGTGCAGCCACAGTACACACAATTCTCAAACACAGAAAAAAATATATTTTTATTTTGTTTGGAGTGGCCTTTGGGGGTTACAGCACCCTTTAATGGACAAGCCAGCCGGCCTTTTACTTATTGGACAGAGGTGCATGCTTGGCGCTGCTCCTTCGTTGATGCACGTGCAGCCACAGTGCACACAATTCACAAACACTGAAAAATATATATTTTTATTTTGTTTGGAGTGCCCTTTGGGGGTTACAGCACCCTTTAACGTACAAGCCAGCCGGCCTCTTACTTATGGGACACAGGCGCACGCTTGGCGCTGCTCCTTCGTTGATGCACAGTCAGCCACAGTGCACACAATTCACAAACACAGAAAAATATATTTTTTTATTTTGTTTGGAGTGCCCTTTGGGGATTACAGCACCCTTTAGTGGACAAGACAGCTGGACTTTTACTTATGGGACACAGGTGCACACTTGGCGCTGCTCCTTCGTTGATGCACTTGTAGCCACAGTGCACACAATTCACAAACACAGAAAAATATATTTTTTTATTTTGTTTGGAGTGCCCTTTTGGGGTTACAACACCCTTTAGCGGACAAGCCAGCCGGCCTTTTACTTATAGGACACAGGCACACGCTTGTCGCTGCTCCTTCGTTGATGCACATGCAGCCACAATGCACACAATTCACAAACACAGAAAAAATATATTTTTTTTAATTTTGTTTGGAGTGCCCTTTGGGGGTTACAGCACCCTTTAACGGTCAAGCCAGCCGGCCTTTTACTTATGGGACACAGGCGCACGCTTGGCGCTGCTCCTTCGCTGATGCACGTGCAGCCACAGTGCACACAATTCACAAACACAGAAAAATATATTTTTTTATTTTGTTTGAAGTGCCCTTTGGGGGTTACAGCACCCTTTAGCGGACAAGCCAGCCGGCCTTTAACTTATGGGACACAGATGCACGCTTGGCGCTGCTCCATCGTTGATGCACTTGCAGCCACAGTGCACACAATTCACAAACACAGAAAAATATATTTTTTTATTTTGTTTGAAGTACCCTTTGGGGGTTACAGCACCCTTTAGCGGACAAGCCAGCCGGCCTTTAACTTATGGGACACAGACGCACGCTTGGCGCTGCTCCATCGTTGATGCACTTGCAGCCACAGTGCACACAATTCACAAACACAGAAAAATATTTTTTTTTATTTTGTTTGGAGTGCCCTTTAGGGTTACAGCACCCTTTAGTGGTCAATCCAGCCAGCCCTTTATTTATGGGACACAGGCGCACGCTTGGCACTACTTTGTTGATGCACGTGCCGCTACTGCGCACACAATTCACAAACACAAAAATATTTTTTTATTTTGTTTGGAGTGTACTTTGGGGGTTACAGCACCCTTTACCAGTCAATCCAGCTGGCCCTTTATTTATGACACAGGCGCACGCTTGGCACTACTTTGTTGATGCACATGCGGCTACTGCGCACACAATTCACAAACACAGAAAATATTTTTTTATTTTGTTTGGAGTGTACTTTTGGGGTTACAGCACCCTTTAACGGACAAGCAAGCCGGCCCTTTACTTATGACACAGGCGCACGCTTGGCACTACTTTGTTGATGCACATGCGGCTACTGCGCACACAATTCACAAACACAGAACATATTTTTTTATTTTGTTTGGAGTGTACATTGGTGGTTACAGCACCCTTTAACGGACAAGCCAGCCGGCCATTTACTTATGACACAGGCGCACGCTTGGCACTACTTTGTTGATGCGCACACAATTCACAAACAAAAAAATATCTTTTTTTATTTTGTTTGGAGTGACCTTTGGGGGTTACAGCACCCTTTAACAGACAAGCCAACTGGCCTTTTACTTATGGGACACAGGCGCACGCTTGGCGCTGCTCCTTCGTTGATGCACATGCAGCCACAGTGCACACAATTCACAAACACAGAAAAATATATTTTTTTATTTTGTTTGGAGTGCCCTTTGGGGGACCAGCACCCTTTAACGGACAAGCCAGCTGGTCTTTTACTTATGGGACACAGGCGCACGCTTGGCACTGCTCCTTTGTTGATGCACGTGCAGCCACAGTACACACAATTCTCAAACACAGAAAAAAATATATTTTTATTTTGTTTGGAGTGGCCTTTGGGGGTTACAGCACCCTTTAACGGACAAGCAAGCCGGCCTTTTACTTATTGGACACAGGTGCACGCTTGGCGCTGCTCCTTCGTTGATGCACGTGCAGCCACAGTGCACACAATTCACAAACACTGAAAAATATATATTTTTATTTTGTTTGGAGTGCCCTTTTGGGATTACAGCACCCTTTAGTGGACAAGCCAGCTGGACTTTTACTTATGGGACACAGGTGCACACTTGGCGCTGCTCCTTCGTTGATGCACTTGTAGCCACAGTGCACACAATTCACAAACACAGAAAAATATATTTTTTTATTTTGTTTGGAGTGCCCTTTTGGGGTTACAACACCCTTTAGCGGACAAGCCAGCCGGCCTTTTACTTATAGGACACAGGCACACGCTTGGCGCTGCTCCTTCGTTGATGCACTTGTAGCCACAGTGCACACAATTCACAAACACAGAAAAATATATTTTTTTATTTTGTTTGGAGTGGCCTTTGGGGGTTACAGCACCCTTTAACGGACAAGCCAGCCGGCCTTTTACTTATTGGACACAGGTGCATGCTTGGCGCTGCTCCTTCGTTGATGCACGTGCAGCCACAGTGCACACAATTCACAAACACTGAAAAATATATATTTTTATTTTGTTTGGAGTGCCCTTTGGGGGTTACAGCACCCTTTAACGTACAAGCCAGCCGGCCTCTTACTTATGGGACACAGGCGCACGCTTGGCGCTGCTCCTTCGTTGATGCACAGTCAGCCACAGTGCACACAATTCACAAACACAGAAAAATATATTTTTTTATTTTGTTTGGAGTGCCCTTTGGGGATTACAGCACCCTTTAGTGGACAAGCCAGCTGGACTTTTACTTATGGGACACAGGTGCACACTTGGCGCTGCTCCTTCGTTGATGCACTTGTAGCCACAGTGCACACAATTCACAAACACAGAAAAATATATTTTTTTATTTTGTTTGGAGTGCCCTTTTGGGGTTACAACACCCTTTAGTGGACAAGCCAGCTGGCCTTTTACTTATAGGACACAGGCACACGCTTGGTGCTGCTCCTTCGTTGATGCACATGCAGCCACAATGCACACAATTCACAAACACAGAAAAAATATTTTTTTTTTATTTTGTTTGGAGTGCCCTTTGGGGGTTACAGCACCCTTTAACGGTCAAGCCAGCTGGCCTTTTACTTATGGGACACAGGCGCACGCTTGGCGCTGCTCCTTCGCTGATGCACATGCAGCCACAGTGCACACAATTCACAAACACAGAAAAATATATTTTTTTATTTTGTTTGAAGTGGCCTTTGGGGGTTACAGCACCCTTTAACGGACAAGCAAGCTGGCCTTTTACTTATTGGACACAGGTGCACGCTTGGCGCTGCTCCTTCGTTGATGCACGTGCAGCCACAGTGCACACAATTCACAAACACTGAAAAATATATATTTTTATTTTGTTTGGAGTGCCCTTTTGGGATTACAGCACCCTTTAGTGGACAAGCCAGCTGTACTTTTACTTATGGGACACAGGTGCACACTTGGCGCTGCTAATTCGTTGATGCACTTGTAGCCACAGTGCACACAATTCACAAACACAGAAAAATATATTTTTTTATTTTGTTTGGAGTGCCCTTTTGGGGTTACAACACCCTTTAGCGGACAAGCCAGCCGGCCTTTTACTTATAGGACACAGGCACACGCTTGGCGCTGCTCCTTCGTTGATGCACTTGTAGCCACAGTGCACACAATTCACAAACACAGAAAAATATATTTTTTTTATTTTGTTTGGAGTGGCCTTTGGGGGTTACAGCACCCTTTAACGGACAAGCCAGCCGGCCTTTTACTTATTGGACACAGGTGCATGCTTGGCGCTGCTCCTTCGTTGATGCACGTGCAGCCACAGTGCACACAATTCACAAACACTGAAAAATATATATTTTTATTTTGTTTGGAGTGCCCTTTGGGGGTTACAGCACCCTTTAACGTACAAGCCAGCCGGCCTCTTACTTATGGGACACAGGCGCACGCTTGGCGCTGCTCCTTCGTTGATGCACAGTCAGCCACAGTGCACACAATTCACAAACACAGAAAAATATATTTTTTTATTTTGTTTGGAGTGCCCTTTGGGGATTACAGCACCCTTTAGTGGACAAGCCAGCTGGACTTTTACTTATGGGACACAGGTGCACACTTGGCGCTGCTCCTTCGTTGATGCACTTGTAGCCACAGTGCACACAATTCACAAACACAGAAAAATATATTTTTTTATTTTGTTTGGAGTGCCCTTTTGGGGTTACAACACCCTTTAGTGGACAAGCCAGCCGGCCTTTTACTTATAGGACACAGGCACACGCTTGGTGCTGCTCCTTCGTTGATGCACATGCAGCCACAATGCACACAATTCACAAACACAGAAAAAATATTTTTTTTTTATTTTGTTTGGAGTGCCCTTTGGGGGTTACAGCACCCTTTAACGGTCAAGCCAGCTGGCCTTTTACTTATGGGACACAGGCGCACGCTTGGCGCTGCTCCTTCGCTGATGCACATGCAGCCACAGTGCACACAATTCACAAACACAGAAAAATATATTTTTTTATTTTGTTTGAAGTGCCCTTTGGGGGTTACAGCACCCTTTAGCGGACAAGCCAGCCGGCCTTTAACTTATGGGACACAGACGCACGCTTGGCGCTGCTCCATCGTTGATGCACTTGCAGCCACAGTGCACACAATTCACAAACACAGAAAAATATATTTTTTTATTTTGTTTAGAGTGCCCTTTGGGGGTTACAGCACACTTTAAAAAACAAGCCAGCCAGCTTTTTACTTATGGGACACTGGCGCATGCTTGGCGCTGCTCCTTCGTTGATGCACGTGCAGCCACAGTGCACACAATTCACAAACACAGAAAAATATATGTTTTTATTTTGTTTGGAGTGCCCTTTGGGGGTTACAGCACCCTTTAACTGTCAAGCCAGCTGGCCTTTTACTTATTGGACACAGGTGCACGCTTGGCGCTGCACCTTCGTTGATGCATGTGCAGCCATAGTGCACACAATTCACAAACACAGAAAAATATATATTTTTATTTTGTTTGGAGTGCCCTTTGGGGGTTACAGCACCCTTTAATGGACAAGCCAACCGGCCTTAGACTTATGGGACACAAGCGCACGCTTGGCGCTGCTCCATCGTTGATGCACGTGCAGCCACAGAGCACATAATTCACAAACACAGAAAAATATTTTTTTTTATTTTGTTTGGAGTGCCCTTTGGGGTTACAGCACCCTTTAGTGATCAATCCAGCCGGCCCTTTATTTATGGGACACAGGCGCACGCTTGGCACTACTTTGTTGATGCACGTGCCGCTACTGCGCACACAATTCACAAACACAAAAATATTTTTTTGTTTTGTTTGGAGTGTACTTTTGGGGTTACAGCACCCTTTAATGGACAAGCAAGCAGGCCCTTTACTTATGACACAGGCGCACGCTTGGCACTACTTTGTTGATGCACATGCGGCTACTGCGCACACAATTCACAAACACAGAAAATATTTTTTTATTTTGTTTGGAGTGTACATTGGGGGTTACAGCACCCTTTAACGGACAAGCCAGCCGGCCATTTATTTATGACACAGGCGCACGCTTGGCACTACTTTGTTGATGCGCACACAATTCACAAACAAAAAAATATCTTTTTTTATTTTGTTTGGAGTGCCCTTTGGGGGTAACAGCACCCTTTAACAGACAAGCCAACTGGCCTTTTACTTATGGGACACAGGCGCACGCTTGGCGCTGCTCCTTCGTTGATGCACATGCAGCCACAGTGCACACAATTCACAAACACAGAAAAATATATTTTTTTATTTTGTTTGGAGTGCCCTTTGGGGGACCAGCACCCTTTAACGGACAAGCCAGCTGGTCTTTTACTTATGGGACACAGGCGCATGCTTGGCACTGCTCCTTTGTTGATGCACGTGCAGCCACAATACACACAATTCTCAAACACAGAAAAAAATATATTTTTATTTTGTTTGGAGTGGCCTTTGGGGGTTACAGCACCCTTTAACGGACAAGCAAGCTGGCCTTTTACTTATGGGACACAGGTGCACACTTGGCGCTGCTCCTTCGTTCATGCACTTGTAGCCACAGTGCACACAATTCACAAACACAGAAAAATTTATTTTTTTATTTTGTTTGGAGTGCCCTTTTGGGGTTACAACACACTTTAGCGGACAAGCCAGCCGGCCTTTTACTTATAGGACACAGGCACACGCTTGGCGCTGCTCCTTCGTTGATGCACATGCAGCCACAATGCACACAATTCACAAACACAGAAAAAATATTTTTTTATTTTGTTTGAAGTGCCCTTTGGGGGTTACAGCACCCTTTAGCGGACAAGCCAGCCGGCCTTTAACTTATGGGACACAGGCGCACGCTTGGCGCTGCTCCATCGTTGATGCACGTGCAGCCACAGTGCACACAATTCACAAACACAGAAAAATATATTTTTTTATTTTGTTTAGAGTGCCCTTTGGGGGTTACAGCACCCTTTAAAAAACAAGCCAGCTGGCTTTTTACTTATGGGACTCAGGCGCATGCTTGGCGCTGCTCCTTTGTTGATGCACGTGCAGCCACAGTACACACAATTCTCAAACACAGAAAAAAATATATTTTTATTTTGTTTGGAGTGGCCTTTGGGGGTTACAGCACCCTTTAATGGACAAGCCAGCCGGCCTTTTACTTATTGGACAGAGGTGCATGCTTGGCGCTGCTCCTTCGTTGATGCACGTGCAGCCACAGTGCACACAATTCACAAACACTGAAAAATATATTTTTTTATTTTGTTTAGAGTGCCCTTTGGGGGTTACAGCACCCTTTAACGTACAAGCCAGCCGGCCTCTTACTTATGGGACACAGGCACACGCTTGGCGCTGCTCCTTCGTTGATGCACAGTCAGCCACAGTGCACACAATTCACAAACACAGAAAAATATATTTTTTTATTTTGTTTGGAGTGCCCTTTGGGGATTACAGCACCCTTTAGTGGACAAGCCAGCTGGACTTTTACTTATGGGACACAGGTGCACACTTGGCGATGCTCCTTCGTTGATGCACTTGTAGCCACAGTGCACACAATTCACAAACACAGAAAAATATATATTTTTATTTTGTTTGGAGTGCCCTTTTGGGGTTACAACACCCTTTAGCGCACAAGCCAGCCGGCCTTTTACTTATAGGACACAGGCACACGCTTGGCGCTGCTCCTTCATTGATGCACATGCAGCCACAATGCACACAATTCACAAACACAGAAAAAATATTTTTTTATTTTGTTTGGAATGCCCTTTGGGGGTTACATCACCCTTTAACGGTCAAGCCAGCCGGCCTTTTACTTATGGGACACAGGCGCACGCTTGGCGCTGCTCCTTCGCTGATGCACGTGCAGCCACAGTGCACACAATTCACAAACACAGAAAAATATATTTTTTTATTTTGTTTGAAGTGCCCTTTGGGGGTTACAGCACCCTTTAGCGGACAAGCCAGCCGGCCTTTAACTTATGGGACACAGGCGCACGCTTGGCGCTGCTCCATCGTTGATGCACGTGCAGCCACAGTGCACACAATTCACAAACACAGAAAAATATATTTTTTTATTTTGTTTAGAGTGCCCTTTGGGGGTTACAGCACCCTTTAAAAAACAAGCCAGCCGGCTTTTTACTTATGGGACACAGGCGCATGCTTGGCGCTGCTCCTTCGTTGATGCACGTGCAGCCACAGTGCACACAATTCACAAACACAGAATAATATATTTTTTTATTTTGTTTGGAGTGCCCTTTGGGGGTTACAGCACCCTTTAACAGACAAGCCAGCTGGCCTTTTACTTATGGGATACAGGCGCACGCTTGGCGCTGCTCCTTCGTTGATGCACTAGCAGCCACAGTGCCCACAATTCATAAACACAAAAAAATATATGTTTTTATTTTGTTTGGAGTGCCCTTTGGGGGTTACAGCACCCTTTAATGGACAAGCCAGCTGGCCTTTTACTTATTGGACACAGGTGCACGCTTGGCGCTGCTCCTTCGTTGATGCACGTGCAGCCACAGTGCACACAATTCACAAACACAGAAAAATATATATTTTTATTTTGTTTGGAGTGCCCTTTGGGGGTTACAGCACCCTTTAATGGACGAGCCAGCTGGATTTTTACTTATGGGTCACAGGCGCACACTTGGCGCTTCTCCTTCGTTGATGCACGTGCAGCCACAGTGCACACAATTCACAAACACAGAAAAATATATTTTTTTATTTTGTTTGGAGTGCCCTTTTGGGGGTTACAGCACCCTTTAGCGGACAAGCCAGCTGGCCTTTTACTTATGGGACACAGGCGCACGCTTGTCGCTGCTCCTTCGTTGATGCACTTGCAGCCACAGTGCACACAATTCACAAACACTGAAAAATATATATTTTTATTTTGTTTGGAGTGCCCTTTGGGGGTTACAGCACCCTTTAACGGACAAGCCAGCTGGCCTTATACTTATGAGACACAGACGCACGCTTGGCGCTGCTCCTTCGTTGATGCACGTGCAGCCACAGTGCACACAATTCACAAACACAGAAAAAATATTTTTTTATTTTGTTTGGAGTGACCTTAGGGGGTTACAGCACCCTTTAGTGGACAAGCCAGCTGGCCTTTTACTTATGGGACACTGGCGCATGCTTGGCGCTGCTCCTTCGTTGATGCACGTGCAGCCACAGTGCACACAATTCACAAACACTGAAAAATATATTTTTTTATTTTGTTTGGAGTGCCCTTTGGGGGTTACAGCACCCTTTAACTGACAAGCCAGCTGGCCTTTTACTTATGGGATACAGGCGCACGCTTGGCGCTGCTCCTTCGTTGATGCACGTGCAGCCACAGTGCCCACAACTCACCAACACAGAAAAATATATTTTTTTATTTTGTTTGGAGTGCACTTTGGGGGTTACAGCACCCTTTAATGGACAAGCCAGCTGGCCTTTTACTTATTGGACACAGGTGCACGCTTGGCGCTGCTCCTTCGTTGATGCACGTTTAGCCACAGTGCACACAATTCTCAAACACTGAAAAATATATTTTTTTATTTTGTTTGGAGTGCCCTTTGGGGCTTACAACACCCTTTAACGGACAAGCCAGCTGGCCTTTTACTTATGGGACACAGGCGCACACTTGGCGCTGCTCTTTCGTTGATGCACGTGCAGACACAGTGCACACAATTCACAAACACAGAAAAATATATATTTTTATTTTGTTTGGAGTGCCCTTTGGGGGTTACAGCACCCTTTAGCGGACATGCCAGCCGGCCTTTTACCTATGGGACACAGGCGCACTCTTGTCGCTTCTCCTTCATTGATGCACATGCAGCCACAGTGCACACAATTCACAAACACAGAAAAATATATTTTTTTATTTTGTTTGGAGTGCCCTTTTGGGGTTACAGCACCCTTTAACGGACAAGCCAGCTGTCCTTTTACTTATGGGACACAGGCGCACGCTTGGCGCTGCTCCTTCGTTGATGCACGTGCAGCCACAGTGCACACAATTCACAAACACAGAAAAAAATATTTTTTATTTTGTTTGGAGTGGCCTTTGGGGGTTACAGCACCCCTTAACGGACAAGCAAGCCGGCCTTTTACTTATTGGACACAGGTGCACACTTGGCGCTGCTCCTTCGTTCATGCACTTGTAGCCACAGTGCACACAATTCACAAACACAGAAAAATATATTTTTTTATTTTGTTTGGAGTGCCCTTTTGGGGTTACAACACCCTTTAGCGGACAAGCCAGCCGGCCTTTTACTTATAGGACACAGGCACACGCTTGGCGCTGCTCCTTCGTTGATGCACATGCAGCCACAATGCACACAATTCACAAACACAGAAAAAATATTTTTTTATTTTGTTTGGAGTGCCCTTTGGGGGTTACAGCACCCTTTAACGGTCAAGCCAGCCGGCCTTTTACTTATGGGACACAGGCACACGCTTGGCGCTGCTCCTTCGATGATGCACGTGCAGCCACAGTGCACACAATTCACAAACACAGAAATATATATTTTTTTATTTTGTTTGAAGTGCCCTTTGGGGGTTACAGCACCCTTTAGCGGACAAGCCAGCCGGCCTTTAACTTATGGGACACAGGCGCACGCTTGGCGCTGCTCCATCGTTGATGCACGTGCAGCCACAGTGCACACAATTCACAAACACAGAATAATATTTTTTTTTATTTTGTTTGGAGTGCCCTTTGGGGGTTACAGCACCCTTTAACAGACAAGCCAGCTGGCCTTTTACTTATGGGATACAGGCGCACGCTTGGCGCTGCTCCTTCGTTGATGCACTAGCAGCCACAGTGCCCACAATTCATAAACACAAAAAAATATATGTTTTTATTTTGTTTGGAGTGCCCTTTGGGGGTTACAGCACCCTTTAATGGACAAGCCAGCTGGCCTTTTACTTATTGGACACAGGTGCACGCTTGGCGCTGCTCCTTCGTTGATGCACGTGCAGCCATAGTGCACACAATTCACAAACACAGAAAAATATATATTTTTATTTTGTTTGGAGTGCCCTTTGGGGGTTACAGCACCCTTTAACGGACGAGCCAGCTGGATTTTTACTTATGGGTCACAGGCGCACACTTGGCGCTTCTCCTTCGTTGATGCACGTGCAGCCACAGTGCACACAATTCACAAACACAGAAAAATATATTTTTTTATTTTGTTTGGAGTGCCCTTTTGGGGGTTACAGCACCCTTTAGTGGACAAGCCAGCTGGCCTTTTACTTATGGGACACAGGCGCACGCTTGTCGCTGCTCCTTCGTTGATGCACTTGCAGCCACAGTGCACACAATTCACAAACACTGAAAAATATATATTTTTATTTTGTTTGGAGTGCCCTTTGGGGGTTACAGCACCCTTTAACGGACAAGCCAGCTGGCCTTATACTTATGAGACACAGACGCACGCTTGGCGCTGCTCCTTCGTTGATGCACGTGCAGCCACAGTGCACACAATTCACAAACACAGAAAAAATATTTTTTTATTTTGTTTGGAGTGCCCTTAGGGGGTTACAGCACACTTTAGTGGACAAGCCAGCTGGCCTTTTACTTATGGGACACTGGCGCATGCTTGGCGCTGCTCCTTCGTTGATGCACGTGCAGCCACAGTGCACACAATTCACAAACACTGAAAAATATATTTTTTTATTTTGTTTGGAGTGCCCTTTGGGGGTTACAGCACCCTTTAACAGACAAGCCAGCTGGCCTTTTACTTATGGGATACAGGCGCACGCTTGGCGCTGCTCCTTCGTTGATGCACGTGCAGCCACAGTGCCCACAACTCACCAACACAGAAAAATATATTTTTTTATTTTGTTTGGAGTGCACTTTGGGGGTTACAGCACCCTTTAATGGACAAGCCAGCTGGCCTTTTACTTATTGGACACAGGTGCACGCTTGGCGCTGCTCCTTCGTTGATGCACGTTTAGCCACAGTGCACACAATTCTCAAACACTGAAAAATATATTTTTTTATTTTGTTTGGAGTGCCCTTTGGGGCTTACAACACCCTTTAACAGACAAGCCAGCTGGCCTTTTACTTATGGGACACAGGCGCACACTTGGCGCTGCTCTTTCGTTGATGCACGTGCAGACACAGTGCACACAATTCACAAACACAGAAAAATATATATTTTTATTTTGTTTGGAGTGCCCTTTGGGGGTTACAGCACCCTTTAGCGGACATGCCAGCCGGCCTTTTACCTATGGGACACAGGCGCACTCTTGTCGCTTCTCCTTCATTGATGCACGTGCAGCCACAGTGCACACAATTCACAAACACAGAAAAATATATTTTTTTATTTTGTTTGGAGTGCCCTTTTGGGGTTACAGCACCCTTTAACGGACAAGCCAGCTGTCCTTTTACTTATGGGACACAGGCGCACGCTTGGCGCTGCTCCTTCGTTGATGCACGTGCAGCCACAGTGCACACAATTCACAAACACAGAAAAAAATATTTTTTATTTTGTTTGGAGTGGCCTTTGGGGGTTACAGCACCCTTTAACGGACAAGCAAGCCGGCCTTTTACTTATTGGACACAGGTGCACACTTGGCGCTGCTCCTTCGTTCATGCACTTGTAGCCAAAGTGCACACAATTCACAAACACAGAAAAATATATTTTTTTATTTTGTTTGGAGTGCCCTTTTGGGGTTACAACACCCTTTAGCGGACAAGCCAGCCAGCCTTTTACTTATAGGACACAGCCACACGCTTGGCGCTGCTCCTTCGTTGATGCACATGCAGCCACAATGCACACAATTCACAAACACAGAAAAAATATTTTTTTATTTTGTTTGGAGTGCCCTTTGGGGGTTACAGCACCCTTTAACGGTCAAGCCAGCCGGCCTTTGACTTATGGGACACAGGCACACGCTTGGCGCTGCTCCTTCGATGATGCACGTGCAGCCACAGTGCACACAATTCACAAACACAGAAAAATATATTTTTTTATTTTGTTTGAAGTGCCCTTTGGGGGTTACAGCACCCTTTAGCGGACAAGCCAGCCGGCCTTTAACTTATGGGACACAGGCGCACGCTTGGCGCTGCTCCATCGTTGATGCACGTGCAGCCACAGTGCACACAATTCACAAACACAGAAAAATATATTTTTTTATTTTGTTTAGAGTGCCCTTTTTAGGGGTTACAGCACCCTTTAAAAAACAAGCCAGCTGGCTTTTTACTTATGGGACTCAGGCGCATGCTTGGCGCTGCTCCTTTGTTGATGCACGTGCAGCCACAGTACACACAATTCTCAAACACAGAAAAAAATATATTTTTATTTTGTTTGGAGTGGCCTTTGGGGGTTACAGCACCCTTTAACGGACAAGCCAGCCGGCCTTTTACTTATTGGACACAGGTGCATGCTTGGCGCTGCTCCTTCGTTGATGCACGTGCAGCCACAGTGCACACAATTCACAAACACTGAAAAATATATATTTTTATTTTGCTTGGAGTGCCCTTTGGGGGTTACAGCACCCTTTAACGTACAAGCCAGCCGGCCTCTTACTTATGTGACACAGGCGCACGCTTGGCGCTGCTCCTTCGTTGATGCACAGTCAGCCACAGTGCACACAATTCACAAACACAGAAAAATATATTTTTTTATTTTGTTTGGAGTGCCCTTTTGGGGTTACAACACCCTTTAGCGGACAAGCCAGCCGGCCTTTTACTTATAGGACACAGGCACACGCTTGGCGCTGCTCCTTCGTTGATGCACATGCAGCCACAATGCACACAATTCACAAACACAGAAAAAATATTTTTTTATTTTGTTTGGAGTGCCCTTTGGGGGTTACAGCACCCTTTAACGGTCAAGCCAGCCGGCCTTTTACTTATGGGACACAGGCACACGCTTGGCGCTGCTCCTTCGATGATGCACGTGCAGCCACAGTGCACACAATTCACAAACACAGAAAAATATATTTTTTTATTTTGTTTGAAGTGCCCTTTGGGGGTTACAGCACCCTTTAGCGGACAAGCCAGCCGGCCTTTAACTTATGGGACACAGGCGCACGCTTGGCGCTGCTCCATCGTTGATGCACGTGCAGCCACAGTGCACACAATTCACAAACACAGAAAAATATATTTTTTTATTTTGTTTAGAGTGCCCTTTTTAGGGGTTACAGCACCCTTTAAAAAACAAGCCAGCTGGCTTTTTACTTATGGGACTCAGGCGCATGCTTGGCGCTGCTCCTTTGTTGATGCACGTGCAGCCACAGTACACACAATTCTCAAACACAGAAAAAAATATATTTTTATTTTGTTTGGAGTGGCCTTTGGGGGTTACAGCACCCTTTAACGGACAAGCCAGCCGGCCTTTTACTTATTGGACACAGGTGCATGCTTGGCGCTGCTCCTTCGTTGATGCACGTGCAGCCACAGTGCACACAATTCACAAACACTGAAAAATATATATTTTTATTTTGTTTGGAGTGCCCTTTGGGGGTTACAGCACCCTTTAACGTACAAGCCAGCCGGCCTCTTACTTATGTGACACAGGCGCACGCTTGGCGCTGCTCCTTCGTTGATGCACAGTCAGCCACAGTGCACACAATTCACAAACACAGAAAAATATATTTTTTTATTTTGTTTGGAGTGCCCTTTGGGGATTACAGCACCCTTTAGTGGACAAGCCAGCTGGACTTTTACTTATGGGACACAGGTGCACACTTGGCGCTGCTCCTTCGTTGATGCACTTGTAGCCACAGTGCACACAATTCACAAACACAGAAAAATATATATTTTTATTTTGTTTGGAGTGCCCTTTTGGGGTTACAACACCCTTTAGCAGACAAGCCAGCTGGCCTTTTATTTATAGGACACAGGCACACGCTTGGCGCTGCTCCTTCGTTGATGCACATGCAGCCACAATGCACACAATTCACAAACACAGAAAAAAAATTTTTTTATTTTGTTTGGAATGCCCTTTGGGGGTTACATCACCCTTTAACGGTCAAGCCAGCCGGCCTTTTACTTATGGGACACAGGCGCACGCTTGGCGCTGCTCCTTCGCTGATGCACGTGCAGCCACAGTGCACACAATTCACAATCACAGAAAAATATATTTTTTTATTTTGTTTGAAGTGCCCTTTGGGGGTTACAGCACCCTTTAGCGGACAAGCCAGCCGGCCTTTAACTTATGGGACACAGGCGCTCGCTTGGCGCTGCTCCTTCGTTGATGCACGTGCAGCCACAGTGCACACAATTCACAAACACAGAATAATATATTTTTTTATTTTGTTTGGAGTGCCCTTTGGGGGTTACAGCACCCTTTAACAGACAAGCCAGCTGGCCTTTTACTTATGGGATACAGGCGCACGCTTGGCGCTGCTCCTTCGTTGATGCACTAGCAGCCACAGTGCCCACAATTCATAAACACAAAAAAATATATGTTTTTATTTTGTTTGGAGTGCCCTTTGGGGGTTACAGCACCCTTTAATGGACAAGCCAGCTGGCCTTTTACTTATTGGACACAGGTGCACGCTTGGCGCTGCTCCTTCGTTGATGCACGTGCAGCCATAGTGCACACAATTCACAAACACAGAAAAATATATATTTTTATTTTGTTTGGAGTGCCCTTTGGGGGTTACAGCACCCTTTAACGGACGAGCCAGCTTGATTTTTACTTATGGGACACAGGCGCACACTTGGCGCTTCTCCTTCGTTGATGCACGTGCAGCCACAGTGCACACAATTCACAAACACAGAAAAATATATTTTTTTATTTTGTTTGGAGTGCCCTTTTGGGGGTTACAGCACCCTTTAGCGGACAAGCCAGCTGGCCTTTTACTTATGGGACACAGGCGCACGCTTGTCGCTGCTCCTTTGTTGATGCACTTGCAGCCACAGTGCACACAATTCACAAACACAGAAAAATATATATTTTTATTTTGTTTGGAGTGCCCTTTGGGGGTTACAGCACCCTTTAACGGACAAGCCAGCTGGCCTTATACTTATGAGACACAGACGCACGCTTGGCGCTGTTCCTTCGATGATGCACGTGCAGCCACAGTGCACACAATTCACAAACACAGAAAAAATATTTTTTTATTTTGTTTGGAGTGCCC
The DNA here is from genome assembly GCA_031769625.1 of Taudactylus pleione. Lineage (NCBI taxonomy): Eukaryota > Metazoa > Chordata > Amphibia > Anura > Myobatrachidae > Taudactylus > Taudactylus pleione. The sequence continues at coordinate 5,376,975 of JAUIMM010000031.1, forward strand.
TTAGGGGGTTACAGCACCCTTTAGTGGACAAGCCAGCTGGCCTTTTACTTATGGGACACTGGCGCATGCTTGGCGCTGCTCCTTCGTTGATGCACGTGCAGCCACAGTGCACACAATTCACAAACACTGAAAAATATATTTTTTTATTTTGTTTAGAGTGCCCTTTGGGGGTTACAGCACCCTTTAACAGACAAGCCAGCTGACCTTTTACTTATGGGACACAGGCGCATGCTTGGCGCTGCTCCTTCGTTGATGCACGTGCACCCACAGTGCACACAATTCACAAACACAGAATAATATATTTTTTTATTTTGTTTGGAGTGCACTTTGGGGGTTACAGCACCCTTTAACAGACAAGCCAGCTGGCCTTTTACTTATGGGATACAGGCGCACGCTTGGCGCTGCTCCTTCGTTGATGCACGTGCAGCCACAGTGCCCACAACTCACCAACACAGAAAAATATATTTTTTTATTTTGTTTGGAGTGCACTTTGGGGGTTACAGCACCCTTTAATGGACAAGCCAGCTGGCCTTTTACTTATTGGACGCAGGTGCACGCTTGGCGCTGCTCCTTCGTTGATGCACGTTTAGCCACAGTGCACACAATTCTCAAACACTGAAAAATATATTTTTTTATTTTGTTTGGAGTGCCCTTTGGGGCTTACAGCACCCTTTAACGGACAAGCCAGCTGGCCTTTTACTTATGGGACACAGGCGCACACTTGGCGCTGCTCTTTCGTTGATGCACGTGCAGACACCGTGCACACAATTCACAAACACAGAAAAATATATATTTTTATTTTGTTTGGAGTGCCCTTTGGGGGTTACAGCACCCTTTAGCGGACATGCCAGCCGGCCTTTTACCTATGGGACACAGGCGCACTCTTGTCGCTTCTCCTTCATTGATGCACGTGCAGCCACAGTGCACACAATTCACAAACACAGAAAAATATATTTTTTTATTTTGTTTGGAGTGCCCTTTTGGGGTTACAGCACCCTTTAACGGACAAGCCAGCTGTCCTTTTACTTATGGGACACAGGCGCACGCTTGGCGCTGCTCCTTCGTTGATTCACGTGCAGCCACAGTGCACACAATTCACAAACACAGAAAAAAATATTTTTTTATTTTGTTTGGAGTGCCCTTTGGGGTTACTGCACCCTTTAGTGTTCAATCCAGCCGGCCCTTTATTTATGGGACACAGGCGCATGCTTGGCACTACTTTGTTGATGCACATGCAGCCACAATGCACACAATTCACAAACACAGAAAAAATATTTTTTTATTTTGTTTGGAGTGCCCTTTGGGGGTTACAGCACCCTTTAACGGTCAAGCCAGCCGGCCTTTTACTTATGGGACACAGGCGCACGCTTGGCGCTGCTCCTTCGCTGATGCACGTGCAGCCACAGTGCACACAATTCACAAACACAGAAAAATATATTTTTTTATTTTGTTTGGAGTGCCCTTTGGGGGTTACAGCACCCTTTAGTTGACAAGCCAGCCGGCCTTTAACTTATGGGACACAGGCGCACGCTTGGCGCTGCTCCATCATTGATGCACGTGCAGCCACAGTGCACACAATTCACAATCACAGAAAAATATATTTTTTTATTTTGTTTAGAGTGCCCTTTGGGGGTTACAGCACCCTTTAAAAAACAAGCCAGCCGGCTTTTTACTTATGGGACACAGGCGCATGCTTGGCGCTGCTCCTTCGTTGATGCACGTGCAGCCACAGTGCACACAATTCACAAACACAGAATAATATATTTTTTTATTTTGTTTGGAGTGCCCTTTGTGGGTTACAGCACCCTTTAACAGACAAGCCAGCTGGCCTTTTACTTATGGGACACTGGCGCATGCTTGGCGCTGCTCCTTCGTTGATGCACGTGCAGCCACAGTGCACACAATTCACAAACACTGAAAAATATATTTTTTTATTTTGTTTAGAGTGCCCTTTGGGGGTTACAGCACCCTTTAACAGACAAGCCAGCTGACCTTTTACTTATGGGACACAGGCGCATGCTTGGCGCTTCTCCTTCGTTGATGCGCGTGCACCCACAGTGCACACAATTCACAAACACAGAATAATATATTTTTTTATTTTGTTTGGAGTGCCCTTTGGGGGTTACAGCACCCTTTAACAGACAAGCCAGCTGGCCTTTTACTTATGGGATACAGGCGCACACTTGGCGCTGCTCCATCGTTGATGCACGTGCAGCCACAGTGCCCACAACTCACCAACACAGAAAAATATATTTTTTTATTTTGTTTGGAGTGCACTTTGGGGGTTACAGCACCCTTTAATGGACAAGCCAGCTGGCCTTTTACTTATTGGACACAGGTGCACGCTTGGCGCTGCTCCTTCGTTGATGCACGTTTAGCCACAGTGCACACAATTCTCAAACACTGAAAAATATATTTTTTTATTTTGTTTGGAGTGCCCTTTGGGGCTTACAGCACCCTTTAACGGACAAGCCAGCTGGCCTTTTACTTATGGGACACAGGCGCACACTTGGCGCTGCTCTTTCGTTGATGCACGTGCAGACACCGTGCACACAATTCACAAACACAGAAAAATATATATTTTTATTTTGTTTGGAGTGCCCTTTGGGGGTTACAGCACCCTTTAGCGGACATGCCAGCCGGCCTTTTACCTATGGGACACAGGCGCACTCTTGTCGCTTCTCCATCATTGATGCACGTGCAGCCACAGTGCACACAATTCACAAACACAGAAAAATATATTTTTTTATTTTGTTTGGAGTGCCCTTTTGGGGATACAGCACCCTTTAACGGACAAGCCAGCTGTCCTTTTACTTATGGGACACAGGCGCACACTTGGCGCTGCTCCTTCGTTGATGCACGTGCAGCCACAGTGCACACAATTCACAAACACAGAAAAAAATATTTTTTTATTTTGTTTGGAGTGCCCTTTGGGGTTACTGCACCCTTTAGTGTTCAATCCAGCCGGCCCTTTATTTATGGGACACAGGCGCACGCTTGGCACTACTTTGTTGATGCACATGCAGCCACAATGCACACAATTCACAAACACAGAAAAAATATTTTTTTATTTTGTTTGGAGTGCCCTTTGGGGGTTACAGCACCCTTTAATGGTCAAGCCAGCCGGCCTTTTACTTATGGGACACAGGCGCACGCTTGGCGCTGCTCCTTCGCTGATGCACGTGCAGCCACAGTGCACACAATTCACAAACACAGAAAAATATATTTTTTTATTTTGTTTGGAGTGCCCTTTGGGGGTTACAGCACCCTTTAGTTGACAAGCCAGCCGGCCTTTAACTTATGGGACACAGGCGCACGCTTGGCGCTGCTCCATCATTGATGCACGTGCAGCCACAGTGCACACAATTCACAAACACAGAAAAATATATTTTTTTATTTTGTTTAGAGTGCCCTTTGGGGGTTACAGCACCCTTTAAAAAACAAGCCAGCCGGCTTTTTACTTATGGGACACAGGCGCATGCTTGGCGCTGCTCCTTCGTTGATGCACGTGCAGCCACAGTGCACACAATTCACAAACACAGAATAATATATTTTTTTATTTTGTTTGGAGTGCCCTTTGGGGGTTACAGCACCCTTTAACAGACAAGCCAGCTGGCCTTTTACTTATGGGATACAGGCGCACGCTTGGCGCTACTCCTTCGTTGATGCACTAGCAGCCACAGTGCCCACAATTCATAAACACAGAAAAAAATATATTTTTATTTTGTTTGGAGTGCACTTTGGGGGTTACAGCACCCTTTAACGGACAAGCCAGCCGGCCTCTTACTTATGGGACACAGGCGCACGCTTGGCGCTGCTCCTTCGTTGATGCACAGTCAGCCACAGTGCACACAATTCACAAACACAGTAAAATATATTTTTTTATTTTATTTGGAGTGCCCTTTGGGGATTACAGCACCCTTTAGTGGACAATCCAGCTGGACTTTTACTTATGGGACACAGGTGCACACTTGGCGCTGCTCCTTCGTTGATGCACTTGTAGCCACAGTGCACACAATTCACAAACACAGAAAAATATATTTTTTTATTTTGTTTGGAGTGCCCTTTTGGGGTTACAACACCCTTTAGCGGACAAGCCAGCCGGCCTTTTACTTATAGGACATAGGCACACGCTTGGCGCTGCTCCTTCGTTGATGCACATGCAGCCACAATGCACACAATTCACAAACACAGTAAAAATATTTTTTTATTTTGTTTGGATTGCCCTTTGGGGGTTACAGCACCCTTTAACGGTCAAGCCAGCCGGCCTTTTACTTATGGGACACAGGCGCACGTTTGGTGCTGCTCCTTCGCTGATGCACGAGCAGCCACAGTGCACACAATTCACAAACACAGAAAAATATATTTTTTTATTTTGTTTGGAGTGCCCTTTGGGGGTTACAGCACCCTTTAACGGTCAAGCCAGCCGGCCTTTAACTTATGGTACACAGGCGCACGCTTGGCGCTGCTCCATCGTTGATGCATGTGCAGCCACAGTGCACACAATTCACAAACACAGAATAATATATTTTTTTATTTTGTTTGGAGTGCCCTTTGGGGGTTACAGCACCCTTTAATAGACAAGCCAGCTGGCCTTTTACTTATGGGATACAGGCGCACGCTTGGCGCTGCTCCTTCGTTGATGCACTAGCAGCCACAGTGCCCACAATTCATAAACACAGAAAAATATATGTTTTTATTTTGTTTGGAGTGCCCTTTGGGGGTTACAGCACCCTTTAACGTACAAGCCAGCCGGCCTCTTACTTATGGGACACAGGCGCACGCTTGGCGCTGCTCCTTCGTTGATGCACAGTCAGCCACAGTGCACACAATTCACAAACACAGAAAAATATATTTTTTTATTTTATTTGGAGTGCCCTTTGGGGATTACAGCACCCTTTAGTGGACAAGCCAGCTGGACTTTTACTTATGGGACACAGGTGCACACTTGGCGCTGCTCCTTCGTTGATGCACTTGTAGCCACAGTGCACACAATTCACAAACACAGAAAAATATATTTTTTTATTTTGTTTGGAGTGCCCTTTTGGGGTTACAACACCCTTTAGCGGACAAGCCAGCCGGCCTTTTACTTATAGGACACAGGCACACGCTTGGCGCTGCTCCTTCGTTGATGCACATGCAGCCACAATGCACACAATTCACAAACACAGTAAAAATATTTTTTTATTTTGTTTGGAGTGCCCTTTGGGGGTTACAGCACCCTTTAAAGGTCAAGCCAGCCGGCCTTTTACTTATGGGACACAGGCGCACGTTTGGTGCTGCTCCTTCGCTGATGCACGTGCAGCCACAGTGCACACAATTCACAAACACAGAAAAATATATTTTTTTATTTTGTTTGGAGTGCCCTTTGGGGGTTACAGCACCCTTTAGTGGACAAGCCAGCCGGCCTTTAACTTATGGTACACAGGCGCACGCTTGGCGCTGCTCCATCGTTGATGCATGTGCAGCCACAGTGCACACAATTCACAAACACAGAAAAATATATATTTTTATTTTGTTTAGAGTGCCCTTAGGGGGTTACAGCACCCTTTAAAAAACAAGCCAGCCGGCTTTTTACTTATGGGACACAGGCGCATGCTTGGCGCTGCTCCTTCGTTGATGCACGTGCAGCCACAGTGCACACAATTCACAAACACAGAATAATATATTTTTTTATTTTGTTTGGAGTGCCCTTTGGGGGTTACAGCACCCTTTAACAGACAAGCCAGCTGGCCTTTTACTTATGGGATACAGGCGCACGCTTGGCGCTGCTCCTTCGTTGATGCACGTGCAGCCACAGTGCCCACAACTCATAAACACAGAAAAATATATGTTTTTATTTTGTTTGGAGTGCCCTTTGGGGGTTACAGCACCCTTTAATGGACAAACCAGCTGGCCTTTTACTTATTGGACACAGGTGCACGCTTGGCGCTGCTCCTTCGTTGATGCACGTGCAGCCATAGTGCACACAATTCTCAAACACTGAAAAATATATTTTTTTATTTTGTTTGGAGTGCCCTTTGGGGCTTACAGCACACTTTAATGGACAAGCCAGCTGGCCTTTTACTTATGGGACACAGGCGCACACTTGGCGCTGCTCCTTCGTTGATGCACGTGCAGCCACAGTGCACACAATTCACAAACACAGAAAAATATATATTTTTATTTTGTTTGGAGTGCCCTTTGGGGGTTACAGCACCCTTTAACGGACAAGCCAGCTGGCCTTTTACTTATGGGACACAGGCGAACGCTTGGCGCTGCTCCATCGTTGATGCACATGCAGCCACAGTGCACACAATTCACAAACACAGAAAAACATATTTTTTTATTTGGTTTGGAGTGTCCTTTGGGGTTACAGCACCCTTTAGTGGTCAATCCAGCCTGCCCTTTATTTATTGGTCACAGGCTCACGATTGGCACTACTTTGTTGATGCACGTGCTGCAACTGCGCACACAATTCACAAACACAGAAAATATTTTTTTATTTTGTTTGGAGTGTACTTTGGGGGTTACAGCACCCTTTAACGGACAAGCAAGCCGACCCTTTACTTATGACACAGGCGCATGCTTGGCACTACTTTGTTGATGCACATGCGGCTACTGCGCACACAATTCACAAACACAGAAAATATTTGTTTATTTTGTTTGGAGTGTACTTTGGGGGTTACAGCACCCTTTAACGGACAAGCCAGCCATCAATTTACTTATGACACAGGCGCACGCTTGGCAATACTTTGTTGATGCGCACACAATTCACAAACATAAAAATATCTTTTTTTATTTTGTTTGGAGTACCCTTTGGGGGTTACAGCACCCTTTAACGGACAAGCCAACCGGCCTTTTACTTATGGGACACAGGCGCACGCTTGGCGCTGCTCCTTCTTTGATGCACGTGCAGCCACAGTGCACACAATTCACAAACACAGAAAAAAATATTTTTTTATTTTGTTTGGAGTGCCCTTTGGGGGACCAGCACCCTTTAACGGACAAGCCAGCTGGCCATTTACTTATGGAACACAGGCGCACGCTTGGCACTGCTCCTTTGTTGATGCACGTGCAGCCACAGTACACACAATTCACAAACACAGAAAAATATATATTTTTATTTTGTTTGGAGTGCCCTTTGGGGGTTACAGCACCCTTTAACGGACAAGCCAGCCGGCCTTTTACTTATGGGACACAGGCGCACGCTTGTCGCTGCTCCTTCATTGATGCACGTGCAGCCACAGTGCACACAATTCACAAACACAGAAAAATATATATTTTTATTTTGTTTGGAGTGCCCTTTGGGGGTTACAGCACCCTTTAACGGACAAGCCAGCTGGACTTTTACTTATGGGACACAGGCGCACGCTTGGCGCTGCTCCTTCGTTGATGCACGTGCAGCCACAGTGCACACAATTCACAAACACAGAAAAATATATATTTTTATTTTGTTTGGAGTGCCCTTTGGGGTTACAGCACCCTTTAGTGGTCAATCCAGCCGGCCCTTTATTTATGGGACACAGGCGCACGCTTGGCACTACTTTGTTGATGCACGTGCGGCTACTGCGCACACAATTCACAAACAAAAAAATATTTTTTTATTTTGTTTGGAGTGTACTTTGGGGGTTACAGCACCCTTTACCAGTCAATCCAGCTGCCCATTTATTTATGGGTCACAGGCTCACGCTTGGCACTACTTTGTTGATGCACGTGCTGCAACTGCGCACACATTCACAAACACAGAAAATATTTTTTTATTTTGTTTGGAGTGTACTTTTGGGGTTACAGCACCCTTTAACTGACAAGCAAGCTGGCCATTTACTTATGACACAGGCGCACGCTTGGCACTACTTTGTTGATGCGCACATAATTCACAAACAAAAAAATATCTTTTTTTATTTTGTTTGGAGTGCCCTTTGGGGGTTACAGCACCCTTTAACAGACAAGCCAACTGGCCTTTTACTTATGGGACACAGGCGCACGCTTGGCGCTGCTCCTTCGTTGATGCACGTGCAGCCACAGTACACACAATTCTCAAACACAGAAAAAAATATATTTTTATTTTGTTTGGAGTGGCCTTTGGGGGTTACAGCACCCTTTAACGGACAAGCCAGCCTGCCTCTTACTTATGGGACACAGGCGAACGCTTGGCGCTGCTCCTTCGTTGATGCACAGTCAGCCACAGTGCACACAATTCACAAACACAGAAAAATATATTTTTTTATTTTGTTTGGAGTGGCCTTTGGGGGTTACAGCACCCTTTAACGGACAAGCCAGCCTGCCTCTTACTTATGGGACACAGGCGAACGCTTGGCGCTGCTCCTTCGTTGATGCACAGTCAGCCACAGTGCACACAATTCACAAACACAGAAAAATATATTTTTTTATTTAGTTTGGAGTGCCCTTTGGGGATTACAGCACCCTTTAGTGGACAAGCCAGCTGGCCTTTTACTTATGGGACACAGGTGCACGCTTGGCGCTGCTCCTTCGTTGATGCACTTGTAGCCACAATGCACACAATTCACAAACACAGAAAAATATATTTTTTTATTTTGTTTGGAGTGCCCTTTGGGGGTTACAGCACCCTTTAGTGGACAAGCCTGCCGGCCTTTTACTTATGGGACACAGGCGCATGCTAGGCGCTGCTCCATCGTTGATGCACGTGCAGCCACAGTGCACACAATTCACAAACACAGAATAATATATTTTTTTATTTTGTTTTGAGTGCCCTTTGGGGGTTACAGCACCCTTTAACAGACAAGCAAGCTGGCCTTTTACTTATGGGATACAGGCGCATGCTTGGCGCTGCTCCTTCGTTGATGCACGTGCAGCCACAGTGCCCACAATTCACAAACACATAAAAATATATTTTTTTATTTTATTTGGAGTGCACTTTGGGGGTTACAGCACCCTTTAGTGGTCAATCCAGCCGGCCCTTTATTTATGGGACACAGGCGCACGCTTGGCACTACTTTGTTGATGCACGTGCGGCTACTGCGCACACAATTCACAAACACAAAAATATATATTTTTATTTTGTTTAGAGTGCCCTTTGGGGGTTACAGCACCCTTTAAAAAACAAGCCAGCCGGCTTTTTACTTATGGGACACAGGCGCATGCTTGGCGCTGCTCCTTCGTTGATGCACGTGCAGCCACAGTGCACACAATTCACAAACACAGAATAATATATTTTTTTATTTTGTTTGGAGTGCCCTTTGGGGGTTACAGCACCCTTTAACAGACAAGCCAGCTGGCCTTTTACTTATGGGATACAGGCGCACGCTTGGCGCTGCTCCTTCGTTGATGCACTAGCAGCCACAGTGCCCACAATTCATAAACACAGATAAATATATGTTTTTATTTTGTTTGGAGTGCCCTGGGGGTTACAGCACCCTTTAATGGACAAGCCAGCTGGCCTTTTACTTATTGGACACAGGTGCACGCTTGGCGCTGCTCCTTCGTTGATGCACGTGCAGCCATAGTGCACACAATTCTCAAACACTGAAAAATATATTTTTTTATTTTGTTTGGAGTGCCCTTTGGGGCTTACAGCACACTTTAATGGACAAGCCAGCTGGCCTTTTACTTATGGGACACAGGCGCACACTTGGCGCTGCTCCTTCGTTGATGCACGTGCAGCCACAGTGCACACAATTCACAAACACAGAAAAATATATATTTTTATTTTGTTTGGAGTGCCCTTTGGGGGTTACAGCACCCTTTAACGGACAAGCCAGCTGGCCTTTTACTTATGGGACACAGGCGTACGCTTGGCGCTGCTCCTTCGTTGATGCACATGCAGCCACAGTGCACACAATTCACAAACACAGAAAAACATATTTTTTTATTTGGTTTGGAGTGTCCTTTGGGGTTACAGCACCCTTTAGTGGTCAATCCAGCCTGCCCTTTATTTATTGGTCACAGGCTCACGATTGGCACTACTTTGTTGATGCACGTGCTGCAACTGCGCACACAATTCACAAACACAGAAAATATTTTTTTATTTTGTTTGGAGTGTACTTTGGGGGTTACAGCACCCTTTAATGGACAAGCAAGCCGACCCTTTACTTATGACACAGGCGCATGCTTGGCACTACTTTGTTGATGCACATGCGGCTACTGCGCACACAATTCACAAACACAGAAAATATTTGTTTATTTTGATTGGAGTGTACTTTGGGGGTTACAGCACCCTTTAACGGACAAGCCAGCCAGCCATTTACTTATGACACAGGCGCACGCTTGGCAATACTTTGTTGATGCGCACACAATTCACAAACATAAAAATATATTTTTTTATTTTGTTTGGAGTGCCCTTTGGGGGTTACAGCACCCTTTAACGGACAAGCCAACCGGCCTTTTACTTATGGGACACAGGCGCACGCTTGGCGCTGCTCCTTCTTTGATGCACGTGCAGCCACAGTGCACACAATTCACAAACACAGAAAAATATATTTTTTTATTTTGTTTGGAGTGCCCTTTGGGGGACCAGCACCCTTTAACGGACAAGCCAGCTGACCTTTTACTTACGGAACACAGGCGCACGCTTGGCACTGCTCCTTTGTTGATGCACGTGCAGCCACAGTACACACAATTCACAAACACAGAAAAATATATATTTTTATTTTGTTTGGAGTGCCCTTTGGGGGTTACAGCACCCTTTAACGGACAAGCCAGCCAGCCTTTTACTTATGGGACACAGGCGCACGCTTGTCGCTGCTCCTTCATTGATGCACGTGCAGCCACAGTGCACACAATTCACAAACACAGAAAAATATATTTGTTTATTTTGTTTGGAGTGCCCTTTGGGGGTTACAGCACCCTTTAACGGACAAGCCAGCTGGACTTTTACTTATGGGACACAGGCGCACGCTTGGCGCTGCTCCTTCGTTGATGCACGTGCAGCCACAGTGCACACAATTCACAAACACAGAAAAATATATTTTTTTATTTTGTTTGGAGTGCCCTTTGGGGTTACAGCACCCTTTAGTGGTCAATCCAGCCGGCCCTTTATTTATGGGACACAGGCGCACGCTTGGCACTACTTTGTTGATGCACGTGCGGCTACTGCGCACACAATTCACAAACACAAAAATATTTTTTTATTTTGTTTGGAGTGTACTTTGGGGGTTACAGCACCCTTTACCAGTCAATCCAGCTGCCCATTTATTTATGGGTCACAGGCTCACGCTTGGCACTACTTTGTTGATGCACGTGCTGCAACTGCGCACACATTCACAAACACAGAAAATATTTTTTTATTTTGTTTGGAGTGTACTTTTGGGGTTACAGCACCCTTTAACTGACAATCAAGCTGGCCATTTACTTATGACACAGGCGCACGCTTGGCACTACTTTGTTGATGCGCACATATTTCACAAACAAAAAAATATATTTTTTTATTTTGTTTGGAGTGCCCTTTGGGGGTTACAGCACCCTTTAACAGACAAGCCAACTGGCCTTTTACTTATGGGACACAGGCGCACGCTTGGCGCTGCTCCTTCGTTGATGCACGTGCAGCCACAGTACACACAATTCTCAAACACAGAAAAAAATATATTTTTATTTTGTTTGGAGTGGCCTTTGGGGGTTACAGCACCCTTTAACGGACAAGCCAGCCTGTCTCTTACTTATGGGACACAGGCGAACGCTTGGCGCTGCTCCTTCGTTGATGCACAGTCAGCCACAGTGCACACAATTCACAAACACAGAAAAATATATTTTTTTATTTAGTTTGGAGTGCCCTTTGGGGATTACAGCACCCTTTAGTGGACAAGCCAGCTGGCCTTTTACTTATGGGACACAGGTGCACGCTTGGCGCTGCTCCTTCGTTGATGCACTTGTAGCCACAATGCACACAATTCACAAACACAGAAAAATATATTTTTTTATTTTGTTTGGAGTGCCCTTTGGGGGTTACAGCACCCTTTAGTGGACAAGCCTGCTGGCCTTTTACTTATGGGACACAGGCGCATGCTAGGCGCTGCTCCATCGTTGATGCACGTGCAGCCACAGTGCACACAATTCACAAACACAGAATAATATATTTTTTAATTTTGTTTTGAGTGCCCTTTGGGGGTTACAGCACCCTTTAACAGACAAGCAAGCTGGCCTTTTACTTATGGGATACAGGCGCACGCTTGGCGCTGCTCCTTCGTTGATGCACGTGCAGCCACAGTGCCCACAATTCACAAACACAGAAAAATATATTTTTTTATTTGATTTGGAGTGCACTTTGGGGGTTACAGCACCCTTTAATGGACAAGCCAGCTGGCCTTTTACTTATTGGACACAGGTGCACGCTTGGCGCTGCTCCTTCGTTGATGCACGTGCAGCCACAGTGCACACAATTCACAAACACAGAAAAATATATATTTTTATTTTGTTTGGAGTGCCCTTTGGGGTTACAGCACCCTTTAGTGGTCAATCCAGCCGGCCCTTTATTTATGGGACACAGGCGCACGCTTGGCACTACTTTGTTGATGCACGTGCGGCTACTGCGCACACAATTCACAAACACAAAAATATTTTTTTATTTTGTTTGGAGTGTACTTTGGGGGTTACAGCACCCTTTACCAGTCAATCCAGCTGCCCATTTATTTATGGGTCACAGGCTCACGCTTGGCACTACTTTGTTGATGTACGTGCTGCAACTGCGCACACATTCACAAACACAGAAAATATTTTTTTATTTTGTTTGGAGTGTACTTTTGGGGTTACAGCACCCTTTAACAGACAAGCCAACTGGCCTTTTACTTATGGGACACAGGCGCACGCTTGGCGCTGCTCCTTCGTTGATGCACAGTCAGCCACAGTGCACACAATTCACAAACACAGAAAAATATATTTTTTTATTTAGTTTGGAGTGCCCTTTGGGATTACAGCACCCTTTAGTGGACAAGCCAGCTGGCCTTTTACTTATGGGACACAGGTGCATGCTTGGCGCTGCTCCTTCGTTGATGCACTTGTAGCCACAGTGCACACAATTCACAAACACAGAAAAATATATATTTTTATTTTGTTTGGAGTGCCCTTTGGGGGTTACAGCACCCTTTAACGGACAAGCCAGCCAGCCTTTTACTTAGGAGACACAGACGCACGCTTGGCGCTGCTCCTTCGTTGATGCACGTGCAGCCACAATGCACACAATTCACAAACACAGAAAAAATATTTTTTTATTTTGTTTGGAGTGCCCTTTGGGGGTTACAGCACCCTTTAACTGTCAAGCCAGCCGGCCTTTTACTTATGGGACACAGGCGCATTCTTGGCGCTGCTCCATCGTTGATGCACGTGCAACCACAGTGCACACAATTCACAAACAAAGAAAAATATTTTTTTATTTTGTTTAGAGTACCCTTTGGAAGTTACAGCACCCTTTGAAAAACAAGCCAGCCGGCCTTTTACTTATGGGACACAGGCACATGCTTGGCGCTGCTCCTTCGTTGATGCACGTGCAGCCACAATGCACACAATTCACAAACACAGAAAAATATATTTTTTTATTTTGTTTGGAGTGCCCTTTGGGGTTACAGCACCCTTTAGTGGTCAATCCAGCCGGCCCTTTATTTATGGGACACAGGCGCACGCTTGGCACTACTTTGTTGATGCACGTGCAGCTACTGCGCACACAATTCACAAACACAAAAATATTTTTTTATTTTGTTTGGAGTGTACTTTGGGGTATACAGCACCCTTTACCAGTCAATCCAGCTGCCCATTTATTTATGGGTCACAGGCTCACGCTTGGCACTACTTTGTTGATGCACGTGCTGCAACTGCGCACACATTCACAAACGCAGAAAATATTTTTTTATTTTGTTTGGAGTGTACTTTTGGGGTTACAGCACCCTTTAACTGACAAGGAAGCTGGCCATTTACTTATGACACAGGCGCACGCTTGGCACTACTTTGTTGATGCGCACATAATTCACAAACAAAAAAATATCTTTTTTTATTTTGTTTGGAGTGCCCTTTGGGGGTTACAGCACCCTTTAACAGAAAAGCCAACTGGCCTTTTACTTATGGGACACAGGCGCACGCTTGGCGCTGCTCCTTCGTTGATGCACGTGCAGCCACAGTACACACAATTCTCAAACACAGAAAAAAATATATTTTTATTTTGATTGGAGTGGCCTTTGGGGGTTACAGCACCCTTTAACGGACAAGCCAGCCGGCCTCTTACTTATGGGACACAGGCAAACGCTTGGCGCTGCTTCTTTGTTGATGCACAGTCAGCCACAGTGCACACAATTCACAAACACAGAAAAATATATTTTTTTATTTTGTTTGGAGTGCCCTTTGGGGGTTACAGCACCCTTTAACGGACAAGCCAGCCAGCCTTTTACTTATGAGACACAGAAGCACGCTTGGCGCTGCTCCTTCGTTGATGCACGTGCAGCCACAATGCACACAATTCACAAACACAGAAAAAATATTTTTTTATTTTGTTTGGAGTGCCCTTTGGGGGTTACAGCACCCTTTAGTGGACAAGCCAGCTGGCCTTTTACTTATGGGACACAGGTGCACGCTTGGCGCTGCTCCTTCGTTGATGCACTTGTAGCCACAGTGCACACAATTCACAAACACAGAAAAATATATATTTTTATTTTGTTTGGAGTGCCCTTTGGGGGACACAGCACCCTTTAACGGACAAGCCAGCCTGCCTTTTACTTATGAGACACAGACGCACGCTTGGCGCTGCTCCTTCGTTGATGCACGTGCAGCCACAATGCACACAATTCACAAACACAGAAAAAATATTTTTTTATTTTGTTTGGAGTGCCCTTTGGGGGTTACAGCACCCTTTAACAGTCAAGCCAGCCGGCCTTTTACTTATGGGACACAAGGCGCACGCTTGGCGTTGCTCCTTCGCTGATGCACGTGCAGCCACAGTGCACACAATTCACAAACACAGAAAAACATATTTTTTATTTTGTTTGGAGTGCCCTTTGGGGGTTACAGCACCCTTTAGTGGACAAGCCTGCCGGCCTTTTACTTATGGGACACAGGCGCATGCTTGGCGCTGCTCCATCATTGATGCACGTGCAGCCACAGTGCACACAATTCACAAACACAGAAAAATATATTTTTTTATTTTGTTTAGAGTGCACTTTGTGGGTTACAGCACCCTTTAAAAAACAAGCCAGCCGGCCTTTTACTTATGGGACACAGGCGCATGCTTGGCGCTGCTCCTTCGTTGATGCACGTGCAGCCACAGTGCACACAATTCACAAACACAGAAAAAATATTTTTTTATTTTGTTTGGAGTGCCCTTTGGGGGTTACAGCACCCTTTAACTGTCAAGCCAGCCGGCCTTTTACTTATGGGACACAGGCGCATTCTTGGCGCTGCTCCATCGTTGATGCACGTGCAGCCACAGTGCACACAATTCACAAACAAAGAAAAATATTTTTTTATTTTATTTAGAGTGCCCTTTGGGGGTTACAGCACCCTTTGAAAAACAAGCCAGCTGGCCTTTTACTTATGGGACACAGGCGCATGCTTGGCGCTGCTCCTTCGTTGATGCACGTGCAGCCACAGTGCACACAATTCACAAACACAGAAAAAAATATTTTTTTATTTTGTTTGGAGTGCCCTTTGGGGTTACAGCACCCTTTAGTGGTCAATCCAGCCGGCCCTTTATTTATGGGACACAGGCGCACGCTTGGCACTACTTTGTTGATGCACGTGTAGCTACTGCGCACACAATTCACAAACACAAAAATATTTCTTTATTTTGTTTGGAGTGTACTTTGGGGGATACAGCACCCTTT
Source organism: Taudactylus pleione (assembly GCA_031769625.1). NCBI lineage: Eukaryota > Metazoa > Chordata > Amphibia > Anura > Myobatrachidae > Taudactylus > Taudactylus pleione. The sequence continues at coordinate 5,392,733 of JAUIMM010000031.1, forward strand.
ACCAGTCAATCCAGCTGCCCATTTATTTATGGGTCACAGGCTCACGCTTGGCACTACTTTGTTGATGCACGTGCTGCAACTGCGCACACATTCACAAACACAGAAAATATTTTTTTATTTTGTTTGGAGTGTACTTTTGGGGTTACAGCACCCTTTAACTGACAAGCAAGCTGGCCATTTACTTATGACACAGGCGCACGCTTGGCACTACTTTGTTGATGCGCACACAATTCACAAACAAAAAAATATCTTTTTTTATTTTGTTTGGAGTGCCCTTTGGGGGTTACAGCACCCTTTAACAGAAAAGCCAACTGGCCTTTTACTTATGGGACACAGGCGCACGCTTGGCGCTGCTCCTTCGTTGATGCACGTGCAGCCACAGTACACACAATTCTCAAACACAGAAAAAAATATATTTTTATTTTGATTGGAGTGGCCTTTGGGGGTTACAGCACCCTTTAACGGACAAGCCAGCCGGCCTCTTACTTATGGGACACAGGCGAACGCTTGGCGCTGCTCCTTTGTTGATGCACAGTCAGCCACAGTGCACACAATTCACAAACACAGAAAAATATATATTTTTATTTTGTTTGGAGTGCCCTTTGGGGGTTACAGCACCCTTTAACGGACAAGCCAGCCAGCCTTTTACTTATGAGACACAGACACACGCTTGGCGCTGCTCCTTCGTTGATGCACGTGCAGCCACAATGCACACAATTCACAAACACAGAAAAAATATTTTTTTATTTTGTTTGGAGTGCCCTTTGGGGGTTACAGCACCCTTTAAAAGTCAAGCCAGCTGGCCTTTTACTTATGGGACACAGGCGCATGCTTGGCGCTGCTCCTTCGTTGATGCACGTGCAGCCACAGTGCACACAATTCACAAACACAGAAAAATATATTTTTTTATTTAGTTTGGAGTGCCCTTTGGGGATTACAGCACCCTTTAGTGGACAAGCCAGCTGGCGTTTTACTTATGGGACACAGGTGCACGCTTGGCGCTGCTCCTTCGTTGATGCACTTGTAGCCACAGTGCACACAATTCACAAACACAGAAAAATATATATTTTTATTTTGTTTGGAGTGCCCTTTGGGGGATACAGCACCCTTTAACGGACAAGCCAGCCTGCCTTTTACTTATGAGACACAGACGCACGCTTGGCGCTGCTCCTTCGTTGATGCACGTGCAGCCACAATGCACACAATTCACAAACACAGAAAAAATATTTTTTTATTTTGTTTGGAGTGCCCTTTGGGGGTTACAGCACCCTTTAACAGTCAAGTCAGCCGGCCTTTTACTTATGGGACACAAGGCGCACGCTTGGCGTTGCTCCTTCGCTGATGCACGTGCAGCCACAGTGCGCACAATTCACAACACAGAAAAACATATTTTTTATTTTGTTTGGAGTGCCCTTTGGGGTTACAGCACCCTTTAGTGGTCAATCCAGCCGGCCCTTTATTTATGGGACACAGGCGCACGCTTGGCACTACTTTGTTGATGCACGTGCGGCTACTGCGCACACAATTCACAAACACAAAAATATTTTTTTATTTTGTTTGGAGTGTACTTTGGGGGTTACAGCACCCTTTACCAGTCAATCCAGCTGCCCATTTATTTATGGGTCACAGGCTCACGCTTGGCACTACTTTGTTGATGCACGTGCTGCAACTGCGCACACATTCACAAACACAGAAAATATTTTTTTATTTTGTTTGGAGTGTACTTTTGGGGTTACAGCACCCTTTAACTGACAATCAAGCTGGCCATTTACTTATGACACAGGCGCACGCTTGGCACTACTTTGTTGATGCGCACATATTTCACAAACAAAAAAATATATTTTTTTATTTTGTTTGGAGTGCCCTTTGGGGGTTACAGCACCCTTTAACAGACAAGCCAACTGGCCTTTTACTTATGGGACACAGGCGCACGCTTGGCGCTGCTCCTTCGCTGATGCACGTGCAGCCACAGTACACACAATTCTCAAACACAGAAAAAAATATATTTTTATTTTGTTTGGAGTGGCCTTTGGGGGTTACAGCACCCTTTAACGGACAAGCCAGCCTGTCTCTTACTTATGGGACACAGGCGAACGCTTGGCGCTGCTCCTTCGTTGATGCACAGTCAGCCACAGTGCACACAATTCACAAACACAGAAAAATATATTTTTTTATTTAGTTTGGAGTGCCCTTTGGGGATTACAGCACCCTTTAGTGGACAAGCCAGCTGGCCTTTTACTTATGGGACACAGGTGCACGCTTGGCGCTGCTCCTTCGTTGATGCACTTGTAGCCACAATGCACACAATTCACAAACACAGAAAAATATATTTTTTTATTTTGTTTGGAGTGCCCTTTGGGGGTTACAGCACCCTTTAGTGGACAAGCCTGCTGGCCTTTTACTTATGGGACACAGGCGCATGCTAGGCGCTGCTCCATCGTTGATGCACGTGCAGCCACAGTGCACACAATTCACAAACACAGAATAATATATTTTTTTATTTTGTTTTGAGTGCCCTTTGGGGGTTACAGCACCCTTTAACAGACAAGCAAGCTGGCCTTTTACTTATGGGATACAGGCGCACGCTTGGCGCTGCTCCTTCGTTGATGCACGTGCAGCCACAGTGCCCACAATTCACAAACACAGAAAAATATATTTTTTTATTTGATTTGGAGTGCACTTTGGGGGTTACAGCACCCTTTAATGGACAAGCCAGCTGGCCTTTTACTTATTGGACACAGGTGCACGCTTGGCGCTGCTCCTTCGTTGATGCACGTGCAGCCACAGTGCACACAATTCACAAACACAGAAAAATATATATTTTTATTTTGTTTGGAGTGCCCTTTGGGGTTACAGCACCCTTTAGTGGTCAATCCAGCCGGCCCTTTATTTATGGGACACAGGCGCACGCTTGGCACTACTTTGTTGATGCACGTGCGGCTACTGCGCACACAATTCACAAACACAAAAATATTTTTTTATTTTGTTTGGAGTGTACTTTGGGGGTTACAGCACCCTTTACCAGTCAATCCAGCTGCCCATTTATTTATGGGTCACAGGCTCACGCTTGGCACTACTTTGTTGATGTACGTGCTGCAACTGCGCACACATTCACAAACACAGAAAATATTTTTTTATTTTGTTTGGAGTGTACTTTTGGGGTTACAGCACCCTTTAACAGACAAGCCAACTGGCCTTTTACTTATGGGACACAGGCGCACGCTTGGCGCTGCTCCTTCGTTGATGCACGTGCAGCCACAGTACACACAATTCTCAAACACAGAAAAAAATATATTTTTATTTTGTTTGGAGTGGCCTTTGGGGGTTACAGCACCCTTTAACGGACAAGCCAGCCGGCCTTTTACTTATGGGACACAGGCGAACGCTTGGCGCTGCTCCATCGTTGATGCACAGTCAGCCACAGTGCACACAATTCACAAACACAGAAAAATATTTTTTTTTTATTTAGTTTGGAGTGCCCTTTGGGATTACAGCACCCTTTAGTGGACAAGCCAGCTGGCCTTTTACTTATGGGACACAGGTGCATGCTTGGCGCTGCTCCGTTGATGCACTTGTAGCCACAGTGCACACAATTCACAAACACAGAAAAATATATATTTTTATTTTGTTTGGAGTGCCCTTTGGGGGTTACAGCACCCTTTAACGGACAAGCCAGCCAGCCTTTTACTTAGGAGACACAGACGCACGCTTGGCGCTGCTCCTTCGTTGATGCACGTGCAGCCACAATGCACACAATTCACAAACACAGAAAAAATATTTTTTTATTTTGTTTGGAGTGCCCTTTGGGGGTTACAGCACCCTTTAACTGTCAAGCCAGCCGGCCTTTTACTTATGGGACACAGGCGCATTCTTGGCGCTGCTCCATCGTTGATGCACGTGCAACCACAGTGCACACAATTCACAAACAAAGAAAAATATTTTTTTATTTTGTTTAGAGTACCCTTTGGAAGTTACAGCACCCTTTGAAAAACAAGCCAGCCGGCCTTTTACTTATGGGACACAGGCACATGCTTGGCGCTGCTCCTTCGTTGATGCACGTGCAGCCACAATGCACACAATTCACAAACACAGAAAAATATATTTTTTTATTTTGTTTGGAGTGCCCTTTGGGGTTACAGCACCCTTTAGTGGTCAATCCAGCCGGCCCTTTATTTATGGGACACAGGCGCACGCTTGGCACTACTTTGTTGATGCACGTGCAGCTACTGCGCACACAATTCACAAACACAAAAATATTTTTTTATTTTGTTTGGAGTGTACTTTGGGGTATACAGCACCCTTTACCAGTCAATCCAGCTGCCCATTTATTTATGGGTCACAGGCTCACGCTTGGCACTACTTTGTTGATGCACGTGCTGCAACTGCGCACACATTCACAAACGCAGAAAATATTTTTTTATTTTGTTTGGAGTGTACTTTTGGGGTTACAGCACCCTTTAACTGACAAGGAAGCTGGCCATTTACTTATGACACAGGCGCACGCTTGGCACTACTTTGTTGATGCGCACATAATTCACAAACAAAAAAATATCTTTTTTTATTTTGTTTGGAGTGCCCTTTGGGGGTTACAGCACCCTTTAACAGAAAAGCCAACTGGCCTTTTACTTATGGGACACAGGCGCACGCTTGGCGCTGCTCCTTCGTTGATGCACGTGCAGCCACAGTACACACAATTCTCAAACACAGAAAAAAATATATTTTTATTTTGATTGGAGTGGCCTTTGGGGGTTACAGCACCCTTTAACGGACAAGCCAGCCGGCCTCTTACTTATGGGACACAGGCAAACGCTTGGCGCTGCTTCTTTGTTGATGCACAGTCAGCCACAGTGCACACAATTCACAAACACAGAAAAATATATTTTTTTATTTTGTTTGGAGTGCCCTTTGGGGGTTACAGCACCCTTTAACGGACAAGCCAGCCAGCCTTTTACTTATGAGACACAGAAGCACGCTTGGCGCTGCTCCTTCGTTGATGCACGTGCAGCCACAATGCACACAATTCACAAACACAGAAAAAATATTTTTTTATTTTGTTTGGAGTGCCCTTTGGGGGTTACAGCACCCTTTAGTGGACAAGCCAGCTGGCCTTTTACTTATGGGACACAGGTGCACGCTTGGCGCTGCTCCTTCGTTGATGCACTTGTAGCCACAGTGCACACAATTCACAAACACAGAAAAATATATATTTTTATTTTGTTTGGAGTGCCCTTTGGGGGACACAGCACCCTTTAACGGACAAGCCAGCCTGCCTTTTACTTATGAGACACAGACGCACGCTTGGCGCTGCTCCTTCGTTGATGCACGTGCAGCCACAATGCACACAATTCACAAACACAGAAAAAATATTTTTTTATTTTGTTTGGAGTGCCCTTTGGGGGTTACAGCACCCTTTAACAGTCAAGCCAGCCGGCCTTTTACTTATGGGACACAAGGCGCACGCTTGGCGTTGCTCCTTCGCTGATGCACGTGCAGCCACAGTGCACACAATTCACAAACACAGAAAAACATATTTTTTATTTTGTTTGGAGTGCCCTTTGGGGGTTACAGCACCCTTTAGTGGACAAGCCTGCCGGCCTTTTACTTATGGGACACAGGCGCATGCTTGGCGCTGCTCCATCATTGATGCACGTGCAGCCACAGTGCACACAATTCACAAACACAGAAAAATATATTTTTTTATTTTGTTTAGAGTGCACTTTGTGGGTTACAGCACCCTTTAAAAAACAAGCCAGCCGGCCTTTTACTTATGGGACACAGGCGCATGCTTGGCGCTGCTCCTTCGTTGATGCACGTGCAGCCACAGTGCACACAATTCACAAACACAGAAAAAATATTTTTTTATTTTGTTTGGAGTGCCCTTTGGGGGTTACAGCACCCTTTAACTGTCAAGCCAGCCGGCCTTTTACTTATGGGACACAGGCGCATTCTTGGCGCTGCTCCATCGTTGATGCACGTGCAGCCACAGTGCACACAATTCACAAACAAAGAAAAATATTTTTTTATTTTATTTAGAGTGCCCTTTGGGGGTTACAGCACCCTTTGAAAAACAAGCCAGCTGGCCTTTTACTTATGGGACACAGGCGCATGCTTGGCGCTGCTCCTTCGTTGATGCACGTGCAGCCACAGTGCACACAATTCACAAACACAGAAAAAAATATTTTTTTATTTTGTTTGGAGTGCCCTTTGGGGTTACAGCACCCTTTAGTGGTCAATCCAGCCGGCCCTTTATTTATGGGACACAGGCGCACGCTTGGCACTACTTTGTTGATGCACGTGTAGCTACTGCGCACACAATTCACAAACACAAAAATATTTCTTTATTTTGTTTGGAGTGTACTTTGGGGGATACAGCACCCTTTACCAGTCAATCCAGCTGCCCATTTATTTATGGGTCACAGGCTCACGCTTGGCACTACTTTGTTGATGCACGTGCTGCAACTGCGCACACATTCACAAACACAGAAAATATTTTTTTATTTTGTTTGGAGTGTACTTTTGGGGTTACAGCACCCTTTAACTGACAAGCAAGCTGGCCATTTACTTATGACACAGGCGCACGCTTGGCACTACTTTGTTGATGCGCACACAATTCACAAACAAAAAAATATCTTTTTTTATTTTGTTTGGAGTGCCCTTTGGGGGTTACAGCACCCTTTAACAGAAAAGCCAACTGGCCTTTTACTTATGGGACACAGGCGCACGCTTGGCGCTGCTCCTTCGTTGATGCACGTGCAGCCACAGTACACACAATTCTCAAACACAGAAAAAAATATATTTTTATTTTGATTGGAGTGGCCTTTGGGGGTTACAGCACCCTTTAACGGACAAGCCAGCCGGCCTCTTACTTATGGGACACAGGCGAACGCTTGGCGCTGCTCCTTTGTTGATGCACAGTCAGCCACAGTGCACACAATTCACAAACACAGAAAAATATATATTTTTATTTTGTTTGGAGTGCCCTTTGGGGGTTACAGCACCCTTTAACGGACAAGCCAGCCAGCCTTTTACTTATGAGACACAGACACACGCTTGGCGCTGCTCCTTCGTTGATGCACGTGCAGCCACAATGCACACAATTCACAAACACAGAAAAAATATTTTTTTATTTTGTTTGGAGTGCCCTTTGGGGGTTACAGCACCCTTTAAAAGTCAAGCCAGCTGGCCTTTTACTTATGGGACACAGGCGCATGCTTGGCGCTGCTCCTTCGTTGATGCACGTGCAGCCACAGTGCACACAATTCACAAACACAGAAAAATATATTTTTTTATTTAGTTTGGAGTGCCCTTTGGGGATTACAGCACCCTTTAGTGGACAAGCCAGCTGGCGTTTTACTTATGGGACACAGGTGCACGCTTGGCGCTGCTCCTTCGTTGATGCACTTGTAGCCACAGTGCACACAATTCACAAACACAGAAAAATATATATTTTTATTTTGTTTGGAGTGCCCTTTGGGGGATACAGCACCCTTTAACGGACAAGCCAGCCTGCCTTTTACTTATGAGACACAGACGCACGCTTGGCGCTGCTCCTTCGTTGATGCACGTGCAGCCACAATGCACACAATTCACAAACACAGAAAAAATATTTTTTTATTTTGTTTGGAGTGCCCTTTGGGGGTTACAGCACCCTTTAACAGTCAAGTCAGCCGGCCTTTTACTTATGGGACACAAGGCGCACGCTTGGCGTTGCTCCTTCGCTGATGCACGTGCAGCCACAGTGCGCACAATTCACAACACAGAAAAACATATTTTTTATTTTGTTTGGAGTGCCCTTTGGGGGTTACAGCACCCTTTAGTGGACAAGCCTGCCAGCCTTTTACTTATGGGACACAGGCGCATGCTTGGCGCTGCTCCATCATTGATGCACGTGCAGCCACAGTGCACACAATTCACAAACACAGAAAAATATATTTTTTAATTTTGGTTAGAGTGCACTTTGTGGGTTACAGCACCCTTTAAAAAACAAGCCAGCTGGCCTTTTACTTATGGGACACAGGCGCATGCTTGGCGCTGCTCCTTCGTTGATGCACGTGCAGCCACAGTGCACACAATTCACAAACACAGAATAAAATATTTTTTTATTTTGTTTTGAGTGCCCTTTGGGGGTTACAGCACCCTTTAACAGACAAGCAAGCTGGCCTTTTACTTATGGGATACAGGCGCACGCTTGGCGCTGCTCCTTCGTTGATGGACGTGCAGCCACAGTGCCCACAATTCACAAACAAAGAAAAATATATTTTTTTATTTTATTTGGAGTGCACTTTGGGGGTTACAGCACCCTTTAATGGACAAGCCAGCTGGCCTTTTACTTATTGGACACAGGTGCACGCTTGGCGCTGCTCCTTCGTTGATGCACGTGCAGCCACAGTGCACACAATTCTCAAACACTGAAAAATATATTTTTTTATTTTGTTTGGAGTGCCCTTTGGGGCTTACAGCACCCTTTAACGGACAAGCCAGTTGGCCTTTTACTTATGGGACACAGGCGCACACTTAGCGCTGCTCCTTCGTTGATGCACGTGCAGCCACAGTGCACACAATTCACAAACACAGAAAAATATATATTTTTTTTTTGTTTGGAGTGTCCTTTGGGGGTTACAGCACCCTTTAGCGGACATGCCACCCGGGCTTTTACTTATGGGACACAGACGCACGTTTGTCGCTGCTCCTTCATTGATGCATGTGCAGCCACTGTGCACACAATTCACAAACACAGAAAAATATATTTTTTTATTTTGTTTGGAGTGCCCTTTGGGGGTTACAACACCCTTTAGTGGTCAATCCAGCCGGCCCTTTATTTATGGGACACAGGCGCACGCTTGGCACTACTTTGTTGATGCACGTGCGGCTACTGCGCACACAATTCACAAACACAAAAATATTTTTTTATTTTGTTTGGAGTGTACTTTGGGGGTTACAGCACCCTTTACCAGTCAATCCAGCTGGCCCTTTATTTATGGGTCACAGGCGCACACTTGGCACTACTTTGTTGATGCACGTGCTGCAACTGCGCACACAATTCACAAACACAGAAATTATTTTTTTATTTTGTTTGGAGTGTACTTTGGGGGTTACAGCACCCTTTAATGGACAAGCAAGCCGGGCCTTTACTTATGACACAGGTGCACGCTTGGCACTACTTTGTAGATGCACATGCGGCTACTGCGCACACAATTCACAAACACAGAAAATATTATTTTATTTTGTTTGGAGTGTACTTTGGGGGATAAAGCACCCTTTAACGGACAAGCCAGCCGGCCATTTACTTATGACACAGGCGCACGCTTGGCACTACTTTGTTGATGCGCACACAATTCACAAACAAAAAAATATATTTTTTTATTTTGTTTGGAGTGCCCTTTGGGGGACCAGCACCCTTTAACGGACAAGCCAGCTGGCCTTTTACTTATGGGACACAGGCGCACACTTGGCACTGCTCCTTCGTTGATGCACGTGCTGCCACAGTGCACACAATTCACAAACACAGAAAAATATATATTTTTATTTTGTTTGGAGTGGCCTTTGGGCGTTACAGCACTCTTTAATGGACAAGCCATCCGGCCTTTTACATATTGGACACAGGTGCCCGCTTGGCGCTGCTCCTTCGTTGATGCACGTGCAGCCACAGTGCACACAATTCACAAAAACTGAAAAATATATTTTTTTATTTTGTTTGGAGTGCCCTTTGGGGGTTACAGCACCCTTTAACGGACAAGCCAGCCGGCCTCGTACTTTTGGGACGCTGGCGCCCGCTTGGCGCTGCTCCTTCGTTGATGCACGTGCAGCCACAGTGCACACAATTCATAAACAAAGAAAAATATATATTTTTATTTTGTTTGGAGTGCCCTTTTGGGGTTACAGCACCCTTTAGTGGACAAGCAATCTGGCCTTTTACTTATGGGACCAAGGCTCATGCTTGGCGCTGCTCCTTTGTTGATGCACGGGCAGCCACAGTGCCCTCAATTCACAAACACAGAAAAATATATTTTTTTATTTTGCTTTGAGTGCCCTTTGGGGGTTACAGCACCCTTTAATGGACAATCCAGCAGGCCTTTTACTTATGGGACACAGGCGCACGCTTGGCACTGCTCCTTCGTTGATGCACGTGCAGCCACAGTGCACACAATTCACAAACACAGAAAAATATATATTTTTATTTTGTTTGGAGTGCCCTTTGGGGGTTACAGCACCCTTTAACGGACAAGCCAGCCAGCCTTATACTTATGAGACACAGACGCACGCTTGCCTCTGCTCCTTCGTTGATGCACATGCAGCCACAGTGCACACAATTCACAAACACAGAAAAAATATTTTTTTATTTTGTTTGGAGTGCCCTTTTGGGGGTTACAGCACCCTTTAACGGTCAAGCCAGCCGGCCTTTTACTTATGGGACACAGGCGCACGCTTGGCGCTGCTCCTTCGCTGATGCACGTGCAGCCACAGTGCACACAATTGACAAATACAGAAAAATATATTTTTTTATTTTGTTTGGAGTGCCCTTTGGGGGTTACAGCACCCTTTAGCGGACAAGCCAGCCAGCCTTTTACTTATGGGACACAGGCGCACGCTTGGTGCTGCTCCTTCGTTGATACACGTGCAGCCACAGTGCACACAATTCACAAACACAGAAAAATATATTTTTTTATTTTGATTAGAGTGCCCTTTGGTGGTTACAGCACCCTTTAACAGACAAGCCAGCCGGCCTTTTACTGATGGGACACAGGCGCATGCTTGGCGCTGCTCCTTTGTTGATGCACGTGCACCCACAGTGCACACAATTCACAAACACAGAATAATATATTTTTTATTTTGTTTGGAGTGCCCTTTGGTGGTTACAGCACCCTTTAACAGACAAGCCAGCTGGCCTTTTAATTAAGGGATACAGGTGCACGCTTGGCGCTGCTCCTTCGTTGATGCACGTGCAGCCACAGTGCCCACAATTCACAAACACAGAAAAATATATTTTTTTATTTTGTTTAGAGTGCACTTTGGGGGTTACAGCACCCTTTAATGGACAAGCCAGCTGGCCTTTTACTTATGGGACACAGGCGCACACTTGGCACTGCTCCTTCGTTGATGCACGTGCTGCCACAGTGCACACAATTCACAAACACAGAAAAATATATATTTTTATTTTATTTGGAGTGGCCTTTGGGGGTTACAGCACTCTTTAATGGACAAGCCATCCGGCCTTTTACATATTGGACACAGGTGCCCACTTGGCGCTGCTCCTTCGTTGATGCACGTGCAGCCACAGTGCACACAATTCACAAAAACTGAAAAATATATTTTTTTATTTTGTTTGGAGTGCCCTTTGGGGGTTACAGCACCCTTTAACGGACAAGCCAGCCGGCCTCGTACTTTTGGGACACTGGCGCCCGCTTGGCGCTGCTCCTTCGTTGATGCACGTGCAGCCACAGTGCACACAATTCATAAACAAAGAAAAATATATATTTTTATTTTGTTTGGAGTGCCCTTTTGGGGTTACAGCACCCTTTAGTGGACAAGCAATCTGGCCTTTTACTTATGGGACCAAGGCTCATGCTTGGAGCTGCTCCTTTGTTGATGCACGGGCAGCCACAGTGCCCTCAATTCACAAACACAGAAAAATATATTTTTTTATTTTGCTTGGAGTGCCCTTTGGGGGTTACAGCACCCTTTAATGGACAATCCAGCAGGCCTTTTACTTATGGGACACAGGCGCACGCTTGGCGCTGCTCCTTCGCTGATGCACGTGCAGCCACAGTGCACACAATTCACAAATACAGAAAAATATATTTTTTTATTTTGTTTGGAGTGCCCTTTGGGGGTTACAGCACCCTTTAGCGGACAAGCCAGCCGGCCTTTTACTTATGGGACACAGGCGCACGCTTGGTGCTGCTCCTTCGTTGATACACGTGCAGCCACAGTGCACACAATTCACAAACACAGAAAAATATATTTTTTTATTTTGATTAGAGTGCCCTTTGGTGGTTACAGCACCCTTTAACAGACAAGCCAGCCGGCCTTTTACTGATGGGACACAGGCGCATGCTTGGCGCTGCTCCTTTGTTGATGCACGTGCACCCACAGTGCACACAATTCACAAACACAGAATAATATATTTTTTATTTTGTTTGGAGTGCCCTTTGGTGGTTACAGCACCCTTTAACAGACAAGCCAGCTGGCCTTTTAATTAAGGGATACAGGTGCACGCTTGGCGCTGCTCCTTCGTTGATGCACGTGCAGCCACAGTGCCCACAATTCACAAACACAGAAAAATATATTTTTTTATTTTGTTTAGAGTGCACTTTGGGGGTTACAGCACCCTTTAATGGACAAGCCAGCTGGCCTTTTACTTATTGGACACAGGTGCACGCTTGGCGCTGCTCCTTCGTTGATGCACGTGCAGCCACAGTGCACACAATTCTCAAACACTGAAAAATATATTTTTTTATTTTGTTTGGAGTGCCCTTTGGGGGTTACAGCAACCTTTAACGGACAAGCCAGCTGACCTTTTACTTATGGGACACAGGCGCACGCTTGGCGCTGCTCCTTCGTTGATGCACGTGCAGCCACAGTGCACACAATTCACAAACACAGAAAAATATATTTTTTTATTTTGTTTGGACTGCCCTTTGGGGTTACAGCACCCTTTAGTGGTCAATCCAGCCGGCCCTTTATTTATGGGACACAGGCGCACGCTTGGCACTACTTTGTTGATGCACGTGCTGCTACTGCGCACACAATTCACAAACAAAAAAATATTTTTTTATTTTGTTTGGAGTGTACTTTGGGGGTTGCAGCACCCTTTACCAGGCAATCCTGCTGGCCCTTTATTTATGGGTCACAGGCTCACGCTTGGCACTGCTTTGTTGATGCACTTGCTGCAACTGCGCACACATTCACAAACACAGAAAATATTTTTTTATTTTGTTTGGAGTGTACTTTTGGGGTTACAGCACCCTTTAACGGAGAAGCAAGCCATCCCTTTACTTATGACACTGGCGCACGCTTGGCTCTACTTTGTTGATGCACATGCGGCTACTGCGCACACAATTCACAAACACAGAAAATATTTTTTTATTTTGTTTGGAGTGTACATTGGGGGTTACAGCACCCATTAATGGACAAGCCAGCCGGCCATTTACTTATGACACAGGTGCACACTTGGCACTACTTTGTTGATGAGCACACAATTCACAAACAAAAAAATATCTTTTTTATTTTGTTTGGAGTGCCCTTTGGGGGTTACAGCACCCTTTAACAGACAAGCCAACCGGCTTTTTACTTATGGGACACAGGCGCACGCTTGGCGCTGCTCCTTCGTTGATGCACGTGCAGCCACAGTGCACACAATTCACAAACACAGAATAATATATTTTTTTGTTTTGTTTGGAGTGCCCTTTGGGGGTTACAGCACCCTTTAACAGACAAGCTAGCTGGCCTTTTACTTATGGGATACAGGCGCACGCTTGGCGCTGCTCCTTCGTTGATGCACATGCAGCCACAGTGCCCACAATTCACAAACACAGAAAAAATATTTTTTTATTTTGTTTGGAGTGCCCTTTTGGGGTTACAGCACCCTTTAACAGTCTAGCCAGCCGGCCTTTTACTTATGGGACACAGGCGCACGCTTGGCGCTGCTCCTTCGTTGATGCACGTGCAGCCACAGTGCACACAATTCACAAACACAGAAAAATATATTTTTTTATTTTGTTTAGAGTGCCCTTTGGGGGTTACAGCACCCTTTAACAGACAAGCCAGCCGGCCTTTTACTTATGGGACACAGGCGCATGCATGGCGCTGCTCCTTCGTTGATGCACATGCACCCACAGTGCACACAATTCACAAACACAGAATAATATATTTTTTATTTTGTTTGGAGTGCCCTTTGGGGGTTACAGCACCCTTTAACAGACAAGCCAGCTGGCCTTTTACTTATGGGATACAGGCGCACGCTTGGCGCTGCTCCTTCGTTGATGCACGTGCAGCCACAGTGCCCACAATTCACAAACACAGAAAAATATATTTTTTTATTTTGTTTGGAGTGCCCTTTGGGGGTTACTGCACACTTTAACAGACAAGCCAGCCGACCTCTTACTTATGGGACACAGGCGAACGCTTGGCGCTGCTCCTTCGTTGATGCACGTCAGCCACAGTGCACACAATTCACAAACACAGAAAAATATATTTTTTTATTTTGTTTGGAGTGCCCTTTGGGGGTTACAGCACCCTTTAACGGACAAGCCAGCCAGCCTTTTACTTATGAGACACAGACGCACGCTTGGCGCTGCTCCTTCGTTGATGCACGTGCAGCCACAATGCACACAATTCATAAACACAGAAAAAATATTTTTTTATTTTGTTTGGAGTGCCCTTTGGGGGTTACAGCACCCTTTAACTGTCAAGCCAGCCGGCCTTTTACTTATGGGACACAGGCGCATGCTTGGCGCTGCTCCTTCGTTGATGCACGTGCAGCCACAGTGCCCACAATTCACAAACACAGAAAAATATATTTTTTTATTTTATTTGGAGTGCACTTTGGGGGTTACAGCACCCTTTAATGGACAAGCCAGCTGGCCTTTTACTTATTGGACACAGGTGCACGCTTGGCGCTGCTCCTTCGTTGATGCACGTGCAGCCACAGTGCACACAATTCTCAAACACTGAAAAATATATTTTTTTATTTTGTTTGGAGTGCCCTTTGGGGCTTACAGCACCCTTTAACGGACAAGCCAGTTGGCCTTTTACTTATGGGACACAGGCGCACACTTAGCGCTGCTCCTTCGTTGATGCACGTGCAGCCACAGTGCACACAATTCACAAACACAGAAAAATATATATTTTTATTTTGTTTGGAGTGTCCTTTGGGGGTTACAGCACCCTTTAGCGGACATGCCACCCGGCCTTTTACTTATGGGACACAGGCGCACGCTTGTCGCTGCTCCTTCATTGATGCATGTGCAGCCACAGTGCACACAATTCACAAACACAGAAAAATATATTTTTTTATTTTGTTTGGAGTGCCCTTTGGGGGTTACAGCACCCTTTAATGGACAAGCCTGCTGGAATTTTACTTATGGGACACAGGCGCACGCTTGGCGCTGCTCCTTCGTTGATGCACAGTCAGCCACAGTGCACAAAATTCACAAACACAGAAAAATATATTTTTTTATTTAGTTTGGAGTGCCCTTTGGGATTACAGCACCCTTTAGTGGACAAGCCAGCTGGCCTTTTACTTTTGGGACACAGGTGCACGCTTGGCGCTGCTCCTTCGTTGATGCACTTGTAGCCACAGTGCACACAATTCACAAACACAGAAAAATATATATTTTTATTTTGTTTGGAGTGCCCTTTGGGGGTTACAGCACCCTTTAATGGACAAGCCAGCCAGCCTTTTACTTATGAGACACAGACGCACGCTTGGCGCTGCTCCTTCGTTGATGCACGTGCAGCCACAATGCACACAATTCACAAACACAGAAAAAATATTTTTTTATTTTGTTTGGAGTGCCCTTTGGGGGTTACAGCACCCTTTAACTGTCAAGCCAGCCGGCCTTTTACTTATGGGACACAGGCGTATTCTTGGCGCTGCTCCATCGTTGATGCACGTGCAGCCACAGTGCACACAATTCACAAACAAAGAAAAATATTTTTTTATTTTGTTTAGAGTGCCCTTTGGGGGTTACAGCACCCTTTAAAAAACAAGCCAGCCGGCCTTTTACTTATGGGACACAGGCGCATGCTTGGCGCTGCTCCTTCGTTGATGCACGTGCAGCCACAGTGCACACAATTCACAAACACAGAATAATATATTTTTTTATTTTGTTTAGAGTGCCCTTTGGGGGTTACAGCACCCTTTAACAGACAAGCAAGCTGGCCTTTTACTTATGGGATACAGGCGCACGCTTGGCGCTGCTCCTTCATTGATGCACGTGCAGCCACAGTGAACACAATTCACAAACACAGAAAAATATATTTTTTTATTTTGTTTGGAGTGCCCTTTGGGGTTACAGCACCCTTTAGTGGTCAATCCAGCCGGCCCTTTATTTATGGGACACAGGCGCACGCTTGGCACTACTTTGTTGATGCACGTGCAGCTACTGCGCACACAATTCACAAACACAAAAATATTTTTTTATTTTGTTTGGAGTGTACTTTGGGGGATACAGCACCCTTTACCAGTCAATCCAGCTGCCCATTTATTTATGGGTCACAGGCTCACGCTTGGCACTACTTTGTTGATGCACGTGCTGCAACTGCGCACACATTCACAAACACAGAAAATATTTTTTTATTTTGTTTGGAGTGTACTTTTGGGGTTACAGCACCCTTTAACTGACAAGCAAGCTGGCCATTTACTTATGACACAGGCGCACGCTTGGCACTACTTTGTTGATGCGCACACAATTCACAAACAAAAAAATATCTTTTTTTATTTTGTTTGGAGTGCCCTTTGGGGGTTACAGCACCCTTTAACAGAAAAGCCAACTGGCCTTTTACTTATGGGACACAGGCGCACGCTTGGCGCTGCTCCTTCGTTGATGCACGTGCAGCCACAGTACACACAATTCTCAAACACAGAAAAAAATATATTTTTATTTTGTTTGGAGTGGCCTTTGGGGGTTACAGCACCCTTTAACGGACAAGCCAGCCGGCCTCTTACTTATGGGACACAGGCGAACGCTTGGCGCTGCTCCTTCGTTGATGCACAGTCAGCCACAGTGCACACAATTCACAAACACAGAAAAATATATATTTTTATTTTGTTTGGAGTGCCCTTTGGGGGTTACAGCACCCTTTAACGGACAATCCAGCCAGCCTTTTACTTATGAGACACAGCCGCACGCTTGGCGCTGCTCCTTCGTTGATGCACGTGCAGCCACAATGCACACAATTCACAAACACAGAAAAAATATTTTTTTATTTTGTTTGGAGTGCCCTTTGGGGGTTACAGCACCCTTCAAAAGTCAAGCCAGCCGGCCTTTTACTTATGGGACACAAGGCGCACGCTTGGCGTTGCTCCTTCGCTGATGCACGTGCAGCCACAGTGCACACAATTCACAAACACAGAAAAATATATTTTTTTATTTTGTTTGGAGTGCCCTTTGGGGGTTACAGCACCCTTTAGTGGACAAGCCTGCCGGCCTTTTACCTATGGGACACAGGCGCATGCTTGGCGCTGCTCCATCGTTGATGCACGTGCAGCCACAGTGCACACAATTCACAAACACAGAAAAATATATTTTTTAATTTTGTTTAGAGTGGCCTTTGGGGGTTACAGCACCCTTTAAAAAACAAGCCAGCCGGCCTTTTACTTATGGGACACAGGCGCATGCTTGGCGCTGCTCCTTCGTTGATGCACGTGCAGCCACAGTGCACACAATTCACAAACACAGAAAAATATATTTTTTTATTTAGTTTGGAGTGCCCTTTGGGGATTACAGCACCCTTTAGTTGACAAGCCAGCTGGCCTTTTACTTATGGGACACAGGTGCACGCTTGGCGCTGCTCCTTCGTTGATGCACTTGTAGCCACAGTGCACACAATTCACAAACACAGAAAAATATATATTTTTATTTTGTTTGGAGTGCCCTTTGGGGGTTACAGCACCCTTTAACGGACAAGCCAGCCAGCCTTTTACTTATGAGACACAGACGCACGCTTGGCGCTGCTCCTTCGTTGATGCACGTGCAGCCACAATGCACACAATTCACAAACACAGAAAAAATATTTTTTTATTTTGTTTGGAGTGCCCTTTGGGGGTTACAGCACCCTTTAACATTCAAGCCAGCCGGCCTTTTACTTATGGGACACAAGGCGCACGCTTGGCATTGCTCCTTCGCTGATGCACGTGCAGCCACAGTGCACACAATTCACAAACACAGAAAAACATTTTTTTTATTTTGTTTGGAGTGCCCTTTGGGGGTTACAGCACCATTTAGTGGACAAGCCTGCCGGCCTTTTACTTATGGGACACAGGCGCATGCTTGGCGCTGCTCCATCATTGATGCACGTGCAGCCACAGTGCACACAATTCACAAACACAGAAAAATATATTTTTTAATTTTGTTTAGAGTGCACTTTGGGGGTTACAGCACCCTTTAAAAAACAAGCCAGCCGGCCTTTTACTTATGGGACACAGGCGCATGCTTGGCGCTGCTCCTTCGTTGATGCACGTGCAGCCACAGTGCACACAATTCACAAACACAGAATAATATATATTTTTATTTTGTTTTGAGTGCCCTTTGGGGGTTACAGCACCCTTTAACAGACAAGCAAGCCGGCCTTTTACTTATGGGATACAGGCGCACGCTTGGCGCTGCTCCATCGTTGATGAACGTGCAGCCACAGTGCCCACAATTCACAAACACAGAAAAATATATTTTTTTATTTTATTTGGAGTGCACTTTGGGGGTTACAGCACCCTTTAATGGACAAGCCAGCTGGCCTTTTACTTATTGGACACAGGTGCACGCTTGGCGCTGCTCCTTCGTTGATGCACGTGCAGCCACAGTACACACAATTCTCAAACACAGAAAAAAATATATTTTTATTTTGTTTGGAGTGGCCTTTGGGGGTTACAGCACCCTTTAACGGACAAGCCAGCCGGCCTCTTACTTATGGGACACAGGCGAACGCTTGGCGCTGCTCCTTCATTGATGCACTGTCAGCCACAGTGCACACAATTCACAAACACAGAAAAATATATATTTTTATTTTGTTTGGAGTGCCCTTTGGGGGTTACAGCACCCTTTAACGGACAAGCCAGCCAGCCTTTTACTTATGAGACACAGACGCACGCTTGGCGCTGCTCCTTCGTTGATGCACGTGCAGCCACAATGCACACAATTCACAAACACAGAAAAAATATTTTTTTATTTTGTTTGGAGTGCCCTTTGGGGGTTACAGCACCCTTTAAAAGTCAAGCCAGCCGGCCTTTTACTTATGGGACACAAGGCGCACGCTTGGCGTTGCTCCTTCGCTGATGCACGTGCAGCCACAGTGCACACAATTCACAAACACAGAAAAATATATTTTTTTATTTTGTTTGGAGTGCCCTTTGGGGGTTACAGCACCCTTTAACGGACAAGCCAGCCAGCCTTTTACTTATGAGACACAGACGCACGCTTGGCGCTGCTCCTTCGTTGATGCACGTGCAGCCACAATGCACACAATTCACAAACACAGAAAAAATATTTTTTTATTTTGTTTGGAGTGCCCTTTGGGGGTTACAGCACCCTTTAACAGTCAAGCCAGCCGGCCTTTTACTTATGGGACACAAGGCGTACGCTTGGCGTTGCTCCTTCGCTGATGCACGTGCAGCCACAGTGCACACAATTCACAAACACAGAAAAATATATTTTTTTATTTTGTTTGGAGTGCCCTTTGGGGGTTACAGCACCCTTTAGTGGACAAGCCTGCCGGTCTTTTACTTATGGGACACAGGCGCATGCTTGGCGCTGCTCCATCATTGATGCACGTGCTGCCACAGTGCACACAATTCACAAACACAGAAAAATATATTTTTTAATTTTGTTTAGAGTGCACTTTGGGGGTTACAGCACCCTTTAAAAAACAAGCCAGCCGGCCTTTTACTTATGGGACACAGGCGCATGCTTGGCGCTGCTCCTTCGTTGATGCACGTGCAGCCACAGTGCCCACAATTCACAAACACAGAAAAATATATTTTTTTATTTTATTTGGAGTGCACTTTGGGGGTTACAGCACCCTTTAATGGACAAGCCAGCTGGCCTTTTACTTATTGGACACAGGTGCACACTTGGCGCTGCTCCTTCGTTGATGCACGTGCAGCCACAGTGCACACAATTCTCAAACACTGAAAAATATATTTTTTTATTTTGTTTGGAGTGCCCTTTGGGGCTTACAGCACCCTTTAACGGACAAGCCAGTTGGCCTTTTACTTATGGGACACAGGCGCACACTTAGCGCTGCTCCTTCGTTGATGCACGTGCAGCCACAGTGCACACAATTCACAAACACAGAAAAATATATATTTTTATTTTGTTTGGAGTGTCCTTTGGGGGTTACAGCACCCTTTAGCGGACATGCCACCTGGCCTTTTACTTATGGGACACAGGCGCACGCTTGTCGCTGCTCCTTCATTGATGCATGTGCAGCCACAGTGCACACAATTCACAAACACAGAAAAATATATTTTTTTATTTTGTTTGGAGTGCCCTTTGGGGGTTACAGCACCCTTTAATGGACAAGCCTGCTGGAATTTTACTTATGGGACACAGGCGCACGCTTGGCGCTGCTCCTTCGTTGATGCACAGTCAGCCACAGTGCACAAAATTCACAAACACAGAAAAATATATTTTTTTATTTAGTTTCGAGTGCCCTTTGGGATTACAGCACCCTTTAGTGGACAAGCCAGCTGGCCTTTTACTTATGGGACACAGGTGCACGCTTGGCGCTGCTCCTTCGTTGATGCACTTGTAGCCACAGTGCACACAATTCACAAACACAGAAAAATATATATTTTTATTTTGTTTGGAGTGCCCTTTGGGGGTTACAGCACCCTTTAACGAACAAGCCAGCCAGCCTTTTACTTATGAGACACAGACGCACGCTTGGCGCTGCTCCTTCGTTGATGCACGTACAGCCACAATGCACACAATTCACAAACACAGAAAAAATATTTTTTTATTTTGTTTGGAGTGCCCTTTGGGGGTTACAGTACCCTTTAACTGTCAAGCCAGCCGGCCTTTTACTTATGGGACACAGGCGCATTCTTGGCGCTGCTCCATCGTTGATGCACGTGCAGCCACAGTGCACACAATTCACAAACAAAGAAAAATATTTTTTTATTTTGTTTAGAGTGCCCTTTGGGGGTTACAGCACCCTTTAAAAAACAAGCCAGCCGGCCTTTTACTTATGGGACACAGGCGCATGCTTGGCGCTGCTCCTTCGTTGATGCACGTGCAGCCACAGTGCACACAATTCACAAACACAGAATAATATATTTTTTTATTTTGTTTTGAGTGCCCTTTGGGGGTTACAGCACCCTTTAACAGACAAGCAAGCTGGCCTTTTACTTATGGGACACAGGCACACGCTTGGCACTACTTTGTTGATGCACGTGCAGCTACTGCGCACACAATTCACAAACACAAAAATATTTTTTTATTTTGTTTGGAGTGTACTTTGGGGGATACAGCACCCTTTACCAGTCAATCCAGCTGCCCATTTATTTATGGGTCACAGGCTCACGCTTGGCACTACTTTGTTGATGCACGTGCTGCAACTTCGCACACATTCACAAACACAGAAAATATTTTTTTATTTTGTTTGGAGTGTACTTTTGGGGTTACAGCACCCTTTAACTGACAAGCAAGATGGCCATTTACTTATGACACAGGCGCACGCTTGGCACTACTTTGTTGATGCGCACACAATTCACAAACAAAAAAATATCTTTTTTTATTTTGTTTGGAGTGGCCTTTGGGGGTTACAGCACCCTTTAACGGACAAGCCAGCCGGCCTCTTACTTATGGGACACAGGCGAACGCTTGGCGCTGCTCCTTCGTTGATGCACAGTCAGCCACAGTGCACACAATTCACAAACACAGAAAAATATATATTTTTATTTTGTTTGGAGTGCCCTTTGGGGGTTACAGCACCCTTTAACGGACAAGCCAGCCAGCCTTTTACTTATGAGACACAGACGCACGCTTGGCGCTGCTCCTTCGTTGATGCACGTGCAGCCACAATGCACACAATTCACAAACACAGAAAAAATATTTTTTTATTTTGTTTGGAGTGCCCTTTGGGGGTTACAGCACCCTTCAAAAGTCAAGCCAGCCGGCCTTTTACTTATGGGACACAAGGCGCACGCTTGGCGTTGCTCCTTCGCTGATGCACGTGCAGCCACAGTGCACACAATTCACAAACACAGAAAAATATATTTTTTTATTTTGTTTGGAGTGCCCTTTGGGGGTTACAGCACCCTATAGTGGACAAGCCTGCCGGCCTTTTACTTATGGGACACAGGCGCATGCTTGGCGCTGCTCCATCGTTGATGCACGTGCAGCCACAGTGCACACAATTCACAAACACAGAAAAATAAATTTTTTAATTTTGTTTAGAGTGGCCTTTGGGGGTTACAGCACCCTTTAAAAAACAAGCCAGCTGACCTTTTACTTATGGGACACAGGCGCATGCTTGGCGCTGCTCCTTCGTTGATGCACGTGCAGCCACAGTGCACACAATTCACAAACACAGAAAAATATATTTTTTTATTTAGTTTGGAGTGCCCTTTGGGGATTACAGCACCCTTTAGTGGACAAGCCAGCTGGCCTTTTACTTATGGGACACAGGTGCACGCTTGGCGCTGCTCCTTCGTTGATGCACTTGTAGCCACAGTGCACACAATTCACAAACACAGAAAAATATATATTTTTATTTTGTTTGGAGTGCCCTTTGGGGGTTACAGCACCCTTTAACGGACAAGCCAGCCAGCCTTTTACTTATGAGACACAGACGCACGCTTGGCGCTGCTCCTTCGTTGATGCACGTGCAGCCACAATGCACACAATTCACAAACACAGAAAAAATATTTTTTTATTTTCTTTGGAGTGCCCTTTGGGGGTTACAGCACCCTTTAACAGTCAAGCCAGCCGGCCTTTTACTTATGGGACACAAGGCGCACGCTTGGCGTTGCTCCTTCGCTGATGCACGTGCAGCCACAGTGCACACAATTCACAAACACAGAAAAACATTTTTTTTATTTTGTTTGGAGTGCCCTTTGGGGGTTACAGCACCCTTTAGTGGACAAGCCTGCCGGCCTTTTACTTATGGGACACAGGCGCATGCTTGGCGCTGCTCCATCATTGATGCACGTGCAGCCACAGTGCACACAATTCACAAACACAGAAAAATATATTTTTTAATTTTGTTTAGAGTGCACTTTGGGGGTTACAGCACCCTTTAAAAAACAAGCCAGCCGGCCTTTTACTTATGGGACACAGGCGCATGCTTGGCGCTGCTCCTTCGTTGATGCACGTGCAGCCACAGTGCACACAATTCACAAACACAGAATAATATATTTTTTTATTTTGTTTTGAGTGCCCTTTGGGGGTTACAGCACCCTTTAACAGACAAGCAAGCTGGCCTTTTACTTATGGGATACAGGCGCACGCTTGGCGCTGCTCCTTCGTTGATGAACGTGCAGCCACAGTGCCCACAATTCACAAACACAGAAAAATATATTTTTTTATTTTATTTGGAGTGCACTTTGGGGGTTACAGCACCCTTTAATGGACAAACCAGATGGCCTTTTACTTATTGGACACAGGTGCACGCTTGGCGCTGCTCCTTCGTTGATGCACGTGCAGCCACAGTGCACACAATTCTCAAACACTGAAAAATATATTTTTTTATTTTGTTTGGAGTGCCCTTTGGGGCTTACAGCACCCTTTAACGGACAAGCCAGTTGGCCTTTTACTTATGGGACACAGGCGCACACTTAGCGCTGCTCCTTCGTTGATGCACGTGCAGCCACAGTGCACACAATTCACAAACACAGAAAAAAATATATTTTTATTTTGTTTGGAGTGTCCTTTGGGGGTTACAGCACCCTTTAGCGGACATGCCACCCGGCCATTTACTTATGGGACACAGGCGCACGCTTGTCGCTGCTCCTTCATTGATGCATGTGCAGCCACAGTGCACACAATTCACAAACACAGAAAAATATATTTTTTTATTTTGTTTGGAGTGCCCTTTGGGGGTTACAGCACCCTTTAATGGACAAGCCAGCAGGAATTTTACTTATGGGACACAGGCGCACGCTTGGCGCTGCTCCTTCTTTGATGCACAGTCAGCCACAGTGCACAAAATTCACAAACACAGAAAAAAATATTTTTTTATTTAGTTTGGAGTGCCCTTTGGGATTACAGCACCCTTTAATGGACAAGCCAGCTGGAATTTTACTTATGGGACACAGGCGCACGCTTGGCGCTGCTCCTTCGTTGATGCACAGTCAGCCACAGTGCACAAAATTCACAAACACAGAAAAAATTTTTTTTTATTTTGTTTGGAGTGCCCTTTGGGGGTTACAGCACCCTTTAACAGTCAAGCCAGCCGGCCTTTTACTTATGGGACACAAGGAGCACGCTTGGCGTTGCTCCTTCGCTGATGCACGTGCAGCCACAGTGCACACAATTCACAAACACAGAAAAACATTTTTTTTATTTTGTTTGGAGTGCCCTTTGGGGGTTACAGCACCCTTTAGTGGACAAGCCTGCCGGCCTTTTACTTATGGGACACAGGCGCATGCTTGGCGCTGCTCCATCATTGATGCACGTGCAGCCACAGTGCACACAATTCACAAACACAGAAAAATATATTTTTTAATTTTGTTTAGAGTGCACTTTGGGGGTTACAGCACCCTTTAAAAAACAAGCCAGCCGGCCTTTTACTTATGGGACACAGGCGCATGCTTGGCGCTGCTCCTTCGTTGATGCACGTGCAGCCACAGTGCACACAATTCACAAACACAGAATAATATATTTTTTTATTTTGTTTTGAGTGCCCTTTGGGGGTTACAGCACCCTTTAACAGACAAGCAAGCTGGCCTTTTACTTATGGGATACAGGCGCACGCTTGGCGCTGCTCCTTCGTTGATGAACGTGCAGCCACAGTGCCCACAATTCACAAACACAGAAAAATATATTTTTTTATTTTATTTGGAGTGCACTTTGGGGGTTACAGCACCCTTTAATGGACAAGCCAGCTGGCCTTTTACTTATTGGACACAGGTGCACGCTTGGCGCTGCTCCTTCGTTGATGCACGTGCAGCCACAGTGCACACAATTCTCAAACACTGAAAAATATATTTTTTTTATTTTGTTTGGAGTGCCCTTTGGGGCTTACAGCACCCTTTAACGGACAAGCCAGTTGGCCTTTTACTTATGGGACACAGGCGCACACTTAGCGCTGCTCCTTCGTTGATGCACGTGCAGCCACAGTGCACACAATTCACAAACACAGAAAAATATATATTTTTATTTTGTTTGGAGTGTCCTTTGGGGGTTACAGCACCCTTTAGCGGACATGCCACCCGGCCTTTTACTTATGGGACACAGGCGCACGCTTGTCGCTGCTCCTTCATTGATGCATGTGCAGCCACAGTGCACACAATTCACAAACACAGAAAAATATATTTTTTTATTTTGTTTGGAGTGCCCTTTGGGGGTTACAGCACCCTTTAATGGACAAGCCAGCTGGAATTTTACTTATGGGACACAGGCGCACGCTTGGCGCTGCTCCTTCGTTGATGCACAGTCATCCACAGTGCACAAAATTCACAAACACAGAAAAATATATTTTTTTATTTAGTTTGGAGTGCCCTTTGGGATTACAGCACCCTTTAGTGGACAAGCCAGCTGGCCTTTTACTTATGGGACACAGGTGCACGCTTGGCGCTGCTCCTTCGTTGATGCACAGTCATCCACAGTGCACAAAATTCACAAACACAGAAAAATATATTTTTTTATTTAGTTTGGAGTGCCCTTTGGGATTACAGCACCCTTTAGTGGACAAGCCAGCTGGCCTTTTACTTATGGGACACAGGTGCACGCTTGGCGCTGCTCCTTCGTTGATGCACTTGTAGCCACAGTGCACACAATTCACAAACACAGAAAAATATATATTTTTATTTTGTTTGGAGTGCCCTTTGGGGGTTACAGCACCCTTTAACGGACAAGCCAGCCAGCCTTTTACTTATGAGACACAGACGCACGCTTGGAGCTGCTCCTTCGTTGATGCACGTGCAGCCACAATGCACACAATTCACAAACACAGAAAAAATATTTTTTTATTTTGTTTGGAGTGCCCTTTGGGGGTTACAGCACCCTTTAACTGTCAAGCCAGCCGGCCTTTTACTTATGGGACACAGGCGCATTCTTGGCGCTGCTCCATCGTTGATGCACGTGCAGCCACAGTGCACACAATTCACAAACAAAGAAAAAAATTTTTTTTTTTTGTTTAGAGTGCCCTTTGGGGGTTACAGCACCCTTTAAAAAACAAGCCAGCCGGCCTTTTACTTATGGGACATAGGCGCATGCTTGGTGCTGCTCCTTCGTTGATGCACGTGCAGCCACAGTGCACACAATTCACAAACACAGAAAAATATATTTTTTTATTTTATTTGGAGTGCCCTTTGGGGTTACAGCACCCTTTAGTGGTCAATCCAGCCGGCCCTTTATTTATGGGACACAGGCGCACGCTTGGCACTACTTTGTTGATGAACGTGCAGCTACTGCGCACACAATTCACAAACACAAAAATATTTTTTTATTTTGTTTGGAGTGTACTTTGGGGGATACAGCACCCTTTACCAGTCAATCCAGCTGCCCATTTATTTATGGGTCACAGGCTCACGCTTGGCACTACTTTGTTGATGCACGTGCTGCAACTGCGCACACATTCACAAACACAGAAAATATTTTTTTATTTTGTTTGGAGTGTACTTTTGGGGTTACAGCACCCTTTAACTGACAAGCAAGCTGGCCATTTACTTATGACACAGGCGCACGCTTGGCACTACTTTGTTGATGCGCACACAATTCACAAACAAAAAAATATCTTTTTTTATTTTGTTTGGAGTGCCCTTTGGGGGTTACAGCACCCTTTAACAGAAAAGCCAACTGGCCTTTTACTTATGGGACACAGCCGCACGCTTGGCGCTGCTCCTTCGTTGATGCACGTGCAGCCACAGTACACACAATTCTCAAACACAGAAAAAAATATATTTTTATTTTGTTTGGAGTGGCCTTTGGGGGTTACAGCACCCTTTAACGGAAAAGCCAGCCGGCCTCTTACTTATGGGACACAGGCGAACGCTTGGCGCTGCTCCTTCGTTGATGCACAGTCAGCCACAGTGCACACAATTCACAAACACAGAAAAATATATATTTTTATTTTGTTTGGAGTGCCCTTTGGGGGTTACAGCACCCTTTAACGGACAAGCCAGCCAGCCTTTTACTTATGAGACACAGACGCACGCTTGGCGCTGCTCCTTCATTGATGCACGTGCAGCCACAATGCACACAATTCACAAACACAGAAAAAATATTTTTTTATTTTGTTTGGAGTGCCCTTTGGGGGTAACAGCACCCTTTAAAAGTCAAGCCAGCTTGCCTTATACTTATGGGACACAAGGCGCACGCTTGGCGTTGCTCCTTCGCTGATGCACGTGCAGCCACAGTGCACACAATTCACAAACACAGAAAAATATATTTTTTTATTTTGTTTGGAGTGCCCTTTGGGGGTTACAGCACCCTTTAGTGGACAAGCCTGCCGGCCTTTTACTTATGGGACACAGGCGCATGCTTGGCGCTGCTCCATCGTTGATGCACGTGCAGCCACAGTGCACACAATTCACAAACACAGAAAAATATATTTTTTAATTTTGTTTAGAGTGGCCTTTGGGGGTTACAGCACCCTTTAAAAAACAAGCCAGCCGGCCTTTTACTTATGGGACACAGGCGCATGCTTGGCGCTGCTCCTTCGTTGATGCACGTGCAGCCACAGTGCACACAATTCACAAACACAGAAAAATATATTTTTTTATTTAATTTGGAGTGCCCTTTGGGGATTACAGCACCCTTTAGTGGACAAGCCAGCTGGCCTTTTACTTATGGGACACAGGTGCACGCTTGGCGCTGCTCCTTCGTTGATGCACTTGTAGCCACAGTGCACACAATTCACAAACACAGAAAAATATATATTTTTATTTTGTTTGGAGTGCCCTTTGGGGGTTACAGCACCCTTTAACGGACAAGCCAGCCAGCATTTTACTTATGAGACACAGACGCACGCTTGGCGCTGCTCCTTCGTTGATGCACGTGCAGCCACAATGCACACAATTCACAAACACAGAAAAAATATTTTTTTATTTTGTTTGGAGTGCCCTTTGGGGGTTACAGCACCCTTTAACAGTCAAGCCAGCCGGCCTTTTACTTATGGGACACAAGGCGCACGCTTGGCGTTGCTCCTTCGCTGATGCACGTGCAGCCACAGTGCACACAATTCACAAACACAGAATAATATATTTTTTTATTTTGTTTTGAGTGCCCTTTGGGGGTTACAGCACCCTTTAACAGACAAGCAAGCTGGCCTTTTACTTATGGGATACAGGCGCACGCTTGGCGCTGCTCCTTTGTTGATGCACGTGCAGCCACAGTGCCCACAATTCACAAACACAGAAAAATATATTTTTTAATTTTGTTTAGAGTGCACTTTGGGGGTTACAGCACCCTTTAAAAAACAAGCCAGCCGGCCTTTTACTTATGGGACACAGGCGCATGCTTGGCGCTGCTCCTTCGTTGATGCACGTGCAGCCACAGTGCACACAATTCACAAACACAGAATAATATATTTTTTTATTTTGTTTTGAGTGCCCTTTGGGGGTTACAGCACCCTTTAACAGACAAGCAAGCTGGCCTTTTACTTATGGGATACAGGCGCACGCTTGGCGCTGCTCCTTCATTGATGAACGTGCAGCCACAGTGCCCACAATTCACAAACACAGAAAAATATATTTTTTTATTTTATTTGGAGTGCACTTTGGGGGTTACAGCACCCTTTAATGGACAAGCCAGCTGGCCTTTTACTTTTTGGACACAGGTGTACGCTTGGCGCTGCTCCTTCGTTGATGCACGTGCAGCCACAGTGCACACAATTCTCAAACACTGAAAAATATATTTTTTTATTTTGTTTGGAGTGCCCTTTGGGGCTTACAGCACCCTTTAACGGACAAGCCAGTTGGCCTTTTACTTATGGGACACAGGCGCACACTTAGCGCTGCTCCTTCGTTGATGCACGTGCAGCCACAGTGCACACAATTCACAAACACAGAAAAAAATATATTTTTATTTTGTTTGGAGTGTCCTTTGGGGGTTACAGCACCCTTTAGCGGACATGCCACCCGGCCTTTTACTTATGGGACACAGGCGCACGCTTGTCGCTGCTCCTTCATTGATGCATGTGCAGCCACAGTGCACACAATTCACAAACACAGAAAAATATATTTTTTTATTTTGTTTGGAGTGCCCTTTGGGGGTTACAGCACCCTTTAATGGACAAGCCAGC
Source organism: Taudactylus pleione (assembly GCA_031769625.1). Classification (NCBI taxonomy): domain Eukaryota; kingdom Metazoa; phylum Chordata; class Amphibia; order Anura; family Myobatrachidae; genus Taudactylus; species Taudactylus pleione. Next base: position 5,421,857 of record JAUIMM010000031.1, read on the forward strand.
TGGAATTTTACTTATGGGACACAGGCGCACGCTTGGCGCTGCTCCTTCGTTGATGCACAGTCATCCACAGTGCACAAAATTCACAAACACAGAAAAATATATTTTTTTATTTAGTTTGGAGTGCCCTTTGGGATTACAGCACCCTTTAGTGGACAAGCCAGCTGGCCTTTTACTTATGGGACACAGGTGCACGCTTGGCGCTGCTCCTTCGTTGATGCACTTGTAGCCACAGTGCACACAATTCACAAACACAGAAAAATATATATTTTTATTTTGTTTGGAGTGCCCTTTGGGGGTTACAGCACACTTTAACGGACAAGCCAGCCAGCCTTTTACTTATGAGACACAGACGCACGCTTGGCGCTGCTCCTTCGTTGATGCACGTGCAGCCACAATGCACACAATTCACAAACACAGAAAAAATATTTTTTTATTTTGTTTGGAGTGCCCTTTGGGGGTTACAGCACCCTTTAACTGTCAAGCCAGCCGGCCTTTTACTTATGGGACACAGGCGCATTCTTGGCGCTGCTCCATCGTTGATGCACGTGCAGCCACAGTGCACACAATTCACAAACAAAGAAAAAATTTTTTTTTTTTGTTTAGAGTGCCCTTTGGGGGTTACAGCACCCTTTAAAAAACAAGCCAGCCGGCCTTTTACTTATGGGACATAGGCGCATGCTTGGTGCTGCTCCTTCGTTGATGCACGTGCAGCCACAGTGCACACAATTCACAAACACAGAAAAATATATTTTTTTATTTTGTTTGGAGTGCCCTTTGGGGTTACAGCACCCTTTAGTGGTCAATCCAGCCGGCCCTTTATTTATGGGACACAGGCGCACGCTTGGCACTACTTTGTTGATGAACGTGCAGCTACTGCGCACACAATTCACAAACACAAAAATATTTTTTTATTTTGTTTGGAGTGTACTTTGGGGGATACAGCACCCTTTACCAGTCAATCCAGCTGCCCATTTATTTATGGGTCACAGGCTCACGCTTGGCACTACTTTGTTGATGCACGTGCTGCAACTGCGCACACATTCACAAACACAGAAAATATTTTTTTATTTTGTTTGGAGTGTACTTTTGGGGTTACAGCACCCTTTAACTGACAAGCAAGCTGGCCATTTACTTATGACACAGGCGCACGCTTGGCACTACTTTGTTGATGCGCACACAATTCACAAACAAAAAAATATCTTTTTTTATTTTGTTTGGAGTGCCCTTTGGGGGTTACAGCACCCTTTAACAGAAAAGCCAACTGGCCTTTTACTTATGGGACACAGGCGCACGCTTGGCGCTGCTCCTTCGTTGATGCACGTGCAGCCACAGTACACACAATTCTCAAACACAGAAAAAAATATATTTTTATTTTGTTTGGAGTGGCCTTTGGGGGTTACAACACCCTTTAACGGACAAGCCAGCCGGCCTCTTACTTATGGGACACAGGCGAACGCTTGGCGCTGCTCCTTCGTTGATGCACAGTCAGCCACAGTGCACACAATTCACAAACACAGAAAAATATATATTTTTATTTTGTTTGGAGTGCCCTTTGGGGGTTACAGCACCCTTTAAAAAATAAGCCAGCCGGCCTTTTACTTATGGGACATAGGCGCATGCTTGGTGCTGCTCCTTCGTTGATGCACGTGCAGCCACAGTGCACACAATTCACAAACACAGAAAAATATATTTTTTTATTTTGTTTGGAGTGCCCTTTGGGGTTACAGCACCCTTTAGTGGTCAATCCAGCCGGCCCTTTATTTATGGGACACAGGCGCACGCTTGGCACTACTTTGTTGATGAACGTGCAGCTACTGCGCACACAATTCACAAACACAAAAATATTTTTTTATTTTGTTTGGAGTGTACTTTGGGGGATACAGCACCCTTTACCAGTCAATCCAGCTGCCCATTTATTTATGGGTCACAGGCTCACGCTTGGCACTACTTTGTTGATGCACGTGCTGCAACTGCGCACACATTCACAAACACAGAAAATATTTTTTTATTTTGTTTGGAGTGTACTTTTGGGGTTACAGCACCCTTTAACTGACAAGCAAGCTGGCCATTTACTTATGACACAGGCGCACGCTTGGCACTACTTTGTTGATGCGCACACAATTCACAAACAAAAAAATATCTTTTTTTATTTTGTTTGGAGTGCCCTTTGGGGGTTACAGCACCCTTTAACAGAAAAGCCAACTGGCCTTTTACTTATGGGACACAGGCGCACGCTTGGCGCTGCTCCTTCGTTGATGCACGTGCAGCCACAGTACACACAATTCTCAAACACAGAAAAAAATATATTTTTATTTTGTTTGGAGTGGCCTTTGGGGGTTACAGCACCCTTTAACGGACAAGCCAGCCGGCCTCTTACTTATGGGACACAGGCGAACGCTTGGCGCTGCTCCTTCGTTGATGCACAGTCAGCCACAGTGCACACAATTCACAAACACAGAAAAATATATATTTTTATTTTGTTTGGAGTGCCCTTTGGGGGTTACAGCACCCTTTAAAAAATAAGCCAGCCGGCCTTTTACTTATGGGACATAGGCGCATGCTTGGTGCTGCTCCTTCGTTGATGCACGTGCAACCACAGTGCACACAATTCACAAACACAGAAAAATATATTTTTTTTGTTTTGTTTGGAGTGCCCTTTGGGGTTACAGCACCCTTTAGTGGTCAATCCAGCCGGCCCTTTATTTATGGGACACAGGCGCACGCTTGGCACTACTTTGTTGATGAACGTGCAGCTACTGCGCACACAATTCACAAACACAAAAATATTTTTTTATTTTGTTTGGAGTGTACTTTGGGGGATACAGCACCCTTTACCAGTCAATCCAGCTGCCCATTTATTTATGGGTCACAGGCTCACGCTTGGCACTACTTTGTTGATGCACGTGCTGCAACTGCGCACACATTCACAAACACAGAAAATATTTTTTTATTTTGTTTGGAGTGTACTTTTGGGGTTACAGCACCCTTTAACTGACAAGCAAGCTGGCCATTTACTTATGACACAGGCGCACGCTTGGCACTACTTTGTTGATGCGCACACAATTCACAAACAAAAAAATATCTTTTTTTATTTTGTTTGGAGTGCCCTTTGGGGGTTACAGCACCCTTTAACAGAAAAGCCAACTGGCCTTTTACTTATGGGACACAGGCGCACGCTTGGCGCTGCTCCTTCGTTGATGCACGTGCAGCCACAGTACACACAATTCTCAAACACAGAAAAAAATATATTTTTATTTTGTTTGGAGTGGCCTTTGGGGGTTACAGCACCCTTTAACGGACAAGCCAGCCGGCCTCTTACTTATGGGACACAGGCGAACGCTTGGCGCTGCTCCTTCGTTGATGCACAGTCAGCCACAGTGCACACAATTCACAAACACAGAAAAATATATATTTTTATTTTGTTTGGAGTGCCCTTTGGGGGTTACAGCACCCTTTAACGGACAAGCCAGCCAGCCTTTTACTTATGAGACACAGACGCACGCTTGGCGCTGCTCCTTCGTTGATGCACGTGCAGCCACAATGCACACAATTCACAAACACAGAAAAAATATTTTTTTATTTTGTTAGGAGTGCCCTTTGGGGGTTACAGCACCCTTTAAAAGTCAAGCCAGCTGGCCTTTTACTTATGGGACACAAGGCGCACGCTTGGCGTTGCTCCTTCGCTGATGCACGTGCAGCCACAGTGCACACAATTCACAAACACAGAAAAATATATTTTTTTATTTTGTTTGGAGTGCCCTTTGGGGGTTACAGCACCCTTTAGTGGACATGCCTGCCGGCCTTTTACTTATGGGACACAGGCGCATGCTGGGCGCTGCTCCATCGTTGATGCACGTGCAGCCACAGTGCACACAATTCACAAACACAGAAAAATATATTTTTTAATTTTGTTTAGAGTGGCCTTTGGGGGTTACAGCACCCTTTAAAAAACAAGCCAGCCGGCCTTTTACTTATGGGACACAGGCGCATGCTTGGCGCTGCTCCTTCGTTGATGCACGTGCAGCCACAGTGCACACAATTCACAAACACAGAAAAATATATTTTTTTATTTAGTTTGGAGTGCCCTTTGGGGATTACAGCACCCTTTAGTGGACAAGCCAGCTGGCCTTTTACTTATGGGACAGAGGTGCACGCTTGGCGCTGCTCCTTCGTTGATGCACTTGTAGCCACAGTGCACACAATTCACAAACACAGAAAAATATATATTTTTATTTTGTTTGGAGTGCCCTTTGGGGGTTACAGCACCCTTTAACGGACAAGCCAGCCAGCATTTTACTTATGAGACACAGACGCACGCTTGGCGCTGCTCCTTCGTTGATGCACGTGCAGCCACAATGCACACAATTCACAAACACAGAAAAAATATTTTTTTATTTTGTTTGGAGTGCCCTTTGGGGGTTACAGCACCCTTTAACAGTCAAGCCAGCCGGCCTTTTACTTATGGGACACAAGGCGCACGCTTGGCGTTGCTCCTTCGCTGATGCACGTGCAGCCACAGTGCACACAATTCACAAACACAGAATAATATATTTTTTTATTTTGTTTTGAGTGCCCTTTGGGGGTTACAGCACCCTTTAACAGACAAGCAAGCTGGCCTTTTACTTATGGGATACAGGCGCACGCTTGGCGCTGCTCCTTCGTTGATGCACGTGCAGCCACAGTGCCCACAATTCACAAACACAGAAAAATATATTTTTTTATTTTATTTGGAGTGCACTTTCCGGGTTACAGCACCCTTTAATGGACAAGCCAGCTGGCCTTTTACTTATTGGACACAGGTGCACGCTTGGCGCTGCTCCTTCGTTGATGCACGTGCAGCCACAGTGCACACAATTCTCAAACACTGAAAAATATATATTTTTATTTTGTTTGGAGTGCCCTTTGGGGCTTACAGCACCCTTTAACGGACAAGCCAGTTGGCCTTTTACTTATGGGACACAGGTGCACACTTAGCGCTGCTCCTTTGTTGATGCACGTGCAGCCACAGTGCACACAATTCACAAACACAGAAAAATATATATTTTTATTTTGTTTGGAGTGTCCTTTGGGGTTTACAGCACCCTTTAGCGGACATGCCACCCGGCCTTTTACTTATGGGACACAGGCGCACGCTTGTCGCTGCTCCTTCATTGATGCATGTGCAGCCACTGTGCACACAATTCACAAACACAGAAAAATATATTTTTTTATTTTGTTTGGAGTGCCCTTTGGGGGTTACAGCACCCTTTAATGGACAAGCCAGCTGGAATTTTACTTATGGGACACAGGCGCACGCTTGGCGCTGCTCCTTCGTTGATGCACGTGCAGCCACAGTGCACACAATTCACAAACACAGAAAAATATATTTTTTTATTTTGATTGGAGTGCCCTTTGGGGGTTACAGCACCCTTTAGTGGTCAATCCAGCCGGCCCTTTATTTATGGGACACAGGCGCACGCTTGGCACTACTTTGTTGATGCACGTGCGGCTACTGCGCACACAATTCACAAACACAAAAATATTTTTTTATTTTGTTTGGAGTGTACTTTGGGGGTTACAGCACCCTTTACCAGTCAATCCAGCTGGCCCTTTATTTATGGGTCACAGGCGCACACTTGGCACTACTTTGTTGATGCACGTGCTGCAACTGTGCACACAATTCACAAACACAGAAATTATTTTTTTATTTTGTTTGGAGTGTACTTTGGGGGTTACAGCACCCTTTAATGGACAAGCAAGCCGGGCCTTTACTTATGACACAGGTGCACGCTTGGCACTACTTTGTAGATGCACATGCGGCTACTGCGCACACAATTCACAAACACAGAAAATATTATTTTATTTTGTTTGGAGTGTACATTGGGGGATAAAGCACCCTTTAACGGACAAGCCAGCCGGCCATTTACTTATGACACAGGCGCACGCTTGGCACTACTTTGTTGATGCGCACACAATTCACAAACAAAAAAATATATTTTTTTATTTTGTTTGGAGTGCCCTTTGGGGGACCAGCACCCTTTAACGGACAAGCCAGCTGGCCTTTTACTTATGGGACACAGGCGCACACTTGGCACTGCTCCTTCGTTGATGCACGTGCTGCCACAGTGCACACAATTCACAAACACAGAAAAATATATATTTTTATTTTGTTTGGAGTGGCCTTTGGGGGTTACAGCACTCTTTAATGGACAAGCCATCCGGCCTTTTACATATTGAACACAGGTGCCCGCTTGGCGCTGCTCCTTCGTTGATGCACTTGCAGCCACAGTGCACACAATTCACAAAAACTGAAAAATATATTTTTTTATTTTGTTTGGAGTGCCCTTTGGGGGTTACAGCACCCTTTAACGGACAAGCCAGCCGGCCTCGTACTTATGGGACACTGGCGCCCGCTTGGCGCTGCTCCTTCGTTGATGCACGTGCAGCCACAGTGCACACAATTCATAAACAAAGAAAAATATATTTTTTTATTTTGTTTGGAGTGCCCTTTTGGGTTTACAGCACCCTTTAGTGGACAAGCAATCTGGCCTTTTACTTATGGGACCAAGGCTCATGCTTGGCGCTGCTCCTTTGTTGATGCACGGGCAGCCACAGTGCCCACAATTCACAAACACAGAAAAATATATTTTTTAATTTTGTTTAGAGTGGCCTTTGGGGGTTACAGCACCCTTTAAAAAACAAGCCAGCCGGCCTTTTACTTATGGGACACAGGCGCATGCTTGGCGCTGCTCCTTCGTTGATGCACGTGCAGCCACAGTGCACACAATTCACAAACACAGAAAAATATATTTTTTTATTTAGTTTGGAGTGCCCTTTGGGGATTACAGCACCCTTTAGTGGACAAGCCAGCTGGCCTATTACTTATGGGACACAGGTGCACGCTTGGCGCTGCTCCTTCGTTGATGCACTTTTAGCCACAGTGCACACAATTCACAAACACAGAAAAATATATATTTTTATTTTGTTTGTAGTGCCCTTTGGGGGTTACAGCACCCTTTAACGGACAAGCCAGCCAGCCTTTTACTTATGAGACACAGACGCACGCTTGGCGCTGCTCCTTCGTTGATGCACGTGCAGCCACAATGCACACAATTCACAAACACAGAAAAAATATTTTTTTATTTTGTTTGGAGTGCCCTTTGGGGGTTACAGCACCCTTTAACAGTCAAGCCAGCCGGCCTTTTACTTATGGGACACAAGGCGCACGCTTGGCGTTGCTCCTTCGCTGATGCACGTGCAGCCACAGTGCACAAAATTCACAAACACAGAAAAACATATTTTTTATTTTGTTTGGAGTGCCCTTTGGGGGTTACAGCACCCTTTAGTGGACAAGCCTGCCGGCCTTTTACTTATGGGACACAGGCGCATGCTTGGCGCTGCTCCTTCATTGATGCACGTGCAGCCACAGTACACACAATTCACAAACACAGAAAAATATATTTTTTAATTTTGTTTAGAGTGCACTTTGGGGGTTACAGCACCCTTTAAAAAACAAGCCAGCCAGCCTTTTACTTATGGGACACAGGCGCATGCTTGGCGCTGCTCCTTCGTTGATGCACGTGCAGCCACAGTGCACACAATTCACAAACACAGAATAATATATTTTTTTATTTTGTTTTGAGTGCCCTTTGGGGGTTACAGCACCCTTTAACAGACAAGCAAGCTGGCCTTTTACTTATGGGATACAGGCGCACGCTTGGCGCTGCTCCTTCGTTGATGCACGTGCAGCCACAGTGCCCACAATTCACAAACACAGAAAAATATATTTTTTTATTTTATTTGGAGTGCACTTTGGGGGTTACAGCACCCTTTAATGGACAAGCCAGCTGGCCTTTTACTTATTGGACACAGGTGCACGCTTGGCGCTGCTCCTTCGTTGATGCACGTGCAGCCACAGTGCACACAATTCTCAAACACTGAAAAATATATATTTTTATTTTGTTTGGAGTGCCCTTTGGGGCTTACAGCACCCTTTAACGGACAAGCCAGTTGGCCTTTTACTTATGGGACACAGGTGCACACTTAGCGCTGCTCCTTCGTTGATGCACGTGCAGCCACAGTGCACACAATTCACAAACACAGAAAAATATATATTTTTATTTTGTTTGGAGTGTCCTTTGGGGGTTACAGCACCCTTTAGCGGACATGCCACCCGGCCTTTTACTTATGGGACACAGGCGCACGCTTGTCGCTGCTCCTTCATTGATGCATGTGCAGCCACTGTGCACACAATTCACAAACACAGAAAAATATATTTTTTTATTTTGTTTGGAGTGCCCTTTGGGGGTTACAGCACCCTTTAATGGACAAGCCAGCTGGAATTTTACTTATGGGACACAGGCGCACGCTTGGCGCTGCTCCTTCGTTGATGCACGTGCAGCCACAGTGCACACAATTCACAAACACAGAAAAATATATTTTTTTATTTTGATTGGAGTGCCCTTTGGGGGTTACAGCACCCTTTAGTGGTCAATCCAGCCGGCCCTTTATTTATGGGACACAGGCGCACGCTTGGCACTACTTTGTTGATGCACGTGCGGCTACTGCGCACACAATTCACAAACACAAAAATATTTTTTTATTTTGTTTGGAGTGTACTTTGGGGGTTACAGCACCCTTTACCAGTCAATCCAGCTGGCCCTTTATTTATGGGTCACAGGCGCACACTTGGCACTACTTTGTTGATGCACGTGCTGCAACTGCGCACACAATTCACAAACACAGAAATTATTTTTTTATTTTGTTTGGAGTGTACTTTGGGGGTTACAGCACCCTTTAATGGACAAGCAAGCCGGGCCTTTACTTATGACACAGGTGCACGCTTGGCACTACTTTGTAGATGCACATGCGGCTACTGCGCACACAATTCACAAACACAGAAAATATTATTTTATTTTGTTTGGAGTGTACTTTGGGGGATAAAGCACCCTTTAACGGACAAGCCAGCCGGCCATTTACTTATGACACAGGCGCACGCTTGGCACTACTTTGTTGATGCGCACACAATTCACAAACAAAAAAATATATTTTTTTATTTTGTTTGGAGTGCCCTTTGGGGGACCAGCACCCTTTAAAGGACAACCCAGCTGGCCTTTTACTTATGGGACACAGGCGCACACTTGGCACTGCTCCTTCGTTGATGCACGTGCTGCCACAGTGCACACAATTCACAAACACAGAAAAATATATATTTTTATTTTGTTTGGAGTGGCCTTTGGGGGTTACAGCACTCTTTAATGGACAAGCCATCCGGCCTTTTACATATTGAACACAGGTGCCCGCTTGGCGCTGCTCCTTCGTTGATGCACATGTAGCCACAGTGCACACAATTCACAAAAACTGAAAAATATATTTTTTTATTTTGTTTGGAGTGCCCTTTGGGGGTTACAGCACCCTTTAACGGACAAGCCAGCCGGCCTCGTACTTATGGGACACTGGCGCCCGCTTGGCGCTGCTCCTTCGTTGATGCACGTGCAGCCACAGTGCACACAATTCATAAACAAAGAAAAATATATTTTTTTATTTTGTTTGGAGTGCCCTTTTGGGGTTACAGCACCCTTTAGTGGACAAGCAATCTGGCCTTTTACTTATGGGACCAAGGCTCATGCTTGGCGCTGCTCCTTTGTTGATGCACGGGCAGCCACAGTGCCCACAATTCACAAACACAGAAAAATATATTTTTTTATTTTGTTTGGAGTGCCCTTTGGGGGTTACAACACCCTTTAGTGGACAAGCCAGCCGGCCTTTTACTTATGAGACACAGGCACACGCTTGGCACTGCTCCTTCGTAGATGCACTTGCAGCCACAGTGCACACAATTCATAAACACAGAAAAATATATTTTTTTATTTTGTTTGGAGTGCCCTTTGGGGGTTACTGCACCATTTAGCGGACAAGCCAGCCGGCCTTTTACTTATGGGACACAGGCGCACGCTTGGCACTACTTTGTTGATGCACGTGCTGCTACTGCGCACACAATTCACAAACACAGAAAATATATATTTTTTTTGTTTGGAGTGTACTTTGGGGGTTACAGCACCCTTTAGCGGACAAACCAACTGGCCTTTTACTTATGGGACACAGGCGCACGCTTGGCGCTGCTCCTTTGTTGATGCACATGCAGCCACAGTGCACACAATTCACAAACACAGAGATATATATTTTTTTATTTTGTTTGGAGTGCCCTTTTGGGGTTACAGCACCCTTTAATGGACAAGCCAGCTGGCCTTTTACTTATGGGAGATAGGCGCACGCTTGGCACTGCTCTATCGTTGATGCACGTGCAGCCACAGTGCACACAATTCACAAACAAAGAAAAATATATTTTTTTATTTTGTTTGGAGTGCCCTTTGGGGGTTACAGCACCCTTTAACAGACAAGCCAGCTGGCCTTTTACTTATGGGACACAGGCACATGCTTGGCACTGCTCCATCGTTGATGCCCGGTCAGCCATAGTGCACACAATTCACAAACACAGAAAAAAATATTTTTTGATCTTGTTTGGAGTGCCCATTGGGGGTTACAGTACCCTTTAACGGACAAGACAGCCGGCCTTTTACTAATGGGACACAGGCGCACGTTTGGCACTACTTTGTTGATGCATGTGTGGCTACTGGGCACACAATTCACAAACAAAAAAATATATATTTTTATTTTGTTTGGAGTGCTCTTTGGGGGTTAAAGCACCATTTAACGGACAAGTCAACTGGCATTTTACTTATGGGACACAGGCGCATGCTTGGTGCTTCTCCTTAGTTGATGCACGTGCAGCCACAGTGCACACAATTCACAAACACAGAAAAAAATATTTTTTATTTTGTTTGGAGTGCCCTTTGGGGGTTACAGCACCCTTTAGCGGACAAGCCAGCCAGCCTTTTACTTATGGGACACAGGCGCATGCTTGGCGCTGCTCCTTCGTTGATGCCCGGTCAGCCACAGTGCACACAATTCACAAACACAGAAAAAAATATTTTTTTATCTTGTTTGGAGTGCCCTTTGGGGGTTACAGTACCCTTTAACGGAGAAGACAGCCATCCTTTTACTAATGGGACACAGGCGCACGCTTGGCGCTGCTCCTTCGTTGATGCACGTGCAGCCACAGTGCACACAATTCACAAACACAGAAAAATATATTTTTTTATTTTGTTTGGAGTGCCCTTTGGGGGTTACAGCACCCTTTAGCGGACAAGCCAGCCGGCCTTTTACTTATGGGACACAGGCGCATGCTTGGCGCTGCTCCTTCGTTGATGCCCGGTCAGCCACAGTGCACACAATTCACAAACACAGAAAATAATATTTTTTTATCTTGTTTGGAGTGCCCTTTGGGGGTTACAGTACCCTTTAATTTACAAGACAGCCAGCATTTTACTAATGGGACACAGGCGCACGCTTGGCGCTGCTCCTTCGTTGATGTACTAGCAGCCACAGTGCACACAATTCACAAACACAGAAAAAAATATTTTTTTATTTTGTTTGGAGTTCCCTTTGGGGGTTACAGCACCCTTTTATCGGACAAGCCAGCCGGCCTTTTACTTATGGGAAACAGGTGCACGCTTGGCGCTGCTCCTTCGTTGATGCACGTGCAGCCACAGTGCACACAATTCACAAACACAGAAAAATATATTTTTTATTTTGTTTGGAGTGCCCTTTGGGGGTTACAGCACCCTTTAGCGGTCAATCCAGCTGGCCCTTTATTTATGGGACACAGGCGCACGCTTTGCACAATTTTGTTGATGCATGTGCAGCTACTGCGCACACAATTCACAAACACAGAAAATATTTATTTATTTTGTTTGGAGTGCCCTTTGGGGGTTACAGCACCCTTTAACAGACATGCCAGCCTGCCCTTTACTTATGACACAGGCGCATGCTTGGCACTACTTTGTTGATGCACATGCGGCTACTGCGCACACAATTCACCAACAAAAAAATATATATTTTTATTTTGTTTGGAGTGCCCTTTGGGGGTTACAGCACCCTTTAGCAGACAAGCCAACCAGCATTTTACTTATGGGACACAGGCGCATGCTTGGCGCTGCTCCTTCGTTGATGAACGTGCAGCCACAATGCACACAATTCACAAACAAAGAAAAATATATTTTTTTATTTTGTTTGGAGTGCCCTTTGGGGGTTACAGCACCCTTGAATGGACAAGACAGCCGGCCTTTTACTTATGGGACACAGGCGCACGCTTGGCGCTGCTCCTTCGTTAATGCACGTGCAGCTACAGTGCACACAATTCACAAACACAGAAAAATATATTTTTTTATATTGTTTGGAGTGCCCTTTGGGGGTTACAGCACCCTTTAATGGACAAGCCAGCCGGCCTTTTACTTAAGGGACACAGGCGCACGCTTGGCGCTGCTCCTTCATTGATGCACGTGCAGCCACAGTGCACACAATTCACAAGCAAAGATAAATATATTTTTTTATTTTGTTTGGAGTGCCCTTTGGGGGTTACAGCACCCTTTAACAGACAAGCCAGCTGGCCTTTTACTTATGGGACACAGGCGCATGCTTGGCGCTGCTCCTTCGTTGATGCCTGGTCAGCCACAGTGCACACAATTCACAAACACAGAAAAAAATATTTTTTTATCTTGTTTGGAGTGCCCTTTGGGGGTTACAGTACCCTTTAACGGACAAGACAGCCGGCCTTTTACTAATGGGACACAGGCGCACGCTTGGCGCTGCTCCTTCGTTGATGCACGTGCAGCCACAGTGCACACAATTCACAAACACAGAAAAAAATATTTTTTTATTTTGTTTGGAGTGCCCTTTGGGGGTTACAGCAACCTTTAGTGGACAAGCCAGCTGGCCTTTTACTTATGGGACACAGGCACACGCTTGGCACTGCTCCTTCGTTGATGCACGTGCAGCCACAGTGCACACAATTCACAAACACAGAAAAAAATATTTTTTTATTTAGTTTGTAGTGCCCTTTGGGGGTTACTGCACCATTTAGCGGACAAGCCAGCCGGCCTTTTACTTATGGGACACAGGCGCACGCTTTGCACTACTTTGTTGATGCACATGCTGCTTCTGCGCACACAATTCACAAACACAGAAAATATATATATTTTTTTTGTTTGGAGTGTACTTTGGGGGTTACAGCACCCTTTAATGGACAAGCCAACCGGCCTTTTACTTATGGTACACAGGCGCACGCTTGGCGCTGCTCCTTTGTTGATGCACATGCAGCCACAGTGCACACAATTCACAAACACAGAGATATATATTTTTTTATTTTGTTTGGAGTGCCCTTTTGGGGTTACAGCACTCTTTAATGGACAAGCCAGCTGGCCTTTTACTTATGGGAGATATGCGCACGCTTGGCACTGCTCCTTCATTGATGCACGTGCAGCCACAGTGCTCACAATTCACAAACAAAGAAAAATATATTTTTTTATTTTGTATGGAGTGCCCTTTGGGGGTTACAGTACCCTTTAACAGACAAGCTAGCTGGCCTTTTACTTATGGGACACAGGCGCACGCTCGGCACTGCTCCATCGTTGATGCCCGGTCAGCCATAGTGCACACAATTCACAAACACAGAAAAAAATATTTTTTGATCTTGTTTGGAGTGCCCTTTGGGGGTTACAGTACCCTTTAACGGACAAGACAGCCGGCCTTTTACTAATGGGACACAGGCGCACGCTTGGCACTACTTTGTTGATGCACGTGCGGCTACTGCGCACACAATTCACAAACACAGAAAATATTTATTTATTTTGTTTGGAGTGTATTTTGGGGGTTACAGCACCCTTTAATGGACAAGCCAGCCAGCCCTTTACATATGACACAGGCGCACGCTTGGCACTACTTTATTGATGCACGTGTGGCTACTGCGCACACAATTCACAAACAAAAAAATATATTTTTTTATTTTGTTTGGAGTGCCCTTTGGTTGTTAAAGCACCATTTAATGGACAAGCCAACTGGCATTTTACTTATGGGACAGAGGCGCATGCTTGGCGCTTCTCCTTCGTTGATGCACGTGCAGCCACAGTGCACACAATTCACAAACACAGAAAAATATATTTTTTATTTTGTTTGGAGTGCCATTTGGGGGTTACAGCACCCTTTAATGGACAAGACAGCTGGCCTTTTACTTATGGGACACAGGCGCACGCTTGGCGCTACTCCTTCGTTAATGCACGTGCAGCTACAGTGCACACAATTCACAAACACAGAAAAATATATATTTTTTTATTTTGTTTGGAGTGCCCTTTGGGGGTTACAACACCCTTTAACGGACAAGCCAGCTGGCCTTTTACTTATGGGACACAGGCGCATACTTGGCGCTGCTCCTTCGTTGATGCCCGGTCAGCCACAGTGCACACAATTCACAAACACAGAAAAAATATTTATTTATCTTGTTTGGAGTGCCCTTTGGGGGTTACAGTGCCCTTTAACAGAGAAGACAGCCATCCTTTTACTAATGGGACACAGGCGCATGCTTGGCGCTGCTCCTTCGTTGATGCACGTGCAGCCACAGTGCACACAATTCACAAACACAGAAAAATATATTTTTTTATTTTGCTTGGAGTGCCCTTTGGGGGTTACAGCACCCTTTAGCGGACAAGCCAGCCGGCCTTTTACTTATGGGACACAGGCGCATGCTTGGCGCTGCTCCTTCGTTGATGCCCGGTCAGCCACAGTGCACACAATTCACAAACACAGAAAAAAATATTTTTTTATCTTGTTTGGAGTGCCCTTTGGGGGTTACAGTACCCTTTAATGGACAAGAAAGCCAGCCTTTTACTAATGGGACACAGGTGCACGCTTGGCGCTGCTCCTTCGTTGATGCACTAGCAGCCACAGTGCACACAATTCACAAACATAGAAAAAAATATTTTTTTATTTTGTTTGGAGTTCCCTTTGGGGGTTACAGCTCCCTTTAACGGACAAGCCAGCCGGCCTTTTTCTTATGGGACACAGGTGCACGCTTGGCGCTGATCCTTCGTTGATGCACGTGCAGCCACAGTGCACACAATTCACAAACACAGAAAAATATATTTTTTATTTTGTTTGGAGTGCCCTTTGGGGGTTACAGCACCCTTTAGCGGTCAATCCAGCTGGCCCTTTATTTATGGGACACAGGCGCACGCTTTGCACAACTTTATTGATGCACGTGCAGCTACTACGCACACAATTCACAAACACAGAAAATATTTAATTATTTTGTTTGGAGTGCCCTTTGGGGGTTACAGCACCCTTTAACAGACAAGCCAGCCTGCCCTTTACTTATGACACAGGCGCACGCTTGGCACTACTTTGTTGATGCACATGCGGCTACGGCGCACACAATTCACAAACAAAAAAAAATTTATTTTTATTTTGTTTGGAGTGCCCTTTGGGGGTTACAGCACCCTTTAGCGGTCAATCCAGCCAGCCCTTTATTTTTGGGACACAGGTGCACGCTTGGCACTACAATTTTTTTGATGCACGTGCAGCTACTGCGCACACAATTCACAAACACAGAAAATATTTATTTATTTTGTTTGGAGTGTACTTTGGTGGTTACAGCACCCTTTAACGGACAAGCCAGCCTGCCCTTTACTTATGACACAGGCGCACGCTTGGCACTACTTTGTTGATGCACGTGTGGCTACTGCGCACACATTTCACAAACAAAAAAATATTTTTTTTTATTATGTTTGGAGTGCCCTTTGGGGGTTAAAGCACCCTTTAACGGACAAGCCAACTGGCATTTTACTTATGGGACACAGGCGCATGCTTGGCGCTGCTCCTTCATTGATGCACGTGCAGACACAGTGCACACAATTCACAAACACAGAAAAATATATTTTTTTATTTTGTTTGGAGTGCCCTTTGGGGGTTACAGCACCCTTTAATCGACAAGCCAGCTGGCCTTTTACTTATGGGACACAGGCGCACGCTTGGCGCTGCTCCTTCGTTGATGCACGTACAGCCACAGTGCACACAATTCACAAACACAGAAAAATATATTTTTTATTTTGTTTGGAGTGCCCTTTGGGGGTTAAAGCACCCTTTAATGGACAAGACAGCCGGCCTTTTACTTATGGGACACAGGCGCACGCTTGGCGCTGCTCCTTCATTGATGCACGTGCAGCCACAGTGCACACAATTCACAAGCAAAGAAAAATATATTTTTTTATTTTGTTTGGAGTGCCCTTTGGGGGTTACAGCACCCTTTAACAGACAAGCCAGCTGGCCTTTTACTTATGGGACACAGGCGCATGCTTGGCGCTGCTCCTTCGATGATGCCGGTCAGCCACAGTGCACACAATTCACAAACAAAGAAAAAAATATTTTTTTATCTTGTTTGGAGTGCCCTTTGGGGGTTACAGTAGACTTTAACGGACAAGAAAGCCGGCCTTTTACTAATGGGACACAGGCGCACGCTTGGCGCTGCTCCTTCGTTGATGCACGTGCAGCTACAGTGCACACAATTCACAAACACAGAAAAAAATATTTTTTTATTTTGTTTGGAGTGCCCTTTGGGGGTTACAGCAACCTTTAATGGAGAAGACAGCTGGCCTTTTACTTAAGGGACACAGGTGCACGTTTGGCGCTGCTCCTTTGTTGATGCACGGTCAGCCACAGTGCACACAATTCACAAACACAGAAAAATATATTTTTTTATTTTGTTTGGAGTGCACTTTGGGGGATACAGCACCCTTTAGCGGACAAGCCAGCTGGCCTTTTACTTATGGGACACAGGCACAAGCTTGGCGCTGCTCCTTCGTTGATGCACTTGTAGCCACAGTGCACACAATTCACAAACACAGAAAAATATATTTTTTTATTTTGTTTGGAGTGCCCTCTTCGGGTTACAACACCCTTTAGTGGACAAGCCAGCCGGCCTTTTACTTATGAGACACAGGCACACGCTTGGCACTGCTCCTTCGTAGATGCACTTGCAGCCACAGTGCACACAATTCATAAACACAGAAAAATATATTTTTTTATTTTGTTTGGAGTGCCCTTTGGGGGTTACTGCACCATTTAGCGGACAAGCCAGCCGGCCTTTTACTTATGGGACACAGGCGCACGCTTGGCACTACTTTGTTGATGCACGTGCTGCTACTGCGCACACAATTCACAAACACAGAAAATATATATTTTTTTTGTTTGGAGTGTACTTTGGGGGTTACAGCACCCTTTAGCGGACAAACCAACTGGCCTTTTACTTATGGGACACAGGCGCACGCTTGGCACTGCTCCTTTGTTGATGCACATGCAGCCACAGTGCACACAATTCACAAACACAGAGATATATATTTTTTTATTTTGTTTGGAGTGCGCTTTTGGGGTTACAGCACCCTTTAATGGACAAGCCAGCTGGCCTTTTACTTATGGGAGATAGGCGCACACTTGGCACTGCTCTATCGTTGATGCACGTGCAGCCACAGTGCACACAATTCACAAACAAAGAAAAATATATTTTTTTATTTTGTTTGGAGTGCCCTTTGGGGGTTACAGCACCCTTTAACAGACAAGCCAGCTGGCCTTTTACTTATGGGACACAGGCACATGCTTGGCACTGCTCCATCGTTGATGCCCGGTCAGCCATAGTGCACACAATTCACAAACACAGAAAAAAATATTTTTTGATCTTGTTTGGAGTGCCCATTGGGGGTTACAGTACCCTTTAACGGACAAGACAGCCGGCCTTTTACTAATGGGACACAGGCGCACGTTTGGCACTACTTTGTTGATGTACGTGTGGCTACTGGGCACACAATTCACAAACAAAAAAATATATTTTTTTATTTTGTTTGGAGTGCTCTTTGGGGGTTAAAGCACCATTTAACGGACAAGTCAACTGGCGTTTTACTTATGGGACACAGGCGCATGCTTGGTGCTTCTCCTTAGTTGATGCACGTGCAGCCACAGTGCACACAATTCACAAACACAGAAAAAAATATTTTTTATTTTGTTTGGAGTGCCCTTTGGGGGTTACAGCACCCTTTAGCGGACATGCCAGCCAGCCTTTTACTTATGGGACACAGGCGCATGCTTGGCGCTGCTCCTTCGTTGATGCCCGGTCAGCCACAGTGCACACAATTCACAAACACAGAAAAAAATATTTTTTTATCTTGTTTGGAGTGCCCTTTGGGGGTTACAGTACCCTTTAACGGAGAAGACAGCCATCCTTTTACTAATGGGACACAGGCGCACGCTTGGCGCTGCTCCTTCGTTGATGCACGTGCAGCCACAGTGCACACAATTCACAAACACAGAAAAATATATTTTTTTATTTTGTTTGGAGTGCCCTTTGGGGGTTACAGCACCCTTTAGCGGACAAGCCAGCCGGCCTTTTACTTATGGGACACAGGCGCATGCTTGGCGCTTCTCCTTCGTTGATGCCCGGTCAGCCACAGTGCACACAATTCACAAACACAGAAAATATATATTTTTTTTGTTTGGAGTGTACTTTGGGGGTTACAGCACCCTTTAATGGACAAGCCAACCGGCCTTTTACTTATGGGACACAGGTGCACGCTTGGCGCTGCTCCTTTGTTGATGCACATGCAGCCACAGTGCACACAATTCACAAACACAGAGATATATATTTTTTTATTTTGTTTGGAGTGCCCTTTTGGGGTTACAGCACCCTTTAATGGACAAGCCAGCTGGCCTTTTACTTATGGGAGATAGGCGCACGTTTGGCACTGCTCCATCGTTGATGCACGTGCAGCCACAGTGCTCACAATTCACAAACACAGAAAAATATATTTTTTATTTTGTTTGGAGTGCCCTTTGGGGGTTACAGCACCCTTTAACGGACAAGCCAGCTGGCCTTTTATTTATGGGACACAGGCGCATGCTTGGCGCTGCTCCTTTGTTGATGCCCGGTCAGCCACAGTGCACTCAATTCACAAACACAGAAAAAAATATTTTTTTATCTTGTTTGGAGTGCCCTTTGGGGGTTACAGTACCCATTAACGGAGAAGACAGCCATCCTTTTAGTAATGGGACACAGGGGCACGCTTGGCGCTGCTCCTTCGTTGATGCACGTGCAGCCACAGTGCACACAATTCACAAACACAGAAAAATATATTTTTTTATTTTGTTTGGAGTGCCCTTTGGGGGTTACAGCACCCTTTAGCGGACAAGCCAGCCAGCCTTTTACTTATGGGACACAGGCGCATGCTTGGCGCTGCTCCTTCGTTGATGCCCGGTCAGCCACAGTGCACACAATTCACAAACACAGAAAAAAATATTTTTTTATCTTGTTTGGAGTGCCCTTTGGGGGTTACAGTACCCTTTAACGGAGAAGACAGCCATCCTTTTACTAATGGGACACAGGCGCACGCTTGGCGCTGCTCCTTCGTTGATGCACGTGCAGCCACAGTGCACACAATTCACAAACACAGAAAAAAATATATTTTTATTTTGTTTGGAGTGCCCTTTGGGGGTTACAGCACCATTTAGCGGACAAGCCAGCCGGCCTTTTACTTATGGGACACAGGCGCATGCTTGGCGCTGCTCCTTCGTTGATGCCCGGTCAGCCACAGTGCACACAATTCACAAACACAGAAAATAATATTTTTTTATCTTGTTTGGAGTGCCCTTTGGGGGTTACAGTAACCTTTAATTTACAAGACAGCCAGCATTTTACTAATGGGACACAGGCGCACGCTTGGCGCTGCTCCTTCGTTGATGTACTAGCAGCCACAGTGCACACAATTCACAAACACAGAAAAAAATATTTTTTTATTTTGTTTGGAGTTCCCTTTGGGGGTTACAGCACCCTTTTATCGGACAAGCCAGCCGGCCTTTTACTTATGGGAAACAGGTGCACGCTTGGCGCTGCTCCTTCGTTGATGCACGTGCAGCCACAGTGCACACAATTCACAAACACAGAAAAATATATTTTTTATTTTGTTTGGAGTGCCCTTTGGGGGTTACAGCACCCTTTAGCGGTCAATCCAGCTGGCCCTTTATTTATGGGACACAGGCGCACGCTTTGCACAATTTTGTTGATGCACGTGCAGCTACTGCGCACACAATTCACAAACACAGAAAATATTTATTTATTTTGTTTGGAGTGCCCTTTGGGGGTTACAGCACCCTTTAACAGACATGCCAGCCTGCCCTTTACTTATGACACAGGCGCACGCTTGGCACTACTTTGTTGATGCACATGCGGCTACTGCGCACACAATTCACCAACACAAAAATATATATTTTTATTTTGTTTGGAGTGCCCTTTGGGGGTTACAGCACCCTTTAGCGGTCAATCCAGCCAGCCCTTTATTTATGGGACACAGGCGCACGCTTGGCACTACTTTGTTGATGCACGTGCAGCAACTGCGCACACAATTCACAAACACAGAAAATAATTATTTATTTTGTTTGGAGTGTACTTTGGGGGTTACAGCACCCTTTAACGGACAAGCCAGCCTGCCCTTTACTTATGACACAGGCGCAAGCTTGGCACTACTTTGTTGATGCACGTGTGGCTACTGCGCACACAATTCACAAACAAAAAAATATATTTTTTTATTTTGTTTGGAGTGCCCTTTGGAGGTTAAAGCACCCTTTAACGGACAAGCCAACCAGCGTTTTACTTATGGGACACAGGTGCATGCTTGGCGCTGCTCCTTCGTTGATGAACGTGCAGCCACAATGCACACAATTCACAAACAAAGAAAAATATATTTTTTTTATTTTGTTTGGAGTGCCCTTTGGGGGTTACAGCACCCTTTAATGGACAAGACAGCCGGCCTTTTACTTATGGGACACAGGCGCACGCTTGGCGCTGCTCCTTCGTTAATGCACGTGCAGCTACAGTGCACACAATTCACAAACACAGAAAAATATATTTTTTTATATTGTTTGGAGTGCCCTTTGGGGGTTACAGCACCCTTTAATGGACAAGCCAGCCTGCCTTTTACTTAAGGGACACAGGCGCACGCTTGGCGCTGCTCCTTCATTGATGCACGTGCAGCCACAGTGCACACAATTCACAAGCAAAGATAAATATATTTTTTTATTTTGTTTGGAGTGCCCTTTGGGGGTTACAGCACCCTTTAACAGACAAGCCAGCTGGCCTTTTACTTATGGGACACAGGCGCATGCTTGGCGCTGCTCCTTCGTTGATGCCTGGTCAGCCACAGTGCACACAATTCACAAACACAGAAAAAAATATTTTTTTATCTTGTTTGGAGTGCCCTTTGGGGGTTACAGCAACCTTTAGTGGACAAGCCAGCTGGCCTTTTACTTATGGGACACAGGTACACGCTTGGCACTGCTCCTTCGTTGATGCACATGCAGCCACAGTGCACACAATTCACAAACACAGAAAAAAATATTTTTTTATTTAGTTTGTAGTGCCCTTTGGGGGTTACTGCACCATTTAGCGGACAAGCCAGCCGGCCTTTTACTTATGGGACACAGGTGCACGCTTTGCACTACTTTGTTGATGCACATGCTGCTTCTGCGCACACAATTCACAAACACAGAAAATATATATATTTTTTTTGTTTGGAGTGTACCTTGGGGGTTACAGCATCCTTTAATGGACAAGCCAACCGGCCTTTTACTTATGGTACACAGGCGCACGCTTGGCGCTGCTCCTTTGTTGATGCACATGCAGCCACAGTGCAGACAATTCACAAACACAGAGATATATATTTTTTTATTTTGTTTGGAGTGCCCTTTTGGGGTTACAGCACTCTTTAATGGACAAGCCAGCTGGCCTTTTACTTATGGGAGATATGCGCACGCTTGGCACTGCTCCTTCATTGATGCACGTGCAGCCACAGTGCTCACAATTCACAAACAAAGAAAAATATATTTTTTTATTTTGTATGGAGTGCCCTTTGGGGGTTACAGCACCCTTTAACAGACAAGCTAGCTGGCCTTTTACTTATGGGACACAGGCGCACGCTCGGCACTGCTCCATCATTGATGCCCGGTCAGCCATAGTGCACACATTTCACAAACACAGAAAAAAATATTTTTTGATCTTGTTTGGAGTGCCCTTTGGGGGTTACAGTACCCTTTAACGGACAAGACAGCCGGCCTTTTACTAATGGGACACAGGCGCACGCTTGGCACTACTTTGTTGATGCACGTGCGGCTACTGCGCACACAATTCACAAACACAGAAAATATTTATTTATTTTGTTTGGAGTGTATTTTGGGGGTTACAGCACCCTTTAATGGACAAGCCAGCCAGCCCTTTACATATTACACAGGCGCACGCTTGGCACTACTTTATTGATGCACGTGTGGCTACTGCGCACACAATTCACAAACAAAAAAATATATTTTTTTATTTTGTTTGGAGTGCCCTTTGGTTGTTAAAGCACCATTTAATGGACAAGCCAACTGGCATTTTACTTATGGGACAGAGGCGCATGCTTGGCGCTTCTCCTTCGTTGATGCACGTGCAGCCACAGTGCACACAATTCACAAACACAGAAAAATATATTTTTTATTTTGTTTGGAGTGCCATTTGGGGGTTACAGCACCCTTTAATGGACAAGACAGCTGGCCTTTTACTTATGGGACACAGGCGCACGCTTGGCGCTACTCCTTCGTTAATGCACGTGCAGCTACAGTGCACACAATTCACAAACACAGAAAAATATATATTTTTTTATTTTGTTTGGAGTGCCCTTTGGGGGTTACAACACCCTTTAACGGACAAGCCAGCTGGCCTTTTACTTATGGGACACAGGCGCATGCTTGGCGCTGCTCCTTCGTTGATGCCCGGTCAGCCACAGTGCACACAATTCACAAACACAGAAAAAAATATTTTTTTATCTTGTTTGGAGTGCCTTTTGGGGGTTACAGTACCCTTTAACGGAGAAGACAGCCATCCTTTAACTAATGGGACACAGGCGCATGCTTGGCGCTGCTCCTTCGTTGATGCACGTGCAGCCACAGTGCACACAATTCACAAACACAGAAAAATATATTTTTTTATTTTGTTTGGAGTGCCCTTTGGGGGTTACAACACCCTTTAACGGACAAGCCAGCTGGCCTTTTACTTATGGGACACAGGCGCATACTTGGCGCTGCTCCTTCGTTGATGCCCGGTCAGCCACAGTGCACACAATTCACAAACACAGAAAAAAATATTTTTTTATCTTGTTTGGAGTGCCCTTTGGGGGTTACAGTGCCCTTTAACAGAGAAGACAGCCATCCTTTTACTAATGGGACACAGGCGCATGCTTGGCGCTGCTCCTTCGTTGATGCACGTGCAGCCACAGTGCACACAATTCACAAACACAGAAAAATATATTTTTTTATTTTGTTTGGAGTGCCCTTTGGGGGTTACAGCACCCTTTAGCGGACAAGCCAGCCGGCCTTTTACTTATGGGACACAGGCGCATGCTTGGCGCTGCTCCTTCGTTGATGCCCGGTCAGCCACAGTGCACACAATTCACAAACACAGAAAAAAATATTTTTTTATCTTGTTTGGAGTGCCCTTTGGGGGTTACAGTACCCTTTAATGGACAAGAAAGCCAGCCTTTTACTAATGGGACACAGGTGCACGCTTGGCGCTGCTCCTTCGTTGATGCACTAGCAGCCACAGTGCACACAATTCACAAACATAGAAAAAAATATTTTTTTATTTTGTTTGGAGTTCCCTTTGGGGGTTACAGCACCCTTTAGCGGTCAATCCAGCTGGCCCTATATTTATGGGACACAGGCGCACGCTTTGCACAACTTTATTGATGCACGTGCAGCTACTGCGCACACAATTCACAAACACAGAAAATATTTAATTATTTTGTTTGGAGTGCCCTTTGGGGGTTACAGCACCCTTTAACAGACAAGCCAACCTGCCCTTTACTTATGACACAGGCGCACGCTTGGCACTACTTTGTTGATGCACATGCGGCTACGGCGCACACAATTCACAAACAAAAAAAAATTTATTTTTATTTTGTTTGGAGTGCCCTTTGGGGGTTACAGCACCCTTTAGCGGTCAATCCAGCCAGCCCTTTATTTTTGGGACACAGGCGCACGCTTGGCACTACTTTGGTGATGCACATGCAGCTACTGCGCACACAATTCACAAACACAGAAAATATTTATTTATTTTGTTTGGAGTGTACTTTGGTGGTTACAGCACCCTTTAACGGACAAGCCAGCCTGCCCTTTACTTATGACACAGGCGCACGCTTGGCACTACTTTGTTGATGCACGTGTGGCTACTGCGCACACATTTCACAAACAAAAAAATATTTTTTTTTATTTTGTTTGGAGTGCCCTTTGGGGGTTAAAGCACCCTTTAACGGACAAGCCAACTGGCATTTTACTTATGGGACACAGGCGCATGCTTGGCGCTGCTCCTTCGTTGATGCACGTGCAGACACAGTGCACACAATTCACAAACACAGAAAAATATATTTTTTTATTTTGTTTGGAGTGCCCTTTGGGGGTTACAGCACCCTTTAATCGACAAGCCAGCTGGCCTTTTACTTATGGGACACAGGCGCAAGCTTGGCGCTGCTCCTTCGTTGATGCACGTACAGCCACAGTGCACACAATTCACAAACACAGAAAAATATATTTTTTATTTTGTTTGGAGTGCCCTTTGGGGGTTAAAGCACCCTTTAATGGACAAGACAGCCGGCCTTTTACTTATGGGACACAGGCGCACGCTTGGCGCTGCTCCTTCATTGATGCACGTGCAGCCACAGTGCACACAATTCACAAGCAAAGAAAAATATATTTTTTTATTTTGTTTGGAGTGCCCTTTGGGGGTTACAGCACCCTTTAACAGACAAGCCAGCTGGCCTTTTACTTATGGGACACAGGCGCATGCTTGGCGCTGCTCCTTCGATGATGCCGGTCAGCCACAGTGCACACAATTCACAAACACAGAAAAAAATATTTTTTTATCTTGTTTGGAGTGCCCTTTGGGGGTTACAGTAGACTTTAACGGACAAGACAGCCGGCCTTTTACTAATGGGACACAGGCGCACGCTTGGCGCTGCTCCATCGTTGATGCACGTGCAGCTACAGTGCACACAATTCACAAACACAGAAAAAAATATTTTTTTATTTTGTTTGGAGTGCCCTTTGGGGGTTACAGCAACCTTGAATGGACAAGACAGCTGGCCTTTTACTTAAGGGACACAGGCGCACGTTTGGCGCTGCTCCTTTGTTGATGCACGGTCAGCCACAGTGCACACAATTCACAAACACAGAAAAATATATTTTTTTATTTTGTTTGGAGTGCACTTTGGGGGATACAGCACCCTTTAGCGGACAAGCCAGCTGGCCTTTTACTTATGGGACACAGGCACAAGCTTGGCGCTGCTCCTTCGTTGATGCACTTGTAGCCACAGTGCACACAATTCACAAACACAGAAAAATATATTTTTTTATTTTGTTTGGAGTGCCCTCTTCGGGTTACAACACCCTTTAGTGGACAAGCCAGCCGGCCTTTTACTTATGAGACACAGGCACACGCTTGGCACTGCTCCTTCGTAGATGCACTTGCAGCCACAGTGCACACAATTCATAAACACAGAAAAATATATTTTTTTATTTTGTTTGGAGTGCCCTTTGGGGGTTACTGCACCAATTAGCGGACAAGCCAGCCGGCCTTTTACTTATGGGACACAGGCGCACGCTTGGCACTACTTTGTTGATGCACGTGCTGCTACTGCGCACACAATTCACAAACACAGAGATATATATTTTTTTATTTTGTTTGGAGTGCCCTTTTGGGGTTACAGCACCCTTTAATGGACAAGCCAGCTGGCCTTTTACTTATGGGAGATAGGCGCACGCTTGGCACTGCTCTATCGTTGATGCACGTGCAGCCACAGTGCACACAATTCACAAACAAAGAAAAATATATTTTTTTATTTTGTTTGGAGTGCCCTTTGGGGGTTACAGCACCCTTTAACAGACAAGCCAGCTGGCCTTTTACTTATGGGACACAGGCACATGCTTGGCACTGCTCCATCGTTGATGCCCGGTCAGCCATAGTGCACACAATTCACAAACACAGAAAAAAATATTTTTTGATCTTGTTTGGAGTGCCCATTGGGGGTTACAGTACCCTTTAACGGACAAGACAGCTGGCCTTTTACTAATGGGACACAGGCGCACGTTTGGCACTACTTTGTTGATGCACGTGTGGCTACTGGGCACACAATTCACAAACAAAAAAATATATTTTTTTATTTTGTTTGGAGTGCTCTTTGGGGGTTAAAGCACCATTTAACGGACAAGTCAACTGGCGTTTTACTTATGGGACACAGGCGCATGCTTGGTGCTTCTCCTTAGTTGATGCACGTGCAGCCACAGTGCACACAATTCACAAACACAGAAAAAAATATTTTTTATTTTGTTTGGAGTGCCCTTTGGGGGTTACAGCACCCTTTAGCGGACAAGCCAGCCAGCCTTTTACTTATGGGACACAGGCGCATGCTTGGCGCTGCTCCTTCGTTGATACCCGGTCAGCCACAGTGCACACAATTCACAAACACAGAAAAAAATATTTTTTTATCTTGTTTGGAGTGCCTTTTGGGGGTTACAGTACCCTTTAACGGAGAAGACAGCCATCCTTTTACTAATGGGACACAGGCGCACGCTTGGCGCTGCTCCTTCGTTGATGCACGTGCAGCCACAGTACACTCAATTCACAAACACAGAAAAATATATTTTTTTATTTTGTTTGGAGTGCCCTTTGGGGGTTACAGCACCCTTTAGCGGACAAGCCAGCTGGCCTTTTACTTATGGGACACAGGCACATGCTTGGCGCTTCTCCTTCGTTGATGCCCGGTCAGCCACAGTGCACACAATTCACAAACACAGAAAATATATATTTTTTTTGTTTGGAGTGTACTTTGGGGGTTACAGCACCCTTTAATGGACAAGCCAACCGGCCTTTTACTTATGGGACACAGGTGCATGCTTGGCGCTGCTCCTTTGTTGATGCACATGCAGCCACAGTGCACACAATTCACAAACACAGAGATATATATTTTTTTATTTTGTTTGGAGTGCCCTTTTGGGGTTACAGCACCCTTTAATGGACAAGCCAGCTGGCCTTTTACTTATGGGAGATAGGCGCACGCTTGGCACTGCTCCATCGTTGATGCACGTGCAGCCACAGTGCTCACAATTCACAAACACAGAAAAATATATTTTTTATTTTGTTTGGAGTGCCCTTTGGGGGTTACAGCACCCTTTAACGGACAAGCCAGCTGGCCTTTTATTTATGGGACACAGGCGCATGCTTGGCGATGCTCCTTTGTTGATGCCCGGTCAGCCACAGTGCACTCAATTCACAAACACAGAAAAAAATATTTTTTTATCTTGTTTGGAGTGCCCTTTGGGGGTTACAGTACCCATTAACGGAGAAGACAGCCATCCTTTTAGTAATGGGACACAGGGGCACGCTTGGCGCTGCTCCTTCGTTGATGCACGTGCAGCCACAGTGCACACAATTCACAAACACAGAAAAATATATTTTTTTATTTTGTTTGGAGTGCCCTTTGGGGGTTACAGCACCCTTTAGCGGACAAGCCAGCCAGCCTTTTACTTATGGGACACAGGCGCATGCTTGGCGCTGCTCCTTCGTTGATGCCCGGTCAGCCACAGTGCACACAATTCACAAACACAGAAAAAAATATTTTTTTATCTTGTTTGGAGTGCCCTTTGGGGGTTACAGTACCCTTTAACGGAGAAGACAGCCATCCTTTTACTAATGGGACACAGGCGCACGCTTGGCGCTGCTCCTTCGTTGATGCACGTGCAGCCACAGTGCACACAATTCACAAACACAGAAAAATATATATTTTAATTTTGTTTGGAGTGCCCTTTGGGGGTTACAGCACCATTTAGCGGACAAGCCAGCCGGCCTTTTACTTATGGGACACAGGCGCATGCTTGGCGCTGCTCCTTCGTTGATGCCCGGTCAGCCACAGTGCACACAATTCACAAACACAGAAAATAATATTTTTTTATCTTGTTTGGAGTGCCCTTTGGGGGTTACAGTACCCTTTAATTTACAAGACAGCCAGCATTTTACTAATGGGACACAGGCGCACGCTTGGCGCTGCTCCTTCGTTGATGTACTAGCAGCCACAGTGCACACAATTCACAAACACAGAAAAAAATATTTTTTTATTTTGTTTGGAGTTCCCTTTGGGGGTTACAGCACCCTTTTATCGGACAAGCCAGCCGGCCTTTTACTTATGGGAAACAGGTGCACGCTTGGCGCTGCTCCTTCATTGATGCACGTGCAGCCACAGTGCACACAATTCACAAACACAGAAAAATATATTTTTTATTTTGTTTGGAGTGCCCTTTGGGGGTTACAGCACCCTTTAGCGGTCAATCCAGCTGGCCCTTTATTTATGGGACACAGGCGCACGCTTTGCACAATTTTGTTGATGCACGTGCAGCTACTGCGCACACAATTCACAAACACAGAAAATATTTATTTATTTTGTTTGGAGTGCCCTTTGGGGGTTACAGCACCCTTTAACAGACATGCCAGCCTGCCCTTTACTTATGACACAGGCGCACGCTTGGCACTACTTTGTTGATGCACATGCGGCTACTGCGCACACAATTCACCAACAAAAAAATATATATTTTTATTTTGTTTGGAGTGCCCTTTGGGGGTTACAGCACCCTTTAGCGGTCAATCCAGCCAGCCCTTTATTTTTGGGACACAGGCGCACGCTTGGCACTACTTTGTTGATGCACGTGTGGCTACTGCGCACACAATTCAAACACAGAAAATATTTATTTATTTTGTTTGGAGGGTACTTTGGGGGTTACAGCACCTTTTAACGGACAAGCAAGCCAGCCCTTTACTTATGACACAGGCGCACGCTTGGCACTACTTTGTTGATGCACGTGTGGCTACTGCGCACACAATTCACAAACAAAAAATATATATTTTTATTTTGTTTGGAGTGCTCTTTGGGGGTTACAGCACCCTTTAGCGGTCATTCCAGCCAGCCCTTTATTTTTGGGACACAGGCGCACGCTTGGCACTACTTTGTTGATGCACGTGCGGCTACTGCGCACACAATTCAAACACAGAAAATATTTATTTATTTTGTTTGGAGTGTACTTTGGGGGTTACAGCACCCTTTAACAGACAAGCAAGCCAGCCCTTTACTTATGACACAGGCGCACGCTTGGCACTACTTTGTTGATGCACGTGTGGCTACTGCGCACACAATTCACAAACAAAAAAATATATTTTTTTATTTTGTTTGGAGTGCCCATTGGGGGTTAAAGCACCCTTTAATGGACAAGCCAACCAGCATTTTACTTATGGGACACAGGCGCATGCTTGGCGCTGCTCCTTCGTTGATGAACGTGCAGCCACAGTGCACACAATTCACAAACACAGAAAAATATATTTTTTTATTTTGTTTGGAGTGCCCTTTGGGGGTTACAGCACCCTTTAGCGGACAAGCCAGCCGGCCTTTTACTTATGGGACACAGGCGCATGCTTGGCGCTGCTCCTTCGTTGATGCACTAGCAGCCACAGTGCACACAAGTCACAAACACTGAAAAAAATATTTTTTTATTTTGTTTGGAGTGCCCTTTGGGGGTTACAGCACCCTTTAGCGGTCAATCCAGCCAGCCCTTTATTTATGGGACACAGGCACAAGCTTGGCACTACTTTGTGGATGCACGTGCGGCTAGTGCGCACACAATTCACAAACACAGAAAATATTAATTTATTTTGTTTGGAGTGTACTTTGGGGGTTACAGCACCCTTTATCGGACAAGCCAGCCTGCCCTTTACTTATGACACAGGCGCACGCTTGGCACTACTTTGTTGATGCACGTGCGGCTACTGAGCATACAATTCACAAACACAGAAAATATTTTTTTATTTTGTTTAGAGTGTACTTTCGGGGTTACAGCACCCTTTAATGGTAAAGCCAGCCGGCCTTTTACTTATGGGACACAGGCGCATGCTTGGCTCTGCTCCTTCGATGATGCCCGGTCAGCCACAGTGCACACAATTCACAAACACAGAAAAAAATTTTTTTTTATCTTGTTTGGAGTGCCCTTTGGGGGTTACAGTACCCTTTAACAGACAAGACAGCCAGCCTTTTACTAATGGGACACAGGTCACAAACTTGTCTCTGTTAAATAAAGCCACTCAATGTGCTAAAGAAAGTGTAGTATGAAAAGTACCTTAGCGCTCACCTCCAGGGAGCCGGTGTGCAGTATAGAAAATCTGCCACTAGAAGAGCCTGTCAGTATGCTGCCATGACGAATCCCGCCTGTACACAGCCGGATTCGCTGGTCTGAGACGCGCGTTTCACTGTCGCTTCCTCAGTCAGATGCATGTGGACTGTGATACACAGGTGATCTTTAACCTGCGTTGTGACCAATGGGAGAGAAGGTGCTGTGTGTTGCAGATGCAATACCCTTGTCAATAGGTCCAAGTGTTAACTCCCTCTATTGGTCCACAGCAACAGGAGGGAATGAGTCATAGGAGGGGGGAGTGTTTGGGTTAGATGAAGCTCATAACGATCAGGCTAACAGCCTAAGGTGGAAAACCTGACTAGTAGCTAAAGTGTCTGTCTTGCAGCAAAAATAGTTATGCAAAAATGCTAATACCAAACATACAGATATATAAATAGTAGACATAAATAAGTGTGTATAAAGTGATTAGAATAAAGAAAATGTCACTTCCTCAGTCAGATGCATGTGGACTGTGATACACAGGTGATCTTTAACCTTCGTTATGACCAATGGGAGAGCAGCTGCTGTGTGTTGCAGATGCAATACCCTTGTCATTCTGAACTTATAAGAACTTTTCTTGGCAAACAATAACGTAAACTCTGCTTGTACTTTTCAGATTCAATGAGAGCGTTTTGTTTCCCAGATACTAAACACTATTTTAAAGATTTTTTTAAGAATATTTTTAAACATTACTGACACAACTATAGAAATAGCAATAGCAGCTGCAGCCTGCCATTGTGTTGTCAACAACATACATTTGTTAATACGCATGTGCGCGGACAGATCTCTGCATTTAATTTAGAATTACTTATACTAATTATGTAAACATTACATATTAACACTTTACGTTGCACTTTTTTTTTATTTCCATCCACTGGAATACACATTTTATCATGTTTTGTCATTTTTAACATTCACCATAGAAATGCACATAGTCAGAACAAGCTTTCTATGGTCACCTGTTTTTCTCCAAGCAAATACAAACACATTTGTATTACCTCTTGCGACACGTCTGTCTATCGAAAAACAGGTACATCTCCACATTTCATACACTCATAATTCATACATTCTTCACTACACAAATATTAAATAAACCTTTGACTGTGAGTGATCAGTTCACAGTATAAAATTATTAAAGCGTCTTAATACAGTTAACTCTATTTTTTTTTTTTAGCAATATTACTTAAATGCAACAACACACAATATAAAATCATCTCTGAGTTCAACTTTAGCTACACCCCCTCATCACGTCATCTAGTCACCCATTTCCTCTCATTACATAACATCTTGGAGCACAGAAACATACATATATATACACATAATGTATATATATAATTAATTCTGATACTCACGAAGATTTTGGAGATTGGATGTCCCAGCTGCTGGCCAGACAGCAGGTACAGCCACTCCTCTCCCATTGTTGAGGTAGTGAGGAAACCTGACAGGTGCACAGGTAGATGATGGATGTCATAGAGTCGTAAGCAAGTGCCTCCAAAACTGTCTAAAATTACCTTTGACAGTTGTTGTTTCATAATAAGTAATATTCTCCAAACCAGTATACTTAAGAATTTGTCATTTTATTAATTAAGTAAATAATTAGATCAAGCCCTTTTAACTGGGACATATTCTCCAAGGGTTATAATGCAGGAATAACAACGATTGACATTGTCACACAATACTTATACATTATTACAATATTCAGATTATATGCCCCTTTAATGCCCACTACCATTATCAGATAATAGACAAAGCTTGCTCTTGTTAACTCCTTCTTAAGAATCAGACTCGAAACTGAATTCCTTTTGAGTGATACTCATGGAGTATTACATCCCATATTTAGTCTGAATAGTTTCCCCAGCACAAGGACACATATATGGGCATTCTCTCTTCACTGTGTTAGATAAACAGTTTCCCTCGGGTGCGGCCTTAAACACATCACACTCATTTCCATTTAAAACTAAGTTTGGACAGAGAAACAAAATGGAAGTACCAATGCCCTGTTAAATCTCATGTACTGCTTCATTATACAGCATAAAGCATATGTAAATATGGAATTATGTAAATTAGTCTTCGACACTAGTGGCAGCAGATATCCACATCAGGAGGTTAAATAGGACACTATATACTTACTAAGCTGTCAAATACAGATAGAGTAAGTTGTTTATGTGTATTTTAAATGTTTTCGGGGTCTTGTCCTGTGCATTTAGTGTAATGCATTTCTGTTTTATTTTGTTTTTACTATTTTTACTTTAGGTTTTGTCATGTAAATCCACCCCTTCTCTGAAATCCAAAACTTAAGCCATAATCAGTACTTTTGCTAATTAAAATAAAATATTTTTATTAATAATATTTAAATAAATAAAAAATATTTCCAGCCATTACATAACAATAAGCAGTGAAATAAAACAAATAAGAAATTAAAGTATAGGTGCCATACATATTTAAGGCATTTATCAGATCCATATGTAATTGTACAGTATGTTTGTTAAATTTGATATGCATGTAGGTTCTCCAAAGGTAAAGTATATTTAAGCTAGGTTTTATTTTTTTTTAACAAAACATATGTTTTGTTCTACATTAACCACAAAATACAGTATGTTTTGCCTGTTAAATTTGGATATAGGAGTTCTCAGTACTACCCATATTACCCCATACAGAAGAATGAATTGTTAGTTTTTTTCCAGCTCTATTCATTCTGCAAAGTACAACTTTCACTACAATTTTTCTCATTTCTAGTCAGTGCCAGGTACAACGTCTTCTTCATTATTCGTGACAATTAGGATAATATGATTTTCTGGCTAAATGCAGCTAAAAGTTAGAATAGGTCAATGCAAGCCTAAGGATTACCTTTCCCATTTACTGATATTGAGATGTAGGGATTTATTTACTAAATCTTTTGTTTATGTTTATGCCAGATATTTAAAAGAGCAGTGCTTTTACTAGCCATGTCTTGATAGTAAGAGCACTCTCCTTTTAAATATTGGGCATTAACACTAACAAAAGTGTTGGGTCTTACAACCGACAGTAAGTAAATAGACCCTGTACTATTTAGTCAAACAATATATTAACTTTTTAGTGAAAGCTATGACCGGTATCACTGCTGACAAAATAATTGGTAATTTTTCTTAAAAAAAGTAAAATTTTATTGAAACACCATTATAGCAAATTGTACAATATGCCTTTGCAAATATAGTAACATATTACAAAGAAACAGAAACATCCAATTCCAGTAAAATAAACACACAATATGGCTATAGATAATTATACACTCAATATGGAGAAAAGAAAAATAATACAGATCTGGTACATTCATTGATCTTCCTGATAAGAACTGTCAAAGCCGGATAATCAGCTGAGACAGAATCTGTTTACAATCGGAATCTGTGCGACGCCATCTCACGAATGGCGACAAGACTCCATCTTAGAAATAGATCACACAACGCCATTTTGTCAAAACCACAGAGTAACACTCTTCCCCCGACACATACCGACAGTGTTTAACATACATGACTTATTAGCATTTGAGCACTTTTTAGTAATCCTTCCAGAAATCATGCCCTGATGTACACAAAGCCCATTTTGGGGACAACCTTGCATAGAGAAATACCAAAACAACTAGAAAAACAGCCTCCTGAGAAAAGTAAATAGAATAGCCAATACACCAGAATACTGTGAGTGTTTTACATACAAATTGGGAATCCCTGTATATAGACAAGTATAGTTGTGGCAATTGTAATATAACCCAGACATTGATCTACACAATTGAATTTGTCTGAATCCTAAACAGGTTTTAGTCTCACTCTCAGACAGAATGGCCCCAGCTTCACAGCTGGGGGTCTCTACCTTGTTTGAGAAGTGAAGCTCACTACCCATAACACATTTGCATTGCAGTTTGAAACTGTTAGTAAGGAATGAGATATGTGTGTATATATATATATATATATATATATATATATATATGTTAAATCCATCATAAATAGAATCTCATGCATAAACACCGCACATTACGCACAGTTGCGCTGCTAACATGACGCACAGTAGCGAATGCACAATATCCTGCATGCGAACGCTGTTTGTTAGCTGCATGTGTGCACATCTGCCCCAAATCAGATAAACCTAACTAGCGCCTTTTCCCAAACCCCTAATACTTACATAATGCACACTCACATAAAAGGTCCCAAAGCTTTAAAGTATAAGGTCCAAGTTTTATACATTTATTACAAATGCTGTGAAATAAAGACTATTTTGGTATCTAAGGTTTAATACATGATAAGTAAGCCGTGTTTAATATTATACTGATCCGCACTTTCTCAACAGCTTCCCGGTATCATCGGTGTGAAGATTACAACATGCATTCTCAACTTATGGACCGTAGAGATATAAAGCACCAAAATGTATTTTGTGAAACCAACAGCCTAGATTTGCATGCAGGGGAAATAGAGGAGGCAACAAGCTGATAGAGGCTGTTCTGTGTCCATTTGAACCAACCTGTTAAATGCCCTATAACAAATGCACCCGCACTGGGAACCAATGGGATCAGCAACAAACTCCTCTATTGTGTTGTCTGTTTCTGTGAGGGTATAAATGTGTGTGTTGTGACCCCAGTCTGGAGTCTTCTTGCTGATTGCTCATTGACGGAGGTTTCTTGCTGATGACGCTATCTGGTCCAGAGCGCGTGAGTATGTATGACTGTATCTTGGGTCTGTATAATTCTTTGCGCTAATTGTACTCAGATTACAATGTGTAACTAACTGTACTGTACTTGAATAATACTTTGTACTTTGGAACACATGTTCAAGGTCTAAAGTCTTTATTTTACTGTATGACTGTGTCAATTTTAGAGGTTTAGGGCAGGGCTTAGAAGGTATAGGTAGGTGCGTATAGAGGTTGAAATACAGTATCCTTAGATGGGGGCTCACAGTGTGAGGTCACTTACCTGTTCACACGATAAAATACTGTTATTGATATCTCTCCAAAGGGTGGATAGTGGCCACAATCAGTTTTCCCTGCAACCACTCTATGCTGAGAGATCGCTATAGTTATCGTGAGAGTCAAGGTACGCTGACTAGAATCCATGGACAAGAAAGGAAAAAGTTTGTTTTCCTTTGTTGATAGTATTTTATGCTAAAAAGGGTAACGTAGTGCGCAAGCAGCTGAGTCGCATTTTTGCACACGTAATAGCAACGCACTTTTGCGTACGTAGTTAATGTTAAGTCATATGGTTGTGTACTAATCGCATTATTGTGTATGCAACTAGTCACACAAATAGCGTGTACATATTTCCGGTAGTGCTGCCACGTGTTTAAACAAAGCCGATAAGGTCACATTGTCAATTGTTGTCAATAACTGGGTTAACATGTATTTTTCTGCGCAGGAAAAAAGTGTGTAACTGTGAGTACTTGTTTAGGGTGTTATATGGGACCTAAATGTTAAGGGTATCGTAGGACCCTTAAGGGCTAGGCGCAGGAGTTGGCCTAGTGACTCGGTAGCAGCTTACCATTTACATTACACAAAGCAGGTGTATGGGTTATTTTTGTTAGGGTTCGGCCCCCAGCGTGATTATAGCATTCAGTAATCAATGTGTGTGATCTGTTAGGCTTATTTGAACACTATAATTGAGCCACATAATTTTGGTTGAATTGTGATAGTGAGCTGGTGGGAGGGTGGATTAAATCAACTGGAACACAAAGGGTACTTTGCTGCCCCCTAGCAGTTGAAAGGTAGTCAAAAAGGGATTGCTGAGCGAAGCGGCCTTTACTTCCTTAGGTGAGTGGAAGCGTCTAGAAGTCCTCCATAGGGTTTGCGGATACACCATTTTTCAAAGGCGTCCGCAGGTAAGTGAAAGTATCTTAATTGTCTTTTACCAGTTTAACTTTTTATTGAAAAACAAAGGAGTTGTCCCAGGATGGGAGCCAGGCAAACAGTAGAAATGTTAGACAATGATGTGCTGCTAATGGAAGCGCCGCTTGGATTGGCCCGTCGTATTATGCATACTAAGTATGGTACTTATGCAATAAGGTATTGTGACGTATGGTTTAAAATAACGATGAAGAGTGTTAGACCATTTCCCTGGATTGGTAGTTTTGATAAAGATGTATTGGATAACATCCAGGATCACATCAGTCTGATGTGTTCTCGAGAGAAAAAAGTTAAATATTATGAATGTTTAAAATTGTGGCAGCATGAATGGGATGCGTGGCTTAAAAATGTGCAAGTGACACAAACTAGCATTGCAAGCACATTGCCAGCAAATACACCCGTGGCACTGGATTGCAATGCGTGCGAGCCGCAAAATGGTGTGCATGTGCAGCAAGGTAGCATTGCGGAAGGTATTGCCAGTAGTTCACGCACACCACCGCCACCTTATGTGGATGGAGGTGCTGATACAGTCATGAAAATAACTCATAAAAATGTAACAAGCAACCTGTACCCTCTCTTAAGTAACCATAAAGAAAATATTTATGATGTGGATGATGAGCCTATTGTTATGTCTGCCGTTTCCCATGCTGTGCACATGTTAGATGCGACACCACGACAAGCTCAAGTGGTGCCACCATCTCCATTTGTAACAGCATGGGAAGTGTTAAACTCCTCTGCGCCCATGGAGGAAGTTGTTAATACTATATGTTGCAGCAACAGACTAAACCCCCAGCCAGGTAATAAGGTCAAAGGTAGCACTGTGGCTGGTCTGCATCCCATTCGGACAATCACTGTTCCGAATAGGAATGCAGACGTGAACGGAGTTGTACCTACAAGGGATGTGGTAATGCATTGTCCTTGGACAAGAGCAGAGCTAAATTCCATCATAAATGATTTCCCCGATCCCAAAAAGGAATTAGCCAAATGTCAAAGATTTTTGAGAAATTTGGGTTGTTCTCATGAGCCCACCAATAAAGATTGGCGGGTGGTGTTAAGGGCCTGTCTACCATGCAATATTGACATGACAAAATTTATCACGGACTGTGTATTGGATGGTGATGTTCCCTTAACAGACCAAGTAAACCAAGGTAACATTACCCGTATTATAACTCAAGTGTATATTTTCCAGTAGTAGTTAACTGGACCAAAATTTTTACCATAAAGCAAAAGGAGAGTGAATCTGCAAAAGATTATTGCGAATGGGCTCTGCAAGCTATCACCCAGTACACTGGATTAGAGGATATTAAATATGGCATTCACCACAGGGGAATGATTGTCACCATACTCATGTATGGCCTTAAAGAGAACCTAAAAACCCAGGTTCAGACCTCACAGCCTGGCTGGAGGGGAGTCACAATAGATACTCTCATAGAATCCGCCATAGAACATGATAAAAACATCTCAAAGAAGAGAGAAACACAGAGCGAGAAACTAATGGCTGTCAGTAGTCAAGCTCTGGAAGGAATGACGGTAACATCACAGCCAGCAGACACACCTGCACCCACACCCACACCTGCACCAGAACAGTTATACGCCCTCACTAATCCTGCACCACAGCAAACACAGCCTTATCCCACTTGTCCTACACAACCACAAGTCCCATACTACCCACAAGCTCCATACCCCCCACAATATAATTTTTCCTCAATATCCTTACCCATACCCACCACCTTCTCTACTGCTCAACCCACACAACAGTCCTCCCCACGAAAGTGTTTTAATTGCAACCAGCCAGGACACATAAGTAAGAGCTGCACGGCAAAGAGGGTAGGACTCCCAAACCAGGGAGTACCTGGATATCCCCATAAGGGATATGCACAGAGACCAGCAAATGTCCAACAGGCACCAGCTCCAATTGTGGCCATTAATGCTTTATTGGAGCGTGGGAGCCAACGCTAGGAGTCAGGTCATACTTGTGGTCTGCAGATAGACAGGTTGACAGGAAGTACTAGGAAAAAACTGGTAATGGTAATTGATGTAACTGATACCCAATCTCTGTTCTGCTTTCTTCCCTGTGCCCTAACACCCTGACTGTCAGTGTTTAGGTCATGTTTAAATGATATTAAACTGTTGTGCCTTATCTCTCACACACAGGACACAAGGTCGCTAAGGACAAACGGCAGCCATACCAGGCTAAGGTCAAATACTTGGAATACTGTCCAACCCAGGGGCCCAGGCAATATTTAGAGCAGTAGATATTGATACCAGAATTTAAATTGCAGGAATTTGTGTACAAATACAGTATCCCTAGAATAATTGAATATAGGAGGGATACTCATTTCACAAGTAATGTCTTTTGTAACTTGTGTAAGGTGATGGGTATTAATATCAAGATCATCCCAGACCATCTGTCTACCTGTCCCCCTTTGAGATACTGTTTTACAGGCAGCCTCATGTGAAAATATGATAATGAGGTTACTGTGCAGTGTCTCACAAAGATGAGTAAGAACAACTGAAATTGAAAATGTTATTAACTAACATGACTGAAGCAAACTCTCATGATGTTAAACCTGGAGAATCCATTATGATCCAATAATTTCTTATGTTCAGGTTGCCTGACTGATCGATGGAAAGGTCCATATCTGACGTTGTTGACAAAGTACCACATCCTCAAAGGTTGGCCAGGGAAGATACGTGGGTCCATTCCACTCACTATAGGGAGGTTAACCAACCGGTGGAGATACAAGGCGGAGACGAGGCCGACAACGTGGACCTGTCAATCGTGAGCTTGTGCCGGGAGGATTAAAAAGGTGACAGTGAGAAACCTGAGCTAAAAGAAAACTGTAGATCAGTGTCGCAGCAAGGGATTGTTCTGCTGTGTTAATTTTTGTATTCTTCTTCCAGAGTTTCTGTCATCTTGGTTTGTCTGGGGATTTCCGGTTCCTGTGACGGAGGATAGATAGAGGAGATGGGATCTGATGCTGCTGTTAATGGAGTGGAACCGAGAGGAGGAGTGTTATACCAAATCAGGGGAGTGTCTGACCAATTTTAGTACAGTAAATTGTTGTGAGATATGGATACCAATAATAAGGAAGAACTGTATTACAATCCTGAGTTATAATGTAATGTATGACAATGTAATCTGAATTTGAATAGTTGTGCATAAATATATCGTTAAGGTTATTTTAAGTCATCTTAGGTAATGCAGTCCCAATCTCCATTCCAAACTTCCTTTATAGGCTAGATGAGTTCCCACATCCTGCCAATGATCCCTTGAGGATCCGCAGATGGCGTATAAGAGTTGTTTTACCCTTCTTGGAGACGCATTATATAAAAGGTTCAAATGACCAAACTGTGTCATACCATAGTAACATTAAATTGTATATTCTCATGCATGGTTAAGCAGATTCAAAATAGTTTGGGATAGCATCTGATTGGCTAACAAAGGGTGGAACTGTCAAAGCCAGATAATCAGCTGAGACAGAATCTGTTTACAATCGGAATCTGTGCGACGCCATCTCACGAATGGCGACAAGACTCCATCTTAGAAATAGATCACACAACGCCATTTTGTCAAAACCACAGAGTAACACTTTTCCCCCGACACATACCGACAGTGTTTAACATACATGACTTATTAGCATTAGAACACTTTTTAGTAATCCTTCCAGAAATCATGCCCTGATGTACACAAAGCCCATTCTGGGGACAACCTTGCATAGAGAAATACCAAAACAACTAGAAAAACAGCCTTCTGAAAAAAGTAAATAGAATAGCCAATACACCAGAATACTGTGAGTGTTTTACATACAAATTGGGAATCCCTGTATATAGACAAGTATAGTTGTGGCAATTGTAATATAACCCAGACATTGATCTACACATTTGAATTTGTCTGAATCCCAAACAGGTTTTAGTCTCACTCTCAGACAGAATGGCCCCAGCTTCACAGCTGGGGGTCTCTACCTTGTTTGAGAAGTGAAGCTCACTGCCCATAACACATTTGTATTGTACATAATGCACACTCACATAAAAGGTCCCATAGCTTTAAAGTATAAGGTCCAAGTTTTATACATTTACTACAAATGCTGTGAAATAAAGACTATTTTGGTATCTAAGGTTTCATACGTGATAAGTAAGCCGTGTTTGATATTATACTGATCCGCACTTTCTCAACAGCTTCCCGGTATCATCGGTGTGAAGATCGCAACATGTATTCTCAACTTATGGACCGTAGAGCTATAAAGCACCAAAATGTATTTTGTGAAACCAACAGCTTAGATTTGCATGCAGGGGAAATAGAGGAGGCAACAAGCTGTTAGAGGCTGTTCTGTGTCCATTTGAACCAACCTGTTAAATGCCCTGTAACAAATGCACCCGCACTGGGAACCAATGGGATCAGCAACAAACTCCTCTATTGTGTTGTCTGTTTCTGTGAGGGTATAACTGTGTGTGTTGTGACCCCAGTCTGGAGTCTTCTTGCTGATTGCTGATTGATGGAGGTTTCTTGCTGATGCCGGTATCTGGTCCAGAGCGCGTGCGTATGTATGACTGTATCTTGGGTCTGTATAATTCTTTGCACTAAATTGTACTCAGATCACAGCGTGTAACTGACTGTACTTTACTTGAATAATACTTTGTGCTTTGGAACACATGTTCAAGGTCTAAAGTATTTATTTTACTGTATGACTACGTACGCAAATAGCATAAATTTTAGAGGTTTATAGGCAGGCTTTAGAAGGTATAGGTAGGTGCGTATAGAGGTTGAAATCCAGTATCCTTAGAACCTAAAAGAGAAATGAACAAGGAGCAAGGTCGTGGGACCAAATAATTGGTAATTTTTGAAAAACAAGTTGTGCAAAATATAACATAAGTATATAAATATTTTAAATAGCCCATTTATATGAAATACTGTCACAGGCCGCCGGAGCCCAGCATTCTCTTACCAGGTCCAGTAGTGCTGGTCAGTGTCCAGGCAGCTGGCGGAGAGTCCCCGCCACCCGCTTCTGAAGTCCCCGGGTCCTGCTGCACTTCCTCCTCGCAGCCGTGGCTCCCATAGGGCTGTGCGCACCGCTAAGAAGCTTCCATAAAGGTGCAGAGATGCCAATAGTGACATCAATGGGGGTGGCAAAATTTAAGTGGCTTTATTTAAGGAGAAGCCTGGCCACTTCTCCTTTGCCAGAGATATAGCTCTCAACCTTACTCCAGCATTCCTGATCGTGATCTATCTGCTTGTACCTGACCTTGGCTTGTTCATGACCTGTCTTTGTCTGCCCTTTGGTACTTCACTTGGTAATTTGGTTTGACCTCTGGCTATCCTCTGTGACCTGCGCACGTCTGATCCCTGGAACCATCCTGTCCATTTGGATTGATCCAGCTTGTCAACTACACTATACGCCTCTGTCATACTCTGCTACCTGAGCTGCCAGCACCTGTATTAGGGAACCTAAGCTGAGGGCTGCAACCTGCATGTCGGACGCAGCTAAGTCCATACTTCCTTGCTGGGGTCCCTGGTGAACACTGCCATCACCTTTAGACTCCGCACCTCAATAATAGGTCTCGCCAATCCTAAATACAAGTTAGCATCAAATATTCATCTGTAACTTGTGACAAATACCAATATGTACTGTATATCATCATTGATTAATAAGTGTGGTAGGGTTTCAAATGGACAAATGCCTTTCATTATGGGATGCCACTACAGTATAAAAGCATAAGGAATCTCTTTAAAATTTTAAAATTTGGAGCTCTATACTGTATATCATTGGTGGTTCAGTTGCTGTATTTTGAATCACTCCTTAGAATGCAGTTTCTCTCCAATTCATCAATCTGGTGCACCACTTTGAGCCCTGGCAAAAATCTTGCCCAGAAGTGGAGGTTTGGTCCTTATCACCAGCAGCCTAACACTATTGGTGAAGTGACTTCCTCACATATACTGTAAGACTTTACCACTCTTATCGTAATGCTCTGGACACTGCCAAACAAACATATTTCAAATCTCTCATCTCTGTTCAAACCTTTAAACCCCAAGTGACTTTTTAATGCATTTAAATCACTCGTTACCCCTCCCTCACCCAACCCACCTGCTACTATCAATGCACAAGATCTTGCTTCCTATTTCAAGGACAAGATTGATATAATCCGAAATAAAATGACATGCTCTTCCTCAGCTAGTGACCTGCTCAATTCCCTACCTGAGCCTCAAGCACATTTTCTTTATTTGACCCCACAAATGCATATTTAGTATCTGCACTATTCCCATCCTCCTATTCTACTACCTCTCCTCTTGATCCTATACTCGCACAAATCAGTAAAGCTCTGTCTCTTGTGCTCATCCCACCCTAAAATCTGTAATCTCTCTCTCTCTCTCTCTACTGGTAACTTTCCATCACTGTTCAAGCATACAGTGGTTACTCCCATTCTGAAAAAAACTAAATTCTGATCCTAACTCTCCCTCAAATTACCATCCCATTTCTCAGCTCCCATGCTCAAAGCCACTTGAGAGACTTGCCTACACTCACCTCACACACTTTCTTAACTCTCGCAACTTATTAGACCCACTTCAGTCAGGCTTTTGTTCCCAGCACTCCACAGAGACAGCACTGACTAAGGTAGTCAATGATATTGTCACTGCTAAGTCTAAATGCCATTACTCACTTCTTATACTTCTATATCACTCTGCTGCGACACAGTTGACCACTCTCTTCTTATACAAACACTGCAGTTTCACAGTTGCTTGCATACATAAACAATAACAACAACAACCTCATCTTCACTACTGTATGCAGCAAAAAAGAAGTAAATTTTTTGGGACATAACTATATTCAATGAGATAGACCAGATATACACGAAAACTTACCACAAACCAGTTGATGTATTTAATAGCTATATTCTTTCAAGCAGTGGCAGCCACCCTAAATGGTTGGACAACATTCCCCTTGGGCAATTCAAAAGTATAAGAGTAAACTGCAGCAAGATATCAGATTACCACAAACAGGGCAAGGCAAGAGAACAACTATTCTTAGAAAAAGCACCTAATCTCAAAGTCAATCAGTACATAACCATTTGAAGAATTAAGTCTCAACAAAATTGACAATAACAGGAAATAGACTCGCTCCAGGTTATTTCAACTGTGGCATGTGCAAATATTGCAAATTAACCCCAGACATAACCAAAATATCTTGTACATTCCCATCGAAACAGACAATGGTAAAATTCAATGTCAAAGAACACCTAACATACG
Source organism: Taudactylus pleione (assembly GCA_031769625.1). NCBI lineage: Eukaryota > Metazoa > Chordata > Amphibia > Anura > Myobatrachidae > Taudactylus > Taudactylus pleione. The sequence continues at coordinate 5,465,157 of JAUIMM010000031.1, forward strand.
TCAGCGAAAGAGGCATTTATCTACTTACATGCCCTTGTGGCTTTTTAGAAACATCCAAGGGCCTAGAGACATACAGGTCTTTCAAAGTATTTCAAAGAAAAACACAATAAAGACCACAAGGGTTTCCATTTATTAGGGATTCAAATTGTAACCAAAAACTGGAGAGGGAGGTGACTACACCAGAAGATCAACAAGGAAGAAATCAAATTGATTGTAACTTGAAAACCATTACACCTTATGGACTGAATCTGGATAATGAAATTAGTAATCACATAATGAATTTTACATGAATCATGTAGGTTTTTACCATCATCCTCCATCACCTTCACCAAACACTGACAATGATCCATTGGTATCTATATTCTAAGGCGAACTCAGGGAAGACATAAACTTTCCATGATTTCATCATTATTAGTACTGGGTGTTTCACTCGCTATTGGCCCCAATATTTTTCTTTTAACTTTTAAAGTAATTGATGTAATTTAGTGAAATTTTACACAGATATACATATGGTCTATAAGAAACATGAGGAAGTCATAGCAAGTGTTGAAAGCATTCGCCACTAGTATCCAGGCAATCTTGAATGCGTAACTTCTCAATTTCCTGCTGAATGTTTTCTCTCAACACACACATACATGATGAATGTGGATGCCACAGTACATAACACCACTGTCAGAAGCAGGAATACCTACTGATTAATCAAGATATGGGACCAAATGTAATTGGTCACGATTTTGGTTCTTTTGCGAGTTTGACAGTAAATTTGCATGTTTTGGCTAATCGCAAATGTAATAGAGTGTGAGAACAGGCATGTTTGCATTTTTCAGTTTTTCCCCCAAAACTCAAATTGCCAAATCGCATCCATATGTTTTACCATTCTAAACTTACAACTCTCCTAATGTAAGAGGTTGCAATTTGCATTATTGGAAGCCAAACTTGACTAAAATTCACCAGAACTTTAGACCAGGTTCAGATTGGTAAGTTTATCCTGATCAGGTCATAGTAATACAGAAAAATGCACATATACATGAGATACATGTATGTTTCTGTGTGTACATATTAAAACACTTTTAAAAATAATAAAAAAATGTGCACCCCCTCCCCAAAAACATAACCAGCACCAGCCTATATAAAGCCTGTCCTGGTTCTAAAAATACAGGGGCCAAAATGCATAGGGGCCCCCTGTATATTAAGTACCAGCACAGGGCTTTTCTGAGCCGGTACTGGTTGTGGATAAATGGGACAAAATGAGTAGGGGTACCCTGTAATTTTCATAACCAGCACCGGACTCTTTCTAGCGGGGGGGTAATGCCAGAGCCAGGGAAAACCTTTCACCGGTTTCCCCGGCCAAAGTATTACCCCTGACTACTAGTCAGCCCAGGCCGGGGATCCCTGGTCAGGTGGTGGCCCCCCCAATAAAGGGGTCCCCCTCTCCAGGGCACCCCAGGCCTAGTCTGATCCATAACCAAAACACCTGAGGGTGGTTTTGCAAAACCAAATCCTTATTCAAAACCTTGAAGGAGATACAGATCCAAATCAAAACCAAAACCAAAACACGGGGGTTGGTGAACATCCCTACTACTTATGCACCTTTACTCTTAGCTCATAGATTTACTATGTGGGTTTTCACACAACATTCAATATTTTGCTTCCCTATGCATTAATATAGACATATACATAATACAGTTGCATAATTCTATTAAAAGGAGGGGAAAAGAGGGAAAGGGGAATAGTCAATACTGAGAAAAGAAGGCATCCATGAACAAAGGTATAATATTAAAGAAAGGAACCTAAATCAAAATCCAAGTTTAGTCCTCTTGGATTAATGGTATCTAGATTATAGATCCATTTTGCCTCTTCTTTTGATACAGTATTTCTACAATTTTATCGCCTCCTCTCCAGTGCTTCTTCACTTTTTTTATACCTGAGAATTTTATTTTTGAGGGTTCATCATTGTGATGTGAGGCAAAGTGTACAGGATCACTGGGTCTCCATGTTTTTCTTTATATTTCACAGGTACTCTGCAATTCTGCACTTCAGCAGTCCAATCATCCTTCCCACATACTGCAAACCACAGGGGCAGTCCAATAAATATACTACCCCTTTGGTATCACAGGAGATATCTTCTTTAATATTATATTCCATCTTCTTATTATTCAAAATAAATTTTTCAATCCTTTTAGTGATTCTTTGTGTAGTATATTTGCAGCTTTTAGGTTTCAAACAATAATGAAAGCCTTTTTTGTCTTTTTCATCAAGCCACGTTGGTTTTGCTTTGGTCTTTGTCCCAGATGGAATTGCGCTCTTAACTATCCTTGTCCTGATTATACAAAATTTATAGAAAGGAGATGTCTAGGCACAACTAAAACGGTGTGCTGTAGCTCCAATCCTATCCTACTCTTTCCCAAAATACAAGCAAACAATAGTATATACAAATAGATTTTTAGAACAGGATCATAGAGCGCTCCTGATAACAAGAAAAAGGCAAATAGTATTCCAAATGTCCAAAAAAATAAATAAAAAAGTTTCTTACAAAGTTCCTTTATCTTTTTCTTTTCAGCTGCTGGGAACTGAGCAATTGAAAAGGACCAGAATTTTTGAACCCTTGGACTATTGGAGGTATTTTTAGGTGACTGTACTATTGATCCGGACAGCTGTACAAACCATCTATGTTTGCACTATATTATTATTATTATTATTATTATTACTCCCTCCCTGTCTCTTTGAGAACAAGAATCTGTGTTTTATGAAGAAGAAAAATTCTTCATGTTTTTAAAGTAAATGCATTTTTCATTACAAAATAACAATGTGACTTTTGCATATTGCATCCTTGTGTATCAATGCCTATTTCCCTATAGATTGTAAGCTTGCAAGCAGGGCCCTCTTACCTCTATGTCTGTCTGTTATTACCCTGTTTTATTCTATAAATGTTTCCAATTGTAAAGCGCAATGGAATATGCTGCACTATATAAGAAACTGTTTATAAATATATAAGAAACTGTTAATAAATATGAGACCTGTGGAGAAAACCCAAATAAAGATACCTTTATAGGACGAAGACACATATCAATTATGTGAGTAAGGTACGCTTTCCCTTGAATAGATTGTGTCATCTATAGAGTACAGATACCTTGATGAGCAGGTGTATATGTAGTTACTAAGTGAGTAAGGTATATTACATATCTCAATTATTAAATTTTTTTGGTTGATATCACATGTTGAGTGCTAGTTTTGAAGATACCTATTTCCACATATGTCTTTATGAAGTGAGGAAGAACGTTTAAAGATTTTATACAGATTTTGTCTTTTCTTGTTTTCCTTTTCATATTGGAAAAACTTTGAGTGAAAGAAGCACAAAGAAAAGAAAAAGATAAAGGAACTTTGTAGGAAAGTTTTTTTTGGGACATTTGGAATACTATTTGCCTTTTTCTAGTTATCGGTAGTGCTCTTTGATCCTATTCTAGAAATCTATTCATATATCCTTGTCCTGATGGTTTTGCTTTGCGGTAAATAATTTGTGCTTATTTGGGAGTAATTTACAATTTTTTTTGTCTTTTTGCAGTATTTGCCAATACTTGTTTAAGATTTTTCTTAATTTTCTTGACTGACTGTTGAAGTGGGTTATAAAGAATACTTAATTTTTCTTTCTTTTTATTTTCTTCATTAGGGATCAGTAACATTTTCCTTTCCAACTTCAACACTTCCTTGTAATCCTCATCTAAATCTTCTTCTTTATAACTTTATAACCAGGAATTTTGCTTTTAGTTCTATTGCTTGTTTTTCATAATCCATCATTCTTGAACAGTTTCTTTTTATCTGTTTGAACTATCCTTTGGGGATATTGCGTAACCAGGTGTGTGCATGTTTCTAAGGTATTCTCTTCAACATAGATCTCTAGATCCAGAAAGATGACCTTATTCTTCCTGTAATTCAATAATTGCACTTTTGAATACCTACTGAATAGCATTGGTGGCTCCAGAGGTAGGGCTGCAGCACAGTTCGAAAATCAAATAGGGGAATCACCCCAACTGCCATCCTCACTAGCAGTTTGTGTGGCTCCCTTATTTGAATTTTGTACTGCGCTGCTGACTAGGGTGGTGAACAGCTGGCATTCACTTCACACATGCATGAATAGCTGGTCTGGATGCTAATGACACACACTTTCAATACTTGCTATGACTTCTCATGTTTCTCTAAATTACGTTACTTACTTTAAAAGTTATAAGAAAAATGTTAGCGCCAATGGCAAGTGAAACTATCATACTTAACATTTATGAGGGGCATCCCTAATAAATCTCATTTATTTCATAATTGTGTCACTTCCAGATTCATTACTTTCGTTATTTACATGACCTCCACCTAAAACTTAATCATTTGAATCTCAGGCAACAGTTACCCCAATTCTTTCTGGTTCTGCCAACCCCATCTAATCCAGATTAATTTCCCCAAGATTGCAAGATCCTAATATTCCCAGGGATGCCACTACTGTAGTTCCCTGTATTTATCAAGTCCACTCCTGTAGGCTGCACATTAGTCCCTCCCACCAGTGTCTGTTCACCATGGAGATATCACACACACCAATGATGTACATGCAACATCACAGACTGTAGATATTTAATGCCCAATTTAAAGATGGTGGTGTCAGGACTGCGACTATTTCAGTACATAAAGATAGATTACTTTTTCCAAAGTTCCTATGTGGTCGTTGGAGGAGCTATCCTGCTTGCTGGCATTCTTCACATACAGGGAATAGAGAGTTAAACTGATCACCTGTTTCCAAGGTGTTGTCAGGTTGTGGGATTCCTAGATTGCTCATTATTTCAAACCTGATTCCATTTCAGTCACATGTTGTGAAACTTCCTATGGATCACAGACCTCTAGTATAAAGCCTGTTACTAACTGTGTCTCAGTTTCTGTGCAACATTACTTTCAGGTCTTTCTTGGACTCCTGCCAGATCCCTGCTGTGCCTGTGGGTTGCTGTGGATCTTACGATATCCCCGCTCATGTTCCAGCTAAACTTCTAATGCCAGTTACCAGCCGCACTACAGAGCTCAGCATAGCCATTGCCTAAGTATTGCTTTCTGCTACACTGCTGTGGTTTCACCTTTTGCTGCACTATTTACTTTGCCTGTTTGCCTCTCTCTCCCGTGGACATCGTATCCATCTTCGTTACAGTTGTCAACTGCACCGTTACAGTTTTCATAACCGCAACGCGGGGCTCAACCCCATTCCTGATTCTAGTTTCACCGCAGGGCTCAACCCTGTTCCGGAAACCACACCGCTTCACAGGGCTCAACCCTGCTTCAACTTTCACTGCATCACGGGACTCAACCCCGCTACGGATTCAAGTTACACCACAGGGCTCAACCCTGTTCCGGAACCACACAGCTTCACAGGGCTCAACCCTGCTTCAACCTCATCACATAACAGGGCTCAACACTGCTCAAATTTCTCTGCATCACAGGGCTCAACCCTGCTCCGACCTCACCGCATCACAGGGCTCAACCCTGCTCCAATTTCACCACATCACAGGGCTCAACCCTGCTCCGATCTTACCGCATCACAGGGCTCAACCCTCCTCTGATTTCACTGTATCACAGGGCTCAACCCTGCTCCGATCCCACCACATCACAGGTCTCAACCCTGATCTGATTTCTCTGCATCACAGGGCTCAACCCTGCTCTGACCTCACCGCATCACAGGGCTCAACCATGCTCCAATTTCACCACATCACAGGGCTCAACCCTGCTCCGATCTTACCGCATCACAGGGCTCAACCCTCCTCTGATTTCACTGTATCACAGGGCTCAACCCTGCTCCAATCTCACCACATCACAGGTCTCAACCCTGCTCCGATTTCACCGCATCACAGGGTTCAACCCTGCTCTGACCTCATTGCATCACATGGCTCACCCTGCTCCGACCTCAGCGCTTCACAAGGCTCAACCTTGCTCTGACCTCATTACATCACAGGGCTCAAGCCTGCTTCAACCTCACAGCATCACGGTGCTCAACCTTGCTCCATCTTTCACCACATCACAGGGCTCACTCTGCTCTGGATCTCCATCACTACAGGGTTCCACCCAAGTGAAGTTCCTCTATACCATCCTGTGGTGTTAGCCTTATACTGGACTCGGGGTCCTTTAACATATTACTTTTCTGTGTTGAAGACTATATGGGGGGTTTTCTCCTATACTCATTATTGCTTATGTGAACCTCAGTGTTGTAGAGATTTATGTTATATGTTGTTATTATATTTCTCCTGTGAATAAATCCTATATACTTTTGCTCCATGCTATCAAGATTTCATGAAAAGGTCATTCCTAAAGCCACCCCAGTTTATTGTGCCTAGTAGACCTGCTTCCTCCCAGGAGTCTCAAGTTCAGCAGCCATGACAGTTTGCACAGACCTAAAAATGAATCCGGATCTGAAACAGGCAACTGGGGTACAGGTGCTTCAGGGTTTGACCGCTCCTTTGGAAGTACAGGAAAACACTCAAGTTCAAGTTTTGCAGTGTGTACAGGATCTTTCCACACATCTTGCTAAACTTAAGATTCCTGTTGCAAGTACATCAGGGGTTTCTGCTTCTCATTTATGTTTACCGACTCCTACCTCTTATGATGGTAATCCAAAAACATGTAAAGGATTTCTCAACCAATGTGAGATTAATTTTGAATTTTTACCTCAAAGTTTTACCACCTCTCATGTTAAAGTGGCTTATATTATGTCATTATTGTGTGGTGCTGCTCTTGAGTGGGTCTCCCCTCTATGGGAGAGAAATGATGGCTTAATGTCTAATTACCAAGCTTTTGTTTCTACTTTCAAAAGGATATTTGATGAACCTGGAAGATCAGTGGCCGCGTCTGTGGATATTTTGCAAGTAAAGCAAGGAACAGCTCCAGTTGGTCAGTATGTGGTTCGTTTTCAAACTATAGCCGCTGAACTTAAATGGAATAATTAGGCATTAAGAGCAGCATATTGGATTGGTCTCTCTGAGAGACTTAAAGATGAGTTGGTGACTCAGGATCTTCCTGAGAATTTGTATGAGTTAATTTAATTGACTATTAAAATTGATCTGCATATGCAAGAACGAGGGGTTCAGAGGAGTCGCTCTGAGTGTTCTAAAAGCTCTCTTCCCAGTCTCGCTCTTTTCATAGTACATCTGATGAGCCTATGTAAATTAATAAAGCTAAATTGTCTGAAGTTGAGAAGCAACGTAGGAGGTGTTCTAATTTGTGCTTGTATTATGCATCCTCAGAACATTTCTTGGCAAAATGTTCAATAAGGCCGGGAAAACAATCGTCCCTAGTTGATGGAGGGGAAATCAAACTAGGGGTATTTTCTAAAGTTTCCCCCAAAAAGGATTGTTTAATTTCTGTGAGCATTCCTGATTTTGGTTCTTCATGTCAAGAGTTTTCTACATTGCTAGATTCAGGAGCAGCTGACAATTTAATTTCATTGTCCTTGGTTCAGAAATTAAAAATTCCTGTTGTCAAATTAACCCAATCTTTTTCCCTTTCTGCAGTAAATGGGACTAGAATTTCTAATGGATATGTTACCCATCAAACAAAGTCTATGAAGTTAAAGGTAGCAGCTTTGCATGAAGAAAGTTTAGAGTTTTTGGTATTACCCATTTCTATGTATGATATTGTTCTTGGTTTACCATGCTTAACTCTTCATAACCCTCATATTGACTGGACTTGTTCTCAAATTCTTTCTTGGAGTCCAAAATGCAAATTAAATTGTTTGATTCCTGTGATACCATTGGCTGAAGTGAAAGTAGATGTTCCACCTTCTCTCCCACAGCCTTATCATGAATTTGCTGATGTCTTTTCTGAGCAGGCGGCAGACGAACTTCCACCGCATCATCCCTGAGATTATCCTATTGAACTTATTCCTGGTAAAATGCCACCCAAAGGTCGAGTATACCCTCTCTGTTCCTGAGACTCAAGCCATGTCGGAATATGTGCAAGATAACCTATGAAAGGGGTTTATAAGGCCTTCTTCATCTCCCGCTGGAGCGGGCTTCTTTTTTGTAAAGAAAAAAGATGGTGGTCTTCGTCCATGTATTGACCTTAGAGGTCTAAATGAGATCACGGTAAAAAATAAATATCCTTTGCCTCTCATTACAGAATTGTTTGACAGAGTTAAGGGGTCTCGACTGTTTTCTAAACTTGATCTAAAGGGAGCTTACAACTTGATCAGAGTTAAAGAGGGTGATGAGTGGAAAACTGTCTTTAATACGTGAGATGGCTATTATGATAATCTTGTAATGCCTAATGGTTTATGTAATGCTCCTGCAGTGTTCCAGGAGTTTGTGAATGAAATTTTCCGAGATATACTTTATCAGTTTGTTATTGTTTATCTTGATGATATTTTGATTTTTTCCAGGAATCTTTCTGATCATCGTACCCATGTTGAAGAGGTATTAAGTCATGTTCGAGCTAATAAGCTTTATGGTAAGATCTCCAAGTATGTTTTTGAAGTCCCAGTGATACCCTTTTTGGGGTATATAATTTCCGGTTCCGAACTTCAGATGGATCCTGAGAAGTTAAAGGCTTTTCAAGATTGGGTTTTGCCCACTTCATTAAAGTCTATTCAGAGATTTTTAGGCTTTGCCAATTATTACAGAAAGTTTATGAAAGCGTTTTCAACTATTGTAGCTCCAAATACTGCTATTACAAAAAAAGGGGCTACTCCCAAAGTGTGGTCCCCAGAGGTATTGGATGAGTTTCAGACTCTCAAAGATGCATTTTCCGTGGCCCCCATTCTAGTTCAACCTGATGTTGAGAAGCCATTTATGCTAGAAGTGGATGCCTCCACCTATGGAGTTGGGGCTATTTTGTCTCAAGTGGCTGCAGATGGGAAAACAGTGTCTTGTGGATTCTTTTCACAAAAGTTTTCTAGTGCTGAGAGTAATTACTCTATTGGGGACCAAGAGTTGTTAGCTATTAAGTTAGCTTTGGAGGAATGAAGATATTTATTAGAAGGCTTAAAACATCCTGTTACTATTTTTACAGACCATAAAAATTTGTTGTATTTGAAAACTGCCCATTGACTGAACCCACGACAAGCTCATTGGGCTCTCTTTTTTTCTCATTTTGATTTTGTCTTCAGGTATCATCCAGGTTCATTGAATAAAAAGGCAGATGCACTTTCACGCTCAATGTTGGAAAAGAAAGAACCAAATGAGGATCAAAGGTACCCTATAATAAACCCTCTGGCTTTTTCTTCAATTTAAATCTCTCCTGATACTACTCCTGGGAAGATATTTGTGGCACCAGAGTTATGAGGTAAACTTCTTTTCTGGGCTGGCTCATAATTCTCATTTCTCTGGACATCCAGGGGTTCATAAAATGTACTCATTTTTGCAATGTTCTTATTGGTGGCCTTCCATGAAAAAAGATGACCAAGAGTTTATACATTCTTGTTCTAAGTGTGTACAACATAAGTCCTCCCGGCAGTCTCCAGTTGGTCCTCTCCATCCACTACCCATTCCCACCCAACCATGGACCCATCTTTCCATGGATTTTATTACAGATCTTCCTGAGTCTAGGGGGTGTATAGTTAATTGGGTAGTGGTGGATAGTTTTTCCAAGATGGCTCATTTTTGTACTTTGGCTTGAATTGCATCAGCCCCCAAATTAGCACAAATATCTATCAAAGAGATATTTCATCTTCATGGACTTCCTTCTGAGATAGTGTCTGATTGGGGTATTCCAGTTTGTTGCTCGGTATTGGAGGGCTTTATGTTCATCATTGCAAATTAAATTACAGTTTTGTTCTGCATATCACCCTCAGTCAAATGTACAAACCGAAAGAGTGAACAAGGAGTTGGAGACCTTCTAGAGAATGTATATTTCTTCTTCTCAAGATGATTGGATGGATTTCTTGCCTTGGGCTGAGTTTGCTCATAACTTTCATTATTCATCTGCTACAGGTGTAAGTCCTTTTTTTGCCAATTCTGGTCGGCATCCTCGAGTTCCTGAGCTTCAATCAATTCCTACAGTGGACGTTCCAGCAGCCAAAGCTACCCTCCAAAATGTTTCTGGAATTTGGAGACAGGTACATAAGTGTCTTAGGAAAGCCTCTCATAACTATAAGGTCTTTGATGATAGAAAACATTCGGCAGTTCCTAAATACTCTGTTGGGGATCATGTCTGGTTGTCTACTAGAAATCTTCAACTTAAAGTAACTACTATGAAGTTTGCACCCCAGTATATTCGTCCTTTTTGTATTATAAAAATTATCAACCCATTGGCATGTAAGTTACAGTTACCTCCAACTATGCGTGTACCTAACTCCTTTCATGTCTCCTTGTTTAGACCATTGATTCTTAATCAATTTCATGACAGCTTGCCTAAAGTACCTCCCATAACAACTGCTCGTGGTGTGGAGTTTGAAATCAATAAGATTCTGGATTCACGTAAGCATCAAAATCAACTACAATACCTTGTAGACTGGAAGGGTTATGGCCCGGAGGAGAGGTCTTGGATTAAAGACTCTGATGTCCATGCTCCTAAATTGATATGTTATTTTCGTGCTAAATTCCCTTTAAAACCTGGTGGGTGTACGGAGACCACCCAAAAAGGGGGGGTACTGTCAGGACTGTGACTATTTCAGTACATAAAGATAGATTACTTTTTGGAAAGTTACTTTGTGGTCGTTGGAGGAGCTATCCTGCTTGCTGACATTCTTCACATACAGGGAATAGAGAGTTAAAGTGATCACCTGTTTCCAAGGTGTTGTGAGGTTGTGGGATTCCTAGATTGCTCATTATTTCAAACCTGATTCCCTCTGGGTCACATGTTCTGAAACTTCCTATGGATCACAGACCTCTAGTATAAAGCCTGTTACTAACTGTCTCTCAGTGTCTGTGCAATGTTACTTTCAGGTCTTACTTGGACTCCTGCCAGATCCCTGCTGTGCCTGTGGGTTGCTGTGGACTTTACGATATCCCCGCTCATGTTCCAGCTAAACTTCTGATGCCAGTTACCAGCCACACTACTGAGCTCAGCATAGCCAATGCCTAAGTATTGCTTTCTGCTACACTGCTGCGGTGTCACCTTTTGCTGCACTATTTACTTTGCCTGTTTGCCTCTTACTCCCATGGACATCATATCCATCTTCTTTACAGTTGTCAACTGCACTGTTACAGTTTTCATAACCGCATTGCGGGGCTCAACCCCATTCTGGATTCTAGTTACACCGCAGGGCTCAACCCTGTTCCCGGAAACCACACTGCTTCACAGGGCTCAACCCTGCTTCAACATCCACTTCATCACGGGGCTCAACCCCGCTCCAGATTCTAGTTACACCACAGAGCTCAACCCTGTTCTGGAACCACACAGCTTCAACCTCATTGCATCACGGGGCTCAACCCTGCTCCGATTTCTCTGCATCACAGGCTCAACCCTGCTCCGACCTCACCGCATCACAGGGCTCAACCCTGCTCCAATTTCACCACATCACAGGGCTCAACCCTGCTCTGTTCTCACTGCATCACAGGGCTCAACCCTGCTCCAATTTCACCGCATCACAGCGCTCAACCCTGCTCCGATCTCACCGCATCACAGGGCTCAACCCTGCTCCAACCTCATCATTTTACAGGGCTCAACCCTGCTCCGACCTCATCATGTCACACTGCTCAACCCTGCTTCAACCTCACAGCATCACAGGGCTCAACCTTGCTTCATCTTTCACTGCATTACAGGGCTCACTCTGCTCTGGATATCCATCACTACAGGGTTCCACCCAAGTGAAGCGCCTCTATACCATCCTGAGGTGTTAGCCTCATATTGGACTCAGGGTCCCCTACCATATTACTTTTCTGTGGTAAATACTATATGAGGGGTGTGAACCTCAGTGTTGTAGAGACTTTATGTTATATGTTGTTATTATATTTCTCCTGTGAATAAATCCTATTTACTTTTACTCCATGCTATCGAGATTTCATGAAAAGGTCATTCCTAAAGCCACCCCAGTTTATTGTACCTAGTAGGCCTGCCTCCTCCCAGGAGTCTCAAGTGTCAGCAGCCATGACAGGCGGACAACTCACTGCCTGAAGAATGCCTGAAGCGAATGACACATGAAGGAGATTAAACCCAACTAGCACAACCACCACAATGATTGAACCACCAAGTCTCTTCACCATCCTGGCAGAGTAGAGCATGCAGTAGCCACCAGCAATGGTGATCCTCCATACTGAAAGATTTTGCAAGATCATTTTACAGGAAGTCCCGGCCATCCCAGTAAGTACTGTGTTGATCACACCCATGGTTGCCCGACCTGTGCTAACTGGATTGCAGTCCAACGACAGCAGCATCAGGAAGAAGACAGAAGATCAAGATGGACTACAGGTGAGGCCTTCGAAGACTTTTAACATTTGACTGACTTGTTTGCCATTTTAGCTGGAGGTAAGGGATGCCCATTTCCCAGATAGATATCACCAACCCCCTTCATTCACATGTCCAATGGACCATTACACCCACCACCACTGTCTTCCCTCCATTTATCAAGTCCCCTACAGAACTGAACATTTCTCCTTTCATTCCTATTTACTTATTTATTTTGCCTTTTTTTCCCCTACATACAGTGTTTGTTTTTCCTTAGAGCACTATAACTCTAATGAAGGAATTTATACACTATCAGCTATTATTTGCCTTTATAAATGCCAACTGGACCCACTGATATTGCAAGGGGTTAACACTCAAACACTCTCTGGTTTCTTTACTTTATTAAGGGTACACAATTTATAATATCTTTATTCATAAGCATGGTTCTCGCATTACATTACATATCTATATCTAACATACCATAAGGTATATGGTTACTTCTAGTCTCTGAGTCACAGATCACCTACTATGTAATCGTACTTTATCCAGGGAGAGCACTGGACTTCTCCTTTTAGATATGCTACCATCCCTACAGGGCTCTAACCCATTTTGATTTGATTCTCATCCTACTTATTATTATTATTATTATTATTATTATTATCCTTTATTTATGTGGCACCACAAAGGATCCGCAGCACCTTACACAGTACATACATAAGAACTCAAGAAAAACAGTTAATAGTAATACAGAACAATGCAGGACAAATACATGGTTTATAAACATAGCTGCATAACACAAGCAGCAGGGCCTCAGCAACCAAATGTTAGGTTCCAATTGGGGAGGTAGGAGTAAATGATACTATAAGTAGAGGGAGGAGAAGCACTTGAGGGATGAGGGCCCTGCTCGTGAGAACTTACATTCTAAAGGGGAGGGGCAGACAGACAGGGGAGACACAGATGGGGTAGATAGTGTGGAAGGAGCATAGAGCAGTGGGTTTGGATATGTGCTGCGGAATGTGTGTGTATAAGATGACCTGATGTTATGTCAAAATTAAGTCCTTCATTCATCTATCTCTATGTCAAAAAATAGATTTTGTTTATGTGTTATTTACTTGAGAGGTGTACAAAATAAAGTTGTAGCACTTTCATTTTTGTGTGTTACATTTTAGCATCTAAATACATCCTACTAAAAATAATGCTATTATGGGACTGTCCCGCCATCCTAATACAGTAGTGAATACTTTAGTCCCTGCTGCTGGGTGCTATGTCATGCTCCTGTGAGTGGGTACATCTCACATGCTAGACCTACCCACAAATGGGTGCAGCCATGCCCAACATGCTGTGGTCCCACAGGATGTTGCTGTATTTGGGCCCAGAATTTCTCTTGGCAGCCCCGAAGGTGACAAGCAGAACCAGGAGGGATTGGGGCTTAGTCATGGGGTAGCATGGCCATGGAGGGAGGGAGGTGGTTGATATTGGAAGAACAGGAAAGGTGGGGGAAAGAGGCAGAGGTTTGTATGGGAGACTGATGAGAGAAAAAAGGGTGAACAGCAAGTGGAGGAGACAAGAGGGGGAAAATAGAGATGGATAAAGTAGAGGATTATGTGGACACTGAATATGGGGGTGTTTGAATAAAGGGTGTTCATGCTGTGGACAAGGCAATAAGTGAGATGAAAACTGCAATGGAGGCTGTGTGATGTAGAGACAGTGTGGATAAAAGTTGCTAAGTGTTCAAAAATACAGGTAAAAGAATAGTGCGCTAATGTATGTGCGCAGCTCCAATAGTGAAATATAAAGAGAGGTATGTGAGTATTGGGGGAAAGAATTAGTTATTAAAACAATGATTAAAGTGGATAGATGTAATGCAATGGAAAAAGGCAATACAAACAAGATTTTCTGTAGTATGAAGGCAAAAATTACAATTTACAGAGCCGATCCAGTCAGAGGTGTTTTGAACAACAAAGATCAATCAACAAGAGCAACATAGGAAGTACAGGTTGAGTCTCCCATATCCAAAATGCTTGGGACCAGGGGTATTTTGGATAATGGAATATTCCGTATTTTGGAATAATTGCATACCATAATGAAATATCTTGGGAATAGGACCCAAATATACACACAGAATGCATTTATGTGCTATATACACCTTATACACACAGCCTGCAGGTAATTTTATACAATATATTCAATAATTTTGTGGCTCAAACAAAGTTTGTGTACAGAAATTAAATGAATTTATGTTTCATTATACACCTTATACACACAGCCTGAAGATAATTTTATACAATATTTATAATAATTTGTGCCTTAGACAAAGTTTGTGTACATTGAACCATCAAAAATCAAAGGTTTCATTATCTTAGTCATGCCAAAAAAATTCTGCATTTCGGAATATTCCATATTTAGGAATGCTTGGATATGGGAGACTCAACCTGTACTTGAAATGTCCAAGCAGCAAGTGCAGCAAGGAGATTCCTGGATCTTATCTAATCATTATTTCACTGTTTCTCTGAATTTGCCTCCTCTTTGCTACCTCTATGAATTTAAGTACGCAAGGCTCAGTCTTAGGTCCTATGCTTTATGCAATCTATACCACCTGTCTTTGCAAACTAATCAGCTCTTTTGAATTTCAGTACCATCTGTACATGAATGATACTCAAGTCTACCTATCCTCCACAGATTTGTCACCATCTGTATTGGCCCATGTCACTGAATGTCTTTCTGCCATTTCATCTTGAATGCCATTTTGCCACCACAAATGTAATATTTCCAACATAATTAATTATATTTCCACTGGCCAATAGTAGTTACCAACCTAATATCTCTATCATAGTTGATAAATCGATAATCAACCCCACCCCACCCCACAAGACCGCTGCCTAGGTGTCATTCTTGACTCTGAACTGTCCTTTGTTCCCCACATTTAATCTGTCTCAAAATCTCATCACATACATCTTAAAAACATATACAAAATTTGAATATATCTTACTCAAGACACTGCAAAAATTCATGCACTCATTATTTCCAACATTGACTATTGCAATTGTCTCCATACTGGTCTTCCCAAAAACAGACTCCTGCCACTACAATCCATTCTGAATGCAGCTGCGAGGCTGATCCTCCTCACCAAATGTTCATCGTCTGCTGATCTGCACTGTCAGTCCCTCAATTGGCTACCAGTTTTCTACCCTATTCAATAAAATACTTTTACTTACACATAAGGCTATTAACCAAATCACACCAACATACATATCTCCACTCTGCACAAGATCTGGGTCTCTCATCCACAGGCATTACTTGCTCCTATTTATGTTTACAGAACTTTGTTTTGGTCTGCACCCACTCTGTGGAATGCTCACCCATGCACAATAAGAAACTCATTTAGGGCCAAATGTAATAGGGTGAGAGTTTAGAAAATGTGAGAGTTTAGCAGCAAACTCTCAAACTCTTTGAACTCGCTCAATGTTATGGAGTCCAAGAACATGCAAACTCACATGTTCTTAGACTCAAAAACTCTCACGATTTAAACTCTCAACCAGATGTTTTCCCATTTTAAAGATAAACCTCGACCAATGTGAGAATTTACTATTATATTTGGCCCCTAGTCTCCAGACCTTCAAGTGTTCCATTAAAACTCACTTCTTCAGACAAGCTTATCAGATTCTAGAACCACTCACATAACCTTCTTAGCTTCTCTATCTAATTACATCCCCTCTTACAGTCCACAAATAACCTCACATATTTTCGCTTTCTTCACTCTCACTTCCTCCTGACCCTTAACCAACATTTTGGTGTGACTGTATCATACAGCCCATTAATGACCTTTGCAATCTGGCTGGATCAATATGTAAAATGTAGCACCTTTCTTATATACTAATGCCTATTTCCCTATAGATTTTAAGCTTTCAAGCAGGGCCCTCGTATTTCTATGTCTGTCTGTTATTACCAAGTTTTGTTCTATTACTGTTATTTCCAGTTGTAAAGTTTGTTGCTAGTATATAATGTCTGTTTTGGAGCGACTTTTCTTGTACTCTTTATTTTCTTTCTCTGTGCTTTCTTCCTATCTCCTTCATCTACCCTTCGTCCCCTTTCCCTATTGTCTTGATATTATTGTCTTTATTTTTATATTTATGTATTTATTTTTTATTTTTATTTTCTACATACTGTATGTCTTTTTATTTTTTCAGCGGATACACTGAGAAAAATTTTTTTCCTAGCTTTTTAAAGAGTTTTATATGTATTCTAGTGTATCTGCTTCTACGAGAGCTCCTACTATGACGGACCAATTTTTGTTTCTGAAGTCATGTGTTATACCTATTTTCCTATGCAAAATGTAATAAAAATATTTTGCACTAAAAAAACAAATCTGAGACATGGAACAAACTATTTAAAACATGCTTTCAAAATCCCAATTAGATTTTTACTGAATCCAAACAGCAGCTCACAGACATCAGGATTCAACACAGAGTGACAGCTTAGTTGAAGTTGATTATTAATGATTAATTTTATAATTATATGATTTGATGATACTACTCTGTATCTGCTAATAATCTGCAGGTAATGGAGGAGCAAAAATGACCGGATGAGAAGCTGGCGATGGATGGCATTGCATGATACAAAAGAACATGAATGCCCCAGTAAAGTACAATAATATATACCGGGCCTGATTCAGACCTGCTCGCGAGCGCACAACGCTCGCAAGCAGGTTAATGTTCCCCCACGATTTAAACTCTCATCCAGATGTTTTCCCATTTTGAAGTTAAACCTCGACCAAAGCTTATCAGATTCCAGAACCACTCACATAACCTTCTCAGCTTCCCTATCTAATTACATTCCCTCTTACAGTCCACAAATAACATCACACATTTTCTCTTTCTTCACTCTCACTTCCTCCTGACCCTTGACCAAGATTTTGATGTGACTGTATCATACAGCCCATTAATAACCTTTGCAATCTGGCTGGATCATTATGCAATATGTAGTGGCTATCCTTATATACCAATGCCTATTTCCTTATAGATTGTAAGCTTTCAAGTAGGGCCCTCATATTTCTATGTCTGTCTGTTATTACCCAGTTTTGTTCTATTACTGTTATTTCCAGTTGTAAAGTGCAATGGAATATGCTGCGCTATATAAGAAACTGTTAATAATAATGTGTCCCATTAATATGCACATGCATGCACATACAATTTTGACTCAGAGGGGAACCTTTGAAGTCTCTACATTGCCAGGTAGAGGTAACTCTATCAAGGCTATTTGTCACTTGATAGAATGGGCAAATTTTAGTAAGTGGTGGATTTTAAACCCTGGCGGTTTGGTGGCGGTTTGATGTTGGGTTCTACACCCCAGCGGTTTGGTGGTGGTTTGAAGGCAGTTTATAAATGACACCAAAATTGATGCCTGTTATTTTGCCCTAGCTCTGTTCTATTCTATTCTAATATGTGTTTTGATTGTGGTTTTGCAGCATTTTTTACCTTAGTAAATCTGCGGATATCCAAACCACTGGGGTTTAGAACCCACTGCTTAGTAAATTTTGCCCAATGAGTTAAGAAGCCATCCCCATAAAAGTCTATGAGGATGAATATGGAAGTACAGAAGCAGGTTACAGGCTGGAAAAATCTCTTTGTTTTGTTGGTGTTTACACTGCTAAAAAGGCTTTTCACCACTTGCTAAATAGAAATCCTGAATTGTAATACTTTTCTCATTAATTTTTTTTTGACAAATTATTTATATCCAATATTAAAAGTTAAGATTTATCTTGATATTTAATATGACTGGTGGTCTTCTTTAAATTGTTTCAAGCATTTGTTAAAATAATTATCTTTATTCTTTATTCTTAAACACATGCCACCAGTTTAAAAGCTCCTCCATCTTTAAAAGCTCCTCCAGGATTTAGTAGAACATATTTGTATTTCATTTGTTACATTAGTAAATTTCATATGACCATTTTAAACACATTTCCATACAATTTGCTTGTTGTAGCTCAATATTTATTTTATTCTTAGCAATCTCTTTAAAATCTCAGTGTAAGTTATTTACTAATGCTTCAAAGTTTCAGGGGCATATGTAATAGGGTGCAAGCTTTTGCCATATGTTGAATTCATGCAAATGTTCGTGTATTGTTAAAGTGGGAATCATGTTAAAGGTAAAACCAAGCTGGATTTGCCTTTAAAATGATTGTCACTTTAAATATACATGAACACTTGCTTGAAATCCCACAACGGCACAAACTCGCACCATATTACTTAAGCCCCATCGGTCTCAGTGGATTTATCTTGATATTAATCTTGGTTGTACAGTAAAAAATTAGCTACATATCCTTTCCTTCCCCCATACTGGTTGGTTAGGTGAGAGGCTTGTGAAACTCTCACGGAATTTGTCAAACCAAGTAACTTCGGGTAAATTGCAGAGTCTTCGGGCAGGGCCATTCCCCAGGCTAATTTATACTCTGTTTTGTGTTTGCTGATGGAATTTGGCCTTACAGTAAGTTTTAGAAGTGAAACTTCCCTCCATCAATTGTGCCATTCACCTTCTTGGCTGAATGTGTTATCTATTTTTTTACTTGTTTCTATGCTATGCTAAACTTTTCATAATATGTTGAGAGCACAATCACTTAGCAAATGTAAAAAGTATAAATCCTTGGATTAGTTTAAATGTACAAGCTACACTGAATAAAAGATTTCCCCAAACCCTTGTTCATCATTCATTTAAAAAATGTAACACCTGTTTGCATGTCCCTTTCTAGTTTAGCAAAATATGTTGATGTTTGTGCAATCTACATCTCAACTTTGAACTTCAACAGTGTCTCCACCTGTCATGGGGGTTATTGATGAGCTTCATCTGCCAGGGATTCTTTCAGGAATTATCTGCCCAACTGACCTGGCTCAAGACTATGTTTGAAAGGGACCTACCTGGGTCAGAGTCCCGGATCTGTGACCTGCTTTGTACCAGGGTTGGGTACTGAAACCAGGGAAATTCATGGATTGATAGACCCATGTGTTTCCTGGGTTGTGAGTCTGAAAGGAGTATAATACTTATAGAAATAGCAGCAGCAGCGCACCAGCGAGCAGACATTTTCAGCTTTAGCAGTCTCAGTGCTGCGGCACTTCAGCTGCCAGCTACTATCAGAGACCTGAGTGTGTATTCCAGATGTGGTGGCTACACTTATGTTGGTAATTTACCTACAATACTGCACTGCACAGATCCTACTGACAGACTACCTCATAAGGTCTCACCTGCACCTTTGTGAATCAGAGAATGTTATTATGGTATTATCATACAACTGAGCCCATTTTGCTGCTACACTAACTGCACCTCGTGATTACTGGTTTTGATGGCCTTATGTGCACTTATATCTTGCTGACAGTAACTTTTACTTATTTAAGTGGCTGTTGCACTCATTATTGCTGTGCAATTTATTTTAGAGATGTGCGCAGACCCCCATGTTTTGGTTTTAGAAAAATCACCATCAAGTGTTTTGATTCTCTTCTTTTTGATTTTGGTCTTGGATTTTTTAAAATTGATAAAAACAGCTAAAAACATGTAGTTGGGGCCTGTTTTATTCCTCAAACATCAATAACATTAATTTTCAGTCAATTTTGACCATCTCACAGTTCACAATATTGTTTTCACCCACATTGGATAAAAAGTCTGCAGCGAGCTGGCTGGCTAAATTAAGCAACAGAGCAGTGGCACAAACACATGGCCGTTTAAAGAAGAATATAGCACATCTAGGAATCATAGTGGCACAGAAGTGGCAGACAGGATGGTAGTTTAATATAAACTATACTTTGCTATAGAATGTTTTCATTAATCAAGAACTATATCACAGGCCTGAGGGAAGAACAGGTAAATGGATGTTGTAGTATTAGTAGAAGCCAGGTAAAGGTTTAATTGATTGATTGATTACAGACTCTAACTAAAAATAAAAATAAATTAGAGACATGGAAAACACTATTAAAAAACAAGCATCCAAAATCACAATGAGATTGAATGATTGACTAATTGATTGATTACAGTACTAGTATACCTATTAAAAATAATTAAAACTGTTTCTATATGTCCAGGCTCTAATTAGGGAGTTTGTGTGGGGAGGGATTAGGCCCCACTTGAGACAAGACCTGATGCGCAGGCATAAAGATAGAAGTGGATTGAGGCTCCCAAATAATATGATTTTAGAATGGTCTAGACTAGATACAACCAAACAGGGAACAATGAATTGAGAACAATGCTTCAACTGTCCCCACCTATATTTCCTCATGACTCCCCACTCTCCCCAATATCTCTCATCCTATTTTAGAACCCACCTCGCATTGCTGGAAAACACTTAAAAAGTCAATTTCTTCACTAGATTTTTTTTATATGTCATTTCTATATAATGAATATTTCCCTCCTGGTACTGACAGTATGACTTTTTCAGTCTTGGTATGATGTTGGACTCTTTCAAGTTGGACAGCTGATGAGTGATGGCAAAATTATGCCCTTCAATGATGTATGTAAAAAGTGGAACTTGTCCATGGTAGAAAATTGATGGTATTTACAGGTAAACCATTTCATACAATCCATTGGTCCTCCTGGTGCCCTGTATCTAGATCCCACACCTTTTGATCAACTGTGTGCCAGCACTATCCCCCTTCCCTGATACACACCATTTCCTTGTTTTATAATCTTCTGCTGGCAGACACTAGCCTAATCCTTCCTCATTTTACTACCATTTGGGACCATGATATTGGATCGGAATTGGGTGAACACAAATAGGAACAGATTTTCTGATTAGCTCATGCCTGTTCCTCCAGTGTATGTGTTGTGGAGACTCAATATAAGTTAATATCCCATTGGTACAGATGCCCAGACACCCTTTTTAAGATAGGAATTGGTGTGCCTAATATTTGCTGGTGTTGTTCCTATCGTCCGGGCAACCCACGTCACATTTGGTGCCAATGTCCTATGCTTAAAACTTTTTGGAAGGAGGTGATTAGCCTCTCAGCCAAAATTTTTGGGGAATCGGTCACTACAGATCCCTTTTTTGGTTGTTTAATCTTCCTCTAGACCCATTTTGAAATGTAAAAAAACCTTGTTGAGCCACTTAAACAATGCTGCTAAATCAGTAATACCTCCCTTCTCCTCCAACAGTAATGAATTGGTTTCACAAAATTGACTTCTACAGTATATGGAATGGATGATATATTGACTTCCGCAGAAGAGGACTTCACATCCTTTAGAGATACTTTGTTTCATTGAATGGACTTCAAAGACTCCACGATCTTCAAAAACATTCTTCCCTCCATCCCCCTTTAGTTTCTGTAGGTCTGACATTAATTGCAGGAGAGTTTGGCTTCTGGATGTTGATTAGTGTCCCTTCATTATACCACTGTTTTAAACTCACTCCCTTTTTTTCGGTTCTGTTTGTTGCTAGTATATAATGTCTGTTTTGGAGCGACTTTTCTTGTACTCTTTATTTTCTTTCTCTGTGCTTTCTTCCTATCTCCTTCATCTACCCTCCGTACCCTTTCCCTATTGTCTTGATATTATTGTCTTTATTTTTATATTTATGTATTTATTTTTTATTTTTGTTTTCTACATACTGTTTGTCTTTTTGTTTTTTCAGCGGAACACTGAGAAAAAAATTTTTCCTAGCTTTTTAAAGAGTTTTATATGTATTCTAGTGTATCTGCTTCTACTAGAGCTCCTACTATGATGGACCTATTTTTGTTTCTGAAGTCATGTGTTATACCTATTTTCCTATGCAAAATGTAATAAAAATATTTTGCACTAAAAAAAACAAATCTGAGACATGGAACAAACTATTTAAAACATGCATGCAAAATCCCAATTAGATTTTACTGAATCCAAACAGCAGGTCACAGACATCAGGATTCAACACAGAGTGACAGTTTAGTTGAAGTTGATTATCATTGATTAATTTTATAATTATATGATTTGATGATACTACTCTGTATCTGCTAATAATCTGCAGGTAATGGAGCAAAAATGACTGGGTGAGAAGCTGGCGATGGATGGCATTGCATGATACAAAAGAGCCTGAATGCCCCAGTAAAGTACAACAATATATACTGGGCCTGATTCAGACCTGCTCGCGAGTGCACAGCGCTTGCAAGCGGGCCGATGGTCCCCTACGATTTAAACTCTCATCCACATGTTTTCCCATTTTGAAGATAAACCTTGACCCATGTGAGAACTTACTATTATATTTGGCCCCTAGTCTCCAAACCTTCAAGTATTCCATGAAAACTCACTTTTTCAGACAAGCTTATCAGATTCCAGAACCACTTGCATAACCTTCTTAGCTTCCCTATCTAATTACATCCCCTCTTACAGTCCACAAATAACCTCACACATTTTCTCTTTCTTCACACTCACTTCCTCCTGACTCTTGACCAACATTAATAACCTTTGCAATCTGGCTGGATCATTATGCAATATGTAGTGGCTATCCTTATATACCAATGCCTATTTCCTTATAGATTGTAAGCTTTAAAGCAGGGCCCTCGTATTTCTATGTCTGTCTGTTATTACCCAGTTTTGTTCTATTACTGTTATTTCCAGTTGTAAAGTGCAATGGAATATACTGCGCTATATAAGAAACTGTTAATAATAATGTGTTCCATTAATATGCACATGCATGCACATACAATTTTGACTCAGTTTTGACTCAGAGGTAACTCTAGCTAGGCTATTTGTCACTTGGTAGAGTGGGCTAAATTTACTAAGCAGTGGATTTTAAACCCTGGCGGTTTGGTGGCGGTTTGATGTCGGGTTCTACACCCCAGCGGTTTGGTGGTGGTTTGAAGGCGGTTTATAAATGACAGCAAAATCGCTGCCTGTCATTTTAGCCCTAGCGCTGTTCTTTTCTATTCTAATATGTGTTTTGATTGTGGTTTTGCAGCATTTTTTGCCTTAGTATATCTGCGGATATCAAAACCACTGCCAAACGCCACCAAACCACCGGGGTTTAGAACCCACCGCTTAGTTAATTTTGCCCAATGAGTTCAGAAGCCATCCCCATAAAAGTCTATCACGATGAAATATGGAAGTACAGAAGCAAGTTACAGGCTGGAAAATCTCTTTGTTTTGCTGGTGTTTACACTGATAAAAAGGCTTTTCACCACTTGCTAAATAGATCCCTGAATTCTAATACTTTTTTCTTTAAATTTTTTATGACAAATTAAATTATTTATATCCAATATTAAAAGTTAAGATTTATCTTTATATTTAATATGCCTGGTGGTCTTCTTTAAATTGTTTCAAGCATATGTTAAAATAATTATCTTTACTCTTTATTCTTAAACACATGCCACCAGTTTAAAAGCTCCTCTATCTTTAAAAGCTCCTCCAGGTTTTAGTAGAACATATTTGTATTTCATTTGTTACGTTCGTAAATTTCATATGACCATTTTAAACACATTTCCATACAATTTGCTTGTTGTAGCTCAATATTTATTTTATTCTTAGCAATCTCTTTAAAATCACAGTGTAAGTTATTTACTAAAGCTTTCAAAGTTTCAGTGGCTTATGTAATAGGGTGCAAGCTTTTGTCGCATCTTGAATTCATGCAAATGTTCCTGTATTGTTAAAGTGGCAATCATTTTAAAGGTAAAACCAAGCTGGATGTGCCTTTAAAATGATTGTCACTTTAAATATATAGGAACACTTGCATGCATTCCCACAGCGGCACAAACTCGCACCATATTACATAAGCCCCATCGGTCTCAGTGGAACTATCTTGATATTAATCTTTGTTGTACAGTAAAAAATGAGCTGCATATCATTTCCTTCCCCCATACTGGTTGGTTAGGTGAGAGGCTTGTGAAACTCTCACGGAATTTGTCAAACCCAGTAACTTCTGGTAAATTGCAGAGTCTTTGGGCAGGGCCATTCCCCAGGCTAATTTATACTCTGTTTTGTGTTTGCTGATGGAATTTGGCCTTACAGTAAGTTTTAGAAGTGAAACTTCCCTCCATCAATTGTGTCATTCACCTTCTTGGCTGAATATTTTATCTATTTTTTTAATTAATTTTTATGCTATGCTAAGCTATTTCAAAACATGTTGAAAGTACAAACACTTAGCAAATGTAAAAAGTATAAATCCTTGGATTAGTTTAAATGTACAAGCTACACTGAATAAAAGATTTCCCCAAACCCTTGTTCATCACTTATTTCAAAAATGTAACACCCGTTTGCATGTCCCTTTCTAGTTCAGCAAAATATGTTGATGTTTATGCAATCTGCATCTCAACTTTGAAATTCCAACAGTGTCTCCACCTGTCATGGGGGTTATTGATGGTCTTCATCTGCCAGGGATTAATTCAGGAAGTCTCTGCCCAACACCTTTTTAGACTTAATATTTAATTAACTACAAGGGTTATTCAAAAAGTAATGCCTAAATGCTCACAACTCAAATTTTATTATAGATACAGATTTGAAAATTTGCACTAAAATACTTTGAAGTCTTAGTAACAGAATGACTCTACTCAAAAAATTTATTATCTGCCTTCAAGCATTTTCTCCACCTCGCAACCCAAGCTGTGAATCCACTTTGGAAAAATACCAGTGGTCGGTGTTTGACCCAGGAATATATGGCGTTTTTAACAACCTCTATGTATTCAAAGTGTTGACCATGGTAACAGTTTTTGAGAGGACCAAAAAGATGAAAGTCAGAAGGGGCCAAATCAGGACTGTATGGTGGATGTGGCATTATTGCCCACCCCAGTTTTGCAATGGCCGCAGATGTTGCCATCAAAGTGTGAGGTCTGGTATTGTCATGGTGTAAGATGACATTTGACAGTCGAATTGTTGACCTTTTTTGCGGATGGCTTCTTTCAGCTTCTTAAGTGTAATAATGTATCGATCACTGCTGATTGATTGGTTTTGTTCCAAGTAATCAATGAGAATAACACCTCGGCAATCCCAGAAGAATGTGGCCGTGACTTTGTTTATGGATCGCTGTGATTTAAACTTTTTTGGCCTAGGTTAACTTAGGTGTTTCCATTGCTTTGATTGGGCCTTTGTTTCTTGGTCATAAAGGAATACCCAGGTCTCATCTCCTGTAATGACATTTTCCAAAAACGTCTCAGGGTTGGCTTCAAAGTTGTTCAAAAGGTCATTGCACACTTCAACCCTCTGGGCCTTATGATCCCTGGTTAATTTCTTTGGAACCCATTTAGCACACACTTTACAATATCCCAAATCATTTATTAGTGTTTTTACAGTGCCATGGCTACATTCAAATTCATCACTGATATCTCTGATGGTCACACAATGGTCTTTCTGAATCATGGCATTGACTTTGTGTCGGTTCTCTGCTGTCACTGCAGTTGATGGTCTGCCATCAAGAGGTTTGTCGCACATGGACTATTCTCCCAATTGAAAACACTTCATCCATCTTCTCACATTGCTATAGTCAATTGTATGCTCACCATACACTTTTTTTCATTCTTCTGTGGATTTCTGTAGCACTGCATCCTTCTATTTCCAGAAATTCAATGGCGGCTCTTTGTTTCATCTTGGATTCCATGGTATTTCTTGGACTACCTAAACAAAACTACATATATAGTTAACAGACATATAAAACTACAAACTGACAAAGTTTCAAATAAATGTTGCATATTATTTCAGAGTTATGAGCATTTAGGCATTACTTTTAGAACAACCCTCGTATGAACACATTGAACTGTTGCTGACACTTTTTGTTCTCTGGGTTGGACTTTCTCAAACAGATAAGACTGTGAGAAAGGACGAAATTAATTAGCAACTCCACCCCCTTCATGCCTGCGCACAGCTATGTGCACTGTGAATGCATCCACAGCTGTCACTGCCTTTTCTGAAACCAGGGAAATTCATGGATTGATAGACCCATGTGTTTCCTGGGTTGTGAGACTGAAAGGAGTATAATACTTATAGAAATAGCAGCAGCAGCACACCAGCGAACAGGCATTTTCAGCTTTAGCAGTCTCAGTGCTGCGGCACTTCAGCTGCCAGCTACCATCAGAGACCTGATTGTGTATTCCAGATGTGGTGGCTACACTTATGTTGGTAATTTACCTACAATACTGCACTGCACAGATCCTACTGACAGACTATCTCATTAGGTCTCACCTGCACCTTTGTGAATCAGAGAAAGTTATTATGGTATTATCATACAACTGAGCCCATTTTGCTGCTACACTAACTGCACCTCGTGATTACTGGTTTTGATGGCCTTATGTGCACTTATATCTTGCTGACAGTAACTTTTACTTAATTAAGTGGCTGTTGCACTCATTATTGCTGTGCAATTTATTTTAGAGATATGCGCAGACCCCCATGTTTTGGTTTTAGAAAAATCACCCTCAAGTGTTTTGATTCTCTTCTTTTTGATTTTGGTCTTGGATTTTTTAAAATTGATAAAAACAGCTAAAAACATGTAGTTGGGGCCTGTTTTATTCCTCAAACATCAATAACATTAATTTTCAGTCAATTTTGAACATCTCACAGTTCACAATATTGTTTTCACCCTTTGGTGAGATGTCGATAACCATATGTATCGTGTGAGTAGGTAAGTGACTTCACTATGAGCCCCCAACTATGGATATTGAATTAGAACCTCTAAACACTCTTGCCTATACCTTCTAATATCCTGCCTATACCTTCTACTATCCTGCCTATGAACCTCTAAGGATGACACTATTTTGCGTACGCAGTCATATAGTAAATAAAGACTCCAGACCTTTTACCTGTAGTTCCAAAGCACAAAGTGATATTTCAAGTAAAAGTACAGTCAGTTATACGCTATGATCTAAGTACAATTTAGCGCAAAGAATTATACAGACCCAAGTACAGTTATACATACGCAGCACTTCTGGGCCAGATGTAGGCTTCATCAAGAAACCCTCATCTATCAGCATTCAGCAAGAAGACTCAGACTGGGGTCACAACACTCAAGTTTATACTCTCACAGAAACAGACAACACAATAGAGAGGCCTGTCGCTGATGCCATTGGTTCCAAGGAGGATGCATCTGATGCAGAGCATTTAACAGGTTGATTCAAATAGACACAGTCCAGCCTCTAACAACTGGTTGTCTCTGGTTTCCTGTTCATGCACATCCTAACAGTTGGTCATATAATGGACATTTCGGTGCTTTAAGTCTCTGCTGTCCATAAGTTGAGAATGCATGTTGCGATCTTCACACTGACAATATCAAAATGCTGTTGAAAGAGTGCAGATCAGTATAATATCAAACATGACCTACTTATCATGTATTAAACCCTAGCTACCAAATAACCTTTATTTCTCAGCAATTATAATAAATGAACAAACTTGAATCATATACTTTAAAGCTTATGAGACCTTTTATGTGAATATGTACTATGTAAGTATTTGGGGTTTGATATAAAGATGCTAGTTAACTTGGGGCAGATGCGTGCGCATTAAGCTAATAAACAGCGTTTTCATACAGGATTTTATGCATACGCTAATATGCGACTAGTTAACAGCGCAATTGTGCGTATTAATGTGTGTATGAGAAATGGTGAAAGATGCAATTGCATGATGCTAATAGTAATATCGCCATGTGTACTTAAGTGTGTGTTTACCTAAAATGGCGCTTGGGCGGCCATTAGCAAAATGGCGTCTTGCGATCTCATTTTTTAAAATGGCTTCTTGCGGCCAGTCGCAAGATGGCGTCTTTACGATCTCATTTTAAGCTGATCTTGTCTCAGCCAATTATCCAGCTTCAACGGTCCACCCTTTGATAGCGAACAACATGCTATCACAATCTGATTTAAAAAATTTATTTAGGCTTACATTTATATATTATTTAGTGTTATTATGAGATGGCACAAGGTGGTTCTTAATCCATCAATAATGTGTCTCTGAGTGGGGACATAAAACTACTATTATATGCACACCGCGGATCTTGGAAGATCATGTGAAAGGTGTGGGGATACACCAGTCCTATAAAGGCAGTCTTGAAGGGGAATTTGAGACTTTACATTATCTGAAGTGTTTTTATAAATAACATTTCAATAGTACATTCTATGCAGGTCTAAATATAATACATTAAATGATGGTATTTCCTAGTTCAGGGTTGTAATGCAGTTCTATATTTACCTCGGTATTCATATTGTCATTACTGACCACCATCATAATTTCGGTCTTTCATTTTACTTTATTTTTACATTTTCCACACTTCAACACAATAGGAACATACCTGACACATATGCCAATTATTATGATGACAAACAGTATAAGGATCAAGAATTTGCCTATGCTGGCGATTACTTCCTGGACCCATTCACCTAGACCTGACAACCATTTCACTGGGTTCAGCCATGACACCCATCCTTCTATCTTTTCCCCTACTTCAGCCACTGAAGCATTATGGTTCTTACGAAACTCACATTTTAGCTGCAGAATTTCATCCATCTTCCGGTCTATCACCTCCTTGGGGTCGCTGGTATCATTGGTGACATAGGTGCAACATTTTACTCCAAATTGGGTGGCCAAAGTTATGCAGTACCCTCCAGTAACAGCAGTTAAATAATTTAACACTAGCCTGTGTTGCACCAGTTCTTTCTTGTACGCTTGCAATTCTCTCCCTGTATACCTGAATGTGTCATCATACATCTCGGTGATATTATCTATCAATTTAGCAAGTTCCTGAATATATCTAAAATTTTATGTACCCCGAGCAATCCTTGTGGGATCCAGTGTGACTAAAACTTGGAAGCCAATTGTCTCACTAATTAACTGAGTGGCTTTATGCACGTCACCAGGTATCATATTTCGTTTGTCTCTGTGTTCATATTGCGTGTGAAGGTATGGTGATGGTGTGTTTTTATGGATACCAAGCATTTCAACATGTGTGAGGGTCATAACTTCTGGGACTACCCTTCCCAGGTACACAAACCTTCGGAACTCGGGGAGAGCCACTTATACGCTTTTCTTCCACATATAAAATATTCATTATCAGGGAGAACATAAGGAATGGTATGCGTCATTATCATTAAACACATTTCCCTTGCAAACAATCCTATCTCAGGCTCTTCCATCTGGTATATGCAAGTTTCGGGTTGTATTATTTTAGCACAATAACCATCTGGTACCTTACCTATAATTTCTTTGGTGGATCTCAATGTATACCGGTATCTAAAATGTTTCCCATTAGATCTAATTGAACATAACAGATCATGATTTACGGACTCATTATCAGCTCTCTGTGAAAAGGTCATCGTCTGATTATTCCCCGTCACTTCCCAACTCCCGGGTTTATTGGGGTTGGTTATGTTCAAACACAAAAGTGATCTATCTACTTGGAATTGATAGAGTTTAAAATGAGGTGGTTTGGATGAGAGGAATTTTCCATCCAATGTTTTCCCTTTTTGCAATTCTAAAATTTCCGTGATATTCAGTGGAAATGGCACCAACCCTACATTATGCTGTCCCTGTGGCACATGTGAACACACCCAGCAATCAGTTTGATTTAATATTTTGCCTACCATGCTATGATAATCCAGTTATCATACAATACAGTTTTCATCAACTAGGGATCCACAAAGCTCACAAATACAGGAATCTTCAGACGAAAAACTTCCACACCTTCCCCGAGTATCCGGAATAACAGCTCTCTTAACAATAACAGTACTAAGATTGGTCAGACACTGACTTGATTGGCATAGCACTCCTCCTGATTCCACTCCATCAGCACTGCCATCAGCTCCCATCTCCTCAATCGGTCCCCCATCACAGAAATCGGATATCCCAGAACCAACCAGAATGGTGAACACTCTAAAAGAGAATATGAAAATGAACACAGCAGGCCCATCCATTGCCGCAACAAGACCTTCAAATTTCATTTAGTTCAGGTATCTCACTACGACCTTTTCAATCCTCCCTGAACAAGTTCGCGATCGACAGGTCCACGCTATCAGCCTTGTCTCCGACTTGTTTCTCCACTGGTTGATTGACCATTTTGCAGTGAGTGGAATGGACCCAGTTATCTCTCTCAGCAACCTTCAAAGATGTAGTACTTGTCAGCAGCACCTGGTATGGACCTTCCCACCGATCAGTCAAACAACCTGAATGCAAGAAATTTCTGATCATAACATATTCTCCTGGTTCAACATCATGACAGTTAGTTTCAGGCATATCATGGGACAACAATTTCAGTTTCTGCTGTTGCTGTTTTAATTGCTTACTCATTGATATAAGATACCTTACAGTTACCTCGTTGCTACCTTTCAAGTCTTCCTGTGGACTTATAATCAAATGTGGTTGTCTACCAAACAGTATTTCAAATGGGAACATATTTAGAGGAGTGGTCCTTATGCTAGGAGTGGTCCTTATGCTATGTAGGACCAACGGTAGTGCTTCTGGCCATCCTAGTCCAGTCTCTGCCATGATTTTACTTAACTTATTTTTAATAGTCCCGTTCATCCTCTCTACCTTGGCACTGGCTTGCGATCGGTAGGAGGTGTGAAGTCAGCTATTAATACCCATCAGCTTACACATATTTTGGAAAACATCACCTGTGAAATGAGTACCCCTGTCACTCTCGATGATTTTAGGGATACCGTATCTGCATACAAATTCCTGAACTACTTTCTTGGCAGAAAATGCAGCAGTATTAGTGGCCACTGGGTAGGCCTCAACCCAATTAGAAAATACGTCAGTGCACACTAATACATTCTTGAGATTCCTGCAGGGTGTTAATTGGATGAAATCAATTTGTATCACCTGGAAAGGTCCATCAGTCGGTGGAATGTGGGACAGTTCGGTAGGGATCACTTTCCCTATGTTCTTCCTCAAGCAGGTCAGACAGGACATTGCTCTCTTTTCTGCTTGTGAGGAAAAACCTGGTGCACACCAGTATGCTCTTACCAATTTGCACATACCTTGCTTTCCCAGATGAGTCAGACCATGGGCTGCCTCAGCCAGGCTGGGGTAATATGCCTTGGGGACTACTGGTTTACCTTGTCCATCCCTCCAGAGCCCTTAGACTTCCAGATGGACCTTTCCTGGATTGAACACAAATTTTGCATCTCAATTAATTTCAGCATATCAATTGTTTGGAAAGACATAATTTGTTCAGTTGGAGAAAACATTTTCAACCCTGCTGCCCATTTTGCAGCTTCATCGGCTCTGCTGTTGCCCAGTGACACCGGATCATCCTCACATGTATGGGCTTTACACCTAATTACTGCCACCACTTTGGGCAGTTGGATTGCTTCTAAAAGATGTTTTATGTGTCAGGAATGTGCAACTGGTGTGCCTGCTGCTGTCATAAAATTTCTCAGATGCCATAGAGCCCCAAAATCGTGCATCACCCCAAACGCGTACCTCGAGTCAGTGTAAATGTTAGCAGACTTGCCTGCTGCCATTTCACACACTCTAGTTAGTGCTACTAACTCTGCCACCTGGCTGAGTGAGGAGGACCAAGAGGTTTAGCTTCTATGATGTCTGTGTCATTTACAACAGCATAACCTGTACATAATTCACCTGTGTCTGTTTGTCTACGACAACTCCCATCCATGTAAAAAGTTACATCTACATTCTCTAAAGGTGTGTCATGTATGTCAGGTCTAGCAGTAAAGGTCTGATTCAGATATTCCATACAATCGTGTGCATCATTATGTCTGCTGAACTCACCTCCCGCCAGCAACTCGTCACCTTCCACCCTTTGTACATCATGTTGTACATATGATAAATACGTTGCTGGGTTCAGCGTGCTGCAACATTTAATAGTGATGTTTGCAGGTGCGATTAGAGCTAGTTCCCATTTGGTAAACCTAGCTGAAGAGATGTGTCTGGTTTGAGCAGAGTTCAGCAGAGCAGATACAGCGTGGGGAGTATAGACAATCATATCATGACCCAATACTATATTCTCACTTTTACTCACCAATAGAGCGGTAGCTGCTACACTTCTCAAACAGGTGGGGAGTGATCTTGCCACAGTGTCCAATTGGGCACTGTAGTATGCTACGGGCCTACTGGCATCACCATGTTTTTGTGTGAGGACACCTGCAGCACAACCATCGGCTTCCGTACAATACAAATCAAAACGTTTTTCATAATCAGGTATTCCCAATGAAGGTGCTTTTGTCAGACTATCCTTAAGATTAAGGAAAGCCTGCTCTGATTAATCTGTGTATATGACACGATCAGGCTTTGAGGAAGAGACTAAGTCCTGCAAAGGCAAGGCCAAAATAGAAAAACCTGGGATCCACATTCTACAGTATCCACACATTCCCAAGAAGGTACGAATTTGCTGTTGATTCTGCGGCAGTGTCATGTTCTGTATGGCCTGGATTCAATCAGTTGTGAGATGATGTAACCCTTGGGTTAGGCAGTGTCCCAAATATTTTACTCTGGATTGGCACGGCTGTAGTTTGTACTTAGCAACCTTGTGTCCTGTATGCGAAAGATGAAGCAACAAAAGCTTAGTATCATTCAAACATGACATAAACGAATCAGAACATAGCAATAAATCGTCCACATATTGAGTTAGAACAGATCCATTGGCAGGTTGAAAAGATTATAAACAGTCGTGCAAGGACTGGGAGAAGATACTGGGGCTGTCTATGAAACCTTCGGGCAACCGGGCATGTATATTGTACACCTCTGTATGTAAATGTGAATAAATACTGACAGTCAGGGTGGAGAGGCACAGAGAAGAAAGCAGAACAGAGGTCAATAACAGTGAAATGGGTTGCGTTTGGAGGGATCTTAATAAGAATGACAGCTGGATTTGGCACTACGGGGAATAGGCTCTCTACTACTTTATTAACATCTCTAAGGTCTTGTACCAGCCTATAACCCCTCCCACCACTCTTCTTCACCCGGAAGATGGGACTGTTGGCTTCACTAGCTGTACGAATTAAAATTTCCTGTTGTAATAATCGCTCTAATAATAATAATTATTATTACTAATAATAATAATAATAATAATAATAATATTATAATAAGAAGAATAATTGGAAAAACCCCTAATTCTACCTCCTGTTTTTGTGGGTACTGGGGAATTTTTGGAGCTTGCCTACCGCCTTTTAAATTTACCATTACGGGCCATACGTTTGCCATTAATCCAGTGTCCTGTCCATCCTTAGTCCAAAGGAATTTGGGACAACATTTGATCTACCTGAGATGGATTTTCATTTAAACTGGTAGAGTGATACATTATCCTTTGGGGAGTGTCTAACATATCCCGCACCTCGTGCACAACTCTTTCTGAGATGTCTAGAAATACACCATCAGGGGTGCAATATATGACACATCCCATCTTACATAACAAATCTCTACCCAGCAAGTTAGTAGGAGCCAGAAGGAAAGAATGCCTGGTATGCAACGGCCCAATAGTAACCTCTGTGGACTTTGTTAAAGGATAATGTTGCACTTTACCTGTTACACCCATTGTTGGTACTGTGTCGTTGGTCACCTGTAAATTAACAGGAGATTTTATCACTAACCTGGATGCCCCTGTGTCTACAAGAAAAGGATATTCAATACCAGCTACATCAACCATCATGACTGGTTCTTCCCTAGTACTTCCTGTTAACCTGACTATCTGTAGACTACAGGTATGACCTGACCATTAGCGTTGGCTACCATTCTCCAATAAAGCATTAACAGCCACAATTGGAGCTGGTGCTTGCTGGATATTTGCTGGCCTCTGTGTATATCCCTTATAGGGATATGCAGGTTTTCCCTTATTTGAGGGTCCTACCCTTTTTACTCTGCAGTTTCTAATTAAATGTCCTTGCTGGTTACAATTAAAACATGTTCATGGATCGGATGAAGACAAGGGTTGTTGTGAGGTTTGAGCAGGGGGAAAAGGTGGTGGATATGGGTAGGGATATGGAGGACAAGGGTATTGTGGGGGGTATGAAGTTTGTGAGTAGTATGGGAGCTGTGGATGTGTAGGATTAGTAGAATAGAGCTGTGTTTGCTGTTGCGTGGGATTAGTGAGGGCCTATAACTGTTCAGGTGTAAGTGTGTGTAGATGCAAGTGTGTCTGCTGGCTGTGGTGTTACCGTCATTCCTTCCAGAGCCTGGATACTGACAGCCATTAGTTTTTTGCACTGGGTCTCTCTCTTCTTTGAGACGTTCTTATCATGTTCTATGGAAGATTCTATGAGGGTATCTACTGTGACTCCCCTCCAGCCAGGTTGTGAGGTCTGAACCCGAGTCTTTAAGTATTTTTTAAGACCATCCATGAGTACCGTGACTATCATTCCCCTGTGGTGAGTGCTATCTTTAATTTCTTCTATCCCAGTGTACTGGGTGATAGCCTGAAGAGCCCGGTTGCAATAATCTTCTGCAGATTCACTCTCCTTTTGCTTTATAGTGAAAATTTTGTTCCAGTTAAATACTACTGGAAAATATATACCCAATTGAGTTACAATGCGGGAAATGTTACCTTGGTTTACTTGGTCTGTTAAGGGAACGTCACCATCCAATACACAATCCGTGATAAATTTTGTCACGTTGGTATTGCGTGGCAGACAGGCCCTTAACACCACATGCCAATCTTTATTAGTTGGCTCATGAGAACTACCCAAATTCCTCAAAAATCTTTGACATTTGGCTAGTTCCTTTTTGGGATCAGGGAAATCATTTATGATGGAATTCAGTTCTGCTCTTGTCTAAGGACAATGCATTACCACTTCCCTCGTGGGCACTATACCGTTCGCATCTGCATTTCCATTCGGAACAGTTATTGTCCGAATGGGATGCAGACCGGCAGTGCTGCTACCTTTGACCTTTTTACCAGGCTGGGGGTTTAATCTGCTGCTGCTACGTATGGTATTATCAACTTCCTCTACGGGTGCAGAGGGGGCTAGCACTTCCCTTACTGTTACCGATGGAGATGGCAGCACCACTCATGATTGTTGTGGTGCAGCATCTATCATCTGCACAGCATGGGAAATGGCAGACATTACAATAGGCTCATCATCCACATCCCGAACATTTTCTTTATGGTTGCTTAAGAGAGGGCACAAATTGCTTGTTACATTTTTATGGGTATTTTTGATAACTGTACTTGCACCTCCATCCACAGAAGGTGGAGGTGGTGCATGTGAACTGCTGGCAATACTTTCCACAACTCTACCTTACTGCAAGTGCACCATTTTGCGGCTCACCCGCATTGCAATTTAGTGTCGCGGATGTATTCTCTGGCAATGCGCTCGCAACGCTAGTTTGCATCGCTTGTGCATTTATAAGCCACGCATCCCCTTCATGCTGCCACAACTTTAAACATTCATAATATTTGACCTTTTTGTCTCGGGAGCGCATCAGACTGATGTGATCAAGGACATTATCTAATACATCTTTATCAAAACTACCAATTCTGGGAAACGGTCTAACACTCTTCATCGTCATTTTAAACCATACATCACAATACCTTATTGCATAAGTACCGTACTTAGTATGCATAATATGACGGGCCGATCCAAGTGGCGCTTCCATTAGCAGCACATCATTTTCTAACATCTCTATTGTTTGCATGGCTCCCATTCTGAGACAACTCCTACATTTTTCAATAAAGATTTAAACTGGTGAAAGACAGTCAAGATACTTTCACTTACCTGTGGACGATTTAAACGGCAGCACCCACACACCTGTGAAGATTTGAAGAAGGCTACTCCACACACCCGGATAAGATTTAGGAAGGCAACTTCCACACCTATGGATGTTTAAGTTGGCTACTTCCACGCACCTCTCTACAACAAAGACAACATGTACACCTGCTACTGTGTATAGAACGGTAAGCTGCTTATCAAGTGTCTAGCACTTAGCCCTTAAAGGTCATATGGTACCTCTAACTTTCGGGAACAAGTTACCCCTACAAACAAATACTCACTGTTACACACTTTTTTCCTGCGCAGAAAAATACACGTTAACCCAGATATTGACAACACTTGAAAAGAATGTAAACCTCAACGGCTTTGTTTAAACACGTGGCAGCACAACCGGAAGTACGTATACACTATTGTGCGACCAGTCGCATACACAATAATGCGACTACCACACAACCATATGACAACCTTTAGCTGCATACACAAAAGTGCATCTTGACTGTGTGCAAAACTGCGACTCAGCCGCGTGCTCAATACTGCGGCACCCCTCTAAATATAAGGTTCTGTCAACAAAGGAAGATAAACTTTATCCTCTCTTGTCCCTGGATTCTAGTCAGCATCCCTGGCTCACACAAAACTGGGTTGCGATTTCTCAGCACCGAGTGGTTGCAGGTAAACCCTGCATGTGGCCACTCCACCCTTTGGTGAGATGTCGATAACCATATGTATCGTGTGAGTAGGTAAGTGACTTCACTATGAGCCCCCAACTATGGATATTGAATTAGAACCTCTAAACACTCTTGCCTATACCTTCTAATATCCTGCCTATACCTTCTACTATCCTGCCTATGAACCTGTAAGGATGACGCTATTTTGCGTACGCAGTCATATAGTAAATAAAGACTCCAGACCTTTTACCTGTAGTTCCAAAGCACAAAGTGATATTTCAAGTAAAAGTAGTCAGTTACACGTTATGACCTAAGTACAATTTAGCGCTAAGAATTATACAGACCCAAGTACAGTTATACATACGCAGCGCTTCTGGGCCAGATGTAGGCTTCATCAAGAAACACTCGTCTATCAGCATTCAGCAAGAAGACTCAGACTGGGGTCACAACACACACGTTTATACTCTCACAGAAACAGACAAAACACAAGAGAGAGGCCAGTTGCTGATGCCATTGATTCCCAGGAGGATGCATCTGTTGTAGAGCATTTAACAGGTTGATTCAAATAGACACAGTCCAGCCTCTAACAACTGGTTGTCTCTGGTTTCCTGTTCATGCACATCCTAACAGTTGTTCATATAATGGACATTTCGGTGCTTTAAGTCTCTGCGGTCCATAAGTTGAGAATGCATGTTGCAATCTTCACACTGACAATATCAAAATGCTGTTGAAAGAGTGCAGATCAGTATAATATCAAACATGATCTACTTATCATGTATTAAACCCTAGTTACCAAATAACCTTTATTTCTCAGCAATTATAATAAATGAACAAACTTGAATCTTATACTTTAAAGCTTATGAGACCTTTTATGTGAATATGTACTATGTAAGTATTTGGGGTTTGATATAAAGACGCTAGTTAACTTAGGGCAGATGCGTGCGCATGAAGCTAATAAACAGCGTTTTCATACAGGATCTTATGCATACGCTAATATGCGACTAGTTAACAGCGCAATTGTGCGTATTAATGTGTGTATGAGAAATGGTGAAAGATGCAATTGCATGATGCTAATAGTAATATCGCCATATGTACTTAAGTGTGAGTTTACCTAAAATGGCGCTTGGGCGGCCATTCGCA
The DNA here is from genome assembly GCA_031769625.1 of Taudactylus pleione. NCBI lineage: Eukaryota > Metazoa > Chordata > Amphibia > Anura > Myobatrachidae > Taudactylus > Taudactylus pleione. The sequence continues at coordinate 5,502,877 of JAUIMM010000031.1, forward strand.
AAATGGTGTCTTGCAATCTCATTTTCTAAAATGGCGTCTTGCGGCCAGTCGCAAGATGGCGTCTTTACGATCTAATTTTAAGCTGATCTTGTCTCAGCCAATTATCCAGCTTCGACCATTTCTAGAAAACATTTAGAAAGTCCCCCTCAATTTCTTCACTAGATTTTTCCTATATGTCATTTCTTTATAATGAACATTTCCCTCCTGGTACTTACATTATGACTTTTTCAGACTTGGGATGACGTGGGACTCTTTAAAGTTGGACTGCTAATGAGTGATGGCAAAATTATGCCCTTCAATGACGTACGTGAAAAGTGGAACTTGCCCATGGTAGAAAATTGGCGGTATTTACAGGTTCACCATTTCATACAATCCATTGGTCCTCCTGGTGCCCTGTAACTAGATCCCACACCTTTTGATCAACTGTGTGCCAGCACTATCCCCCTTCCCAGATACACACCATTTTCTTGAATTATAATCTTCTGCTGGCAGACACTAGCCTAATCCTTCCTCATTTTACTACCATTTGGAACAATGATATTGGAGCGGAATTGGGTGAAGTCAAATGGGAAAATATTTTCTGATTAACTCATGCCTGTTCCTCCAGTGTATGTGTTGTGGAGACTCAATATAAGTTAATATCCCATTGGTACAGATGCCCAGACACCCTTTTTAAGATGGGAATTGGTGTGCCTAATATTTGCTGGTGCTGTTCCTATCATCTGGGCAACCCACTTCACATTTGGTGGCAATGTCCTATACTTCAAACTTTTTGGAAGGAGGTGATTAGCCTCTCAGCCAAAATTTTTGGGGAATCGGTCACTACAGATCCCTTTTTTGGTTGTTTAATCTTTCCTCTAGACCCATTTTGAAATATAAAAAAACCTTGTTGTGCCACTTTAACAATGCTGCTAAATCAGTATTCCCTCCCTTCTCCTCCGACAACAATGAATTGGTTTCACAAAATTGACTTCTACAGTATATGGAATGGATGATATATTGACTTCCGCAGAAGAGGACTTCATATCCTTTAGAGATACTTGGTTTCATTGGATGGACTTCAAAGACTCCCCAATCTTCAAAAACATTCTTCCCTCCATCCCCCTTTAGTTTCTGTAGGTCTGACCTTAATTGCAGGAGAGTTTGGCCTCTGGATGTTGATTAGTGTCCCTTCATTATAGCACTGTTTTAAACTCACTCCCTTTTTTTTGGTTCTGTTGCTAGTATATAATGTCTGTTTTGGAGTGACTTTTATTGTACTCTTTCTTTTCTTTCTCTATCCTTTATTCCTATCTTCTTCATCTTCCTTCCTTCCCCTTTCCATATTGTCTTGATGTTATTGTCTTTGTTTTTATATTTATTTATTTTTTCTTTTTCTTTTCTCCATATTGTATGTATTTTTGTTTTTTCAGCGGATACACTGAGAAAAATTTTTTTCCTAGATTTTTAAAGAGTTTTATATGTATTCTAGTGTATCTGCTTCTACTAGAGCTCCTACTATGATGGACCTGTTTTTTGTTTCTGAAGTTATGTATTATACCTATTTTCCTATGCAAAATTTAATAAATATATTTTGCACTAAAAAAAACAAATCTGAGACATGGAACAAACTATTTAAAACATGCATCCAAAATCCCAATGAGATTTTTACTGAATCCAAACAGCAGCTCACAGACTTCAGGATTCAACACAGAGTGACAGCTTAGTTGAAGTTGATTATTAATGATTAATTTTATAATTATATGATTTGATGATACTACTCTGTATCTGCTAAGAATCTGCAGGTAATGGATCAAAAGTGACTGGATGAGAAGCTGGCGATGGATGGCATTGCAAGATACAAAAAAGCATGAATGCCCCAGTAAATTACAATAATATATTCTTTTTGCCAAGCACACACAATCTTGGCAAAGCCCATAATGAAAAGTGGTGCACTGTGGAATTGTCCTTGGCTTGTCCTTGAATTGACTCTCCCATATATATATAAATATATATATATATATATATATATATATTAAAAAAGACATGCACGGAGACTTCCGGTGGGCAGGGCATATAGAATGGCTACTTTTTTGGATGAACTTCTGGCATAGGCCCATGAAATCCCCTGAAATCCTCTGCTACTTGCTCCAACGTGGAAATAGTAATCATCTTATTAACTGCTTTAGTTGAGCAGGGTCTTTTGATACCACTATTGCCTTGAGAAACTGTAATTCCATCAGAATCAGGGTACCTATAGCCTTGGCCCACTCGTCTCTCAGATGTTTAGTGTGAAATCCAGTGTGGGTGTTGGACTGGCCATACAGTACATACTGATATCCCCAAGACTATCGTCTGTTCAGGTCTAATGGAATTTCCTTGCTCTTGGCTGTGCTGCCAGCATTTTATCAACTTGTAACACTGAAGCAGTACCTCCTGGTGACCGTCCCTGGGGTTTCTGCCCCCTGGCTCCCCAGGCTCCTGCTGCCCCAATGGTGGGAGCACTCTGCAGTCTCACCTACCTGCTCTGTGTCCTGCTGGTGCACACTGCCTGCTGCCAGACCTGTCGGGAGTCTTTATTGCCATCTGTCAGAGGGTTCTCCCTGGAGCTGATCATCTTCTTCTGCTGGGCTTCCTTACTGTGGCCAGTGACCCTACATCTCATTCTCCATCGGCTCTCTGGAATCTGCCCCTCCTCGATCTCCTTGGGCCAGTTTCACATTTGCTGGTTTTGGCCAGTGGGGGAAGAACCTGGCAGTAGCTGGCCAGGTTTATTCAGGCACTGTGTGCCTTTCATAAGCAGTGGCTTAGAGCCATTTTTTAAGTTTTTTTTTTTAAACCAATTGGGCATGTGCAGCAGCAGTTGCTGCTGCACTAGCCCAGACGACAGAAGCCAGTGTATGTGATGCAGGGATGGCACGGACACGGCACGGCAGCCGTCCTGCACAGTGGATATTCCCTGCTGTTACACGGTGACTGTGCCATGCCCGTGCCATGTAAAAGGACCCACCTGCTTCCCTTTTATCTATTTTTCAAGCCCGACTAAAACCGGGCGGCTTTTTTCTGCCCGGCCAAAACCGACAAATGTGAAACTGGCCTTACAGTAGGTGTCCTGGCTGCCGACTATAGTGCAGAAAAGTGCTAAGGAAGCAAATTACTTGCTGCACAAAAAAAACATATTTAGGGATTTAATTGAATAGAATAGTGATAAGTCAATTCTTATTGATATTCAGAAAAAGTTGTTGTGTTAAATCCAAGTCCACATCAAAAATATTCCATGTAGGGGGAAAAATACTTATTGGTGCTTCAAATCTAGAGTATTCAAAGTGTTACCTTTCCTGGAGTTTTTTCTTGTTAAGTGGGGGGAATGACACAGATGTAGGTTCTGCCTGCCGACTCAGTGCTTCTCAGTCTTCTCTGCCTGTTAAGAACCATTTGCTGGTGATTGTCTTCACTCAACTTCATCAGCAGGGACCTGCTGCCATTCAAGGACATGAACAGGCTGGTGCTTCTGTCCCATACGCATGCGCAGATGTGCGAACATCGCTCAGAGTGAACGAGCGGCCACTTACGAGCGGCTCTGAATCAGGCCCTTAATCCACTCACTACATAAGGAATTTTTGCACTTACGTTCAGCACTCTTTGTGCTAGGTAGATTCATTGTGCTATTACAGTACTATTTTGTTGATACCTTTACTTGCAGCCTTTTATTAACCATAGCTGTATTAGTTGGTTTCACATAGTAACTTGCTCTATACAACACCCCCACCTGGTGGTGTCATCAGGTACTTATCTTAGAGGGAGGGTTCTTTTATTATCATTCACAGGATTGTTATTCTAATTACTATAATCTGTGTATGCTTCATCTAGTGAAGTTTGGAATTGTTTGTGTATAAGTGATGACCATATAGTTTCATTTACAGCTTCTCCACACCAAAGCATTATTTCGTTTTATGCACTAGTTGTATTTCTCCTGATTCCACACTTCCACCTGGTGGCCATACAGGGTAAAAGTGTCACTGCTGTACAATGTTTTCAATTTCTGACATTCTTTAGTGGCTCTTCCCACCACCATTATTAGGATTGTCACTATGTGATCCTAAATGTTATTTTAAGGGTATCGCTTACATTTTCTTATTGTAACCTGTGCATAACCTAATTGGTAAAGCTTACAATTGTGTGCATATTATTGGTGCTCGCATAGTCTCTGTAACCAACTTTGTTATGGCCTATGTGCCCACAGGGTGTGGACAAATATTTGGCTAGTGCCTCTTCAGCCATACCCTCAGACACACCATAATCTGTTAATATGGGTAAATCCAAGTCAGGATATGGTAAAACTGCTCCCCCCTCTCCTTACCATGTACAACAGGATGATCCAGGTCTCTCTGTATTGGGCATCACCCCTATTTCCTCCTTACCAATTAATTAAATGGTGGAGGCCATCTCTAAAGTGCTCATTCCCCAATTTGATAACTGATTGGAAGCACAGAAATAAAGATAGAGGCAGCCCTTGCTAGAATTGATGCACACACTGCTCATTCAACCACATCTATATAATAAGTGAGAAAGCATGTCTGTCTGTCCATCATTTTGTCCTTTATGCATGACGAGTTTTGGACCCAGCTCCACCAAATTTGGCATGGTGGTCTAGTTTGACCAAGATTATATTTTTGCCTAGGTTTGAACTTCATTAAGGCCACACAGTGTCACACAATCTCTAAGAGTGGGGAAATTCTTAAATTACACAGGTTCCAGGGCTGGCTCCAGTGGAAATTGGCAGTCTGCCAAAAACTTGTGAGAATGCAACAAAAGTTTTATTTTAACCTCTGAGCAAACTTGATGATTTATGCAAGTTCATATTAAATCCAGAGCCTCTTTGTTTGCATGCAAGGGCGTAACTAGAACTTTGTGGGCCACATAGCAAGATCTTGAAAGGCCCCCCAGAGGTTAAAAAATGCATATATTTGCTCCCACACAGATCCCATTCATGTTATGCCACACAGTAATACCCCTTACATTACACAGTAATGCCCCTTACACATTATACCACAGTAATGCCCTTTACAGATTATACCACATAGTAATAGTGACCAATATAACATATTATTCCACACAATAGTAGTGATCCTTACACATTATGGCCCCCCAGCAACTCACCTCCCTGTGTCCCTCCAACAGCCTTTTGCCTCCTTTCGTGTGCCATCAGCAACCAGCAGGTGCAGATTTGGGGCCAGGCCACCAGCTAATTACAGCTGGCGCACATGAAGGCAGTGGCATCCATGGACAGACAGTACTGATGTAATTTCAATCTGTCACCGGTCGCAAGCCAATTGGAGCTCGCAGACTGGCAGCTAATCAGGAGTTACCACTGCTGATTGGCTACCAGTCCGCTAGCTCTGATTGCCTCATGACCAGTGGCGCTGTCTCTCCATGACTGCCTGGCAGTGCACCAGCTGTAATCAGCTGGCGGGCCAGCACCAAATCAACATTGCTGACACCCAGGCCCCCTCGAGGGCTCTGACTGGACCTGCCCACTTGTGTGCATAACTGGGTGCAGGTGGTGCAGTGGGCCACAGAGGCAGCTCGAGCACCATAGCAGCCACACTCCTTGCACCCATGGTAGTTATGCCACTGTTTGCATGCATGTTAGCAAACTGTGGGATCCTTTTCAGGATCAATGGAATGGGGTTATAGGTGAGGACAATGTAAACAAATAAAGGCAGCAGGTATACTTAAGGGTCCAGTCTTCAACCCGGGCAACACTAGGTACCCCAACTAGTTGATAATAGTAGGCCCCATACTGTTATAACAAAATACCTACACTACCAAACTAAGGAACAAATTCTGACCGCTTTTTGCAGGTCTTCCTCCTTAGTGATCCAATCCCATAAAATGCATTGGTTGCACAGAAATGTAATACCTTCTCAGAGGTTTGTAATTACCTACATTTTCATAACTGTAGATTTGTCCCACTATATCAGGCTAAACTAAGAGTGTTTGAGGATTGCCACCCAGTGTTCTTTGAGGACCCTGACTAGGCTAAACGCCAGCTCATGCCTTTTCGTTCACCCCCTCTGTCACCACAAACTCCTTGATTTCTGCTTGCTTCATTTTGTTGAGACTTTGATCTATTCATAGAAACATAGAATTTGACGGCAGATAAGAATCACTTGGCCCATCTAGTCTGCCCCATTTTAAACATATTGCTACCTCAACCCTTATTGATCCTTACTTCTTCTGAAGGATATCCTTATGTGTAACCCATGCATGTTTAAATTGCTCTCATGTCTTAGCCTCTACTACCTCTGATGGGAGGCTATTCCACTTGTCCACTACACTTTCTGTTAAGTAATTTTTCTTCAAATTTCCCCTGAACCTACCACCCCCCAGTTTTAGAACATGTCCTCTTGTTATAATACTTCTCTTTCATTGAAGAATGTCTCCTTCCTTTACCTTGTTAAAACCCTTTATATATTTGAACGTTTCTATCATGTCCCCCTTTCCCTTCTCTGCTCTAAACTATACATACAGTATTAAGATCTTTTAGACCTTCCTGGTATGTTTTGTGGTGTAAACCTTGCACTACCATTATTGTAGTAATTGTTTCAGGTGTTGCAGCTGCCTATTGTTGGGATTTTTTTTTTTTGTTTCTATTTATTATTTTGTTTTTCTCCACCACACTGGAATTGCGACGCTGAGCCCAGTATTCCAACTACTTTAATTTATTTATTTATTAACAGTTTCTTATATAGCGCAGCATATTCCGTTGCGCTTTAAAATTGTAAACATTAATTGAACAAAACAGACAGATATATAGGTAGGAAGGCCCTGCTCGCAAGCTTCCATTCTATAGGAACTACTTTAGTTCAGGGATGCGCTCTACACAGTCTCAAACAGTTATGTGACCATTTAAGTAATTGAAATGGGTTACACAATGGTTTCCTTATTTCAGACTCCTCTATTTATTATGGTTTCCTTGTTTAATGTTCTTTGTTTAATGTTCTTTGTTTAATGTTCTTATTGCTCTAGATTAACCTTTGATTTATGCACAAGTGTAATATTTATCTCAGTATTTTCTTCACATACTGCATTACTGAATCCTCTCTTTTGGCCGCTATGGCTAGAGAGTGAACTTTACATAGTTGTATGTGCACCTATGTTGTCAAGCTCTTGCCCTTTTGGCTGATTGAACTAATGGGCGGACTCTACATAGTTTGATTTAGTTATGTGAATTCTATTTCTTGTTTATCTCAGTAATGTAAACGGGTTACAAAATAGTGTTTTTGTACATGTCTTATACCCCTAACTATTAGGTTATTAAAATTATGTTACTACTGTTTTTTGGTTGTACCTTTGGACATGTGCCATTTATGCCTGGCGACACACACCCTTTTTTTTTTTTTGGTTGGAAATTTAGAAATTGAAAATTTATGAAGCAAAACACTATTTTTTTTTGTATTTTCACCTAACATGCATTTTATACTAGGACGCAACACAATACGGGGCATATTCAATTGAGTGCAAGATTTGCAAAAATCCCGCACCTGCGAGGTATTTTCTGTAAGTGTGGGATTTTTGTAATTCAATAAGGTGCGTGCTTTTTTTATTTTGTGGTCCGGGAGGTTTTTTTCACGCACCTCCAGAGCAAGTGAGATTTTTCCTAAAATCATTAATTAAAGGAAAGATCAGTGGAACTTGCTCTGAGTCCACGGCAGCACCCCCCCTTAGGACTAATTAGGCAATTGGAAGTTTCCAATTAGCTTACTTAGTCCTTAATTACTTACCTTCTGCAGCGCTGTCTTCTGCATCCAGTGTCAGGAGCCGGCTCTTCTGCAGCAGGGTCAGTATGTCAGTGTGTGTGACTGTTTGTAAGTCATACTTGCCAACACTCCCTCATTGTCAGGGAGACTCCCTGAAATAGTAGCAATCTCCCTGACTCCCTGAAGAGTCCCTGATCACACCTTACCTCCATTATGAAGCTGTTGTATTACAAAAAATAGAGATATATACATTCAAATAGGATCATTAGTATTGGTTCCCTGCATTGGTTATAAGGCATAATAATCCCTATGGCTACATGCATTTTTTGGAAAGTATTAGTGTGTTTTCATCAACAAATAGATTTTACTAACTGGTTTGGGGCTCATTTACATTTAATGTAAGTCAATTTTATGTCACGCCCCTCAGATTTAGCTGTACACGTCCTCTTTAATGTGTGCTCATAGGTAGTGCTTTCACAATGTCCCTGAAATGCTTTTCAAAAGTAGGCAAGTACAGTATGTTGTAAGTGTGTATGTATGAGTAAGTGAGTGAGTGTGTGTGTGTGCGACCCCCAGTGTATGTGTATCCCCCCAATGTATTTTTTTTTCACGCACCTCCAGAGCAAGTGTGATTTTTCCAAAAATCATTAATTAAAGGAAAGATCAGTGGAACTTGCTCTGGGTCCCCGGCAGCACCCCCCCTTAGGACTAATTAGGCAATTGGAAGTTTCCAATTAGCTTATTTAGTCCATAATTACTTACCTTCTGCAGCGCTGTCTTCTGCATCCAGTGTCGGGAGCCGGCTCTTCTGCAGCAGGGTCAGTATGTCAGTGTGTGTGACTGTTTGTAAGTCATACTTGCCAACACTCCCTCATTGTCAGGGAGACTCCCTGAAATAGTAGCAATCTCCCTGACTCCCTGAAGAGTCCCTGATTGCACCTTACCTCCATTATGAAGCTGTTGTATTACAAAAAATAGAGATATATACATTCAAATAGGATCATTAGTATTGGTTCCCTGCATTGGTTATAAGGCACAATAATCCCTATTGCTACATGCTTTTTCTGGAAAGTATTAGGGTGTTTTCATCAACAAATAGATTTTACTAACTGGTTTGGGGCTCATTTACATTTAATGTAAGTCGATTTTATGACACGCCCCTCAGATTTAGCTGTACACGTCCTCTTTAATGTGTGCTCATAGGTAGTGCTTTCACAATGTCCCTGAAATGCTTTTCAAAAGTAGGCAAGTACAGTATGTTGTAAGTGTGTATGTATGAGTAAGTGAGTGAGTGTGTGTGTGTGCGACCCCTAGTGTATATGTATCCCCCCAATGTATGTGTGGCCCCCTGGAATGGGTGCTGGGAGAACTACATCTCCCTGCAGCCCTTGCCCCTCCTACCAGCCCCTACAGCCTCCCAGTAGCCCCTGGGACTCGCAGCAGCCCCCTCTCCAGTAAGAAGATAGAGGGGAGGCCACCGGACATCCCCAGCCAGGTAAGTGCAGATTTTTTTTTTTTTAAATTAAGCAGCTCTGGGTTTTCAGCTCTGAAAACCCTGCGACCACTTTTTTTACATTGGATACCGCAGGTATCGAGAGCACACATACCCACAGTATTCCAAAATTGGGCAATATTCCTTTCTAAACCTCGCTCCTTACGCATTTTTTAAGTACTTGTCTACCAAACATTTGGTATTTTAACTTGTTAAATGTCTGGTGCTCACCCATAGGTTCACTCCTTGCTTCTCTCCCCCCCGTCCCCCCTAATTGGGTTGTATGAAAGGTCAATCTTGTTATTTTCCTAGATGTCACAAACAGATAGTTTTCCTACACCTATAGCGGATTCACCATCCCCGATGCCTATCATTAGCCCCACTCCGAAATCTAGACACCCGGCATACTGAACGAAGGTTAGCCGGGCATCACAAGCTGTTAGCCATGGGGGGTTAGATATAGGGTTATGCACCCCCCAGGAGGGTTAGGTTTAAGTTAGGGGCAGGGGGGTTAGGGTTAGGCACCACTGGGGGAAGGTTAGGGTTAGGCACCCCCCTGGGAGTGTTAGGTTTAAGGTATGGGGGGTTTGGGTTAGGCACCATGTGGGGGATTTAGGGTTAGGCACCACCCCTGGAGTCTTAGGGTTAGGCATGCCCAAGGAAGGGTTAGGGTTATAGGGGGAGAGAGTAGGGTTAAATATACTTACCAGCTGGAGTCAGGATTTTGATATGATAGGCTTCCAGGGTCGGGATTTGAACCAACGGCTTTTAAGCCATCAGTATTTCATACCCTACCCATTCTGCAACAATGGTCTGGTTCCTGGGGAGTTTGTGTGTGTATACATAATGTTAAGCTTATGGTATATGCAGACAACATCCTTTAATACATTGCAGACCTCCAACACACATTACCTTTGATTATGCATATTTTTTGGCTGTTTGGAAAAATCTCTGGTCTAAAAAATTAATACGGGCAAATCAAGGGCAAAGTTTCTCCATGCCACAATTGCCACTCGTTCCTGGCGCTCATCATTTCTGTTCTCATGGGTCTCCTCACATTTATAATACTTGGGTATTTTTTACCTAAGAATCTTACTTTACTATATGAAATTAAAAGTATCTCGGATTATTCAAGCTATTACAGAGGAGCTCAGGAGTTGGGAACATATGACCCTCTTGTATCTCAGTAGGGCTGGCCTAATCAAGATGATGACCTTTCCCCATCTCATCTACATGCTACAAGCATTACCCATTCTCCTCACCACAATGGATATTCATCTAATTAACAAGTTGTTTTGGTCATTTCTATGGCAGTGCAGCAGAGCTTGTATTAACCTAGATCTAAATTTTCCCAAATTCTTGTTTATAACCATGCCTCCCTGATGAGAATCTTATCTGATTGATTACAAGATCAAGCTGTTTACACTAATATACCCCTTGAATCGCAGTTCCTACCTACAATAGCCCTAATATACTTTCTTCATATCCATGATCAGGAAGTTCCACTATATGTTCTTGTCAATACTTTACTAATGACAACCAGATGCCTCTGGCACATTCTGCACCACAAATCTTGCCTTAATGCATATAATTCAATCCACCTCCCATTTTTTGTGTGATCTTGACTTCCAAGGAGGAAAGGTGGCATATCCTTTAACAGTGTGGAGGGTAGGTAGTTCATAATCTAAATTACCTACTTGACTTTAATGCAAGATGACCCCTGACATTCCTCAAGGCAACTGCAAAATTCAAGCCACTGTAGGCTTGCCCCCTAGCTTACTTTCAGGCACAACATTACATAACCATCTGTGGTGCGGGCATTTTCGGTTGTTGACTGGCATAATTTATTAGACCAACAACTTTCTGGTCAAATATCATCATGTTAGGCTTTCTCTACTATAAATTCATAAGTGAGGACTTAGATCATGACTTGTTCAGTCAGGGGATGTGCCAATGGCTAACACATTTCCCATCACTTTCTTTTAATGACCTAGTACAAGGGTTGTTGAGGTCACACAATCTGCAGACTACTTGTACATATAATGAGCTTTTCTTAAATGTGTATCATAGGACTTATTTGTCCCCTCACAGACAATATAGAATGGGTTTATCATATTCTCATACATGTCCTAGATGTGCCAAGGAGGAGACCATCCTTTATAACTCTCTTTAGAGTGTCCAGTGGTCCAGAAAGTAGGCAGGTAAGGTGGGAGGCTGAAACCCGCCTGGTCAACTATGTGCCTTTTACTCATGAATAGGCTGCACTGGGCAGAGGAAATTATTTCTTGCTATAAATGCTGGAGCAAAAAGGACCATTTTACAAGAGTGGATACACTCAACCCCTATTAACTTTCAACTATATAGGGAGAAACTAATCTTTATTTTTTAATGGACTGGGTGGAGACAATGTTGATAAAGAGAAGAAGGCATCTTCCTTTTTTGATACATGGGAAAGTGTAATAGCAACTCTGCAAACTTTAACGTAATCTCAGATCGATCATAGGATTCATCTGACCTACTGGTACGAAACCCAAATTCTTCTGGATGATCCTTCCATTACATTGCCTGATGGGTGAGTGCCAAAAACCATTTTAATTTTATTTTTGTTTTTAACTGTGTCTCTCACTTACATTTATATCTAAGTATTATACAGTATTTGTGTCTGTATTTTACACAAGCTTTGGGCTATATTAATGTCTCTACTTTGTGAAGGATGCCCAGGGAAATGTGCTGTGATATGTTTACAGTATATTGCTTACAATTGTGTATAATGTCATTTTTCTTTTCATGCTTGACTTACTTCACTATGTCTTATGGATTGCCTTTGTTGTTTTTGCTTCAATAAATAAAAAATATCTAAATAAAATACATGCACAGTTTAACAAACCAAGCACTTCAGCAACAGTGACTGCCACTTTTGCGAATGAGGTGGTTGGTTTGTTTGGTCCTCCACAAAACAAGCTAGGAGGCTAACAGTGTTGTTAATCATGTGTACAGATGGAAGATGTCATTGTCACCCTCATTAGTGATATCATCATCGCACATCATTGTCATGACATCTCTTCCATAGGACCAAGCAGGAGGACAGAGACAGAGTCACAGACTGCTGCAGGTGTGGCAGGAGCGGGGATTCAGGTAAGTCTGTTTTTTCTGTTTTGTGTGTGTAACTGTGTAAGTCTATGTGTGATCACAACTGGGGGCCTGCATAAGGGGGACCACTACTAAGCAGGCACTGTGTAAGGGGCACTAATAGGGGCCTGCATAAAGGGGATCACTACTGGGGGCACTGGGCAATAATGGGGGCCTGCACACGGGGATCACTACTAGGGGCACTGCATAAGGGGAACCACTACTGGAGTACTATATAAGGGGCAATAATGGGGGCCTGCATAAAGGAGACCACTACTGGGGGCACTGCATAGGGGGGACTATATAAGGGACACTGCATTAAGGTGCATATGGAATAGAAAGGAATGTTCCCAAAGTGTCAAGAAAGGGGTATGTGTCATGTTGACATGCCCCATTTTTCAGTGGCCACATTTCTTGTGGCATGTGACCACCCCCTTTTTTCACAAAGGGGGGCTCCTTTTTTCAACTTGCCCTGCGCTCCAAATATCCTAGTTGTGCCACTGGTACTGGTACAGGTGATGAATTGCTGTTCTAGGACAATGGAATTGTGATGGAATTTAGTAGCAGGGACACAGAACCTAAACTAACTGTCTAAAACCAGATGCTTTGATGGTGGATATTTGATGCAGATCTAATGCTAGTATAGCTGCCATGGCTTTAGTGATCTGCTGTGCAACAGGATGGCAACTTTCATACTAGCTTGCTCTTGCAAATTATTGTTTCAGAGTCAATTATTTTAAACTACTAGTCTTCTTCCTCCTTATCAATGATGAAGATTCATCGCCAGCAGCAGCAGCAGCAGCCCCAGCATGAAAGGATTCTTCTTGGGGTTCCTGGATATGGGAGGAGTCAAGTATCCTTCACAAATTGGATGCAGGAGAACTACCTCCAATCATTAATAAGGGGGTTAATGATGAAGGTGTTGGCAGTGGTATTTTCATATGCTGTGAAATATCCATGCTGCTGCTAGCTGATGCTTGACTTCTTGTTATTATTTTACAGGATTTTTGCAATCTTGCTAAATATCTCTTATGAACTCACTGCAAATGACATACAGATGTGTACACATACACCTTTCTGAAAATTGTGCCATGGCTCTCAATTTGGCATGACATCAATTCTCATATGTTGTTGTGCCCTGCTGTCTGCGGTGCAGCAAAGGTGCAATTCATACTTTCACCACTGAGTGGCCAGCGTATCATGTAATGTAGCACTTAATAGTGTTACACCTATGTAGCAAAGATACAGTAGTTATCTCCTTTGGATTTTAATAGAGGGCAAACGAGGAGTGTTAAGGAGTGTTGATGTTAACGAGCAATATGCATTTGCGGATAAATCACTGTACTAGTCACTGAAACACTGTACTAGCACCAAAAAAATGTCACTAGGAAACTGTCATCAGTTCCAGAAAAGACAGATTCTGTACTTGCTGTCCGCTGGTATTGTGGTGTAGTGGTAAAGTCACTGCATAGCACATTGCTCCAAAAATAAATTTATATAATTCAATAATATAATAATATTAATAATATTAATGTAATAACAATAAAACTTTTTAGAATAATATCATATTTCATTGAGTGTGTGAATCCGTGTACACTATGTGGGGATCTGAGTCAGTGAGGATGGCATGTGTATGTAGTGATTTCTTAGTGTATAAATTTCCCCTTGAAAATATGGCTCCATGTTTCATATACTGAGCCATAAAATCACATTTTAGATAAACATAGAAAATAATGCTTGTAAATATGGCTCCATATTTCATATACAGTACTGGTTCTAGATATACATTATAATTCAAAAACTGTCCATCACTAATTTGCAGTGTGTTTATGTCCTTTTTCAGATTAACCCATTGCTTGTCTCAACAGAGAGGGGGGAGGAGGAATTCATTTGCAAAGGCTGCACATTTTTCACAGACAATAAATCACATTTTTATTAGCCCTCCCCATGTGTTTTGTTACTACTCAGTAATGCTGCCCTAGAGATACTTTTGTACTTTTGGTCCCTCCCTTCTTCCCAAAACAGTACTCATTTTCCATGGTTATATTGTACATTCATTAACCAGTAATGTAGCTGGAAGCACAATGCTTTGTTTTCCACTTTTTTATAACAGTGAAGTATACACAGTATGTCAGTTGCTATATATATAAGAGATGTGCGCCGACCCTCATGTTTTGGTTTTGGTTTTGGATCTGAATCTGGTTTTGGATTTTTTTCCTTGGTGTTTTGTTTTTTGGTTTTAGTTTTGGATCTGGATTTTTTTTTAAATATCATAGCTAACTATTCTCTGTAAAGCACTGCAGAATATGTGTGTGCTATATAAATAACTGGAAATAAATAAATAAATAAAAACAGCTAAAATCACATAAAATAGGCCTGTTTTTGTTCCTACAGTATTATTAACCGCAATAACATTTATTTCCAGTCATTTCCAATCAATTTTGACCACCTCATGATATTATTTTTTTCATCTAGTTAAGGCCAAAAGGTTGCATCCAGCTAGCTGGCTGACTAAGCTAAGTGACACAGTGGGCGCCACTAAAATGTGGCAGTTCAGCTTCCAGTTTCCAACACAGATACAGTGTGTTATACAATGTAGGTTGGAAACACCAACAGTGCATTTACTGTTTCAGCAGTGTCAGCAGAGCAAGGGACCGGTGGTGTAAGCAGAGCGGGGGTGCCAGCGGTGTATTTAGTGCAGGTTTACCAGCTGTGTCAGCAGTGCAGGGGTTGCTGACGGTGTCCACAGGACGTGGAATGGCAGTGCTGCGGTGCTGGCAGTGTCCTCAGTGAAGGGTACTGGCGATGTCGGCAGAGCCAGTGGTGTCTTTAGTGCAGGTTTGCTGACTGTGTCGGCAGTGCAGGGGTTGCTGACGGTGTCCTCAGTATGTGGATTGGCAGTGCTACGGTGCTGGCAGTGTCCTCAGTGAATGGTACCGGCAATGTTGGCAATGCGGGGGTGCCAGTAGTGTCTTCAGTGTAGGTTTTCTGGCTCTGTCAGTAGTGCCGGAGTTGCTGGTGGTGTCCTCAGTACATGGAATGGCAGTGCTGTGGTGCTGGCAGTATCCTCAGTGAAGGGTACTGGCGATGTTGGCAGTGCAGGGGTGCCAGTGGTGTCTTTAGTGCATGTTTGCTGGCAGTGTCAGCAGTGCAGGGGTCACTGAAGGTGTCCTTAGTATGTGAAATGGCAGTGTTGCAGTGCTGGTAGTGTCCTCAATGAAGGGTACCGGCGATGTTGGCAGTGCAGGGGTGCCAGCGGTGTCCTCAGTGCAGGTTTGCTGACAGTGTCGGCAATTCAGGGGTGTTCTCAATGCAGGGTTCCGGCAGTGTCAGCAGAGTGGGGGAGCCAGTGGTGTCCTCAGTGCATGTGTGCTGACAGTGTTGACAGTGCAGGGGTGCTGGTGGTGTCTTCAGTGTGGGAGTGCCAGCAGTGTTGGCAGTGTGGGGGTCACTGACAGTGTCCTCAGTATATGGGGCAGCAGTGCAGGGGTGCCGGCAGTTTCGGCAGTGGTGGTGTTGGCAGTGGGGGAGTCTGCCAGTGAGGTTGCCAGTGGTGTCGGCAGCGGGGGTTTCAGGCAGTGTCAGACAGCAGGGGATGGTGGACGCTATCTTCTTTTGCTTCCTGTGTGCATATTAACCACTTAACTGACTAATTATTTTTCCAAAAACCGCTCCAAAATTGTCGGTTTATTTTATGATTTAATTAGGTCAAGAACATAGATTTAAACTTATCCATCACTATTTTATTTGAAAAAAATATTTTTTTAAAAACCCAGTATACGATAAAAATAGCAATTTTTATGTTATACTGTAGTGACGGCCATTGACAGCGGTACCATCGATGGTTCAACCATCGTTAGAAGCCATCAATTGTTTAGCGATTGGGCAAGATCTGTGTAGACCACAACTGTCGATGTTTCCTAAAAATCGATTGATGGCTACCAACGATGGTGCAACATTGATGGCCACCAGCAATGGCAAACCACTTGTTTTCAGTCAGGTCATCGATGCTTGCAAACCATCGATGGTCGGTTGCCATCCCTAATCAGAGGCTCTGCGATATCTATCGATATATATATAGATATTATTTATTTATTTATTATTTATTACCAGTTATTTATATAGCGCACACATATTCCGCAGTGCTTTACAGAGAATAGTTGGCCATTCACATCAGTCCCTGCCCCAGTGGAGCTTACAATCTAATAATCCCTACCTCATGCTCACACACATACACACTATGGTCAATTGTGTGGGGAGCCAATTAACCTACCAGTATATTTTTGGAGTGTGGGAGGAAACCGGAGTACCCGGAGGAAACCCACGCAAGCACAGGGAGAATATACAAACTCCACACAGTTAGGGCCGTAGTGGGAATTGAACCCATGACCTCAGTGCTGTGAGGCAGTAATGCTAACCATTACACCGTCTGTGCTGCCCAATATATAGATATATATATATATATATATATATATATATACACACAGATACACATCTATATAGATATATATATATATATATATATATATATAGATATACTCGATATAGATATATATATATATATATACATATATATATGTTCGATATAGAGATATATATATTCGATACATATATATATATATATATATATATATATATATATATATATATATATATATCTATCTATATCGAATATATATATATCTATATCAAACAAATATATATATATATATATATATATATATATATATATCAGAACACACATATATATATATATATATATATATATACTACTCCTGCTTACACACACATATGTGTGTATATGTACACATATGCATATATATATATACATACACACACACATATATACATATATACACACACACACATATATACACACACACATATATATGTACATATATATGTATGCACATTTTATAACTATTTTATATTTTGCCCGATCACTGAGGCCAGCAGTGATCGGGACACATGGGGACTTGGGGAGGTGGGGCTGAGGGTGGAAAGGAGTGGGAGGGGCTGCCGGGGTACATAGCAGCAGCGGCGGCAATCAGATCCGCCGCTGCTGCCTTTCTCACACAGTGATCTCATTGATCACTGTGATCCGGAGCCGCAGCGGGAGAGTGTCCCGCTAGCGGCCCAGCTACATAGCAGCAGCGGCGGCTACCAGCGCCGCCGCTGCTGCTTCTCACACAGTGATCTCACTGATCACTGTGATCCGGAGCTGCAGCGGGAGAGTGTCCCGCTAGCAGCACAGCTACATAGCAGCAGTGGCTGCTATAAGAGCCGCCGCTGCTTCTTCTCACACAGTGATCTCACTGATCACTGTGATCCGGAGCCGCAGCGGGAGGGTGTCCCGCTAGCGGCTCCGCTACATAGTAGTAGCGGCGGCTACCAAAGCTGCCACTACTGCCTATTATTGAAATGGCTGCCCGATCACTGCTGGCCACAGTGATCGGGTCACAGCAGCAGCGGCTACATGAGCCGTGGCAGCTGCTTCTAGGGGGGTGCCGACGGGGCCCGATCACTGTGGCCAGCAGTGATCGGGCCACAAAGGAGGAGGAGGCGCAGGTGTAGAGAGACCGGCAGGTCCCTCTGAGATGGGTGGCTGCTGGAAGTTAACTTCCAGCATGCCGCCCACTGTGTTTCTCTGACTGGTCGTATCAGATACAACCATGTCAGGGAAAGCCCAGTCTGGCATGGTCGTATCTGATACGACTGTGCCAGGCAAGTGGTTAAATGGGCCTAATGCTGGGTTAGGCACCATGTGGGGGATTTAGGGTTAGGCACCACCCCTGGAGTCTTAGGGTTAGGCATGCCCAAGGAAGGGTTAGGGTTATAGGTGGAGAGAGTAGGGTTAAATATACTTACCAGCTGGAGTCAGGATTTTGATATGATAGGCTTCCAGGGTCGGGATTTGAACCAACGGCTTTTAAGCCATCAGTATTTCATACCCTACCCATTCTGCAACAATGGTCTGGTTCCTGGGGAGTTTGTGTGGGTATTCATAATGTTAAGCTTATGGTATATGCAGACAACATCCTTTAATACATTGCAGACCTCCAACACACATTACCTTTGATTATGCATATTTTTTGGCTGTTTGGAAAAATCTCTGGTCTAAAAAATTAATACGGGCAAATCAAGGGCAAAGTTTCTCCATGCCACAATTGCCACTCGTTCCTGGCGCTCATCATTTCTGTTCTCATGGGTCTCCTCACATTTATAATACTTGGGTATTTTTTACCTAAGAATCTTACTTTACTATATGAAATTAAAAGTATCTCGGATTATTCAAGCTATTACAGAGGAGCTCAGGAGTTGGGAACATATGACCCTCTTGTATCTCAGTAGGGCTGGCCTAATCAAGATGATGACCTTTCCCCATCTCATCTACATGCTACAAGCATTACCCATTCTCCTCACCACAATGGATATTCATCTAATTAACAAGTTGTTTTGGTCATTTCTATGGCAGTGCAGCAGAGCTTGTATTAACCTAGATCTAAATTTTCCCAAATTCTTGTTTATAACCATGCCTCCCTGATGAGAATCTTATCTGATTGATTACAAGATCAAGCTGTTTACACTAATATACCCCTTGAATCGCAGTTCCTACCTACAATAGCCCTAATATACTTTCTTCATATCCATGATCAGGAAGTTCCACTATATGTTCTTGTCAATACTTTACTAATGACAACCAGATGCCTCTGGCACATTCTGCACCACAAATCTTGCCTTAATGCATATAATTCAATCCACCTCCCATTTTTTGTGTGATCTTGACTTCCAAGGAGGAAAGGTGGCATATCCTTTAACAGTGTGGAGGGTAGGGAGTTCATAATCTAAATTACCTACTTGACTTTAATGCAAGATGACCCCTGACATTCCTCAAGGCAACTGCAAAATTCAAGCCACTGTAGGCTTGCCCCCTAGCTTACTTTCAGGCACAACATTACATAACCATCTGTGGTGCGGGCATTTTCGGTTGTTGACTGGCATAATTTATTAGACCAACAACTTTCTGGTCAAATATCATCATGTTAGGCTTTCTCTACTATAAATTCATAAGTGAGGACTTAGATCATGACTTGTTCAGTCAGGGGATGTGCCAATGGCTAACACATTTCCCATCACTTTCTTTTAGTGACCTAGTACAAGGGTTGTTGAGGTCACACAATCTGCAGACTACTTGTACATATAATGAGCTTTTCTTAAATGTGTATCATAGGACTTATTTGTCCCCTCACAGACAATATAGAATGGGTTTATCATATTCTCATACATGTCCTAGATGTGCCAAGGAGGAGACCATCCTTTATAACTCTCTTTAGAGTGTCCAGTGGTCCAGAAAGTAGGCAGGTAAGGTGGGAGGCTGAAACCCGCCTGGTCAACTATGTGCCTTTTACTCATGAATAGGCTGCACTGGGCAGAGGAAATTATTTCTTGCTATAAATGCTGGAGCAAAAAGGACCATTTTACAAGAGTGGATACACTCAACCCCTATTAACTTTCAACTATATAGGGAGAAACTAATCTTTATTTTTTAATGGACTGGGTGGAGACAATGTTGATAAAGAGAAGAAGGCATCTTCCTTTTTTGATACATGGGAAAGTGTAATAGCAACTCTGCAAACTTTAACGTAATCTCAGATCGATCATAGGATTCATCTGACCTACTGGTACGAAACCCAAATTCTTCTGGATGATCCTTCCATTACATTGCCTGATGGGTGAGTGCCAAAAACCATTTTAATTTTATTTTTGTTTTTAACTGTGTCTCTCACTTACATTTATATCTAAGTATTATACAGTATTTGTGTCTGTATTTTACACAAGCTTTGGGCTATATTAATGTCTCTACTTTGTGAAGGATGCCCAGGGAAATGTGCTGTGATATGTTTACAGTATATTGCTTACAATTGTGTATAATGTCATTTTTCTTTTCATGCTTGACTTACTTCACTATGTCTTATGGATTGCCTTTGTTGTTTTTGCTTCAATAAATAAAAAATATCTAAATAAAATACATGCACAGTTTAACAAACCAAGCACTTCAGCAACAGTGACTGCCACTTTTGCGAATGAGGTGGTTGGTTTGTTTGGTCCTCCACAAAACAAGCTAGGAGGCTAACAGTGTTGTTAATCATGTGTACAGATGGAAGATGTCATTGTCACCCTCATTAGTGATATCATCATCGCACATCATTGTCATGACATCTCTTCCATAGGACCAAGCAGGAGGAAAGAGACAGAGTCACAGACTGCTGCAGGTGTGGCAGGAGCGGGGATTCAGGTAAGTCTGTTTTTTCTGTTTTGTGTGTGTAGCTGTGTAAGTCTATGTGTGATCACTACTGGGGGCCTGCATATGGGGGACCACTACTAAGCAGGCACTGTGTAAGGGGCACTAATAGGGGCCTGCATAAAGGGGATCACTACTGGGGGCACTGGGCAATAATGGGGGCCTGCATACGGGGATCACTACTGGGGGCACTGCATAAGGGGAACCACTACTGGAGTACTATATAAGGGGCAATAATGGGGGCCTGCATAAAGGAGACCACTACTGGGGGCACTGCATAGGGGGGACTATATAAGGGACACTGCATTAAGGTGCATATGGAATAGAAAGGAATGTTCCCAAAGTGTCAAGAAAGGGGTATGTGTCATGTTGACACGCCCCATTTTTCAGTGGCCACATTTCTTGTGGCATGTGACCACCCCCTTTTTTCACAAAGGGGGGCTCCTTTTTTCAACTTGCCCTGCGCTCCAAATATCCTAGTTGTGCCACTGGTACTGGTACAGGTGATGAATTGCTGTTCTAGGACAATGGAATTGTGATGGAATTTAGTAGCAGGGACACAGAACCTAAACTAACTGTCTAAAACCAGATGCTTTGATGGTGGATATTGGATGCAGATCTAATGCTAGTATAGCTGCCATGGCTTTAGTGATCTGCTGTGCAACAGGATGGCAACTTTCATACTTGCTTGGTCTTCCAAATTATTGTTTCAGAGTCAATTATTTTAAACTACTAGTCTTCTTCCTCCTTATCAATGATGAAGATTCATCGCCAGCAGCAGCAGCAGCAGCCCCAGCATGAAAGGATTCTTCTTGGGGTTCCTGGATATGGGAGGAGTCAAGTATCCTTCACAAATTGGATGCAGGAGAACTACCTCCAATCATTAATAAGGGGGTTAATGATGAAGGTGTTGGCAGTGGTATTTTCATATGCTGTGAAATATCCATGCTGCTGCTAGCTGATGCTTGACTTCTTGTTATTATTTTACAGGATTTTTGCAATCTTGCTAAATATCTCTTATGAACTCACTGCAAATGACATACAGATGTGTACACATACACCTTTCTGAAAATTGTGCCATGGCTCTCAATTTGGCATGACATCAATTCTCATATGTTGTTGTGCCCTGCTGTCTGCGGTGCAGCAAAGGTGCAATTCATACTTTCACCACTGGGTGGCCAGCGTATCATGTAATGTAGCACTTAATAGTGTTACACCTATGTAGCAAAGATACAGTAGTTATCTCCTTTGGATTTTAATAGAGGGCAAACGAGGAGTGTTAAGGAGTGTTGATGTTAACGAGCAATATGCATTTGCGGATAAATCACTGTACTAGTCACTGAAACACTGTACTAGCACCAAAAAAATGTTACTAGGAAACTGTCATCAGTTCCAGAAAAGACAGATTCTGTACTTGCTGTCCGCAGGTATTGTGGTGTAGTGGTAAAGTCACTGCATA